>JACCHZ010000022.1:5748333-6412500 GCA_018907045.1 Wiebesia pumilae
ATTATATTTAAACCGATATATGCTCGATTTAAACGTACATTTGCTCGATGTCTAATAAATATATCTAAATTTTATACACTGAATGTCTAATCAAGAGTGTTATCGATATTAGACTTTCATGCAGTCAAACATTGTATATGATTATTCCATCCGTGCCGTCACACAAGATGAGAAACTATGCAGTTTGGACTAATAGGAATGATTCTAATGATATTTGTGAACGTCAATGCATATTCAAATATTCCAACAAAATTACATATTTTAGCATTATACCGCTTACAAGATGCTATTTGTTTTACAAAAAATTTTGAATTTTCAAGCTGCTGGCAAAATTTTTTTACGATACCGTAAAAATTACGTTCATTTGTAATATACCTTTAAACGTTGTAAAAGGTCCAATTTTTTTTATATAAACATAAAGAGCTTTTTTAAGACTAGCTTAATTTATAAAAGTATGCACACACATATACATAGACATAATTAAAGCTTATATATTATGTTATTTCTTTTAAATTTGCAACAACTATTTTAAGTTATCAAGGAAATAAATAATAATAAAATGACTCGAATGCCTTGATTACCTGCCCTGAATGAAAAGAGGTTATTGTATTTTGAAATATCAATTAAATTGTAAATTATAATTTTAATGCTCATTCATCATCGTTGAAAATGTTGAAAGAGCTCAAGAATTGATAATATTGAAGTAGATTTCATTCGAACTGTATTATTTGGTTTTGCTCTTTCTCCATGCTGAAACCTTAATGATATTTATAAACAGATTCAATAAAAGTGAAAGCTTTAAATACGTATGAAAATACCACGGAAAATGTCGAATGTCAATATTTAACAACGTGAATTTTAAAAAGCTGAGTTTTGTATAAACAAAACCTTAACACATTTTGATTTTTCGAGTTACAATGCATTTTAAATGTAAAATTAATTAGTCGCCAAGTTAAACTGTAACTGAAAAATGGTTTGAAAAAAAGGCATACTTTCAAAGAAGAAAAACTGTCAAGCTTAAACGTGTCTTATTAGTTTCTTCAACGATTGTATTTTCTAATATACTAAATATTGCGTAATATTGCCTTAATTTTTATGAACAGAAGGTAAGGAATCCGCGTATTGTCATCGGTCGAGCTTTGATAGTGTAAGAGCGTGTTTCCATTGGATTACCACTCGGCAGTCCAATAAACTACCAATAAACCCGAAATTTCTTTGAAAACATTAAAATATTGCATAGTCGAATAAAATCACTGCCGAACTGCATGGGCACGCACGCGTGTGCAATTATCGAAGCGCTGACGCGTTTCAAGTCGCGCACGACGTCAATACAGGTTTCGAGAGGGAATATCTCGCGTGTCCGAGGCCCAGCAGAAGGCCGCAAAGGGATCCTGACGTTGCGTAAGGCTAAGAGAGAGAGGCCGCGGAGGTATTTTTCGCCGATTCCGCATCTGCTTGCCTCTGTTCGATCCGGTAATCAGTCTGAGATGGAGGTTATTCCGCTTTCGATCGGCTACTTAACGAATTACTTAACGAATTGCATCTCAGCGAGTCATTTTTTTACTCCGAAGTAAACACTTTCTCGTTTCGTATCTCACAATTTGGATATTTTCAGTTTTATTCTAATGAAGATACGTATTGTTCAATTATCTACATATTTTCGTTCATAACGATTTAATTTTTGTTCCTTGTTCATTTGTTACTTACTTCCATCGTTTTCGCATTCTAATGATACTCAATTATTTCGCAGTAGATTATAAGTATAAAAAGTAACGATAATTTAGATGTTTATTTGTGTATATATGGAATTCTTTTAGTTTTAAATGTATGCCAACGTACATTTCTAATGTCATGCCAATACAAGGCAAAGAACTTACTTTGTTACGATAAATTATAATTTCATCCTAGTTATACGTATCATACATTAATAATCATTTACCGATGTAAAACTCATTGCATATCAACGATTAAATTATATTCTAATCTATAATTCAAATTGCATAAACATTCTATTTTTGTAACTTTGTGATATTTTCACCGATAATCAATGACCTGTATAAAATGAAAGTAAATAGTATAAACAGGTTCGCCAGAAATATATGTATCGGTAAACTATCATATTCGTTTAGGCTTTGAAAAATTAAATTTTGACTTAACATTTTATAATCGAACATTTATTTATTGCTAATCTCTGTGTTACGCGTGAATTTTCGTTTCGTTTCAATTGAAGTATAGATTTATAAATGCACGTAAGCATTACGTATTTTCATACATCCTCCTTTAAAGAGTATTTTATTATAGAAAAGAGTTTAAGTAATAAATTAAGTTCTTTGGATTTTCATTTAGATTATATGTACACGTTTTTATTAAAAACTGACATTACGTGAATGTGTTTTATAGCATAGATCTAAGCATTAATGTTTTGGATCCGTTTGATAATTTACCTTATCGTAAATTATTCTGATAATGTATTATTCTAATATATACCAAACTTTGTAAATAATAATGTGCTTCAAAAGTTATGTACAAATGTTATCCCTTGTGTTTGATTAATCTTATTTACCGCGTAGTAATGATTTCTTCAAGCAGTACAATCCAATTATTCACAAAATTAGTTGATAAAGTAAATAATCAATTTTTTTACATAAAAATTATGGAACTGCTAGCAAAGCTCAGATTAACCTCTTTATAATCTAAGAATATTAATTTATTTCTAATCTGAAACCTTCATTCACTTTTCTTTTACTTTTCAAACGATTATTATTAATTATGAACAATGTTTAACATTTTATATAATATTATAATATTCTAAATGTTAGCGTTTACACTTTTTTAAGAAATATATCCTTTGTAAATACATCAAGTAAATATATAAAAGAATTTAATAGCTGAAATCGTGTAAATCGGTGAATCATAAATAATGTGATCTCCCTTATGCAAGATCACTCAAGCTGGCTTTAGGTGAGAGTATTTCAAAACCCCTTTCATTTTATCTCTTACATTTCCCTTGATCGCCTTGTTACATCATATAAAAAATATAAAATTCAACCTATTACTTCATCATCGGCATCCATCGTACGTTAGCAAGAGTTTCGCACGTTGCTTACAATAGTAATATAATCAACGACAACTATTCCTATCTACTTGTTTTTTTAAGTCACTAATGCATTAAAGTCACTCTTCTAGTTTACGTATTCAATCTCTGCATAAATATTATCCTCACTCGATTATTACATCCAGACGTGTACATAAACGTATTCCAACAAATTTGCTTGTACTAAATGAAAATGCGTAGAAAGATCAAATTCTGTCTTTGATAGTTAACAAATATACATTTAGTAGTGTCTTAGAAAACATTCATAATTAAAAAAAATAAAATATTAAATCTCAATGTGGTTTTCTAATTGATTTGTGTAGCTGTAAACGCAGGCTAACTAACGATTACTTAATTTTCAAACATTTTTTAAAACAGATTAACGTACTTTATATTATGTTTTAGGGAGCAAAAAAATTTTGTTCGTGAAATAATTTCCTCATAAAGACTAATAATAAAATTGCAAAAGAAACCCTTTAAAAATTGATTTAACGGCGCGTCTTGCTAGAGCCGATGTGCATCAACTTCCAATTTATCAGCACATTACTAATTCTATATAGTATTTATTTTATTTTTATTATTGCTATAACAAGAACATTAATTCATATTAACTATTTCAATAATAATTTCTTATACTTTACATAGTGATATAAAAATTATTTATTTTGACAGGCAGAGATTAAACTAATCCTCATTTGCATCCTTATGCAATTCATCTTTAAAGTTTCAAAAAATTTTTTCATCTATAGTAATTAGACATGATTTAAGGTAAAAAATTATGATGTTTGAATAAATGCATGGTCACGGCTTATTAAGGTAGCTTGTAAAAATTAATCTTACAAGAGATTTTTTATATTATTTTTTATATACAAGACTGGAGAAAAAAATTATTTTCACGCTTTTTATTGGTATCTATCTTGTTTGTAAATACTTTATGCTTTTAAACGTCATCATTTATAAAACAAGAATATAAATGAAGCAAATATCGAGAAAAACATTACGAATTTATTTTATAAATAGTTTAGTCTTTGATAGAGAATATAATTAGTTTGAACAAAATATACTTAAAATTCAACTTTAGCGGGGCACATTAAAAATAAAAATAACTTTGTAATATAATTACTGAAAAATCCATAAAAATATACACTATACATTTACCTATGAACAGATCTATGGCAATGAAGTCTTTTGGATATTTTTAATAAGATTTAAAGCAATATTTCTTTACAATTATACGTATAAAAGGGTTGTATTTAATTTCTAATAAAATTGTCGTTGTAGTAAAAAATTTGGGCTTACTACTAAATATTTTATCTGTTACTTTCCAAATCATTGGAGGATATTAAAGGATGCAAATGATTCTTTTATTTTTTGTTTAAATTTCTAATATTTTATAATTTATGGCATTAAATTGAAGAGATAAAATGAATTTATTATAATTATGATTTAAATAGTTTTATTCAATGGAGAAATAAGCAACATAAAGTTTATTGAGTCGTAACACGCATTACAGTAATTATATTTTTAAATTTTATATCGGTTAATTATAGTAAATTATTTACTATATATTCGTTTATAAAAAAATGTGCATTATAAGAATCTATAACATATCTAAAAGCATAATAATCTATTTATAAATGAATTATTTAACAAAATTATTAAGTTGAATTATTTTATTGGCAGTAAAGCATAAATTGATGTAATAAATAATCACAGAGAGATTATGCATTTAATCGTGAAATAATATTGAAAGATTCTTAATGATGCTTTATATTTGATATAAAAATTGAAGCTTTAAAGTCGTGAGTTTTCTAAAAAGACATGTTTTTATTTCAAGTAAATTAATTTTTGCTTGGAATTATTAAATATATTATGTAATTAAAATAAAAATTTTTCCACTATTAAAAAAAGTATCTTTCGTTTATTTCAAAATAATGTTAAACTGTATTTATTGAATTATAATTCATTATCATTGCCAATTATCTCGTACGAAACGCTTTATTATTTAATAGTTATGAAATTTTATTATAAGGCAGGTTTTGTCAACATCTTATTACCTAATAAGCTTCCTCTGGTTAGGAATAAAGTTTGAAAAGTAAGTGATTATAGAACGTATATAAAAACATGTATTTTGCAATGGTTTTATACACCTATCGGACGTCAATAATTTAGAGTATAGATTGTTTAATCTATCTATAATTATTTACAGTGTATAATTTTAATACATATAGCTTACAATAGTAAAAAATATTTTTAATTTATTGACTGCCAATAAATTAATATCATCTTAATATGGCATTAGTATAATACATCTCTTTGTACAATAACATTCTTTTATCGAAAATGACCAATTAGCATAGTTTTAACTAAAGTATGTGTAACATTAAAAGTCATCAATTCATTACTAAGGAAATCATGTATTTATAAATACATATTTCGTATAATATACGCAATAAAGGAAAGTGAATTTATAATTCATTTTAATAGCTTATTTAAAGACTTTTATAATAAAAAAAAAAATACTTTCATATCTCTATTTAGGATATTTGTATTTTAATTTTTGTAATTTATAATCCTAATTAATTCAGTTAATAATCAAGTACTGGTAACCATGAATTTAGAGAAATCCTTCCTCGATGAAGTCTAAAATAGTTATAATACGTCGTGCCTAATAAATTTTATATGATTTTTAGTATTTTACCGAAAAAGAAAATTTTATAGTATTTTTTATCGACATCGCACAGAATACGAAAGAAGTGAGCATCTCTTAATTTTACAGTTTAAGCACAAGACAAGTTTTCCAAGTGCATTGCATGCATCATTCATCAGTTAAACGCGAAACCATATAACGACTATTAATAATTTTGACAGAGGTAAGACGATGTCCCTTTCATCGACTCGATGAAATCACACGCGTCGATTGCGACACGCGTGCGTGTGTTCGCTGCGTTATACTTATGACGAATTTACCTGCCGACACGCATCTTGCATAACGAACCGAGAGCTCGTATTATGCGAGTTCAGCTGCTCTCGTGTAAACAGCTAAGAGTCGAGGGCATTTTTCAGATACTAATTGTTGAGGAATATTTTTCATTTCGGCAACATTTATAAGCAGCATCGAGTCTCTTGCAAAACTCCGAATGTTATTCTAGGTATACAAAAGTTACGTTGCTTTGTTTTCTCCTTGATACTTTCCGCGGGATATTTCAAGTACTGCGAAACTAAAGGGAGAATTATGTATTTGTTTCGCTAATCATTTTTCATAGGAAAATTATGTATTTTCAATTCCGACGAATAGTCCTTGTATACCTCTCTAAATCGTAAACTTATGACAATTTCAATAAGCATCCTTGACTTTAGGTGTCTATTTTTAGCTAAAGCATTACAATATTTGGAGA
This sequence comes from Wiebesia pumilae, assembly GCA_018907045.1. NCBI lineage: Eukaryota > Metazoa > Arthropoda > Insecta > Hymenoptera > Agaonidae > Wiebesia > Wiebesia pumilae. The sequence goes on from JACCHZ010000022.1 coordinate 5,754,826, forward strand.
GAGAGAGAGAGAGAGAGAGAGAGAGAGAGAGAGAGCGAGAGTTGTTTACTACGTTAAGCTCTCAAAATAAGCATTAGAATACGTGTAGTTAAATTTGTACTTCTTTCTTATCCGTGCACTTATATTCGGACTCATAAGAGTTGCAAATTCTTAGAAATGTTAATCAGATCAAAAGGCTTGAAAGTAGTTACATTACTCCGGATATTAAGATAATACCATATTCTATAATTACCAATGATTATCGATAATAAAAGATGTAATAAGATTTTTTTAATTTTACCGAGAATTTAAAGCAAGTATTTTGCTTATTGCAATCACAGATCTTTAATAAATATGGAAAGTTTATTTTGCAATAGAATATTTCAATTTCTAAAACTGACTTGTTTTATATCAAATCTATGTGAAAATGAGTAATAATACATTATGGATACATGTTGCACTAAACTTTGCTTAAGTAACGAGAATTTTCATCCTTTTCGAACATACGTCAAAGTAATGTATAATTTGCATGTAAAATTTATATTTACGTTTAAAAGTGGAGCATGAAAAAATGGCAACGCAAGAATTCTAAAATGTAAACAGCGCACAGCTGATGACCAAAATATATCAAATGATATACGTATCGTTATGATATTTTGTACAATCAGATCTCCTATCTGTATACCATAATTAATTGAACCAAAATATATCGCAAGAATGATCCTATCAATATACTGTTGTAGAAAATCCGTAATTTGCATAGAAAGTACCGTTGCATTTGATAACTGATAACGTAAAATCTTTATCGTAATGCTGTAATGTCTTAAACGTAATATACTTATTTTCAAAAGAATGCTTGCACTTGACGTAAGTTATTTTCGTGGGTGAAGAGTTTTTGTAGAAAGACAATTACATTTACCATTCCATAATTATATTCCATATATATTTTTAAATATTTTTTTTTATTAGAATTAATAAATTCTCCGATAGAATATTGAAAGTAAAATACGAAAAGTTTAAGGTACTCGTGTTTTTCAAGAGAAAGCTACGAAAAAGCTCTCTTCCTTCATTATTTATGACTTTATTCAGAATCTTCTTTAATCACCTTGACAAATCGCTCGCCATTTGTTTCATTGCATTAAAAGAAAAATCGAATTGTTTCGTACGTTTGAGATCCTTCTACATTCCAAGTAACGACTTGTGTTTCACAATTCCTGTTCGAGAAACGGTTATGACTGCGTGATATTTAGAAATTTGGTCGAATAGATGCGATTCCTCTCAGCCGCCGTCATTCCGGAAACTTATATAATTTTCTCCAGCAAATGAAAAGAGCGTCGGGATTTTCCTTTCAGTTATAACCGCGTTCAGTTATAACTCGACGGATTCGAACAACGACTATTTTTCAACGAAGAATAGTCGTTTAGCCGAATGAAGATCTATGAATCCCGACACATTTAATGTTTCAGCATGGAGCAGGTGGAAGTTGGTGTTGTGGCACCGGCTGCTGCACCGGTAGCCTCGCTGGAGTTGAAGACACGTCGGGCCCAATTCCAGACGCAGGCCTCGACGGTTGCGACGCGTCGTAGGCAAGCTGTGTGCGTGCGTCGGGCCTTTAAAAAATACGGTACCAAGAGCAACCCCAACGTCATTCTCGATGGTCTCAACATGACCGTGCCAAAGGGCACCATGTGAGTATCTATTCATTGGAGATTCCTGTGGATGCACGTCCACAGATCCACCAGAAGGGACGATTGCGAAAAGTTGTCTTGGTACTTTTAGCAGTGCCTTATTTTGATACTTTATCGCGGCAAAAAATGTGATTGGTATTCCATTGACTCAATAACAACTCACATCCTTTGACTCAATAGTCAAACAACTCAGAGCATAAGAACGACGTTATGTAAAACTGCGGAGTTTGGGGGGAAAAAGATCGAGAAACAAACGCTTGATTAATCAAACGTATTACGCGAAAAAGAAGATGCTTAATGTACGTAATTGTGATCATTTATTATTTAAATTAAGTCTTAAATACTGTCGCTACGTGAAAATAATATTCAAATATAAATTAGTTGGAATTCGGTTTATTTCTGTACGGTATTCGTATTCAGGGATCGTCTTTTCAATTAGCGTTACAATTTGTGCTCAAACACATGTATGTTTAAAGGAAGTACAAAATAATAAATGTAATATTGTATTATTATGCTAAAATTGCTCTCTCACACAGTGTTCGTTAGTTCTGGATTACAATAATTTCAAGATGTATATACATGTAAGATCACGTCCTGCCATTAAACTTATTAAATTATCATAACGTGTGATCACGTTCGATGAAATTACGAATCGATTTTTACATTTTCGATGCATGACTAATCTCTCAAAAATATAAAGAAGAATTTTTGGTACTCATTTCTTGGTAAATATATAAATTATAAGTATTTTATTGTATTATTTATATTGTAAACTTTTAAAAATATTAGAAAAAGCTTATTTAACGAGAATTATAAATTTCAATTTTTAAACGATATTTAATAATAGCTTGTTTATTATTACTTATTTCTTTTACTATTCACACTATACTTATTTATGTACCATTCCAAGATATATTTTCATTAATTACAAAAAGTACGTATAAAAAAGAATTTTGAAAAGAATTATTATCAAAGAAAAATGTACTTACAAAAAAATGAACTTAAAAATTGCCAATAGGTTTATCATATGCTACAAGGAAGATGATCACTTGTGACGAACACGTATATGGAAGCTTTTTACTACATAGAGACACGTGCATACCAATTGAAAGACTCATTTTTTTTTTTTTTTTTAATTGCTATATGATTTATAAGCAAGGTCGAATGATGCTTTCCTTCGCGGAAATGAATACAACGAATACAATTTTTTACTGTCAAGTTCTTCAGCATCAATTGATAAACCAATACTGGTTTAACATATTTTAAATTGAGCGCTGCTTGATTTTTACTTTTGAAGTATTATACAATTATGCATTAGCATTGTAATATCTATATGTATTGTAGAATAATATACTAAATTATTTTCACAAATTACTTTTTTTTCTTCGGTGGAGCATTCAATGAAGCATTAATTAAGATTGACTTTCTGCGTTTGTGCTTAGAACCTAAAAATATAAAATATCAAATTTTATTTAAGTTTATCTATTAATAATAATTATCTAATACATAGAAAAATTTTTTTCTCATAAATTGTTTTTCCAAATAAACGAATTATTAAAAATATATGTACAAATATGAAAATAAAAATGTATTTTATTGTTGCTTCAAAAGTTAATAAAGTATTATGCGTGTGCATATATACGTAAATTTAAGTATATTTTATAGAATTTGTTTGGCACATAAGACCTAAATACATCAATCGACTTCGTTCAAATACATTTCTATTGTAAAAGTAAAAAAAGATGAAAAAACGAAGTAATTATTTATAAATATATTATCGTAATAAATTATGATTCGTAATTTTAAAAATAGTTTATACTGTTTTTAACGATAATTTTTATTGAATATATAATCTATTTTCTTTTATCTTAAAACTGAAAGTTATAATTTGATGTTTTTATATGCATAATGAATACGTAATAATAAAAAGCAAACGCTTAAGTTTGATAAACAGATTATATTATTTTAATGTATTTTTAAAATATTTTTAAAGCAACTATTCAACAACCCTTCCTATTTATTATACATGAAATAATATTTTCTTGAGTGAAAATTCATGAGTACTAGATTTTTAATGGCATTGCAAAACGCACGTAAGAAATATTTTCCTTTAAATTAAATGATTTTAATTCTATCTAAATATATAATTAAATGCAAGAATTTAGATGATTATTTTTTAGACTTACGCTTAAAGGAAAAATCATGTTTATTATTTTGTGATAAACATGTTTATCACGTTTATAATATTTTACTCTACATCAATAACAAATTCAGTACTAAAATCACCAAGAAATTTCTAAATTACAAACTATTAATTTTTTATACCAAATAGTTAGGCATTTAACATTAAATTTGATTTCTATTGTAATTTCACGTTTAAAGTTTTTATTCCACATTAAAAACGTGATAATGAGAGTACGAGCACGAGTCCAAGTACAGTAATATACAGTTAAATATAATGGCCACTATATAATTACAATTTTTAATCAATTTGTATGTAATCATTAAACGTGCACAAAGATATGGACTACTAGGGGCGAGTGGCTGTGGAAAAACGACCCTTTTGTCTTGTATAGTCGGGCGTCGTCGGCTTAATTCCGGCGAAATCTGGGTTCTTGGAGGAAGGCCTGGTTCTAAGGGCTCCGGAGTACCTGGACCCCGAGTCGGTTATATGCCCCAGGAAATCGCCTTGTACGGCGAATTCTCCATACGCGAAACTTTCATATTTTTCGGCTGGTGCGCGGGTATGACCACTGATGAAGTGGACGATAAACTCGAATTCCTGCTGAAGGTAAGCGTATTCGTTACAATAACGTATAGCATGTTTATGGAAATTAGACTTTTATTGGAATTTCGTTGATTCTAGAATTAATTAGCTTTTTGATAAATGAAATCTGTATTCATATATGTTGTATCCAACTGGTGTTTTCACCCTGTTGTTTGAAAAATGAGAATCTTGTTTCGATGAATATATTATATAAAAGTGCCTCAAAAGAATTATTACTATTATTATGGAAAGAAGATTTAGCTCGAGATATTAAAATCATCACTTATACTTAAGATATTTTATTTTAATTAATTTTATGGTGCATCGGTTGAGGTTTGTCATGCAGATTACGCATCAGGTATCGTTAGTTGACGTCTTCCAAACAAGACCACACACGGTCTAATACAATTTACTTGCGCCTCAAAAAAGTAATGTTATTTAGTTATTGCCTTAACTAAGAATTACAAAGTAGCTGTAATGGTGAAAGAATCTCGTGATTCAATGTGCTCGTTCAGTTTTTGCAGTTGCCGTCGGAGAACCGGTTTGTAAAGAATTTGTCGGGTGGGCAACAACGTCGTGTTTCCTTGGCGGCGTCACTACTCGCCGACCCGGAACTTCTGATCCTGGACGAGCCAACGGTTGGAGTAGATCCAGTGCTGCGCCAAAGTATCTGGGATCACTTGGTACACATAACCAAGGATGGAAGGACTACGATTATCATCACAACGCATTATATCGAGGAAACGCGCCAGGCAGGCATCATTGGTCTCATGCGTAGCGGTCGCTTCCTTGCCGAAGAGTCACCAGTTAAGCTCATGGAAATGCACAGGATGGATACCCTTGAAGACGTCTTCCTTAAGCTTAGTCGTAAGCAAAACATGGGCCTCAGGAGAAGGAGCAGCATCCTTAGTAGCGTCACCGGTGTTCCACCGGAGCCGGTAACACTTTGAGCTTATTTTCGTAAACGACTCGTATTATTAATTAACAGAAAATTGCTCGTTGATGTTCAGATAACGGTTGCGATGATTAAAGAATGGATTAAATATTCCATTGAAGAATTAGATAAAGTAAAGATATTTTATTAAGAGGGAGCGAATCCAGATTTTTCGTAATTAGAATAAGTTTTTCTTTTATATAACTTAATGATAAATTCGTATAAGTACTGAACTTCATTAGAAGTCCTTTTCTTTAATATATATTTTTGTTCCGTTATTGAAAGAAAGCAGGATTTTCAAGTATGTTTGCTATTAATATTGGCATATTAACGAATGAGCTTTAGATTGAAATATTGAAGTAAATTTTTTGCTTGGAGTTGTGCATGTATTTAAACAAATTGAAACATCTTTTATTTATAATCTATGTATAACATAATTTGCTGAAACTAGTATTAAAAAAAGTTTTAAAGTACGAAAACAAGGTTTTCATACTTGTTTAAAATAGATTATTTAAAATAGATTAATTTATTTATAATATTTTCTTAATATTCATTTCTTAAAAATTAGAAATTCTTAAAACTACACAAGCAATATGATATTTTTAGGACGCAGATGAAGAAATGAGTGGAGAGTTTGGTGATAATGTCAGCGTATCTAGTCGCAGAAGAAGCATTGCTGTGACATCCGATGACGACGTAAGGAATTACACGCGAATCCTTTTTATTTTATGAATTAAATATTTTATTCTAATAGTTTCTATACTTTTAGGCACTCGATCTACCTCCGGAAGAAAAAGGATCTTACAAATTCCAAATGCTTAATGCGCAGCACATGAAAGCTTTGATTTGGAAAAATTTCTTATGGATGTGGAGAAATGTTGGGTAAGATATGCCAATTTTTATTTAAGAGACTTGATCGATTATAAATTATTTTTTAATACATTGATATATAACAGTAGTCGTAAAAGCTCGATTAAGAATTCAACAAGTGGAAACATTAAAAGTTTTACTTGAACTGGAAATATCGATAAACATTACTACTTGATAGGTAATTGTTCTCGATATTGAAATTTAAATTTCTTATTTGTTTTCAAACATTAAATTTAATAGGATAAAAATTTAACATAGAATTCGAGATAATAAAGCTAGAATCTTTTATAAAGAAATCGTGGTATAAAATTTAAATGTATAAATGTCTAAAATATTAGTTTGTAACGATCTATGCGATTAATTTCTTAAACGGAATATTGTAATGGATAAAATAGGAATTATTAGAAAGAAGTTTTTAGAACCGTTTTATCAAAATTTATGAATTTTTATATAATTTTCATAAAAATTAACGCAATCTTGTACATCTTTAATCAAATTATGTAATTTTAGAATTACAGAATTAAGAAACTAATAGTTTAATAGAAATTAAATAGTAAAATATTCGAGATTATTATTTTAATCATTATTCCGAGTGTTTGCTCTTTAATGTCAAGGATATTTTAAGCCTAAAACGCGTACACGATATCAGTACAATATGAATAATAAAAAATAAATATTTGAGTTTCCTAATGAAATGTCATCTTTACTATTTTAATATCTTAGAATTATTAGTATTGAACTACATTGCAAGTAAAAAAACCGTTTATAAAAAGAGACAGGAAAAGCAAAGTAAAATACAAGTAAAAGCACGAGTACCAGAAGAAACGCAGATTACCAGATGAATAAATACCATTTAATTTTCTAAAATAACGCGCGATACTTCATTTGCAGAATAATGCTCTTTATAATCGGACTACCAGTGGTACAGATAATCCTGTTCTGTCTGTCGATCGGCAAGGATCCAACTGGTCTACGATTGGCTATCGTCAACAACGAATTGAACTCGAGCGCTGATCCTTGCGTACCTTCGATAGGCTGCGACTTCTCGATGTCCAGTTGCCGGTTCTTAAAGCAACTGGAGAAGCGGAAAGTCATTTATTTGCCGTACGACACGGACGAGGAGGCAAGACACGCAGTGGGGAAGGGCTGGGCTTGGGGTGCCATTACATTTCCTGGCAACTACTCGGCTTCGCTCAGGGAGAGGATCGACTACGGCAAGGACGCTGATGAGTACAGTGTCATCTACGCCGATATGGACGTCGTTTTGGACATGTCCAGTGAGTAGCGCGGATGTCGCTCGATCACTAAAGCGAATGCGAGCACCTAAAGGAGTTGATATACGTTTTAATTTCACATTTGGAGGTTTATAATTTTAAGACATTCGCACATTTTTACCCAGGAAAGATACTTCGATACTAGACGAATTTATTGCTAACTGGATTGTCTTTCTTTTTCCTTCAATGTTTGTCCGATTGAGAAGACTAGGTAGTCCTACAAAAACCACTCAATTGTAAATGTTGTAAAGAAAACTCAGATACATCTTTTTCCTCGATATATATCGCTATTATCAATATTACAGAGAAATTGAAGAAAAGTTGTGTGCGTACAAATTTATCCGACGATTAAAGTACAGCTGTACATCAACAATTTTGAGAATTATTATGTAAACTCAACGACGATATTTTTGGAAAGACTTTTTTCATAAACCAATGCACAACTGATTTTTCGCTTCCCAATCCCTCTCTAACCCTTCCGTAAAGTCAATGATCCTTACCCTTCGATTTATAAATTATAATTGTTTTATTGTTCGTTCTACCTAAGATACCACATAAGATACAAAAATTAATATATAAAAATTACATTCTCCATGTTTATTCATTTTGCCTACGTACTGTCTAATTAAATACGATAATTGAATACGTACACTTTGTTTTTAATTTAGATCAACAAATTGGCCAGTTACTACAAAGAGATCTTTACTACTCGTTTGAAGAATTCGCGAGCGAACTCACTGCAGCCTGTAATTATAGCGCAAAACTAACCGAAATACCTGTCTCGGTGAGTTTACGTTTTTTACAAAGAAAATTTTTTCATACTTGGAACGTAATCGTTTCTTGTTTTTAGTTCCGCAAACCTATATACGGACCAATAGAGCCTAATTTCACCGATTTCGCTGCTCCCGGAGTTATCTTAACGTTAGTGATAATATTTAATTGATAATTTCTAAATCACAAAGCATAATGTTAATTTGAAAAATGTGAATTGCAGAATTATTTTCTTCTTGTCGGTCGCACTGACGTCCGGTGCTATGTTGTTGGAAAGAAACGAAGGCTTACTCGAAAGGAGCTTAGTCGTCGGTAAGTAAAAAAAAATCATATTTATCGCCCCGCCTCCCCCCCCCACCCTCGTAAATAGCATAAATGTTAATCGTTGTTAACAAAATTAGGCGTCACTGGCCCCGAAGTCCTATTTGGACAAGTCGTTACGCAATTTCTCGTCATGACGGGGCAAACGGTTATGGTTCTCGTCGTGGCCTTTGCTGTTTTTAAAATTACATGCGAGGGAGACGTTGGAATGGTCACTGCTCTTACAATTCTTACGGGCTTTTGCGGCATGTGTTTTGGTAAGTATATTTTTATAAGCTAACGTGTAACGACGATTTCATTTTCATTAAGTAAGTCAATCAAGTAAACAACTCGCTCATTCGTAATACTTATAATTTACACAAAAATTGATAACTTGCTCTAATAGTAACTGACATTTAATGGAATTTTCAGTTATCGAAACGATCGGTTTTGTGATTCAACATTTTATTCATTATCGTTGCACTTATGCTTAAATGATCTTCAAGGACAATATTATGACTGAATTAGTAACTGAAAATTACTGCATCGTGTATTTTCTATCGAAAAATACAATCGTAATCTTGGCAATAGCTTTGTTTCTTTTTTTTAGCTTACTTTAGATCGCTGAGTTTTGCCAAAATCTATATATTTTTAAAATGCATTCTCGCGTGTTCGACTATTACACTGTTTTTTTATATAATTACGTATGATTCTTACATCAGTTGCATAACTACTAACTAGCCTACTACATATTTCGTTCTGTGATATTCATAAAGAATACATCATTTTAAATGTAATATTGGAAATTACTAATCATCGGTATTTCTTACTTTATAAGAGTTCAATAATCAGAATTCCATGCCGAGTTTTTTGTCGCTGATAAATCCTTTAATCCTTGAAGTTATATTTTATAAAGATAGTTTTAGATTACGTTATATAGTATGCTTTAATTACTGAATCAATTACTAGAATTTTATTTTCAACCAAGTGAAAGTATCGTCAATTTATTATCTCCTTTTCTCTTTTAGAATAGTAAGTTATTAAAGACCGAATTTATTAGCACGTTGTTCGTCAATTCTCATCAATTAATTGCAATGAAGTTTCACTCGGAGTATAGTGAAAGTATCTCGTTTCATTTATATAAACTATAACAAAGCTTAATAAGATCATCGTTAATAAGAACGAGGATTGATCCCCGTTTTTTACTTTAATTTTTCACTTTAATTTAACACGAACTTCTTTTTCCTTTTGTCCTACTCGAGTCACGTAAAGTCTAGGTATACTGATTACGAGCATAGAACTACTAATAAATCAATTGTAAACGACCGATCTCACACAGTTCGAATATTCGGTCTAACATGAGAATCCTGTAAAAACAGGTTTCGTGGTGGCGTGCTCGTGCGAAAACGAGCGCAGCGCTACGTACATGGCCATGGGTTCATTCCTGCCCATCGTTATGCTCTGCGGTATAATATGGCCGATCGAGGGCATGCACCCGGTTCTCCGGTACATCAGCTTTTTACTACCACTCACAAAGAGCACCGAGTCCTTCCGGGCGATGTTAGCGCGTGGCTGGACAATAGCCGACCCGGTCGTTTATGACGGCTTTATCGCCACCTTCGTCTGGATCATCGTCTTTCTGACGCTTGCCATACTGCTCATTAAGTTCAAAAAAGGCTGAGAAGACGAGGAGATATTTGTACGTCGAATTTTATTTTTAAATGAATCTGTGCGCTTTTATGGAGTTGACGTTAATGGAAAATATTTTATGAATTGCGGGGACTGTATGAACAATCGAATGAACGGGGATCCGGTGCGCGATCTGTTGGTGCGAGTGTGTGTCCATCGTTAACTAATTCTGTACCTTTGCATGTGTCTTCTTTTTAATTCGGTAATGAGTTTATTTTAATTGTAAGCAAAACACTATTGCTGAAGTTTTATATAATTTCGTTTGATTATAGAATAAATGCAATTCGTTTGTAAAATAAATAAGCATAGAATTTTACTCGCTACTATTTGGATCGTAATATTAAAATTACGTATCAATGAATTTAGGAGGTTAGCTAAATATTTATTTTTAATTATTGTCGACGGAGTTTTGTATACCATTCTCTAATCGTATAATTTACAAATAGTAAATAATAATACAAAAATAATTCAATATTACAATCATTTTACACATTGTACGAAACCTTAAAATCGGCTTATTTTGTTAATTAATGTATATAGTATTTTTATTTATGGCTTATTAATTGCTGTCCGATCACATATTTAGAATGGACCTTCTTCATCTTGTCATCCTGTAACAATCAAAGCGATATGTTTATTAAAAAGTATTTCGTTAAAACATTTGCTGGGAACTTAAAATATAAATGACTATATTTGACAGTTAAACAAAACGTAAATTCAAATTTAATATTAAAAGGAAACATTAAAACACGTCAGATATGATTTGTATTATATAAAAATATTCACGTACCATGAGTAAACTTAAATTTTAAACAAAAATAATAGTAATACATGATTTTACTTATCGTCATATTTAATCAGCGAAACATTTGATGTTATAACTGTAAAAAATTATAAAACGGAAAACTTAAACATGGTATATGTAGAGCCATTTTTGCTTCTTGACGTTTCCGTTACGATATTCTTTATCAATTTTACCATTTTATAATTTATAGTAACATCGTTGTGTTATCTTTTACTATAACTTATCAGTAATGAATTGATTTGTTTTTTCTTTTTATAATTAAGTTATTTTAAGATGGTGTTAATTTTCTGTAAAAAGATTCGAAATTTGGATGATTATGTAAGAATAAATCTCGTGTTTTTAATATAGTATAAGTAATTAAATACAGTGTAGGTAAAATATTTATTCAATAATTATTGTATGATTATTTGCGTTTGTATCATTATGATAAATATAAAAGCGTACTTTAGAAACTATATTTGTACAGCGTAGAGTGAATTTTATAATATAATGTCAAAACAGGATGAATGAAAACGATACCCTGCAAAGGCTCTATGAGTTACGAATATTCATAAAGCTTATTAGAATTACTATAATTTGTTTGGGTTCTGGATTTTACAATGACTGGTTTTATACGTATTATAGTTAACAGCTTATATTAGGAGCTTTGATATTTATATATGTATAAAAAGTTAACTATGACTTTTTATAAATTTGATTGCTATTTAATTTTGTAAGGATGGTCTCTGTTTTATAATGGATGAATAGCGTTAGATTGGTATTTGTAATGTTTGTAATGTTATGTTAAGTCTTTTTTGTACAGCCGTATTCAGTTGTCTATGGAGACTAATATAATTTTTAATAAATTGTCAACGAAACTTTTATCATATTTGTTTTTGTCTACCCATACTCCTCGTCTTGAATAGCTTATATATAAAGTTATTAATGGTATATTTACAATTCATACTTCATTATTAAATATTATAAATACGTTTATAGAAATGTTGAAGTAATTCAAAAGAATTTACGAATAAATTTATGTAATTATATTAATAAAAAATTAATAATATTTTGACGTGCTAATGATTTATTCATTTAAATATACGCTACTTGAAAATGAAAAACGATAAAATTTACATCAATGTACAAAGAAAAATATAATTTAGTTTATTTAAAATTATAAAAAAATAGTACAATGTTATGGGACAAATGCAGTCTACTGTATCTCTAACTGTGATTTTCAATTTTATACAAAATATTGTAAACTCTTTTTGAAAATTTATATTCTTCCGTAAATAGACCAATAATGAATGAAAATCCATAAAAATCTAAATCTCTAGGAAGAATAATGAAATATGATTGATATGAAAAATAAATATGATTTTTATTCTTTCTTACACATATAAGTTAACTGTACTTTCATTGGATATATGCCCATAAATAATAATAAACTTTAATAGAAATAATAAACTAAATAATAAACTTTAATAGAAATAATAAACTAAATAATAAACTTTCACTTTTTGTACATTAATCATAAACTGAAATTTATAAAATTATGTCAATGTATACTAATAATTTCTTTGGAAAAAATAGCTTCTTAAATTTAAAAGATATTAATTTTAATGCCGAAGTAAATTAATTTTTTACTTTTTCGTTTTTACTTTTTACCAAAATTTCTTAAAAGTGAACATAAGCCTCGAAAAATTGGGATATCTTTTTGAATATCCATTAAAATGTAACGAAGAAGATTAAACAAGAACAAAATCATTAATAAAGGAAGAATCAAATTTTGATCAAGTTTTTCTTTGTATAATGATATTTGATGTCAAATAAATGTAAATACTGTTCGAAAAGTAAAATTTCTTAATTTTAGTATACTACGTCTATGATGATGATGATGATTAAGTACTTATTTTATTATCACCATAATTTAAATATAAAAGTTAGTTATTTAAAGAATGTAATGAAATAAAATTCTTAATACTTTTTAAAGCCAATTACACTTGCTGTAATATGAAACGTAACTTAGTTATTTATAAAAGAATAAAAGTGCAATTTCTACAAAAATTATCAATGCTTTATGTAAAAAAAATTTTCAATTGTTTTATAGAAGGTTGATTCTAGTTGATAGAAAGAAGTACGTATTTTGCTGTTGTCATTGAAAATCTTACATGAATACGCATTCTATATATAAAAATAACGTAAGATTTTTCTTTTAAGCAGCCTTTTGTTTTCGTTGGTTTGGTATTTCTACATAATTCCTTATATATCTTAAATATGTTTAAAACCTAACATATAGCACAGTACTGTCGACTGCATCAAGGCTAGATAGATAATAAAATTACTTGGAGAAGATGTTAACTTAACTATGTTTATAAAAATAATGTTTATAAAAATGCTTCTGTTACTGTAATCAACTTTTTTGTCGTCAAGACAAATAAATGGGCAAGTACGGTTTTATTTTCATTGTGAATATTTCAAAGAATATTTAATAATTATTCCGAAAAATTCAGAAAAGTATTCTACAAACACTAAGAATAATATTATGGAACTATTCAGAATTGTAGATTTCATTTTTAGTGAATTATTAATAAATTTAATATAACTATTAATTAATTTTCTTTTCAGCTGAGTGTGTGAACAGCCATAAATTGTAAATTGTGTCAGAAAAAATTAATTACAACATGCGCATCTGGTTACTGTCGTTGCAAAAAAATATATACTTTTGCATAAATTATTATTATAAAAAAATTCAAACATTTCCACATTGTATATTAATACAATGTAATACCTTTTGTTTATAAATATTATACAAAAACATGCGTAAAAAAATATATTATATTTGCTTTGCTTATTTCAATTTAGACTTTGTGAGAAAACATGTTTTTTTTTTTAATGAACATACACTTCTATCTACGAACGAACATAAGTTTGCATGACAGCTGATCGAGTTCAGTTGTTAATTCATCATTATTTAAAGGACGAGCGAGTGAATCAATTTGAATACCGAGCCTTGTGTAATTGAAAAGCTACAAGGCGTTAATAATCTTACGTAAATATCGTTTCATATTTAGATTTTATCGCTTATATTCCTGTTGAGTCTTGCTCAATTTACTCGAATGATAAACTCATTGCGTTTAACAATGATAATGAATTATTTCCGGTGCTACATGTACGCACTTTAAAATATCGCGCGCTTAATAAAACGTGTAATATACTTGTAAGAAAGGCGTAAGTATGTCGCAAAATCAACTATCTACCTTTCACGTGGGAAACTGAGACTCCGGAATTGACTCGTGTTGTTTGACGCATGAAAGCCTGGGTTTATTTATATTTGAAACTTAGAAGATAATTATTTGAAGCATTTTTATTTATGTACATACAAAAAATAAATATTTTACTTTAATTACGTAGAAGTGAAAATGACTGATGGAGATCCTATCATTTGTATTCCAGGTAAGACTTAGAAAAGCGTATAAAAATGGAGATAATACTACAAAAGCATAACCTCAAAATGTAATTGTCTAAATTAACAATTATTGAGAAACATTTTTTTTTCTTTTTGTTACAAATGAATTTCCAGGACAAAGATTATGCGCTTCAGATAAAGTAAATATCCCTGGGCAAGGCACTTATGAAAAACTTGGTTATATTTATGCTAAATTTGCAGGAATAGTTAAACTTGCCAAACAAGATAATGTAATAGAAAATTATTGTATTATAGTAAAATTATCAATTAGCAATAAATTAATATTTTTTAATTTTACAGACATGCATAGTTGAAGTTCAGGGTATGCTAGATCAAAGTATAGTACCTGCTCCAGGAGACATTGTTACTGCTATGGTAACAATTGTTAATCCACGATTTTGCAAATGTATAATAAAGTGTATAGGTGACATAGTATTAAGTCGTCCGTATAGAGGAATTCTTCGAAAGGAAGAAGTAAGGGCAACGGATAAAGACAAAGCTGAAATGTATAAATCTTTCCGACCTGGTGATATAATTCTTGCAAAAGTTGTATCCTTACTCTCTATGATTGTAATATTTTTTTTAAATTTACTAAACTATTTATTATAACGCAAGAGGCTAACAGTTTACTCGACATGTCCCTGTGTAATATTTGTAGAACATTGTGTGTAACCGAACTGCTTATTAATTTTATTGATCATTCTACATTTAATTCTTCGTTATTTTATTTTCTTAACATTTTAATTGGTATAGTTACCAATGACCGAGGCACATACGTATCAACTGAGTACAGCTGAAAATGAATTAGGAGTTGTTATTGCACATAGTGAAGAAGGTCAAGCAAACTTCTTTAACATTAAAGAGTTAATTTAAATTTTATATTTAAATTTATATTTATTATTACAGGAATTGCTATGGTACCGGTTAGTTGGACAGAAATGCAATGTCCAAAAACTTTGACAAAAGAATTACGAAAAGTAGCTAAAATTGTACCAGAAGAAGTTGCTTTATTAGATTAATAAATCTTTCCCATCTGTTAATAAAGAAACTGTATAATATTGCAGCAAAATAATTTAAATATCAATATACATAAAATAATTTATAGAAATTGACTACACTTAATGATATGTAATATACAATTTACAAAATCACAAAAAGTGTTGCAGGTACATGGATTTCCTGTGTTGAGTTTTTAAAGCAATAAATCTAGTAACTTATTTTCGTAAGTTGAACGCAATTTTAAAATATTTTTTGATTTGCATAAAGTAATTTATAACGATAATTAGAAATATTTAGGACCTCTAATATTGAATTAAAAACAATTCTAGAACCACAATTGTAATTAATAAAATCTTTGTAGCAATCATTTATTACAAAAATTTAATGCAAACAAATAAAATTAATATATTTTACGTATTTATTTCCTTTATTTTTTATTTTAAATTAGAAATAAGATCCATTTAATAAATTAATATTTAATGTACACAATTGTATTTATTGACTATTTATCTGTCTGATGAAATCAAATATTTTTTTCTGTGACTATAATATAATTATTATAACGTAATTATTTATCTCTATTCACTTGTGCATTTGACATAATTGATCAGAAAATCAAAATTAGGAAAAAGAAAAGTATTGCATTTCTTCCTAAATTAAACATTTAATATTTTTATGTATATTGTATATATTGAATATGCCTCATACGAACATATATGTGCAAATATTTTATTTTATTGACCCATATAAACTTATATATCCTATATTTTTCACAATAAGGACAGAATGTATGATTTATATATAAGTGTAATACAAGCAATTATAAGGGTTCGCTTAATAATCAGTTTATGAACAATCAACTTCCAAATAAACTTCTATAAACTCATAAACTTTTAATTCATTTATTTTACGTCTATACTCTGTTATTTGCTTATTGCTGTTTTATTATGTATTTTTTATTTAATCCAAATAAATAACACAAAGTTAAATCTAAATATAATATCTTTGTTTCATAAATTAAATTTATACGAATAATGAAAGTTCGATAATGTTCAAAATAATATGAAAGAATTTAAACGAATACTAAAACTAACTTTAATCAGTTGTTATTTTAAATACTATAATACAAAAATTACTGGGTAGGATTACCGTAATAATAACAATATCTTAAAAATTATACATAAACATGATAAATTTAAAATGTTTTAATATTCAGTTAATAGTTGAAAATTTTAATTACTTAATTGAAGTATTGGATCAATGTTTTTATTAATATTTTTACAGGGAATTACAAAAATCTCAATAATTTTTGTTAATTATTAACAAAATTACTTGGATTTTGATTTATTTGAAAGTAAAATAGTTACCAAAGTGTTCAATTCATCTTAAGTTAGTTTTAAGGTTCTTATTAAGTAAATGAAAAGTTTAAAATCGAAACAAAATTTTCATTATAAAAAATTATAATATAGATTCAGTGATAACGAATCACGTACAATAAGGGAACTGAAGACTGAGTATTGATATGAGAATCAGGTATTACTAGACTGATAAACATTTGGATGTGGACATTTACAAGAGGAAATAAATAACTGTTTGGTCTAATAATTATAAATTTCTGCTGGAGAATATTATTTATGAAAAATTAAAAGAATTAATAAATGAAGGAAAACCATTGTTCTTCATACTAAATATAAATATCATATTTATATGATTATAAAATAGTTTTCGATATAATGTTAAAATTAATAACCATATTTTTAAAAAACTGAGAATATGCTTGTTTTGGGATTAATTTATTGAAAAAAATGTTTGATAAATTTCCTCTCTCTCTCTTTACAATTATCATGGTCGTAGTACGATAATTTATGATAATTTAATGAATAATATGAATATAGTTAAATTTGAGATAATTTTTATCGACGTTATTAATATTTTTCTAAATAATACGTTGTAGTGTAAAAGAATTTCATAATTTTAAACGATTTTTATAATTAAAATAAAATCGTTTATACTTTCATATTTATAAGTGATTTCATGTAAGAAGTGCTATAGCACTTAAAATTTTAAATTATTCGCTCTAACACTTCATTAATTTCGTCTTTGATTAGTTTCGTTACATCCATGATAATTTATTACGTTATTTATTACGAAAATTAGAAAAAAAACTCAATTATTATTTGACTTTGAGTGTAACATTTTATTGATCTGTATATTTTTGAATAAACATATGTTAAAAGTACATTCTATACTCTCTTATAGATAAAAATGTAATACATTTGCGTTCTAGTATTATCAATAGAAAGGGCAATTAATTATTAAATATCTCCTAAAACATTTCGATATGATCTATAATGTCCTATAGTATACGTCACTGTTAAGATCAGTTTTGATAGAGGTACTTAAGCTACATATTACAGATAGGCGCATCGTAAAATAGTAGCAGTATTCCTTTTCCGTCAAAATATAAAGTCGCCAATTAAACACATAATATTTTGAAAATAATTATTTAATGGATTCAATCATTTTATTATATTTTTTAACGATTAATTTTATAATAATTCCGTCATTGGTTTATAACACCTATTCCTTAAGAAATATCGATCATATACCTTTATTAACCGGATTAAAATATTTTTATAATGCTACTGGCATATTTTTCATTGATAACAAAATTGGCGAGAGTAAGCTTAGATAAGTTTTTTTTTTAGATTTATGTATTAGTTTTATGTATAATTTTTGAAAGAGCTACTCAATTTAATTGTATTTTCAATTGTAGCATAAGTTTTTCACAATTAAACGATTGTGTATAGACCAAAAAAGAAATTGAAAAAATAGTAAATTCTTAATAATAATTTCAATTAATGTCTTTTATAGATATAATTCTCTCAACGGTAATACTGAAGAAATTAAGAATATTATCGGACAAAGGCATGTTTGTACAAATTTTACAATATTCGGAATTAGCAGAACATTACAATAGTTCCTTATTCAAGTTGCCAAGACAGTTATTCATTATGCCAATTGAAAATGAAAAGAATCTCAAGAACTTTGAAAACTTTACGAAACTCCATGAATTATCCCTTCATGTATGGTTTGTCATATTTTGGGGTCCAGTCAACGAAGCATTGCTTAAGTTTTGCGAAAAACCGGACAAAAATCGATTTAATTTGAATTTCGATACGCTATTGTTAGTAAAATGCTACAATCATTCGAATATTCGCGAGTGGTATACCGTTAATAACAATCAAGAGGTCCAAATGACCGATCTTATAGATTGGCATCCTGGAGTTCACTTTATTATAAAATCCTATAAAAACTTATATCAACGTCGCCATGACGTTGCTGGTAGTATTCTGCGAGTGTCATCTGTGAAGGTATAAGAATCGAATTTTTTTCTGATTATTTGTTATTTAAGCAACATTATTACACGCTTAAACATTGTTTTCATGTTATTGCAATAAAGTAAATTATTTTTATTATCGATTTAATGAGATATTTAAAGAAAATGAGCAATTCGTCGAAATTAATTTTGAATTTGAATAAGAGGCACAATTTCACCTTTTATATTAAGAAAATCAAAAAATTCAAAAAGTCATAATTTCCATTTTGTTATTATTTGTGACGTAAATTCATATTACGTAAGATATTATCAACTTTACTTAAATATTTTATGCAAAGATCAACATTGTGTTGTAAAAAGAAATTTTATCGATCAATTTCGAAAAAGAAATGCATTATCAGAGCATTCAATCTATAGGATTAGAATAATAGTACAAATATTTACTAAGTTCTCGCCAGGATAAAATTTGATAAATTGATTTACAATCAAATAATCTATTCATTTTCATTAAAATGAATCCTAGGTATAGAATATTTTATGTACGATATTATCATCACGAATTCACATTATAGTTGTGAGTACATTATTTATGTGAATAAATTAATATAAGACTTGCTTCATCATAAATGTATGTACTTATATATGAACTTCTTTATGAAATTTCGCGTTAATTATCATATTAAAAATAAATTAATAACGGGTTAAATATGAAACATAGCAAATTTAAATACTTTAATAAGAATTTGCAGTTCTACAGTTGCCAGGGAGTATTTTGCATAATAATTCCAAAGAGCAGTCATTCAAACATTCGTTTAGCTTGAGTTGGTTCTATCTCTTTTAACAGACTCATATTATTTAGGAGCATCCAATTTCATTAATAAATAGAATGAATGGAGAAAATCACACTATGTTCACGAAAATTATAATAGAATTGGCAATGCACATGAATTTTAATCTAAATTTCTCATGGGTCGATGATTTTTATGGCATTTGGAATGAAAGTGAATCTAAATGGACAGGAATATTAGGAAGACTTCAGTCCGAGGAAATCGATGTAGCGGCCTCAGAAATGGTCATGACAAAAGAAAGAGTAGCCCACTTTGATTTTACTTGTCCATTGATTTTAACTCGAGCCCAGCTCTTCATTAAGCAACCTCGACCTAATGAAGTTCAGTGGAAGACCTACTTAAAGGTTTTTCCTTTAATAACTTATAATTACATAAATTAGATTCGAGCATATTATGTTCGAGCAATAATACGAATAAAAAATAAAAAATTCTATCTTTTAATAGATTTAAATTGATATTTTGTTATTGACTAGGCTTTCGACCATAAAACTTGGTTGTCACTTGTGATTCTGATAGTATTATCAGGGATAATTATAACTTACATGAAAGTAAAAGTAAGCAGAGTAAATTGTTTGAAAAATTACTTCGTCGAAAATTATTTATATATTTGGGGTATTTACTGTCAACAAGGATTATCAGGTTTTTGAAATACAAATATTTAATAATAGATTTTCTAAATTTAAATTATTTATGTCAAATTGAAGTAATTTATACATTCGTTTGTTTCAGAGTTTCCTTATCCATCATCACTAAGAATAGCTTTCCTTTCAATAATTTTTTCCGCTATAGTTCTTTCAGCACTTTACTCAGCTTGCATAATTAGCTATTTAGCAATTTTTAGTCCCAATGTTCCTTTTCGTTCTTTACCGAAATACACCAAGGATGGCACATACAAGCTTATAGTTCTTCAAAATAGTGCTGAATATGAAATGTTTAGAGTACGTTTAATAAATTAATTTACGCCCTATTACAGAAGAAAATATTATTGAACTATACAAAAATATTAATAAATTATATTATAATGTTATTAATGCAGATTTCCCAAGATTATATTTTAAGTAAAATGAATAAACTTATGAAAGAAGAAAGTAACTTACCTGTGAACGATGTTGAGGCATTTGAGCAGGTAATAAGATATAAATAATGAAAATTAATCGTAAAACCTATCGCAGCTTCGTGTTTACTTAAAAACCTTAATAATGTTTATTCGACTTGCTTACCTCTTTCTTTTTTATGTCACATTTCAATTATTTTTCTTTATTATAAATTAAGCCTTGCTTAAAATAATGAGAAGCCTTTTTCGAAGTTTTTTGAAAACAATTCATGAACTAATTATTAAATTTGATTATAATATATATATTTTTTTTATTATAGACCTGTAAAGAAAGAGTTGCGTTTTATTCGAACAGTGCAATGAAAAATAAAATAGGTAACTTTATTCCGTGTAAATTATACGATGTGAAGACGGGAAGAGTCGACCATTTGGCTTTCGCTTTGTCAAAACGAAATCAATTTACCAGTTTCATCAATTACAAGTAAGATAATTGATAATAAGAAGTATTTTTTTTTGCAAAATTGGTACTTCGTTATTAAATAATTTGGCTTTTTAATTTAGGTTATAATTTCAAATTCTAATTATTAAATATACGTTTCACGTAAGCTTCTATTAATATTATGTTTTAGCTTCCTTTTTATAAAAATACAGAAAATTCTAATATTTAAAATATTTTTAATTGAAACTAAGTAAACTTAGTAATTATTTTCAAAAATTCTTCACTAATGCAAGAAAAAAGAATACTAAATTAAATGTGATTTATACATAGCCTTTACATTTAAATAGAATTGATAAATAATTCATACATTACACTGGATATACTTAAGTCATACTTAATTGATTCCATCTAAACGTAATACTCTGTTATAGTATTCTCAAATTTCAAGGCAATGGCATTATACAACGTACGAAAAAGATGTATTACAACAAACAAATTCAACTAACAGAAGATTATAGTGCTGTAGAAATTCGAGGAATAGCTCCATTATTAGTTATATTAGTTTTTGGAATATTCTCCAGTTGTTTGTTACTGTTAATCGAAAAAGCACATTACAAGAATACAAAAATCAGTATCGACAATTCAAACAATAAAATCAAACCGCGAATTTAAAAAGAAAATTTTTATATTATTAATTTTATTTAAGGAATTTTCAAAAGTCTTATAAATTTAGATTTTTATTTTATAATCGAAATCGTGGAAGGTACTAATTATTATTAAAATTATTAACCCGAATAAAATAAAAATTTATAAAAAAAAAAAAACAATTTCAGATATTTAAATTTCACAGAAAAATTCTTGACTTTATGACTACACATTATGTGGGCGTGTGCGTGAGAAGCTACGAAACCCTTTGTCGTTGTACTTTTCATATGATAATGTAATATAAATATGTATCGGTTAAATGTCACTATAAATAAAGTTTCTTTTTTACAATAAAATTCGGTTTTTGTTTATTTTTATATACTTATAAACATTAAATTTTTTATAATAATCGAACACCAATAATATTGAAATATCTTTTATTAACGTGTTACAATTAATTATGAATTCCCCTCTTGTACTGGTTAGTTCTCTTGAAATGTCCCAATTTATTTTTATTAATTCTTATTACTAGTGAATATTTATATAACTAAAAATATATTCAGTTTAAATTTTATATTTTGTAATTTAATCAACGACACTAGCTTTGCAATCGTCACTTTCCATATATTATACTTAACAACTAATTCATTTCAAAAGTATAATTACGAAACTGTTCTTATTATTGAATTAATGCAATACATAACATACTATTTATAAACAATATTAAATTAATAATAAATTTTGTATTATTATAAAATACTGTATTCGTTATTAATGACAAAATGTAGAAAATTGTTAAAGTTTTGAGATCCTGCATTTGAATTTTTATTATATAAATTCATATCAATTTATTGATTTTTTGACAAATCAAATGTAAATATTAGTCTTACAATGCCTACCTCGATATATTATTAATTAGTTTTGTATTTGCACGATATCATAGACTTAACGCACCTTATATCGTGTCATGTGAATGGATGATCTATTTATTGTAAGGGATGGTTCTGTCTTTGATAAAAATATAATTTATTAGATAAGCGTGAAAAAGAGTTTTTACACGCACTAAAAGTATGTTACAAGTTAATAAATATAAATTCAGAAATTATTTATTATTTTGTTTTTTTATCTGATGCTTATTTGGGAAAACAAGAATTAAAACTGACGATATTTTGTTTGTTCATAAATATTTATAATTTTATATAAAAAAATGTATTCGTGAGAATAAAATTCTATAACAAACCTTGAAATAATACTTTTTTAAAATAGTTAAGAGGATAGCAACACAGAAGAACAAGAATGGTATCAATGTTATTATCGCATAATGAAACTTTTAAAGTTAAACGCAAAAACTACTTTAAAGAAAAATGTAGTAGAATATTCTTTGCTGCTAAATAAAAAGTCTGTCGTATCTAAAAAATCTCAGCGATATCGAATCGACAAATTAAGCATTTATTTTATCTAACTATATACTTTTACAACATTCTTGGTAATATATTTTATTTTATTAAAATAATCGTTAGTGTCAGTATAAAAGTAACGAGAAAATAAAAAAAAAGCTATTGATGTTCTTACAGTCGATGTATGTAAAATATTCAAACCACAAAAATTTATTATAAATTTAAATTACATATTATAAGCTAAAGAAATGAAAATAGTATATTTCTGATTGTAGAGAACCAAAGTCAACGTAGCGTTCTCTAGTTAAAAAATTCCTTAATTAAGACAAGCGATGAAGAAGAATTAAAAAAATATATACCATACAAATCGATAAATGGAACTTACTATTTCTTATCATGATAAAATAATATATATAATTATGTTAATGGTTAAATATTTTTATGTCACTTTTTAGAATAAACAAGGAAAAAAGTAAAACACCTTTCATCGATTGATATTTGTCGAAATGATGACTGAATAATTTACACACGATGGAAAGCTTTTAGTAATTCATTTTTTTCTACAACCTTTTACCCCAATGAATGATATTATAAATTAAATACAATTAAAATTATATTTATATAAATTTTTTCAAATAAATAACAAACTTTTAAATATTTTATACTAATAGTAAATATTTTACCAATAACTATCTTATACACAGAATTGAAAATATTAATTTAATAACATCTAAATTTTTAATAATTATTTATTTTACAAATCTAAGAATTAGATGTTAGATCTATAAACTTAAAAAAAAATTCTATCGTAGATAATTTGTTTAATAATAAATTCTATTTCACATTTATCAAAAACAAGATAATGTTATTAAACATTACTTCAAATGTTTTTAACAATTGTTATTTAGTCTTCACGCTTTAGAAAATAATGTATTGATGCTTTAAATGTGATTTCTATAAATTTGAATCTAATTATCGTTAATATTTTATAAACTTAAATAAAAACTAAATAGAAATGAATCAATGTGAAAGAAAATATATTTTTCTTTAGAAAATAATTTTCTAAATTCTAAATAAATAGAAAGAAAATAATTTTTAAAAGGTCCATTTAATCTTCTATGAAATATATAAAATAAATCCATTACATTAAGAATTTGAAGGAATCTTAAAATTTAAAATATTTATTTTTTCTCTGATTTTTTATCATCGATATCACTAACGCCCCCTTTTAATAATTCTTTGAGTTTGGTTTGCCATATTTCCTGTTGTTTATTAATAATATTTTGAGATTTTTGCTTCAACTGATTATACTTTTCATTAATAGTCTTTATAATTTCCATGCTTTGATCTTTTAAATCTTGAAGACGAGCCTCCCAGATCCTTTTATCTTCTTTATCAGATTTGATATTTTCCTGTATATTATCATATCTCTTTTTAAGTTCTGAAAATTTCTCTTTACTTGTTTCTATTGCATTTAAGGTTCGGCGTTTTACTTCATTCAGTGTTTCTTCAAAGGTTTTTTTACTTTGCTCATAATATTCCTGAAAAGTCTCTTGAATATCTTTCCACCAGCTGTCGATATTTTCTTTTTGTACAATATTTGGTTTATCCTGCGCAATTAAATGCTACTGTTAGATACCGTGGGATGAATGTGATAAATATATTATTATTATCGATAACATTAACATTTATAACTCAAGAAAATAATAAAAAAAATCAGAGTACGTTTAAATAAGATATGTATAATTTTTATCTTAATATTTCAGTTGATGTAAATATGCAATAACGTTTGAAAAAGAGTTTTAATGTTTATATATATATATATATATATATATATATATATACACACACATATGTATAGTATATAAATTAAAAATTTAATATATTAAACATATATGTTTATATTGACCTTAGAAATATTTTTAAAAAACTTTTAATAAAATTTTCCATAAAATTATAAAATTACAATCTGAATAATATTCTTTCCGTCCATTATATGATTATTATCAGATAATCAAAATAACTTCTAATCAGATGAAAATTATTTTTACAATAATGACTTCAATAACTATTTTGTTCATACCGAAACGACGTTCGTAACCAAAAGGATGAAGATGAAAATTTTGTCGAACATTTTACAAACTTGAGATAATCAGTACAAAATTTTGTAGTACTCGGAGATTAAGGTGATTTCTGTAGTAAATAATTAAATTTCATTAGTATTTTAAGAAACTCGCGTATTATAAATTATGCAAAATATAGATTCATTATATTTTATTATAATCAATTATTCAGTTAAATACTCTGAAAATATTCAATTTAATCTTTAACAAAATGGAATGACATATAGTAAAATGAAATAAACATTACTCTGAAAATCATAAATAGTCTTGAAATAATTGTTTAAATTTGTTTATGTATTTCTCCATATAGAACACAAAGTATGTAATAAGTAGTTATGTTGATTTTTGTAGCTATATCCATTATCATAATTTTATTATCATAATATACTTGTTATTTATAAAATAAATAAAATAAAGCTATGCCAATAAATTAATAACAAATGAAATACTAATTATAACTATTTTCTATGAAAATTAATTTGTACACTATCTCAACCTTAATTTTTTTAATCAAATGGTCATATAAATCATCTTGATTTCATTAAAAAGTAGTAAGCTATAAAGAATTTAATAGAGAATAGTTTTATATAAAACTCGAAATAAAATTATGCGTCACATAATTATTTTAAACAAAAATTGTAATTACATTATTTTATTGTACTCACCTTTACAATACTATATAATTTCTAGAATAAACTGTCTGAGTTTAATAACAGAATCATATTTATATACACTTATTCTATTTATGGAAGCTTTTAACATTAGACGTTACTTCGAAGATTTTACGAACTTATCAAGTTCTTTCTGAGAAATTATAGAAACAATGTATAATATTCGAGTTTAATTGTAATATTTTTAATTCGTTGGTGCAAAATTCATTATTGTTACTTTTATTGAATGAAAATTCAAAATTAGCGAATGGATAACATAAGTTTTGAATTAGAAAAGATTCATTATTAAATAAACTTACTGCGTATACGTAAGTATGCATCATATGATCACGGAATTTGTCTTCTCGTCACACTGATACCTATACTTTATATTTTATTTTTATATTATTTTACTATTTTAGATAATATAGAACAAAAATAATAATAATAATAAAATAATAACATGCATTCCTATAAAATCGGACTAAATAGAGAGAAATAAGGCGAAATGTGTGTGTGTGTGTGTGTGTGTGCGCGCGCGCGTGGAAAATTTCCAAGAATATTTTAATTAATAAGTCATAAATATAAAGTATATAAATATAAGTCATAAATACAAAAATGTCACATTCAATTGTAAACCAATACTTAAAAGTAAATTTTTATTACAAATCTATATTTATCCTAGAAATTATTAAAATTTAAAGTTGAATATCGAATAAATAATTTGTAATATAATAAATCTAAAAAAGTAGTTAATGAAGTTGTAGGAACAATATAAAATTGAAATAAAATAATTTGATTATATTCATGCGATGATAAGCTCTAATATATTTTTGTATATTATTTATACATTTATATATATTATTATAAATTAATAGGTTTATTACGTCCACGATGCAATGCTCCTTTTTGCTTCTTCTACAATGGTTGGTTGTTGTTTCTTTTATTCACAAGCGCCTACTTTTATAGGTTCTTCTAACTTTCTTCCCTTTTTTTATAATATAAGGTTCCGTCTTTTGGGCGTTCACTAAAAGAAGAAAGAAAACAAATTTTATAACACAATTTTGGATCACAATGATACCGGACGAGCCCCCAAAAATTTGTTATGTCCACGGCGTAATACCCCTTGTCGATCTATACAATCAATTATAATATCCTAACTTTTATGAAGTATATTTAATAAAAAAATAATAATAATGAAATAAATAATTTATACATAAATATAAATACTACAAAAAACATAATGCGCAACTAGAATTTACGTTTAGCCAAAAGTTATGTTAGAAAGTAAAAAAAATGAAAAACTACGAGCTCAGCCATTTAAAACAAGTGTGGTAGTGAGATGTGGTAGTGAGAATGCCTGTGGAAAAGAACAGGGAAGAATTTTAAGGAAAAGAAAAAGGAAAGGTTGGGTTATTCCTCTTAGTAAAGCACTACATAAAGAATTTAAAAAGTATTTATTGTTCGCTTCTTACAAAGGTCACTAGGTCTACTTATAGGAATGAGATCTGAAGATGAACTCTGATTTTGCAAGGAAAAATGCGCTCTTTTTATACAAAATTTAAGGCTTAGGCTATATAGGCAAAGAGGGGATTTTTATCTCTTTTCCCGGAATAGTCTATGCAGCCTGTATACATTATCTAATTTTATTGGATAATTAGCATTTTACTCGATTAATTATTTAATGAGCAATAGGATTTGATTCGAAATTTATTTTCTCGTTGTTGTACAGTTTTTATTTTATCAATTTGTTAATATTTAATCTGTATTTTAATAATATTAGTTAAGATAATAAGAATTTGTGGTTGCAATTTGTTATTTCAAGGTTTTGTCGTAATTATTATTTTTGATATAATAATTATCATCGTTATTTATATTACTATTAATAATATTATTATTTACATTAATATTGTTACCACTATTTAGTTCCCTTATTTTTATTAAGTCATTGTTTATTATAGCCATTACTGTTATTATTATTTTTTAAATTAGTTTTTCTCTTTTGTGTTTTTTTAAAATATAAGTGTATATATATATCAATAAAGAAAATAACTAATCAATATGATAAATAATAATAATAATTGCGGTATTTATTTCAGACTTATACTTATAGTCGCTTTATAATAATTAGCGAGATATGATTATGTCTTCGTGTATTATTATTACTACTTATTATAACGCTAAGAATGTACAGAAAACAAAAAGATACGCTTTCTTTGTTAAGTGCAATTGCGCAGTTGAGGGTGTTGCTGTTTATGTGCGTGTATGTGGAAGCGCAGTCACAAACATGTCGAGATTATGACCTTTTACCGATGACAGTCCAGGCTCTGAGTGACGATTCTAGATCCCGTAAAATTTTCTTATTGGAGCGAGGGAGAGAAAAGAAAAATCTTCTCTACGGATATTTTTCTGCTTTTTCTCTTTTTTTTTCTTTAATGGTATGGTAGCCTTAGTAAGACAGGCTCGTAACAGGTTGTATAAATTATAAAATTGTCATTTTATAACGTACAAACATATTATAACAAATAGATTATGAAATAGAATTTACCGAACACAATGAATATTTTTTACTATTTCAGTCGAAAATTATCATAAAATATATGACAAATATACAGTGCACAGACACATCTAACTTGTTCATAAATTAAAAAAGCTTATAAATTATAGTTATTTATTGGTAATATTGGAAAAAGTCGTAAAATAAAAAATATGTAGTACAATGAATAGCACATGACTATTATTATATGAAAAATAAATTTGTTTATCTTGTTATTCCGCAAATTTATTATAGTCGTTATTTATATTGCACCAATTTTTACAAATAATAAGTTGTTCAAATAATTTATGATTTGGTTTTTTCGTACTATATTTCAATTTCTAATATTTTATTTTTGCTTAAATCCTTTTCAACAGAAAATTTCGTTTCAAGGCATATATCAGTTATTAATACTGAAATATGTATCTTTTATTCAATGCTTTTGAAAAGTAGTAGCTAATATTGCTGCGTGTGACATTTATTCACTTAGATAAGAAATATGATCAAGTCTCATTAAAAACAATTTTCGCTTTAATTAAGCAATGAAAATGGAAATATCAAAGTATTTTATAATTATTTCAATGATCACAATAGCGTACGCACATATAGATAAATCAATATTCATTGAAATGGCTCTTGATCTTCAGAATAAATACGCGCTTTCTAGCGCATTAATTGCTATGGATATAAATGGCTGTAAGTACGATAGAAAATTGATCTAGTATTTAATTTTATCGATTAAGAATTCAATAAGAGATAAAATTCTGATATTATTATTTAAAAGATATATTTAAGACATTTGAATGTTTAAAATTGTAATAATAATTGCGGTGTTTATTTCAGACTTTTATTATACTCCCATTATAGTCTTCTTTGCAATAATTACCGACATATAATTATATCTACAAATATTTATACGCGTATTGTTGTTATTAATTATTATAACGCTTCAAATATTATTATATTCGTTTACAATTATGATTTAACATTTTATAATTTATTTTTATTTCACTATTATATCGATTATTATATTATATAATTAGTTTAAGAACTACATAACGATAATAATAATAATTACATATATATAAATGCTTTCGTAAATAGAATTGTGCAGTTACGGGTGTTGCTGATGTGTGCGTATATGTGTAGTTATGAGGCTTCCTTTTTTTGGGTGTACATGCAGATATACACATGTCAAAATATAACCGCTCTAGTGATATTATTCTTGAGATCGATCATAGTTTCAGTTCTTAAAAGTTTTTCTATTCTGGATAATTTTTTTCTTTCTGACTTCTTTTTATGGAACAATAATCTTAGTAAGATAGAGTCGTAACACATAGTTGAAAACTCAAAAATCTGACTAATCAAAACATTATTATAATTAACATACATATACACATATTTATGCATATATTTACATACTGTTTTTAAGCAGAACAAAAATTAAATATGCTTACTTCTTATTTTTTTATGTTCTTTTCATCGAATCTAAAAATTCGCGTTATGCGTTAAATACAAGATTCAGTTACTTTCTATTTATTCAATATACTCATTTTGACGTTAATATTTTTCACGCAGAGATGAGAAACAACTGAGTAAAAGTTTAATAGCGCTTTTTCAACTATTTTCAACTATCTTGTTTAAATTTTCGGATTTTTTAAATACAAATTATAAAACATCAAATTCAGAATAATTATAAGTACCGATAATTAGTAATAAATATTACAAAGTGAATAAGCATATTGCACAGTTTATTTTTTCTATCCAGCATTAAATATGTTTTGAAGAAAACTATTCGTTTCTTTCCTAGACACTAATTCTTTACTAGTACCACTAAAACTATTTTCAAATTGGAAGAAGCTTTCAACGATTATGAACTTCGAGAAATTCTCAGAAGCAATAGAATCTTATGATAAACTTATGAAACCGTTTTTAATAATATTTATTAAATCATCCGAAGATTTTACATATTTTGTAAATATCACGAAAAGTCGTAAAATAAATGCCTATTGGACGTTTATAATTTTTACAAATGAAATGGATGATAGTACCATGAATATTTGCCTACATCCTAAAGAAAACTATTTTAATTTAATGTACGATACAAAAATGTTCGTTTTATGCTATAAAAATAATTTAACAATTATTATAAGTGAATGGTATGCTTTGAATTCGAGAGAAACGAAAGTTTTAAAATACGCAACTTGGAATAACACAAGTAGATTAGTGTTCATGAATGAAAAATCCTTATTCGAACGTCGAAATTCCTTGGAAGGTGTCAGCCTACGCATTACTGATTTAAAGGTAAGAAAAATATGATATTATATTATTTTTTACATAAGTTCATTTATACATTAATTCTTGTGTCTCTAGTATTCATGGCCTTTTTAATTCAATTTATTTTAAAATTTATTTTAAACTTTCTCTAACTGTATTCATCTATTATCAACTTTCTTTTTATTTATTTTTTTTTTTTCGTAATATTATATCTTTTTTTAATGTTCTTTTATTTTTTGACATTTTACTCCTCTTTACCTTATTTCATTTTATTGATTATATTCATTTTACATGTTTCTTATTATTGTATTCAATATACCGTATAGTATTGTGTCAATAGTATTATTCTTATACGATCTCACTTTTACAAATAGTAAATTTTATCGGTGTCAAATATCTTTATTCTATAACTTTCTCTAAATAATATATTTTCTATTTCTATTCATTTTTACGGAATAGATTATATGATAAATTATATGATAAAAATTTTATTTATCTCATTTTGACAATGTTCTTTCATTTTTGTATTAATTCCTTTCTATTTCTGCTCACCGTTACTTTCTTCGATGCCGAATACTTTTTTAATAGTTTTAGTGAATCTTAAAACAAATCATCTTCTGTTTCTATCAGTAACACTGCATTATTTGCATACATCAACCATCTTTCCTTTATATTTTCACCGTATTATAAATCTTATGAATCTTTCCTTTGCATAACTGTTCAAGTCCATTCAAATCCATGAAATATATATTAATAATTATTATTTATTAAGAATGTCATATTAGTCATCATTATTTAAATTTCTTTAAAACGCTTATATTCTATCCTCGTGTATTATATTTATATTTATACACGTATATTCATAATTTATGAATTTTTCCATTATTTTTCTCTCTCTCTCTCTCTCTCTCTCTCTCTCTCTCTCTGCGTTGAGGTTTTTTACGACTTCTATTTTTACTATAATTATGTATTTATTTTAATGCATCTTTACTATTTCTGCACAAGTTATAAATATAGAATATGTTAATGTACAGTTTAAAATATCTATCCAATTATAAATTTAAATATGTTTCCATTAAATTGAAAATATTTAATAAATACATGCATGTAAGTTGATTAATTTATTATTGCCAGCTGCCTCAAATGCTTTTATAAGAATTTTATTGTCGGTCGCCCTCAATCAATTTTCATCATTTACATTAAAATTAAAATCTGGTCTGAATTTATTATTTTGAAATTTTAATTAAAGCTTTACATATTTCTAAACTGCAATGATTTCAGTGATACTCATCTTTTTTCATATTAAATGAAGACATTTTTTATTATATTCTACATTAGAAATATTCATCGGATGAATCATCAAACGAAAGTCTAGGTGGATTATTTCAAGATGTACTAGAATTAATTGCATTAGAAACTAACTTCACATTAAATTACCAACAATTAGAAAATGTTTATGGAGTGTACAATTCCAGTACGAAGCAATGGAATGGAATATTAGGAAAATTAATAAGAAATGAAACTGATATCGGCTTAGCTGAAATTGCTCAAACAACGTCTCGGTCGAGTGTTGTAGATTTTTCTGTACCAATTATTTCATCGTATCTAAGTTACTTCTTAAAAAAACCGAAAAATGCTTGGTATTTACCCTGGTCAACGTATTACGAGGTAAAATTTGAATATATTCATTTCTTATGACAAACTTTGATAAAACGCTACCTTATTAATTTTAGTAGATTTTAAAACTTATTAATGCTCCAATGAATACAAAATATTGAAAACTGATCAATGTGTCAGTATTTGCAATAAAATTTTGATGCTCATTAATTTTTCTACATTATACAACTGAAGAAAAGTTACTTTTATAGTCGTTCACAAATTTTCACTTCGCAGTTACAATTAGTCGTATAATAATATAAAATTGATTTATATCGTACTTATATCTTTATTTTTATATAAAGCTTATATCACTGTATCAAGCTGATCGATAAAATGATATTGTGATATGTTTCAGCCATTTAGTTTGGGTGCAGCGAATACTTTCATTTGTATACTTATAACAGCGCCACTTTTGGTTGGATATATCAAATTCAAAAAAAGAGTATTATTTAATAAATTAAAAGAGAGCAATAATTTCTATAAAACTATTCAAGAATGTTATTTAGATATCTGGGCCATTTTTTGTAAAATGCAAGTAACAGGTAACTTAGCAGTACATTACATAATAATAGTTAATTTAATCAATTTTATTAAAATTTGCATAGACAATATAATATTATATTTTGAAAACGTTATTTTAATTTTTCGATGTATACGTACAATTTAATTACATCAAAAACATTTTAAATACTTTATATTGCTCATTATTTTTATTCTTAATTTTCAAATAGATTATTTTTTTTCAAATATGATTGGTTTAATACACACCTGTACTCGAATAAATGTTGCATGCTACCAGTAAATTTTTTTCATACGTTTTTTCTTATAAATATCTTTTACAATATTTAAAATACCAAAACATTGATAATATTAACGATTATTATTACCTATATATATGTATATATGTATATATATATATATATATGAGAATAATAACAAATTTTATTATAAATATTACAAAAATATGTTCGACCGGATTATAATTTGAATGTGAATTCGATTGTATTAGATTTTACGATACATCTCATTGTGAAAAAATTTAATGAATAAAATTTGTTGTACTTAAAACTTTGTTCCATATTAGATTCTTCACAAGCTTTGTCACTACGAATTGCATATACTTCATTATATATATTGTCGTTTATTCTTACTTCAATATATGCTGCAATTCTAATGAGCCGCTTAACCGTTTTCAAACCGAAACTAATGTTTAATTCGTTGCAAGAATTTATTAATGATGGGTCGTATAAAATAACAGTAGTTCAACATTCCAGTTACATGGACAGATTACTTGTAAATATAGTATTATAAAAATTCTTTTTATAAAAAAAGCTTATTTTAGAAGAAATAACAGAACAGACAAACGTTGTATTACAGAGTGAAGAAAATATATTATCAAAAAAATTGAAAACTCTCTTGCTCAATGACAATGAGTTAAAGTTCACTACTGGAGCTGCTATTGAACAAGTATTCTAAAAATATTCTTATATTATTAAATATTAGTAAAATATTCATTTTAAATTAAAATTTTTTACTTCTTTTTCGAGGTATGCAATGGTATGAAGGTAGTATTTTTAATGGATGATTGGGGTGTACGAGTTAACACGCCTTCTAATTGTGAATTAGTAGCATTTGACCAAGAGTACCTAGTCAATATGGGGTTTGCTTTTGTAAAAAATAGCCCTTACGTTGGACTATTTAATTATTAGTGAGTAAAAATTTGTTGAATAATGCATTTTTAACTTTATCGAAAGTTAAAAATGCAATAAAAATCATTTTGTACAATTATGTTTTTTATGTGTAGACACGATCATGAATGAAATTCTGTGAAATTTCTTTATACATAATAATATTTATTTATAAAATTATCGAATGAAAAATTTGATATTAATTTTTCTACTACGAAATAATTAAGTATGTTGCCTGATTTTATTTTTTCTGTACAAAAACGGTTGCGTATATGTATGTACAATGCTTTATAGATATAAATAATTAAGTATACTTGTTAAAACATTTTTTATTCACATTCTATTATTGCTTATTATTTATAATTATGACGCATATTCGAATTATATACATTCTATCTTATGTGTTTTATCTGATATGAAAACAAATTCCACGCAGTTAATGTATACATGACAAATTTTACAAATAAAAACGATATTTTTCTCTATGTTCCTCTAGATTCAATTCAAGTAATGAAATTGATGTCTTTTATAAAATTTTAACTCTTCTTACCAATCACTTGTCATTATAAATCAATAGTCATATTCTTTTGTCTATTATATTCATTAATCATATTGACAGATCATATGATAATAAACTCATCTTATGCAATAGAAAATAGAAAGTTTAATTGATAAAGACTTCTGCCTATATTAAAATTTCATTATTATTAAAAAGTTGGTCTAGTAAGTTCATTACCACTTATTATTATCGACAAGTTTGTAAGATTACGTTTCTTTTATGATAATTATCAACCATATGATTATAAATTTTTATTAACTTTCACTTATTTGTAATTTTTAAAAAAATTTAAGAACTTTAATTTATCGCTTACATATATCTTGCTATAGAAATAATTTTATGTAGTTATTAGAGTACTATTAAGTATGTTAAATTTGTAATGTTAAGCTTCTGACATGCAAATCGGATATAATATTTTATGAGACTTTTTCTTTAATCCAAATTCAACGAACAGTTCACCTGATTACTGAATTGATAAACATACTTATTTGATCTTTCAAATATTTTTACTCTAAAATTATTGAAAGTTTTCTATCCCTTATTTTATTGTTTAATTAAATAATGACAGAAAATTAGAATATCTTTGTATGTATATAATACGAACTATTAAAAAATCTTTTAAAATAAATATATACTTTAAAATTTCAATTTATAATTAATAATAGAAAATATTTTTCATTTCAGCTTGCAAAGATTCACTGATTATGGCATTCTTCATCTACTCAAAAGTCGTTATGTAAAAAAAAAATATTACCATGATTCAAATTATGAATCTGTTACCTTAACAAGTATTATTCCTATTTTTTTTATTTTAACATTTGGAATTTTATTTTCCCTATTCATTTTAATTTGTGAAAAAATTCATTTTCGATTAACTATACGTCCCCATGAATTCGCAAACTCTAGAACGAACTATTGGAAACCATTAATTCGACCAGTGAAGTAAATACTTTTTATTAAATTAAAGTATTTTGTACAATTAGAATACAAGATATTTTGTCGTACATAATATACATCTTACATTATGTTGTTTGCATTTCGAGAATTGTAAGTTATTGTATCAGAATATACACTTACAATTATAAATATCAAATATGTTAAATAACAAAAGTTTTCTCTTGCTCTTCGCTTTCTTCATGATCACAAATGCACGAGATGAGAAGAAAAATTAACGTGTATCAGAATTGATTTAATCCAGTACACGTTAATTTGATATTGATATTTATCTTAAATTTATAAAAAAATTTGATTATTTTTAAAAGTTTAAAAACATGATTTTCTATGTTCGACCGTTAATAAAGTTAATAAAAACGCATTTACAAAAAGAAGAGCCATTGAAGAACTTTAATTCCGTAATTTAGGTTTTAAGATTTTAAAATTTAACAATTATAACTTTAAAGTAATAGCGCTAGAATTACACGAATTTAAATGTATCAATTTCCAATTAAAAATAAAAAAACAGAATAACTTATCTCAAATTGAGCTATTCCAAGATTTCTACATCAATAATTTATAACTGTCAGTTTAGAACAAGATTTCATTAAAAATGATAGGTATCTTTTACAATTTAAATAATAAATTAATAAGTTTAATAACAGTTCGATATGTCGCAATTATAATATAGTAACAAAAGTGTACGAATTTTTTAATAATTTACTATCATGTATCTGTTGAAACGTTTTAAGAATTGTAAATTAAAAAATTAATTATTATTGCATAATTATGTAGCCTTATTCGATAAAATATTTATTTTCATTATACTTGAAGGGTAAACAAGAATAAATAACAGGCACATATTTGATCGTTAACGCGGTACTTAAATGACGTTGATATAGGATCGAGATAAAGAGAAAAAATAAGTACTTCTATTCCAGTCATCCTCGTAGAATATGAAGTAATAATAAACGAAAGTAGGGGTACGTTCTTATCAATCATGAATAATCACGAGTAATCACGAAAATGACGAGTGAATTACAAATAAGAATTTTGTCACGATCGTAAATACGATAAAATGGTAAAATGTTGAGAACGTCCAAAAATAACATTCGTTCATGGTTGCGTCTTCGTGTAAATTTGATCCTTGTGACTAAAACTTCAAAATTATCTTGTATACATGCACTTAAATATGTATGCGTAACAAATGTTAATATTATGAATTGCATTTATGAAATGTATTCACATGAAATATTGCACGTAGTTAAAAATGCTAATTGAACGTAGATGATCCGTTTCTTTAAGAATGTTATTGTTATTTGGATTTTTAATCATTTTAATCACATTATGTGCGAGTAAAGAAGATCTTCAGCATAATTCAGTAGTTTTTCAATATGTGCATCTCATTTCAGATATCCAAAAGTCTAATAGAGCATCCAGTATATTTATCGTAAACTTTGGAGAACAGCAAAGTAAATACACATTTTTATTTAAGTAGAAGAATGTATATCTACCGTTGTTAATTTGTTGTTATGCAATCAAATATTTTGTAATATATTTTATTTCAAATTGATTTTTTAATTAAAATTCGTGAACAAATTAATGAATCTAAAGCGCTTGCAGTTGTTTTATTAATTTACACGAATATGGTTGTGGTTATTTTCAAAATGATTTTATTAATTAAATAATATGAATTTCAGTTAATTATCTGTTCTCATGATCATAAATAGTTTTGTGTACGTAATTGTAAACGTATACAATGTGTTGTGTGTGCAAGCTCGTTCGAATGGAGCATATAAGTTATATCATTATTGCATATTAACTTATAACTGATAAGTTCTAATAAGTGTGTATTGATAAAAGTGAAGAAATATCTATGAACGTACAAATAAAACTAAAACAAGATTCAGTTAACTTTTGAAGAACTCCAGAAGCTTTTATTCTTTCTGATATCGTTTAAATATATAAAATGATATGTAATAAATGATATCGTTTAAGAATATAATATTTGTTCTTAATTACGCTCAATTACAATTTCTATCTTTCATAAGCACTTTCAATCAATATTATACTTAAACAGTACTTTTTTTTGCTTTACTTGTACTCGCAGAAGTTACAGTTTAATGCTTAACTTATTCCGTTTTGTCATAAGGATTCACGACAGGTTCTGTTTTTGCGACTCATTACCGTGCGACACGTATTTTATCTTTAATAACTTAAGAGTATTTCTGCTGGATATATTGTGATTTTTATAATAAACTTAAAGACTTTGTGAAAATTGTTGATAAAAAAATTTGACAACCTTTCAAATTAATCTTCGCCTTGCAGAAAATTTCTGAGCTGAATGGCCACATTTCGCGTTATAACTTGTGTGGATGACACTTCTTTTTCAATGCTTATTATAATACAAAGAAAGTCTTTCCCCATCATTTCCATCTTTTAGCTGATGATGAGTTGAGGCATCAACGCATGCATTCCAAAAAAGTCACATATTGATCGAGCATTAATAAATTCAATCTTTTTAAAATTTAATTTCAATTTACCAACTTTCAGTACGTCGTTCTTGAGTCCAATAAATAATAAATAGATACAAAAGAGAAGTTATTGAGATATATTTATAGCAATATTTAATACAAAGTAAAAATTAAAAAGCATGATTTGCTTCTCAGTCTTATTTCCTTAAATCGATATAATTAAAAATTGTACAGATGGTCCAGAATCAACTTTAATGACGAAAATGACCAAGGAATTTTCTCGCAAATATATTTTATCAAGAAACTTAAATATGATAAATCTCTACCAAGAAATAAAATATTACAAAGGAAAAGCTGTACAACCATTGTTCGTGATAATGTTCAGTACGTTAGACGATGTCTATCAATTTTCCAACATGACGAACATATACAACATGGCACTGCACGAGTGGCTTTTAATATTTATGGAATCGCCAGATACTAAGTTGAATGAGTACTGTCACAACCCTTATAGTAATATGTTTAATCTGGTTGTGCGCACAAAAATGCTCGTCAAGTGTTCCGACGATCCGGTCTTAAGGGAGTGGTACTCGATCAATGAAGAAACGATTGATACTTTTGATTATATAACCTGGAGCTATGAAAAAGGTGTGAAGAAACTTTCGAACTTGACCTTTTACAAGAGGAGAAACAACTTGAAAGGAATTACATTAAAAGTTTCTGCTGTGAAAGTAATCAGTTGAAATAATTATATTAATCGTTTTACATAACAAGAATCTAAATCCTTGCCCCAGTACACAAATAATAATAAAATATAAACAGCATTATTCAAAACTTAAGAATTTTTCATTTTAAAAATAATATCAATTATTTGTAAATAAATGTATATTAAACTTAGTAGTACGGTGATCTTTTAAAACGAGGAATTAACTTTCTTTATTAGTTTTTCAGAGTTGGGGTATTTTTCATAGGAAAGGGTTACGGATTTTAAATAACGCTGTATAATGTTAATTTACTAAGACTGTTTATACATATCCTTCTCTGTGTAATATAACATAGAAAATATATTTTAAGAGCATTAATTATTAATTGAATAAGATTTAGCTGCCAATTTATCTAACGGTATTCTTTTTCAATGAGAATTCTTAACGCAAAATATCTTATCATATACGTAATATAGTTAAAATTGAGAGAACTTTTAATGCTACTTAGGATGCTACCACACACATCAAGCAAGGTAGCACAATGAATGGATTTTTCGGTGCCGTAATTGAAGAGCTGGCAAGAATTATGAACTTTACGATAAAGGTCACATCGATCGAAGATTCATACGGTAGCTGGAATGAAACGAAACGCGAATGGACGGGTGTGATTGGCCGACTTGTGGCGCGTAAAATCGACATTGGTATCGGTGAATTCACGATAAATCAGCAACGAGCTGCAGCCATCGATTATTCGCTGATTCTCATGCGCTCGACTTCGGATATCTTTATCAAACGTCCAAATATGTCGAATATCGGTTGGTCGACTTACGTTAAGGTATGCACAAACGTTTCACTTAGATTTTTATCGTGTATCTTTATTACTTCTTTGTTTGCTTCATAGTTCAGCAAATTATTGTATTTTTACAAGTAAGCGAAGCCATTACATATTCACCTAAGCCTGGTGTTTTATTAAATTTACTGCACACTTTTTCACATTTATACGTAATAATGTAGTTTAACAAAAGCCAGCGATGATAGAATGGTTAAATTAATTATATTCCGAAAATACAATCCCTGCATATTCAAATGCTACTTTCAATTAAGGCACGCAAAATCGAAATTTTACGCTGGATTAACAAATTTTCATAATTTGATGAAAACCTCTAAAATGTTTATAATCATACATTACGTATGTTCGTCCATCAAAGATTTCAACCAATTCAAATAATTTTATGGAAAGAATTAGGGAGTTATATAAT
This sequence comes from Wiebesia pumilae, assembly GCA_018907045.1. Lineage (NCBI taxonomy): Eukaryota > Metazoa > Arthropoda > Insecta > Hymenoptera > Agaonidae > Wiebesia > Wiebesia pumilae. Next base: position 5,794,938 of record JACCHZ010000022.1, read on the forward strand.
AAGTAATTTTTCGTAGAATATTTTAAATTACAAAATGGGCTTAAAACATTCGTTTCTCTTACGCTTAAAGAAAATTTCTTTTCTTCATGAGAGTGTATCTTAGTTTGAAGTGAAATCAAAATTTATTGAAAATTTTCAGGCATTTCACTTGGATTTATGGATAATAATAATAACAACTTTATTAATTATTCCGATAATATTGGCTATGATGTGGAAAGTAGTAAAAAATTATGATATTACTTATTACATAATGGAAGAGTATCTTCGTGTTTGGGGTATTTATTGTCAAAAGCCACTTCCAGGTAACTAGTAAATTAAAATTAAAAAATTATTGATTATCGGAAGAGTACAGGAATAAAGTATTTTTCTGTTAATTCTGACTTTATTCATATTAGTCGTATACGAATTAGAAAACTCTTCAAAAAATAATAGTAAATAATGATTAAATAACGGATATGCGTAATTTACATGTACTTTTAGTTGGATGGTAATCATTGGTATACTGGTAAATTTGCTATAATTAAAATTTTCGTATAATTATAATTTTTACGCCGGTGTAATTGGAATCATAAATTTCCTTATCGAGTACAAATATTATCATAATCTTAATATTTAAACTACTTAATATTTATTTGTTTTATATGCTTTTTATCTAATAAACTTTGTAATAATTATGTAATATTTTTAAAAACTTTTATGTTTGCTTATTATTGATCTAAGATCTTATAAGTGATATTTTTTAATGCACACTGATATTACTCTAAGCAATATACCACAAATAAGAATATTAAAACTTAAGTTTCTATTCATATTGTGTGATTATGTAGCATTGCACTTGTAAAAGTTATGTAAAAAGAGCAAGTACTATTAAATAATGAATTGTTGCAGCATTAATAGGTTTCTTATTTGTAATGAGAAAGAACAACAACTGTTTGTTTTGATATAATACAAGTGAAGATGAAAAAATATTATTGTTTATTGACAAAAGTTTTACTGGACAGCATTCTTTATTTGAAAAAGCAGCTTATAATAATTGCATTATAATAGGAAATTAATTCTTCAAATTTGATATTTTCATATAGTCCATACAAATATTCAGAATTGAAACATCGTTTCAATACAAATAAGATGCAGTAGACAGTTATTATCATGGGTGTTATCTTATGGACTTGTAGACCTCGTAATTGTAATTGACATCATTGTTAGGATTTCCGAAATGATAACATCGGTATACTAAATTGTGCCCATAACTATATCAATAACTTTTCCTCCGAATATAGTTTCGATTAGAATGTATTAAAAAAGTTAGTTTAATGAATATTTAATTAACAAATAATTCAATATCAATGTAGGCTTCCATCAATTTTGTTCTTTTGATTGACACGTGTAATAATAAATGATATAATATTAGTCCAATATCTCGGAATTTGAGTTTTCCGTAATTTTATATGATAATATAAAATACAACGTAAGCTAAATATACAGTAAACTTTTAATAAAAAATAAACAATTAGATAATTAATAATTATTATTTAGATTTTCCATCGGCCCTATCATTGCGAATAGCTTACATTTCGATTTTTATGTCATCCATGGTACTTTTTGCTGTCTATTCGGCTTATCTTACGAGTTATCAAACAGTTTTCAAACCAAGTGTACCATTTAATAGTTTTGAAGGCTTTATTGCAGATGGAACCTATAAGCTCATAATCTTTCGCTACAGCTCCAACTATGATTTCTTTAAGGTACATTTTTAGGTATTTTAACAATTTACATCTTTTTTCATGTTTCTTAAGACATACTTTCAAATGGAATAACATTTTTTTTGCAAAAATGTATGTTGTCTTACAAACATGTCGAACGTTTGTATTAACGTAACAAATATTTAATCGACATTTTGTATTCAATTTAGAATTCAAAAATACCTATTTATTCAAAAATGGGTGAACTAATGAAGACCGATGAAGAATTACCTATAGATGTACCAGCCGGAATAGAGCAAGTAAGATATTTTATTTATAAATAATCAGACAATATAAATTAAATTTAAGTTTAAATGTATAACTTTTATTACTACTGTTATAATACTGTTTTTTATGCAAAAATATTTAATTAAATATATCCGCATAAATATTTAATATATATACAGATATAGATACATAAAACAAAAATCATCACTAGCCTATGATTTAATAATAAATGTATGATACTCCAGGAATACCCATATAATCAATACATTAGAATTTCATCGTGATACAATACAATAAATAGTGAATTGCAGTACTTTGACATTTGTTCAAAAGTTTTAAAGACTTATCATTTTTAGTCGCATACATTGCAATATACCAATTGTGGATTTTAAGTACATTTTCTTTTATAATTTTAATCATCATTTTATAATACATAAAATCATTTTTACATACAGAATTTTTCTAAAATAATAGTAACTTCTACTTGTGATAATAAAATATTTCATGCTGGTCGCATTTTTTTAAACGTGTGTAATTAAAAAATTATTTGATACACTATACGTTTGATTTTATAATTATAATTAATACATTTAATTAAGTAGATACTTTTTTATGTTTGAATATTTATATAAATAAATTTCTATTGTTCAGGTTTGTTATGAAAATGTTGTTCTGTACACAAATCAATTGATACTTGAAAAAGTCACTAACTATTCACCTTGTGAACTAATGCCATTAACAACTGGTAAATTAGACAGCATTGCATTTGCTTTAGCAAAAAGAAGCCCCTATAGAGAAATTATCAACTACAAGTAAGAAAGAAATGTTACTAATCCATATAAACATACATACACACGTACACACGTATATAAAATATAACTTTTATATAGATAATTGTAAGGAATCACGAATCAAATACAATTCATATATACATGTACATATACATATACATATACATATATATACATATGCATATATATATATATATATGTATATATGTATATATGTATATAATTTTAAATTAAACTTCAAGTTATTCAATAAAATGCCCAATGTAACAGGCTTCTTGCCGATCTATCGCATAAAAATTTCTATTTTCATCTTCTTAATAATTGCCGTATAAATTTATTATAAATTTCATAAGTATGTGTTCTCAAGAGGTAGGATTTCATTTGAAATAAATAACGATTTTCAGTTTGAAGAAATTACAAGCCAATGGAATACTGCATTGTCTGAAACATCGATATTTTAAAAAATTCAATTCCATAAATTCTGGATATCTACCCGTTAGTTTTTGGGACATTTTACCAATCCTAGAGATCTTATGCTTAGGTGTCGTACTAGCATTGCAACTGCTGTTGTTCGAGCATATATTTTTTCAACAATTTCAGTCAAGCGATGAGAAAAAAATAAAATTAATGGATCAAAGAATGTCGAATTCGCAATGAATACGGACTAGTCAGAAGAACTTATTATTCACTTTACTTATTATTATCACTAACTTTTACATTCAACGCATTTAGAAACTCCACAAATATTGTAAAAATAAATAAAATACCAATTTTTTAAGTGTATCTTCGGTCTTAATAGATGCGCAGTAAGATGTTATTATGGCTGGCGTACCTTTTAGTTGTCAATTTAGGATACAACGAAATAAATGCAAGAATCAATTATTCACAACTCAAAGATTATGTATATATTGCATCAGATGTCAAAAATTATTTCCAAGCAACGAGTGTTCTCAATGTATATAATGATAAAAATTCAGGTAAGACTGTAATAGAATATTAAGAGTATATATAATATCGTAATCCATTCATCTGAACCCTTATATCTAGCAATCATTTCGCATTAAAATATTTTAAGATCTTAAGAAATTATTATTAAAGAATTAATCTAATTTTATGGATTTTTAACAGATGCAACGACCACGACAACGATGTTTGAGTTATCTCGAGAATTTTCTAAAAATAATATCTTTGCCTTGAGCTTGAAACTAAGCGAAGTCAAACAATATTTTAATTATAACAGATATCAGACATCATTACCTTTATACTCAGTTACCTTGAATTCACAAAAGGATTTAGATGAATTTTCAAATTTTGCCCAAAATTTCAGCATGTCATTTAATGTGTGGCTTGTCTTTTTCGGCAAATCCGTCGATTTGTTACAATTTTGCAAATTTCCCAACAGAAACTTGTTAAATTTGGCATTTAATACAAAAATGTTAATAAAATGTGAGAATGAAGACACTATCAAAGAATGGTACTCGTTATTTAAGAATGAAGTAAAAGTACACGAAGTCGCCAAGTGGACGCGAGACAATAGATTTATAAAGAGAAGCAACGAGTCTATGTGGAAAAATCGAAATTCTTTGGATGGAACTCGGATTCGAGTTGCAACCGTAAAAGTAAAGTATATGCATATAATCTAATTATTATTAAATTATAAATCTAACGCCCATTTAAGTAGCAGTCTTATGTCAGTAAGAGTTGCAATAAATATTATTCTCAAAAAGAGCCCTAAGCATTATCGCATTTATTCATCTGCAGAAATGCAAATCAAAGTCTCCCTATGATGCAAAGTTGATGCAAAGTTTGTCTTATTTTTGACTCTGAGAAACAAATTTGTCACTACATCGAAAAATCGAACTTTGTTCGTGCGAAGTAATAACATTTTGCTCTAGCGATGCGGTGTAGTTTTAAATTTTAAATTTTCAAGAAAATTTGAACGACACGCATGAATTTTATACCAATCTTTACGTAGTCCACAACAGCATTATGACTAAAATCTTAAATACTAAATACATTATTAAAATTTAAAGGAGGAGTAGTGCTACGCTATTGTAATTAAAAATAACAATTCACTTTGTATGTGTAGCGCGACGACTACATCAGTAATGGAAATTCTACGAACAATAACAATACTCTGCCTGGATTGTTTGGAAGCGTCTTACAAGAATTATCAAATATAATGAACTTCACGGTAGATTTTGTCGCGTCTGACCAGATGTTTGGACATTATTATGCCGAGAGCAAGAACTGGTCGGGTGTGATGGGACGTTTGGTTGCAAAAGAGATCGACATTGGTGTCGCCGAATTCAGCCGCAATAAACGTCGACTCGAAGTTGTTGATTTTTCGGAGCCGCTATTAATCTCACGTTTCAATATGTACTTGAAACGTCCAAACATGACTGCTATAATATGGTCCTCCTATTTACAGGTAATATTTTCTAAAATTTGTATTTAATACCAAATTAATAATAAACTTGTATAAAAGTGTTCGCAAGAGTTTTTTAAAGTACTACGCAATGTGTTCTTTAAATGCATTTTACGAGTACAAATAATCAGTAAATAAGAATAAAAATTTGGTTGATTATAAAAATACGTACACATATAATATATTTAAAACCTATTTAAATAAAGTGTCATTGTACTTCATTAGAAAATGTTATATTAAAAAGTTGTTTATCGTAATATTTAAATCATAAATTTTGAAAATAATTATCAATTTAATGTAGTAGTAATCACTTTAGGAGCTAAATATAACCGTAATGTTATTCCGTTACGTTTTTACTTTTTCTATTTTTCCGTGAATATTTAGAATGTTTGCATTTATTCCTTTCTTAAATATTCATACATTATCAATGAAGCATTTATTTTAAATATTTTTAAATATATAAAATGCAATATCTGCAGATATTTAATAGGAGAATATGGACTACGAATATATTTCTTATGACGTTCTGTTCACTTGTAATTGCAATTATGATGTCAAAACTTGGAAGAAAAAATCTTCTTGCCCTTATTTCTGAAAATTGTTTCTTTATTTGGGGAATGCAATGTCAGCAAGGACTTCCAGGTAACGTAAAAATTAAATAATTTGACGGGCTATTACATTTACTTGTTCTCTCATTCTGCTACAACAACTTCGAAGATAATTAATCTTATTAATATTTCACATAATAAGCATCAATTAAAAATGTAAAATTGTATCTCATTATCGATATAATTTGATTCAGTTATAAATTATAAGTAAAATGTAATTTCTTTATAAATTATAAATGAATATTTTACATTAAATTAATTTCCAAACAAATTATGCTTCATAAATGAAAATTACTTTTTAATTAGAATTTCCTTCAGCAACATCGCTAAAGCTAGCTTTTGCATCTTTATTTATTTCATCAATAGTAATTCATATCACTTATTCTGCAACGTTGACTAGCTTTATCACTGTGTTTGAGCCAACTTTACCGTTTACCTCCGAACTGGAATTTTTAACGCATTCGTCTTACAATTTGACTGTATTCCGCGGAAGTACTTACCATGATTCAATTCAGGTAAAAATTATTATTCTTGTTATTATTCATTTTGAAATTACTATTTTTATTTTACGATTTTTTCTAATAAATACGTATATATACACATATAATGTACTTTAAGTAAATAGTTGCAAAAATTATATTGTAAATGATATTATTATCCAAGCAATCGAAACATCCTATTGTTAAACTAATGAAGAAACGACTAGTAAATTCAAAAGATCTCCCAACTAATATGGTTGAAGCACTTCATCAAGTTTGTACACAGAAAGTTGTGCTCTACATGAACGATATATTTGTGAACAAAAACAGTCCCAGAAATCCTTGTCCATTAATATCTGTTGACACGGGACGCCCAGACAGTCAATCTTTTGCATTAGTTAAAAATAGCCCATACAAAGAAATTATAAATTTTAAGTAAGTATTCGAAAAAATAATTTGTTATTACTCTCAAAAAATTAAGATAAAATTTTGTTACTTTTTATATGTTAATCCAACTAGTGTAATAGTTATTCATAGTTACATAACAGATAAATAATAGTCATTCATTAAAGCAATGGGAATGGTTAAAAACAATCATTAATTTATTTTAATTTTGTCACTTTGCTTTTTAATTTAAATATTTTATTGATATAAAGTAAAAGTACAATAATTTAATCAATAATTCAAAAGTATTTGAAAGATAGGTACAGTTTAAAACTAGTTTTAAATTTTATTTCATGACAATTTTGTCATTAATAATTAATATAAATGTGAAGAAAAAGTCAAATATTGCGACATATACTGTTATTATTATTTCAATAATTGTTGCATTAAAGTAAAAAAAAACATAGGTGGCGTTTATTTGTTAAAGTAAATATTTTTCATATTAGTTGTCACGTTAAAAGTGCTATTTCATTTTGATTATTGAAATATTTAATGCATATTCCTACTTTTAAATTATTTATCCATTCGTTGAAAATTGAACGTTATTGCCTTATACGTCGTACATATTTAGATATTAATTTCTTAACACGTTTTTTCAAAGTGTTCACTTAATTATGCAATTAAATTCCAAACTAATAGTAATTAAAACATCGTCTAATATATTCATATTTAATTTCAGCATTGAAAATTTTCGTCATTTCGGTATTTTGAAAATCCTTGGAAACCGACATCAACGGAAATTTATAGCATTGAATTCAAAATACTGGCCCGTTAGATTTTCGAGTATAGTACCTATTTTAATTATTTTCTTAACAGGGGTTTGCTTTGCAATCCTTATGCTAATATGCGAGTATATACATTATTTCATAAAAACGAGGAAAAGAAAGGTATAATCGCGTAACGATATTTCACTTCCTGGACATCAATCTTCTTATATCGTTGAGTCGTAACAAAAATTTTACTATCAATAATTGATACAGATCATTTTTTATATTTTATATAAAAAAATGCCGTAAACACGTGTCTTCACAAGAATTATATTATTATTACGACTCTGTCTCACTGGACTACTATTCCATAAAAAAAGGGAGAAGATTTTTCTTTTCTCTCCCTCGCTCCAATAAGAAAATTTTACGGGATCTAGAATCGTCACTCAGAGCCTGGACTGTCATCGGTAAAAGGTCATAATCTCGACATTTTTGCCCCTTTGAGCAGCTAAATACCTACACATGTACGCACACATACAGCAACATCCTCCCTGCACAATTGCACTCTCAAGAAAGCATTTTCTTTTATATATCTATATGTATAATATTACCGTTATGTAATTCTTAAACTAATAAATAATCAATATAATAATTAAATAAGTAAAAATTGTAAAATGCCATTGTAAACAAATCTAATAATGTTTAAGCTTTATAAATAACAACAACGTTCAAATATTTATAGATATAAATGTATTATTATAAAGCAACTAAGTATAATGTAAGTCCGAATTAAATACTGTGGTTATTATTATTATCCTTCTAAACACTTATTGTACCGATTTTTGATTATTCATACTCACAAATATGATCAAAATAAATTATATATAAATTAATATATAAGCAATAATTACTACAATAAAAACAAATTGTAACAACAAATTGTCATTAAATTAACTAAAGAAATTGATAAAAAATTAAAATTGTATAACTGCGAGAAATTATACTACGAAAAGTATACAGGTTGTGTAGGAATTTTCCGGGAAAAGACATAAAAACCCATCACTGCCTATACCGCCTGTGCTTTAAATTTTGTATAAAAAGGGCGCATCTCTCCATGTAAAACAGAGTTTTCTTTCAAATCTTGTACCATGGCAGCTGACCTGTATCAAGTGAGTAAATAAATATTTTTCTTTTAAAATGGGTAGTATTGTTTTTTTGGGCATTAGACCCCCTGCCCTTTTTCTAATTCTTTATCCCAAAATCCTTCCCATCAAATCCATCCATATTAACGGGCGTGATGAAAATCTACGCCGCGATATGGGCATCCTAAAAATCCTTTTGCTATACTAACGGGCGTGATGAAGTATCCGTGATAACATCCTTTTTTTCTGAGGTTTTAAAAATATCAATGCCGTTATTCTAATAACATTGAGAAATTGTCAAACAACCACTGAGTAAAAGGACCGTTGCCCATCCAAGGCTAGTATACTTAACTGTATAGGCCTGAAAAGGGCATTTACGTCATAGACGTAACAGCAGTATTATTCAGTTCAACCTTCAGATCGCACTACTAGAAGTAAGCTTTGGACCTATTAAAAGTGAGTAATAAATAATTATTTTAAACTTCATTATATAGTATTTTCTTTAAAGGGATTGGACCCCTGCCTTTTTCTTGCCCCGTCCCTAAGATCCTTCCTTATATAATTATTTTCCTTTAGTTCTAACTAGTTCTCTAACTTAAGTCTCCAACATAATTGCGGCGATACAAAAGTCTGGACGCGTTTTTATGTTTCTAATTTAATTCTTTAACATAACTGTGGACAAGATGTGAAGTCTAATTGCGCATCATGTACTTTGTAATATTTATATATATATATATATATATATATATATATATTTTTTTATTTGATTATTATTTTTTTATTGAATATACTTCATAAAAGTTAGGATAGTAGACCATTCCTGGCTATTATACTTGATTGTATAAGCCGAAAAGGGACATTCGACGTGGACGTATCAACAATTTTTAAGGGCTAGTCAGGGATCATTATGGTATAACTATATAAATTCTTTTTTTTTTTTCTTCTTCTAGTGAACGCCGAACAACCGGCGGCGTATGTTACAAAGAAGGGGAAGATCATTAAGAGACCTTTAAGAGTAGGCGCATACGATTAAGGAAAATAAAGGCAGCCGAAGAAGAAAGGAAAAAAGACGAGATAAAAATAAAACACGACGAAAGACAATGAATGTGATGATTGATTGGATAATGATATGTTAAACTGTAACCTGCAATTCAAGGAAGTACAAGGCTAACAGCATACAAGGTCATCTTTGGAAGATTTGCTATTAACTACAATTTTTGTCTGAAACCGAATTATTTAAGGCTATTAATAGCCGGCTATTTAAGGAAATTGAAAAACAATATTTATAAGACAACTGGTGTTGAACTGAAAACCAGTTTTCAGATAATGATGATATAAAAATAAAGTACTTTTCATACATGTATTTATATTTTTTACTATCCTATAAAATGTATAGATAGAATTTTTTAGATAAGTGAATAATAATGACTTACTTTATAAATAAAAATTATATTGTATTTATTTTCCTTCATTTTCCAAAAGAATTTCCTACTTAGATGTATGTTTTACAGATAGAGAGATAAAATTGAAAAATATTCTTCATAACAATATGCTATAAATAATTGTTTATTGCAATGCGATCGGATAACAAAAGCGATACTTATAAAAACAAAATAACACCCAATAAAGTTTCATATGTTTTGTTCAAATTGCTCATTTCTTACATCCTTCTTCTTGTAAATTATTTTACTGTTGATTAATTTTAATTTCAAAATTAATTCATTTTAATTAATTTGGTAAACACGGTTTTAAAATACTGTAAGAGTGTTTAATATAATTTGTTGTAACATCGATCAAATTACTTTTTTATCGATGTTTCTTTGTTAATTTAACCTAATTCTGCTTACATTATTAAATTCTGTGTTATAAGGTAGTTAATACAACGGAAGAAATAATTACCAAAATATCTCAATAATGAATATTCCTACATATAATTCACATACTACGAAAAAGTATAGAGCATGCCAATTAATATCAGTAGCGAAAAAGGAATATTTTCTTGCTGTTTTGGCAAAGGCTGAACGAATTTATAAACGCGTTGACAAGTTGGAAAATACAATTCAATTATAACCAGAGTTACCTTGATGTTTTCTGTCGTTCGGCAAGGCTGAATTTGATGTAATTTTATATTCAAGTACAAAATTTAATATAATAACTTTCAAGTGCAACAAAGATACTGCAATACAATATTAATACTATTACATTTTATTGTGTCAGTTTTCAATAACGTTTTGCAAAAAGGAACTTGTTACAAGGGGACAATTATTTAAAAAATTGACTTTATTGCGCATGATCGATACGTACATTTTCAAAATGGCTAAATCATCAGTCGCCATACTGTTTATTTGTTTTCTTTAATTAATATAGTAAAGCGCATTATATTATCGTATAAATTCAATAAAATAAAATATCATGGCAGATGCAGCATTTATGAAACCAGCAACTGACACTAACGATTATAAAAATGAGCCTATTAACTACACCGCGGGTATGTTTTTACGAAATAGATCTAGAAAATTTCAGAATGTTTAGGTTAAAAATAAAAAAAAACACTCCAACATTTGAAAAATTGTTTTTAGAAATCCGCCAAATGATGCATGGTTTTGGGGACCATTCAGAACCTTTAATGGAAACTGCTAAAATTATTGAAGAGGTTGTATTGAATCAAATGAGAGCGATTTTTTATCGAGCATGTGAGGTTGCTGATATGCGAGAAAGCCAATCTATAGCTGCAGAAGATTTCTTGTTTCTATTGAGGAAAGACAAGATAAAATTGCAGCGGCTTGTAAAATACTTAAGTAAGATTAATTTCAGTACTTCTTAAGAAAAAAGTGTATCATAAAAAATCTAATATTGAAAAGATATTTTGGTTTAAATTTAAGAATCAAGAATATACAATGTACGGAAGATTTTATTTAGATAATCTGTTATCTAGTTTTCAGATAATGATGATATAAAAATTTAATTAGATACTAGACTTTATTCATTGCCATAATTTTGAAAATATCTTAATAGACATTTTTTATACAAATTATTAATTCAGATTTCGTTTCGTTTAAAATCTTATTTTTGAAAGGACGATAAAACTATTGTATATTTATCATTTTTATTTTTAGAATTGAAAGAGTTCAAAGCTTCATTATGCAAACCATTGGAATCAGATTCCACGGATAATTTAACAGATTCTAATAAAATAGAAGAAAACTATAAACTACCTTTCTTAAAGTTCCTGAAGTATATAGATAATACGGGTGAATTGTTAAATGATAAGTCTTTAGTAGATCATGTTAAACGTAAAAGATGTATTAGGGCAGAATTAATAACAAGAAAAATGGACGAAACAAGATATTTAGAATTCAGTAAAGCTAGAAGTGTTTCTTTTGCAAATAAGAATAGACACAAATTTAGTGACTGGATTGGTTCAAATGGCAAGTTTCTAAACTTTTTTTATAATAAAACGAATTTTATATATTATAGTAATTAAAAGTTTCTTTTCAGGTGATTTTACGTTGGCTAAATCAGGTTACACAGTCTTAGGTTATTTAGCATATGAAACTGTAGCTCAAATTATTGATCTTGCATTTTTAGTAAGACAAGATCAAAATAAAATTCACGGAGATGCAATAGATAGACTTCGGCTCAGTTATCCAAATCCTATTACGTATAAGCCATATCAGTATACTAAAGTAATACATACATTTTTTTTATAAATAAATAATTGACTGCTAAAATAAATCTATAAAATATATTATGTTAAATACATTGATGTAAATTTAAAAATAATTTTTAATACTTTTACAAATCTATCTTATTTTAGAAGTTAATTATTAATAGCTTAAACTTTAAAATATTCAAGGTAATTAAAATATACGATTTAATTTTAGCCTGTCATGACGAAACCATTAACTCCAGCAGAAGTTAACGAGGCTCTGCGTCGGTACTGGTCACCTCAGCTCGAAATAACAGGACCTTTTCATCGTTGGACATTGAGAAAACCACATATGAAATTTCTTGCTTGTTAAATACTATACTTAAGGTAACATTTTCGTTTATTATTGTTATTTAGTATTACGTGAAAAGAAGAGTAAAACGGAATTTGTACTTAAATTAAATCTTTATTGTAACTATTTGACATATTTGCACTTTACTGCTCCATCGTATTTACAAGAACATTGATTCATCTCTTTTTATTTTCTTTTTACATTATGAATTTATACAGATGCTAATTCTTTTTCTGTATCATGGGGAAAGTAATGTGGAAACCCGTGCTTTACCTTCGGCGCCACCAGTAATACAAGTGCCAGATTGATTAGCTGTTGACCAATCGCAACACAGTGTTCCTTTATGTCCACCCAGTTCTAAAATTTTTGCTTGAGGGCTTGGTGGCATCTAATAAAATATTAAATAAGTATTAAGCATATTATCTAATAATATGTAATTAAATTAAACTTTAGAATTGATTTAATAATAGGTGTGATTAAATGTATTTTAAAGTGAGATTCTCTATTAATAGCATAATAATCTTCAATCTAATAATCGGTTCATAGCTGTATTTTAAAATACTTTTTAATGATTACTCTCTATTAATCATAAATCTAATAACTTTCTTTCTTTATTATTAATGTAATTACCATGACGAAAAGTACAAATATAATATAAAATTTAATTTCAAACACATACCTTGTAAATATTACCTCCACTTTGCGTACAAAGCAGCATATGTGTACCACTCTGATCGAATGTAAAAAGCTTTCCATGCACAGCATTCTTTTCGATCTTAATCTTCGTTTCCCAGACAATTTTTCCCGTCTGACTAAGGCTCCTTTGGCACAATTTTCCATCTTCGCTCATCGCACATATGTTCGTAAAGTCATTGGTGAGTTCGATGTCAATAACTGGACTCGAGTGGCAGCTTAAATTGTCGATTATTTCATTCCTTCGCAAATCATGTATGAGCACATTGCCATTAGATAAGCCCGTAACCAGAAGCTGCCCATTATGGTTGAAACTCGAGCAGAGGGCGGTGAGATTTTTCTCAAGAGGGAGAGTTCGTTCGACTTTCTTTGTCTTAATATTATAAAGGAAAAGTTTGCCCTCCCCTGAATCCGAAACCGAACAGACAAAACTCGAATCGTTAGGATTACAAACGAGGGAAACGATTCGAGATCCTTCGTGCTGAATTTCCCAAATAGTTTTGCAGTCGCGCGTATCGTGTAATTGAATTGCACCGTTATTATCACCGTGAATGAAATAACGCTCGTTCTTGAATATCCAGTCAAGAGCGGTTACGGCTTTATTCGAGTTCGCCGTTGAAGAGGTAAAAGTGGCCACAGTTCTGGAAAGAGAAAGACTTTAATCTTAGAATTTTTCTTATTGATTTGCACTTTAAATTTACTTTTAATTACAGACATATTTTATACGTATTTGTATAGTATCCGCAAGTACTAAAGTAGAAAAAGCAAAACTTTTCCAAGTAAATTTTATATTAATAGAATTTAATGCAAAAGAAAATTTTTACATGATTTTTTAAAAATCTTTTAAAAATCATTTTTTTCATTTATTTATAAAATTGAAGATAAATTTTCAACAAAAGCTAATATTAATAAATAAAATATTTGATAAAAGTGCGCCAAAATATGATTTAGCATTCTTATCTTAAATACATTTTTTGATGTAGAAACGATAAAAATTTAAAAGATAATGTTAGTTTATTTAATAATAATAAAGCTTATATCATATTAAAAAGAATTTCTAAATAATTTTCTGGAATTAAACAATATTAATATGTATTTTAAAATGTCATTGAAATATTTATATTTTATGAAATAAAATTTTTCGACTGTAAACTACTATTTATAAATATAATAAACTGAGAATAAAAACTTAATTATTATACGTACTTTGGTGATGGTATCGGTGTCCAAATTTTTATAACACCATCTGCATCTCCAGTTGCAACATACGAACCACTAGCATTACTTTTACATTGAATAATAGACGTCTTATGTTCAATATATTCTTCCTAAAATTTAAAAATAGAAAAAATAAATTCTAATTTCCTCTTCATCTTTACAAACCACGCAAATATTTCCTAATCTAATAATCTAAAATAAATGAATGTTTTTGTATTAAAAGAAAAAAGAAAAATAATAAAATATAAAATCACTTCTTATTTTATCAATTTTTAGATTTAATGAAAATTAAATTAATTTAATATTTTTAACTCATTATAAATCATTACTTTTCAAAATAATCTACGATAATGCCTGCAGTAAAATTGTTTAATATAAAAGTATAACATAAAAATGATTAAAGGTGATTAAACGTAAAATTAATTATAGTTACTTGACTTAAAAGAATATAGCTTCCATCTAATTTATCTTTAGTTTTAGATTCTCTACTAGTATCCACGGAAGAATCCCTTTTTCTTGTCAGTCTTGAATCACAACTTGTACTTCTTTTTGCTACAGCCTCAGATTTACTCAAAGAAGTAATTCTTCCTTTGGTATTAGTTCTCTTTGTTATGTTCACATCTGCTTCAGAATGTTTCTTAACACTAGTGCTGAATTTTTTACTTAAAATTGGACTTGATCCACCTCCTATATTTCTAATAAGATTTCTTAAAGTCTTGGGATTATCCACTATAGGGGATTCTCTATAAGAAACAAAAATAAAAAGTTTCAGTATGTTTAAATTTAGGTTACAGACTTGAAAATTTCATTAAATAACGCATACTGAGCAATGATATAAAAATCATCCATTAAAGGTAGTTGTTGAGGAGTTGGTCCAGCATTTACGTCTAGAATGGAATCAATTTTTATCATCTCGCTGAGTCTTTGTCTTAACCTCTCATTTTCTTCTTGTAATCTTCTAATTTTATTGGTGTCCTCATCTATCATTAAAAGTGTAGGCATAGGCATACACTAAAAACGAAATTAAAATTGCAATTAAATTTAATCTAATGAGTTAAATTTTATTTAAAAGTTGTTTACACACTTGGAAGATTGTAGCTAAGAAATTATGTAAAGAAACCAACATCGTGTCTTGCCATTGACGACTAAAGTACACCGAAAATGTAGAATTTTCTTCAGGATTTTTTATATAAGGTATTGCTAAAAAAATGCGTACGTTTTTAAAATTATTATTTTAAATATTTGTATTTTCAGAATTGTAGTATATATCGTACCAAACCATTCTCTCCATTCGGTATGTCCTTGAAATTCTGGAGTCATTTTTGTAAAAAATTCTTGAACTCTATCAGATTTATTATTAATAACTGCATTGACAAGATACATTTTTAGAACAGCATTTTCCAATTTTCGAATACCAGGTACAAAATGGTTTTCTAAACGGGAGAATAATCTAGTATCCAAATGTCCCCAAAGTTCACGTAGTGAAACCAGATCGTACGCATGAATGTACTGCATAAACTGATCTACAATTTTATCAACCTGAATATAAAGTAATTATACAATATTTTAATTGATAATTTTAATTTATAATTGCAATATTTAATTTATAAAAAATTAAGAATAAATATAGTATTAATGAATTAAAACGATACACAGAATAATAATAATATATTATACAGATGTTACTGAACAACAATAAAATAATAATAACGTTTTCTTATATACTCAAGATTATTTCTTACATAATTAATTGCTTAAACCAGTCAGCTTTCTCATTAAATTCATTCTTCAAAAGAAAATCCAGATATGCAGCTGATTGTAATGATAAATTTTAAAGTTTAAAATTATTTATTAAAATTTGAATTTCTCATTTAATTTTACAAACAGTTATTACCTTAAATGTAGATGTATTTATTGATTATCGCACTTTCTGACAATGTGATTATTGTAACATTTTCAATTATATCATATTATTATGAGAAAATTAGAAATTAAATATTGTACATTAAATCAGAGGATAGATGAAATGATTCTACGTCATTTATTTTTCACGTTGCTTTTATAAACTTTACGTTGATATTTAAAACAGATTGATTATGCATTAGTATTTTTAGTATTTTATTGAGATGGCAAGGTAAAGAACTACACTAAAATGTTTAGAATAATTTAAGGAATAAATTAAAAAACCTCGTATGCTAGTATCGTATAAAATACTTAAAATTTATTGCCTGAACAAATTTATCATTTACATTCGTAATATTAGTCCGTTAAGCGATGTTTGAAAGACAGTAATAAAATTCAGATTATTGTTGATTCAGATTATTATATGAGAAAAAATCGCTCAAAAAGAAAGGGCATAAAAATATGCAGAAGATAAATGTAAATAAACAACAATGTGCAACAAAGCTTTATATCAAAACAAACATAAGGATCGCGTCAGCTTATCCTCACCCGAAAACCTTTCTCCTTCTCAGCCTTGAGGTCGGTATCAAATGCCCTGAGAGTATGGCTAAAGCCCCGAAACAGTAGATATTCTTTCACCAGTTCGTCAACGTACTGCACATGCGACATCGCGTCCTGCGATCCCTCTGCGGTTACCGAAAACGTGAGCCTCGCTGTAATTATTTTGACAGCGCGCGGCGCGTGTCGTCATTCGACGGACATCTTTCGGTTCTCGTGGGAGCGAAACGTGGCAACCTCGCACCCTCTCATGCTATCACGTTCAAACTAATGTTATACGGCAATACCGCACATCCCTAACACAGCCTCGGTATGTTACATTTAAATATGGAAAGTGTTTTGAAATAAGTAAGTGCAACTGGTCTTGCCAAGTAATATTACGATCATTTAGTTTAGAAATAGTGAAATTATTATTTGAAAATTTTTCAAACGTTTGAAATTCAATCGGGATGAATTGAAGCGAATTGAGAATTTGAAAAAAATTGGAAGATTCTAAGCTCATTGAACGGTAATTTTACTTTTTCTGTTTCTAAAATTTTCTATGAAAATTGGAAAACGCATTAATTTAATAGTGCATAATTAAGATGAAGAAAAATAACATGTTTTTTTAAATCATCATTGTTTACAGCTTAAAAATTTCAAAATTAAAAGTGTTCAGTGATACTGATAAATGTAGATAAATTAGAAAAAGCAAGAGAGAAAAAAATTGGACATATATTAATTTTTAATCGTCGTGATATCTAACTATATGCAATAAAATTTACAAACTTTTGAGATTAAGAAACCAACGGGCTTACTTTAATATCTGAATTTTATAATAATCCAAATATTTAATTGTATTTTACTCTGGGAGTTATATTTATATTTCATAAATATAAATGTATACATATATTGTTCATATAACTTTGCTTTCATATAAATTACTTAGCGATATATAATTCTTAAGGGCTTAGTAAGTTTATTTTAACATCGTTCACAATAGCATACATTTAGTTAAAAATAAAAGTGCGTAGGAAATTTTGTACAATTATTTATTAATAAGAAAACGATTGACAGTAACTAATAATTATATTAGATTTACAAACTATATATCAGCGTGATACAATTTGTCGCATTTTTCATATTTGGTTAACAAAAATGTATACATTCATGCGTTGTATAGTCTTTCGAAAAGTCTTTCTGTATAATTATTAATTTTCTTCAGAAACTGATGTCTTTTTCTTTTTATTCTATATATAAAAAAAAAAATGACTGCTCTAGAGTATTACGTATAAGTATTATCACGAAGATAAATAGTTTTTATTTATTTAACATAAGAAAAAAAATACTCATTTATATCACCAGAAAACAAGCACATTCTGAATATATCAATTATGTACCTAATATTATACTTCACACCAATTTTATCTTTATTTAGCGTCTTTATCGTTAGTAGAAATTTTATAAAATCACTTTATTTAGACCAATCTTGTACTTAGGCCATCGGTTACTTAACACTAATATTCTTCTTTTAAAATGTTGGAAATTTTAAAATACATCAATGTCATTTTATTCATGATTCAAATTATATCTATTAAGATTTGACGTTAACAAATTAATGTTAATTTA
Source organism: Wiebesia pumilae (assembly GCA_018907045.1). Lineage (NCBI taxonomy): Eukaryota > Metazoa > Arthropoda > Insecta > Hymenoptera > Agaonidae > Wiebesia > Wiebesia pumilae. Next base: position 5,813,487 of record JACCHZ010000022.1, read on the forward strand.
ACAATAGCTTACATATTGTATTAAAAGTTTTTCACTTATTCTGTGTTTAATTTATATTTTGTAATGAATAGATTTGTATTCAATAATTCAACTCAAAAGTTAATTGCACTAAGAAAAAAAGAGTAAGTAGTAAAAATTTGTCAAAATTAATATATGTACGAACTACCTGCACGTATTAATGCGATAATTTTGGTACATGGTTGTACCGTAATCATCGTGTATAATTTAACTAAATTCTAAAAGAATTTAGTTAAAAAAGGCACACACTTTTCAATATCTTATACTTCTATTTTTCTAATTTCATCATAATTCATTATATATATATTTTTTTCTATGCTATGCGTGATTAGTACGTAATCACTACATGTAGAACATTTTCGAAACATGAAATATGACTGATAATAGTGAAGAACAAGCAGCTACTTTTCTATCGTTCCAAAATTAGAGCAATCGTAATTGATTAAAGTCTCTGATAAAAATGCCAGAATTTTCTCTTTAGCTTCATCATCACTCTTTCATTCCAGGACAAAGAAAAGAATTAGTTTATTTTTTTTAGAGAGTCTACATTTAGAATTTTTTGGAATTAATATTAATTCGTGAAAAATATTTGAAAATTAATAATCTTGTATTTAAGCATGTATTGTACATTTTTTATTAGGTCTCGCAAAAAGTATTGACAGATTATGTCTAGCCAATGAAGCAAAGAGAAGTGTTTTGTTTTTTATCCACTCTTTTCCAATTTTTAAAATGAGTCCATCTAAAGTCAGTGAGCTTTACGACTTCAATTTTTATAATTTATATTTTTACCGCGACCTATTTAATCGTCGACATATTTGAATACTTATAAATAGAATGATAATAAAAAAGTATCAATTAGAATATAACATATATTTATTATGGTGATTTATAATTTCCAGTCCAAAAAAATAAATCTGAAATTGATGACTTTGGGTAAGTAAAAAATGGAAATTTCTTCTAATCCAAACTTTTAATAAAACTTTAAATATGTTTAATTATAAAGTTTTAAAAACTGACTCGATTGTGAACTTAAGTTTTAAGTTCTACTTAGAAATAGTTATTTACTATCAAATACGTTACAGTTGTTATTTATATGAAAAAATTTTTGTTTTCCAGTAGTAAATCCAGTAGTAATTAATAAAAAAATCTCATTTTTTTTTTCATCAACTAGTTCGCATAAAAAATTAACTTGTAAGTACTCTTATTTATGTAGCTCATAAATATTATTTGGACTCTTTAAAGACTTTTTATAATTTTCATATCTTAAGAACATATCTACCGTAATCATTCACGATCTGCTCTATATATTAAAATCCTCGTTAACTTGCCATTTAAAGTATTTATTTTGCAAAAATATATAATATTCACACATATTTGGCAACATGATTTGTTCATTTTAATACATCCAAAACAACTCAAAAGTATTTGAACCGTAGTGCAAAAAAGATTGCACCGTCCATGCTTAGTTTTTAGTGGAGTCGCATTCTAGTTAATACCTCAAAATTCAAATTTATAATAAACTTACACTTTTTACAATTAGACAAAAATTATTTAAAAATAAAACTTAGGAGTAATCTTTTATGACGAAGGTGGATTTGTTTTAATGTAATACCGTATTAAAATTCAGATACATACACATTTTATTATCTGCAGACTAATTGTTTTAAATAAGAAGTAATCCTTTAAAGGTAGTATTTAAAATTATTAATTTTATGATTTTATACGTAAAAACTTTAACAGAAGAAATTGAAAAAGTTCCCTTTATCAAAAGATAAAATTTCATGATAAAAGAATTTCATGTGGATAAAGTTACCTTCAAATATTTTAAGATGACACATTTCAACTGTTATTCAAAAAAAAATATTTCAGAAATAAAGTATACATAAATTCCTTATTACCTGTATAATACGTAATACTTATAATAAAATTAACTTGAATGTTATTACGTATATAATACTATAATATATAAAATATTAAATATGCCTTAAATTAATCAATAAAATGTAAAAGAAATTTATTTTATAAACTTCCACATTATTTATGACTTGTACATCAATCCTGCTATGTTTTTTTTTTTTTTTTATTAAAAAAATCATGTGTTTAATCTTAGTATAAGGAGACTTCAATTAAAATCCTTTTTTTACAGATAACATAATTTATTCCCGGAATCCTTAGATAATTTCCTCATTTAACCGTTAAAAGATACGATTTGCTCGAAAAATTAAAATGTAAAATGCATGTACTTATAACGTTATTGAATGGATTGTTTTTTTATCCTATACAACATATCAAAAGAAATTGACTATATGAATCGAATTATCTGTAGAAAAAAATTGGTTTTTAAAGTTAGTTTTTAAAATAGTTTTAAAAATAATAAATTAGTAGTATAAATTTCTTTGCTGTCTTAATATTTCTATTACAAATTATCATATTCCATCAAATTAATATTTGTTGGAAATATTTAGAACGTTAATCTAAAGGTTTTATAGTAACTATATGGTATCAAATAGTCAAACTACATTAATTCTAATGTATAGCCACAATTATAATTTACAATATGCATAAATACTCGGTATACATTACTTATTTTTGGTAAAGAAATTTTTTGTATAAGAAATTCTGTAAATAAAAAGAAAATTTGAATGAAACCAGCTGTATGCTTAATTTATTTTACTTGAAACCTTAATCCCAAACTTCAAAAGTGTTAAACACAGTTAGATAATTTGTGCACAATTACTTTTGAATTTTATTCAATGAAGTACGCGCATACGTATATCAAAGGTATTAAAATATTTTACGGGTGCGTATACATGTTCGTACATATAAAATTAAAATTTCTCTTTGAGAAGCCGAATGAAAGTGTTCTGTAATAAGCAATGTACGATAAATCGTGAAAGTGACTTATGGAGCTAATTCGTGGAGGAAAAAAATATTTATGTATAATATAAACTATATTAACCGTTTATCAACGTATATGTTAAAACCGTATCCTAATTCATAACGAAAATAGCGACTAGAATAAAAAGTAACTAATAAAGATCCACTCTACCACCCTAAAATATTTAATGGGCGATTAATCTTTCCCAATCATCGAGATGTAAAAGTTTAAAGTTCGTCGTCTTCCTCCTTAGCCTTTGGTGCAACTTTGTCCTTGGAGTCGATCGCAGTGGTCCCAGTCGTGCTATGAACCTCTGCCACCTCGACTGGATCCGGTGCTGCTGGTTTCAGTGAACCATCTTCCTCCGATACTTGGAAGCCAATGGATGCGCCTATTTTCTGACTAGCGTGTTTAAATTGATCCGCCAACATCACCTGGAGCATTCAAAATTGTTTAAGTTTTCTTTCTCAATTTAATGAATATAAATTGACGTCAAATAATTGAATTACTTTTTATGAAAGATTATTGCAAGCCTTAAACCAAAACGTTCAACTTAGAATTGTATTGAAATATAAAGGACTAAATTAAATATTCTGCAATATTTAAAAACTTGAATTTGAATAATTAGTATTAACAAATGTTTAGAAATGTCTTTTTATGTGTCATACTTTAAACATATAGTTACAAATTAAATTTTCAAATATGCCACCGATTCTTTTTAAAGATATAAAATGATTTAACGCTTCTTATTTTGTCCATTGCTCAAGTACAAAAATGTGTATAAATTGAACGCGATTTTTGGTGACATACTGCCGTATGCGTAAATATTTTTTAATCATTATATTTGCCACAATAATTTTCGTTTATGAGTACGTGGTTTAAATGAAGATCGTTTGTATTATAGATTGAAAGAAACTCGACAGTATAAAATCCATTTATGAAAACCTGTACGCAAACATTCAAGGAATATAACTTACTTGAACGACATTGATGCACATAGATGTTAAAGCAAGTCCAAATATCAAATAAACGATTGACAGCATCATATAGAGAGGATCCTGTGCGAGAAATGGAAACGTATTTAAACTTAAAATACGGGATCAAAAAAAAGGAAATGTTATATTTTTATTCACTGCTCGCACAACGTAGAGTACAAATAAACATGGTCGTTATTAATTTACTCTTAAATTTATTAAAAAATATATATGAAACCGATGATCGATTAAATTTAGTTGGAAAATGATAGCGAAGTAAGACGTAATAAGAATCAAAGTTATAAAAAACGTTTACGTTACTTGTGGGACAAAGTCACCAAAGCCGATTGTACTCATGGATATGAAGACGAAGTAGAAGCTTTCGAAAAACGTCCAGTCCTCAAAGACATTGAAGATTATCGCACCGATGAAAATGTATAAAATAAGTATCGCAATTGCCACAGAAATAGGCAAATTGAACTCATCGTCTATTTCGAAAGTTGACATCGCCGGCGTAGAGGGTGAATCTGCTTGTTGGGGCGTGTTGCCATCAACGCTAAGCACGTTTTGCTGCTGACGCTGAATTTCGGCAAGATCCTCGGGACTCATCTGCGAGGGGCGCCTAAAATGCGCCAAATCGTACACGAGCTGTACTCCTTTCATCATTTCCTGCAAATGGTTTTTTTACGAGGATAAATAAGGTAATGTTATTTCATTGATAAAAAGAGACTTCCGCATGATATACCAATACGATATACCAAAGTTATCGTACAAGATTATTATGGTAACTGCGTACAAGAAGCTGTTATTTCCCGAGAAGAAAATATTGAAACTGGAGACGTTGCAGTTACATCAAAAGTATTGTATTGAGTAACCCTGTTTAATGCCAAAATAGCCAGTAGTATCAATATCAGTATTAGAGCTTTTAGCAATCAATAAGCACTTCGTTGTAAAATATTAAAAATATATACGTATTGATGAACCTTTTCTCGATTTTAGCCATTTTTACGCACAATAGTAGATGTAACCATTGAAAGAAATGTTTATTTTTGTTTCAAAATACTTACATTGAAACCTTTTTTACATGATAAAATGTTTGTGTGAAATTATTTTATACGCTCATTTTTTAATTTTCTTTCGTGAAACACAAGTGTAGCAACATTTACGTTTCACGAAAATAATGTTATTTCCTTTTGAAAAATTGATACTCTTCGTGAATATTTTGTTTAGCGATTAAAATGCTACGTAAAAGAATATCTTTCAGTCAGTTAGCGATAAATTAAAATATCTATAACTGTATCGCTTTACACTTTAACTTCTTTCTGGATGAATTTAAGCAATGAATATTTATTATAAAAAAGATAATTTGAAACTCACTTGCATTGGAACAGTTCTTCTCACTTTACGGCAACTTCCAGTATAGTATAATCTGCGTACAAAAGCCCAAAGAAATTTTATGCCTCGGGTAAATAATTTTCCAAAATCAGCTAAAACAATGAGGAACATTGGAATGCCGAAAATCGCATAGATAATAGTTAATGCTCTACCAGTCGTTGTACTCGGAGAAATATGTCCATAACCTGCAATTGTTTATAAAAAAGGCTTTAATGCATTATTGATAAATAATTTTCGTACTAAATTTCATTATACAAACACGTTCGTTTAAATTATAATCAAACGATTACTTAACAAATCTTTCTTACTCGTTCAAAATTTTTATTTTATAAAGAACATCCGAAACGTTTCGTTTGTAATTTCTTTTTACTAGAACGAACAACTTTGTAGAATATTATTCATTTTCGAAAATTTATCATCCTTAGTAATCAGTATTAATTAATACTCACTACTTATATTTTCAAATAATTATATTACTATATTTAAGATGATTTTTATAGAAAATAATAATAAATTTGCATTAAAATATTATATAAGAATGTTTTTTCTGTAACACCCGAATGAAAACTATTTTCATACTCAAAATGATGTACAATAGTATAATAATAAACACGCGAATGAACTAATAAATTAATATTATATTGTCAAAAGATTTTTTTTTTTTTTAGTTTAATGGAACGGTACTTATGAATTTTATGTTTTTATATAATTGTATATTATATAATATAAAATATTGTGTATGTCATATAAATATGACATAAACAGTTATTCACTTGAATGTATGTATTAACTGAATAGTTATTTATTAGAATTTATATTGGTATGATTCAATTATAGATGGATTTCTTATGTTTACCCAAGAACCTTTATTAACAATTTCGAACATTTATTAGTATATTTTCATTGTCCGTAGTTACTTTTTATTTATAAATAAAAGCTTATATCTATTTTTGGTATGAATCTTACTCAATACTTTATTATCGCTAAGTTTTTAAGTAACTTTTTTGTCAGATAACTAAATTGTTTTCATGAACTTGGTTTATAATACACGTTGAGTGACCAACTTGTGGTTGAAGCCTTAGTAATAAACTATATAATTAGTCTTGAAATCTATTATTTAATAATATTATAAATTGAATAACCATTATTTAAAAATGTTAAAATCTCCAATGTTTTGAATAATAAAGATTAAAAAACGATTATTAGTAGTAGAAGAAGAAATTTATTGAATAAAACAAAAAATCGTGATAACTATTATATTAAATAAATCGAGATCTGGGTAATGTTTATATTTATGACTTTAATTGTAACTCGCTATTTTTAATAGTTTTCAAATGAATTTGTGAATATACTACTGATATTTTAAAATTTTAATATATTAATATTAAATGTATTCTTATTAAATGTAGAAGCATAATATATTTTAGAGAATCCAATAATTCGATGTACAAATGGCCAGTCAATTCGATACAGAGAAAAATGCAACTATTTAGTCAGTTGGCAAAGGTTTCAAGGCTTCGGGTATACGTAGCGATTAAATTTTATAACTTGTTTGGCGCCAAAATTGTCGAGTATAGTACATAAGAAATTTTCAAAATTGTAATGCATCTGTAGAATGTGATTCATGAATATAATTTAATGCAATAGAAAATCACATAAATAAATAGCAATTAACTCCTTATACTCTCGGTTGACAAAAGAAAATCGTTATATCCTAGCAAAAATACGCACTCTTATTCCGTGCTTGGATAATGAATATTAATTTAGTAAGAGAAGTTTTATTTAATTGTTGAATTCAAAATTAAGTTTTTACATAATGATGCATAATGAAAAATTTGTTATAGAATAAAATACATAGAATATTTAACAGCAATATCTTTGTGTTACATCATTAATTATTATAAAAAGTATATTGATTAAAAATACACTTTTATTTCAAGTTGTATGCTAAATTTTGAGTTCACAGTTAATAAATGCAAAAAGTCAATTTATTTTCTTTGTCTTGATAGTAACAAATTGATAATAATTGATCAATTTATTTGTTGTAAAGAGCGCCTGTACAACAAAATAGAAATAAAACCACGTGTATCAATGAAATGATATTAAATACGAATTATTAAACAAATGTAGACAGAAGCTATTATTAGCTTCTGAATAAATCAATCTTTAATGTGCGCTCGTAGCACCAAAAACAGATACTTAAATAAAATTGTGATTAACACAATCTTGATACGTTTAGCTTGATATGGTTTAGCTTTCAAAACTATAAAACAACGTCTATAACAGACACAGTTATCTTTCAAATTTATGAAAAACTCGTGTATTATTACTAAGTATTTGAACTATGATTTAAGAAGATCTAAGAAGTTTTCCTTTTATTGATCAAACGGGTAAACACTAAATGTATGATAAAAGTAATATAAGACTAACATCTTAAATACATAATAAAACTATTTAAATAATAATAATAATAATAATAATAATAATAATAATAATAATAATAATAATAATAATAAGCATGCCTGAAAAATTTCCATACGCGATATATTCTGGCTGTTTGAATATTAATTCTAAAAAGGAATAATTCATTGTTGATGAGTGCGTCAACATCCTCACCGATTGTCGAAACGATGGTGAGGCAGTAGACCATGGCATTTAAAAAGCTCCAGCTCCTCTGACCACTATATGTATGTACTCCAGCCTCGTGTGCTGTGTGTAGCTGTTCCTCGAATTCCATCAATTTTCTTCTCGCCATGCTCTTCCAGTCGTCCTCTTTCATGTTATGACTGTAGTTCCACAGGCTGTCCAAAAAGTCTCTTTTGACGCGTTTCACGCCGCACTTATAAAATGACTCAAATGCGCCCTCGGTAAAGCGAAACACGATACCGCCCAGACCACAAATAATAATGGTGGCAATGGTTTCGACGATGCACAGGTTGCGTAACTCATAAAGGATTTGAACCTCTCGGGGGCATTGTCGACAATATTCATTGAATTCGGCGGTGATGTCGCGAATCGATCTCAGGAAATCGCAGAAAGTCACTTTATCGGAAGATTCGTCGGTTGTTTCTAAAGATGTCTCCTCCGATTTCTTTTGGCTCGAAAACTGAGATTCAAATGTAGTCATGAAATATTAAGTAGTTTATGTTAAGTAGTTTCATGACGCAAATGCGCGCGAATCTTGAATACAAAAGTCAAAACAACGTTTTTAAGGAGAATTTTTATAAGATTTTACGCAGGGGTTCCGATTTTCAGTAAAATTTTCCGACATTTTAACGCTAATCGTGTATTTGTTTAGGATATTGCGTTTATGAAACTTAAATGTACGAATTCTTCATTCTATTCTACATTCTTTTCTACATTACGGAAAATAAGCGTATGCGAATTTATTTTCATGTCAATATCATATAAGATAATATTATACGAGGAGTCGATGCAAATGAAAACCTATGTGTGTATATATATAAATGCTTATTAGTTCCTACCACTTCCTTTGACCCTTTTTCATCCTTCTTCTGCTGATTTCCGTTATTGTCCTTCGTTATATCGTCAACTTTTTGCTTATTTCTTCCAAAAAATGGAATCCACGAAAACCAAGACGTCGACTGATTGATAGATTTGCCGATTCGTTCCTTCTCTTGATCCGTGTATATGAGGCTGGTCTTCCTTTTGCGCAAGGTTGATTCTTTCTTGCGTCTAGGAATATATTCCTCATATTCCTCTTCTCCCTCGTAGTCTTCATAGTCGTAATCGTCCAAGTCTTCATCGAGGCTGCTGTCGCTTAATGGTATAATCTGCTTGTTTATGGGTTTTGAAGGTGATCTGCGAGGACGGCGCTGTTCGACTGCAAATGACGGTTCATCTTCGTCCGAATCGTTTTGGTAATGGCGACGATTGCTCGCGCATTTTTTACTACCTCTTCGATCTTGTTGGTTGTCGCGTGGACTCTAATTATGGTTTCAAATTATACTTGATGTTATCGCATTAATTTTCACTAGGTGACAAATTTGTACGAACGATTACAGTATTGGATGGAAATATGTATCAAATATTAATATTACATTATATCGCAATAGATTCCATGAATTATTTAATATTTGTATGCTATAATTAAATATTTTATGTTTTATACAATTTATTCACGAATTTATGATCGACTGGCAGACTTATGTGTAGATTTATTTTATGTTGATATCAATTAATTATTGATATGAATTGAATATTTAAAAATATATGTTTTTCTTCGTATCAAAATATCTTTATTAGTAAGTGATATTTGAAAATGACTTATCGAACGATATAAATCATATCCAACTAAAATCGAGAAATCACAAGTATGTTAGAAAAATATTTTATAAAAAGAAACTAATTTTTGAAAAGTTTTTTTCGTGAATATACAAACTCGTTAAATAGAATGTAAAATTTAATAAATTTGTTCGCTAAAGCTTGTAATATTTATTGAAAATAGTTTTGTACTTATTTCGTTGCTAAAATTAATATGAACTTAAAACGTAATGTGTAACTTCAACTACCTAAAATTATTAAATGAGAAATTTTTGATATTTTCAACACGAAATATTCAGTCATTTAGAACTGAATTAAATTTATAAAATGGAATCGAATGCTTATGTAAAATATCTGCAAATAGTTAAACGTTAAAGAACCGATTAAAAACTGCTTCATTTACTGTAATTAAAAAGCGTATTCTTAATTAACCAGAAACTAAGAGAACGTTAGAGACATTTCAATTATGTGGTTATATGCAATCTACTAACAGATTTCACTGGTCAAAAGTAAAAACGAAATTCATAGAATTGTACTCTATACCAATAAGGTATTCGTCATTTTTCTCAAAGTCTCGGATATTTCATATATCGATATTTACAATTAAAGAGAAAAAATTTCTGGATCTCAAAACATCATCGTACAAGAGAGTTTATTTCTACAAATTAATGTCTAGGATACGTAATTCGTGGTTTTTGAAAGCTCTGCTTGCGCTTTGAAGTGTCCACGCACAGAGGAATGTATTTAAATATGAAGTACGGAACACATAGTGGGTGGTGGTGCACAGTACTCCGAAAATTCGTTACCATAGTCGTTGGAGGCGAGGATGATGGATGTCTCGTTGAACGGATTTTAGCCGTTTCGGGGGAACTCATTCTTCTCCTGAACTCCATTTCGTCATTCGGCTCGCGTGACCTCCTACTCATCTTCATAGATGGGTGTTTTACGATTACTCTTTGCTGTTCCTGACTTCTCGTGGGTAGCTCGACATTTTTCACTATGGTTGGCTCTCCGATTTTTCTTTCGTCTTCTCGTGACGTGCCCTCGAACTTATCGACTCTACATCATTCAAATGCTTTATTCCATTCGCTTTATTTTTCGGTAAATCAGACTTCAAATATTTATAAAGTATGTACGCTAGTTTTAGTCGGGAATCCCTTTCTATTTATTCATTAAGTGTGACATTAAGTTTCTACATAATTCGTTAAGTTTGGAAAAACCTTTTCCTCAGTGGTGTATCCACTTTGCAATGTAAGTTTTGTTGTATAAAAATTAATTTTCTGAAACAATGCTACTCTTTGTATGCATCTTAATTTTATAATTTTATAGTTACGTTATGTGGAAAGTTATATAAAAAATAGGTCTGTCATAAAGTACAAAACGATGTATCCATACGCCTATCAATGATCACTTTACTAGAGCAACTATTTACTCCTGTCAACGATAAAAAGCGAAACTCCTGATTCATTTAGACTGTTATGATCCGTTTAATGATTTAATTGTAATAAAATATAAAACTGTTAATTGTTGAAAAACTGTTTAATTAAATTACGCATATTCTATTATAAAGCTTAGACTTGTCAATATTTAATATATTTAATATATTAAATATATTAAATATATTAAATATATTAAATATATTAAATAGGTAAAATATACATAACAGTCGGATAATAAATTTGATCATCTCATTCGTAAATCGTATATTTATTTCGCAATATTTTTGCAAATATGAAAGATTTGGTAATGAATGTCCGTTCGGGACTATCAGGAAATTAATCGTTCCAGCAGAGTAGATCCAAATTATTCCGTGTAAATAATTATTTGCAAGAATGCTCGACGTCCTTCCAAATATTTGATCGCGATATGTAAAATTAAGTCTTTTAAGGGACCTGTTGATAACTGGTGATGTGGCCCTGACCTTGGCGGCAGACATCGACTCCTCGTGCTGATATTGCCACATTTTGGTCCTTGACCTATCGTCCTCACTGCTCATTATCCTCTCCAGGCGCTCCGTATCCTCAACCATGCGTTCCATTCGCGCACGTCTCTCATCATCCTCATCCATTGAATTGGTCTCCTCGCCTTTCACTTCCATTACAAATATTGGATTTCAAAAATAATTCCTTTTTTACTTATTGATTAAGATTCATGCGATCGATTATATTAAGTAAACTGTGATGCACGAGAACGATGCTGCAATTTCAAGACTAGTTCCATGCACTAAGGTTAAAGAGAAACTATCTTAGCAAATAATCAAAAGGTCGTCTAATATTGTAACTGGAAAATTTTACTTTATAGGATGTTCAGTTGACTAAAATTCATGGTAATATTAGAATAATTAATCATTCTTTACGTGACACTTGCTTTCAAACTTATAGATAATCACGTTGAAAATATATTACCCCAATAAAATTGTAAATGTGAATCGAAGAATCTTTTAAATAAAAGAATGAACATGTTAATTTTAACTCAGTACTACTTATAATTCATTCAGATTTGTGTTTGTTCTAAATTTTGAAAATCTGATTTTGTTTTTTAGTGCCATATAAGATGTTTATAATAAAAATTTGTAACTTTGTAATAAGTTACGATTGTTTGCGATTTTACTCGTTATTACTCGATTTTACTCGATCGAGTGTTATATTAAAACAACTGTAAAAAGTGCCGTCAAAGGAAATCCAAAATAAGATTATCCATAAATATGAAGAGTGACTGATATGAAATTTGAAAAAAGAAGGGAAAAATCAACAGTAAAACATAATGAAGTTTCAACGGAAACTCGTGACGACGGTCAACTTGTTAAATTGATTCTGGCTTGTTTCGATAGATCAAGAAGATCGCCTGACAAAATATTCCGCACTCGCAATAAGGCAATCGGATTATTCTCAAGACTCGCACTAAACTATATATAAAATATTTACGCATTGAAATTCGTGAAAATGAAAATTGAGATCCCGAAACGAAATTCGCACGGCGAAGCCCAAAGTGAACTGCACTGCGGTCATAAAAGAAAAACATGCAAAAGCAAATAGGAAACGTCAAAAAGGTGCGTTTACAGTGCTCTCTGTTGGCGCTGAGGCTCGTGTCGTCGATCGTGTTAAAAAGTCTAGCTTCGGGTGTCTTTTCGCGACGTCTCGCAGCGGCCTTGCGACGACGATGCACCACGTAGCTGTCCTCCATCGTTGCTGGCACGAAGCGCGAGACTCGCGAGTCACGATATTTCGTCGACGTTTTCGTCGTCGCCGTCGTCGTCGTCGTCGTCGCTGCTATCATACTACACCAAAAATAAAACCGAGCACTTCTTCTCTCTCCCTTCTTCGCTTTCCTCTTCTCTCCCCTTTATTTGTCTCTGTATCGTGGCTCTGGCATAGTATATTTCGCCCGTTCATCGTTCCAACTTGCTTTTTCTCTTTCCTCTTCCTCTGCACAGTATTTAGTTTCAATTTTATAGTTGTAATAGTACGTGGAATCATTCGCGATGATCCTTTACGTCTATTGAAAATTTAAAGGAGTAAATGAAATCACTACTCGATACTTTGAATATTTACAGTTTTCTTAAACTGTTTAATGAATTTGTCAACTTTAGCAATTTTAAACATAAATAGTAAACGTACGATTAAACAAATAACCAATAGTCAATTAAGCAAGATAATTTACCAATAACTTATTATGCAAATTTTTTTCTTACTTATCGGTAATTTTACTTCTTATGTAATTCAATATATAACAACAAACTGAAGTATCAGTAAGTAAAGTAATTCTAAATATACTTAATTTTTTTCCTGACACCGGATCAACTGATTATAATTAATAATGTATAAAATCCACAATTTACATATTAAACCAATATGTTATACCACTGTGCTGTTTTATACCTATATATTTAGACTCATTGTTATTTTATAATACATAGCTCATGAAAATGAATCGTTACCTTCTATACTCTTTTCATTTTTGAAAGAAAAAGGAAGAACATATCCAGTCTTGTTGGGGAAATACTTTTCTTTAATTAAATGCACACATAAATCAGTTTATCAATAAATTATTTAAAATATGATTTACTTTAATTTACTTTCCTTTATATGCGTACATACTCAAACATCGGAAATCCATAATTTTTCACATATTTATAACAATTTTCATTATGTTAATGACCAATGATCTGAAAGGGCGCATATTATTTACTTTACTCATTCACTAATAAAGGATCATTGTAATTATTGTTAAAGTTGGATTTGCTTTGTTATTGTCACAATTATCTCAAATAATTAACAAGTCTATCTAAATACAGCAGTGTTAATAAAATCGCTTCCTTACAGTTTTGAAACTCGTCAATTCTCGACTCATAATGTGAATCATAACAAAAACGTATGTTCATGCATCTAACATGATTCCTCTGAGTTATTAATCACGATCTGCATGTACAGTTTCAATAAAGTTAATCCATCTTTATTAATATCGATAAGATAATGTGTGCTTTTAATAGGGATTTTGAGTTTCGTACATACATGAACACGCTGGTTTATTTCTCTTATTGCGTATATTAAAAATGACTGTTATATATTTAAAGCTCAGCTTGGTATTAAAATTTTCCTTTATTAGAAAGCTTGAATTATTTAATCATCACCATGTATCTCTTTTCTAACGGTAATTTATGTAGATATAAATTTCAGCAGTAATCTTATTTCGTGCTGTAATTTCTCGTGTATCAACATTTGGATACAAGATGCCAAATTTCTCTCGTAGTTAACGGTAAAAGCAACTGGCATTTTTCTCATTATTGTACTACAGATAAAACTGGTCTCTTTTACATTCATCTTTTTCAAAGATATTTTCCCATTTTTTTTTTATTTACAGATTTTTTCTATGTATTTGTATTGAAAAGCGCTTGCTAGAGTATTCCAGTGATTAACTATTTTTGAAAAACATTTTTGAAAAAAAAAATCAAAAGTATAAAAGAGTTATTATCAAAAAAACTAAATGTTAATTAATTTCAATATCGGAAATAATCAGTTACTGAAAACTGACTGACATAGAAAACAAACAGTAGAATTTTAAATTGATTCTGTTCTAAATTTTCATCTCAAAATTCTACTTTAACGAATGATAAATGCATTCGGGCGTTAACTGTGCGTTAAATGCTTGCACGTGAGCATTTAAAAAACTAATTCATAAGTACTAGATCTTATAAACGATTAAATCAAATATTGAAATATTATACCGAATCCATGACTTCAAATATTTTTGGATTAACTTCAAAAAAATGCTCATAACTTATTCTATAGGATCATAAAATCGACATTTATAAAATTAAAATTAATTCTTAATATCATATTTTAACATATTAAAATACTAATAGTAACTTACTTACATTGAACAACCTCTTTGAATGTATTTACAAATATCAAGTACATGTAAATATCCCGATATCACTAATGGAACTCACTAGTTTTATTTTCATCTGCATTCCAACCAATATAACGAATATTTTAATTTTTATTTTTCATATTATATAGAACTCTAGCTACCCAAAATAATATTAAAATTTTGATGCTTCCATTTTTGTTATAAAAGATGAAGTTATTTAAAAATAAAAAATAAATAATTAAAGTTATATTTAATTAAAATATTTAATTGCCGTTCGGATTGAAATGAATTGATATTTATAGAAGATTTGAAACATTTGACGTTAGTAAAATGTCTTTGCCACAAATTTGTTGACTTAATGACAATTATTACATGTTTTAAAAGTTCACTATTTAAAAGAAAAATATCAACTTTAGTAATTACTAAGAAAATTAATTTTATTCAAAGATAAAAAAGTAAAAGTAATAATAATAAATAATAATAATAATGTAATAAATAATAAAATAATAGCGTTTTACAAACTTGTATAACATTTTAACGTTGGTCAAAACAGATTTTCCACAACTGGGGATTACATAGACTTTGGAAATGAAATATTCTAGAATTTTATTCTAAATATCTTATGATAAATATTTAGTCATAAGCCAAAATTTATTGCCATAATAATCGAATACTACCTGGGAATTAAACTTACATTATTTAATATATAAAATTCAAATTATCTGTCGAAAACATAAAATTAAAAGCACAGTTTATATTGAAATAACTATAGAAATAATGAAACAGGTCACTGTGTTTTCTTTAAAATAACGTTGAACGAGTGAACACCCGTTAAAAATCAACTATAAGAAATCATCTACTAGCTTTTACCCAACGATGCAGCATCTTTGAATAGAGATTCTTTTCAAAACGCCCATCGACCTCGAATGATGATCCGTTTTAACACATCGATCAGTGCCGTAAGAATTATTTCCTTTCTATCTGTTTTCCCGAAGCCACTCGTAATTCAACGAGTGAAATATTTATTGATCGACAGATACCCATCCGTGATTCAAGTTAACTGTAGTTAAACGTATAACGTTATTTAGAAATTTTGATGCATAAGTTAAATCTTTCCTTCGACTTGAACTCAATATTCAACGTTTCAATCAAGCTTTGTAATAATCTATATTTATCCAACGTACATCTTTTGGCGCCACTGATATCGTCTCGTACCGCGTGAAGTTAACGTTAAATTTGATTGCAATACATTTATCTATTAGAGGTTTAATAAATTTGTGTAATAATTGTTAATAGTTAATCTTCTTGTAGTTTATTAATTTTAAATTGACTTTCTTTTAAGCTTATAATGTATTTAATGTTATTTTCTACATTGTAGGAATATAAAACTGTTCACTGAAAAAATTTATTTTGTGTGCCTTTTTTTTAATATACAAATTGTAAATCTTATCATTTCTATCAATGAACCCTTTAAAATGTTAAGTTACCCGGCATTAGAGGTAATACCGCCTTTTTATTTTTTACCTTGTAATTTGTTTTATAACGTAAATAAAAATTTGTTTTAATATCATTAAAATCTATTTATTTAATAGAAATATATGAGAAAATTATCTATTATATCACGAGTTGTAATTAATCTGTTGCGTTATTTGGAACATTATTTACATTGTATGAATTAAATCGACGTTAAACCTAATAAGCAATACAATTTGTATTTAAAGTTTAATATTTACACTTAAAGCGTGATCAACTAGTAATACAAATGCTTATAAAGTTAGAAATCTTTGAAATACAGCAAGGGTTTAATTAAAATAATATAAAATTATATTTTGGTTTTCTTTTAAGCATTGGAACAATAAAATTAGTATAAAATTTTCCTAACATTTTAAAATAAATATAATATCTTGTTTGAAATGTATTATAAAACTTTACTTCTTCAAAGTCGCTTATATATTTGTTATGAACTTCTATTATCTTTTATAAAATTCATCATATAAATATTTTAATTTTTATATTTTATTATTTTGTGCAGTATGAAACATTATAAATGTTAAACACGTAATACAGTGCATTTAATTCCCTGCAATATAAATTGATGTTTTAGAATTCGCAATGAAAAACTTACATTACATTGTGAATGAAATATTTGATATTTCAATCCACTTTTTGAAATTATTGTACGTAAACCTTAATTGATTAAAACTGAAAATTGCTTTTGATTAAATTTGTAGATGAAATGGTGCACATAACAATAAAAAAAATTGTTATTTATTGATCTTTTAATTAAGGAAAAGTTTGAATTATTCAATGAAAGTATAAAAATATTTTTAAATAAATACTTTAGTAATAAATTTATTTTATCGAAATGCATATACACAAAATTTGCTTTCTTTTATAATCATCTAGAGCTTGCAATTAATGAATATATTTGTCTTTTATTAAAATGTTTAATTACTTCTACTATTTTATTGTATAAACACACATTTATATATATATATATAACGTTTTCATTTACAAAATATAAACATTTGAGTTTATATTTATTGTATTTTATGTTGTTTCACTTAATGTTTGATTGGAAATATTTGTTTGAATTAACAAATAATCTCAATATCAATTATTTCATTAGATAAATGTGTATTTTCTAAATCATGTAATTACTCAATTAAGAAAATGTTACACAAATTTACATATTTCAATAAAAACCAGATCTAAGAAATAAAAAGCATTTATTTTCACGAATTCTACACTGGTAATATTAATTTTAAAAAATGTTTGATAATTAATATTTTTTGAATGCTGAAACAGTTAATAACTTTAGACTAAAATCTTTCCACTATTTTTCATATATTTTTATTTTTAAAACAGTTTTAACGGAGATATAAAATTGTTAGATTTGTCTTTTAATGCTTGAAAACATTTATCATTATCTATTTAAAGTTGTGAGGAAGGTAATCTTCCTCACCTTATATTCAGCAGATCAATCTGAAATTCAACACCTGAGACAAGAATTTTATAAGCACTTTACTGCTTAATAGACTCCTGATTTCTTTATTTATTAAAAATAAATAACATCACAATGATTTAATTTACTTGAACAGTACTTGTAATGGATATTTAATAAATACTTGATAATCTAAATTTCTTACACAATTTTCAATTTGTGTAATTAATAAAGTGATTTAATAATTAATAAATAATTAGCACAGAATTTTCAAAATTACCTTCTTATAAATTATCTATCTTTTATAATATCAGTAATTTTGAAAAAATTGTATTTGTTGCTCGAAAATTATTCTTTCTTATCTATCTATATTAATTTATGGGGAACAAATTTAAATATTCAATTACAGTGACAATGCATGCGAGTGAGAAAAATCTTGACTCAAGAATACAGTGAATTGGTAAAGCTTCTCCGCTTCTAGATGATTAATTATAAACAATTGCTATTAAAATGGTATCATTTAGAATTTCAGATCAAATCATCTTTTCTTAATACTTTCTTAACAGAATCATTGAAACCATCTGGATTGTCGTATTTATTTATGATATTTAAAGATTATCTATTTGAGAATATTTATTTAAAGATCCCTAAATATTAGAAGGTGGTGCGAAATCGTTAAGCAATATTACTGGAAAAAAACTGATCGTATCATATCATCATATCATCTGAGTGTGTAAGATTTCTTAAGTAATAAGGTGACTTTAAAATTCAGTAGCATTCTAAAAATACTAGTAGTCATCTACAGTAATACTTTTTAAAGTTAATCCAATTAACAATACGTGGTTTCAATAATTATAGCCGACTGATTATTTTTTTATTCATAGCTCTCCTTTACGTTGAAAGATGTTAGCATTTGAAGGGTACTTGTAAAATAATGAAGAGTAGCAACAAAAACATCATCCAAAGCACTAAATAATAAATTAAATGTTTTTAAAATTATCAATAATCATTTGAAGATTCTTCAACTGTATTTGAACAGTGTTTTATTTTTGAGAAATAGAATAACTATGACTTATTTGTAGTGCTAGAAAAAATGTGTATAAATATTTTTCTTGACTTTAGCTTTATAAAAATAAACTAAATTATGATTTAGTTTTTCACAGATATCAATAGAGGAACCATTTTTTATCATCGCAAGATTTTTGAACCGAAAATAAAAATGACAATTTATATCATGTGCAGTCAGGCATTTATGGACTTAGACGTTCATATTCATCAAAACTGAATATTCTATTTCAGTATTTAAATGCCTACTTATGTTATTTTATTTAAAAAAGAAAAACGATGATCTACGGAAAATGTGAGCTATAATGATTAAAAAGAATAACAAAAAATAATTATTTTCCCTTTATATTGCAGAATCTTAAAAACAATTTTTACTTTTACTTAAGAAGAAATTAAAGAGTTCTTTTAGCAAATGAAAATATATACCTACACTAACCCATTAAAAGTAATTCCCTCGTTAATACGAGGGCTTTGAAAATAAGTAATAGTATTTCTATACTGCCGTACCTTTGTACCTTGAGTTAAAAGTACATTTTTTGCCAAAATGACGTTACAGAAAAAATACGATCGATGAATTCCCTTTGGATTGTTAAAGCACTAACAAACTCTATTGAAAATTGCACGTATGTCTACACGAGGTTCATGCTATAACTTCTGACAATTACAGTATAATTGTTGGAGGTGGCGAAATAATTTCACAAAATAGTTTGAAAAAAACTACATTTGTATGAATACCGTAATTAGATTTAAGTATATTTATCGTTGATTGTATTATTTAAAACTACGAAAATATGAAAGGCGTGCATCATTTAGTAGGTACAAAAAATACTTACGTAATAATACTGATTTAAATTGAAACATTACACAAAATTTTATGCAATATTTAAAATTATTTTTTTATTTTCAAGTGGAATCAGAATTTTGCTTTGTAGACAGCGGTAATAGGATTATTACATCCAACCTGAATAGCCATTCTTGATACTCTAACATCTTTTTGTCGCGTCATTACAGAGCAAAACAATAGCAACATTTTATTAGAATTGAAGAGTTAAACTAATAATTTTTCTAAGTTGCAAAATATATTAGAACAAATGCATTAGTTTCTGTAATTCCGCTCAAATAACAATAAAAATAATATTGAAAATATTACAAATGTACAATACAATAATTTAGCATGTGCGCTTACAGCTAATTATCATTGACCGTAATATTCATAGAGGTTAAGAACTTTCATGACAACGGCTCAGTCCATTGAATCAAAGTATGAATCACCCCAGCTTTCATTTATAAACGTATCATTCATATATTGATTCAACGAGTGTTTTCAAACCGATATATTTAATTAGTACATTTTTCTTGCATAGAATTTTCATAGATAACACAATGTATTTATACAAAATAGTTTTCAAGATATGTTTTAAAGAATTATGCTACACATTAATTTAACATTTCTTTGAGCAGCTATTTTAAGGATATAATTATTTGAGCATTTAAAATTTAGATTGTAAATAATATCTATAACTAAAAATTCGTATTAATTACGTAAACAAATATAGGCTAAAATATAATCAGGATTATTAATATGATTATTTAAAAAGTTTGTTGAAATCATATATTAAATCTTAGAAACATAATAACACTTTCCACTCAAAATATAAAATAAAAAAAAATTAATTCAGAATAAAATTTTTTCAACCATCTTGCTATATTTTCTATTAAAAATGTGTCTTAAATATTTAAAAGAAATTAATAAATATAGCGAAATTTTCGTTTTCAATGAACATATTTCTAGAAATCTAGTATGCAACATATCTGATATGTTTATAAATTAGAAAAAAGGGGGGAAAAATTTAAATTTATATCGATGTTCAGCAGTTGAAAGGAATAAAAACTAATCTTATATTGTCCAATATTTGGTAAATTTTTCTTTTAACTTTAATTCAGAAATGTCAAAAAATGCTGAACATTAATTCATCATACTTTCTATTCAACGATTGAAATAATAATTTGATAATGTCTTGTTCTAAATACGTAAACATCTTGCATTTAAATTAGATAACCGACTCTAATAAAGCGTTACTGGATGCTCGTGATTCATCGATTCTTTGCAATTAATAAGCTAAAGTTTTAAATTTAAATCGCACACTATAAAAAATATCTAACAGATTCAAAAAACTAAGACTATTTATAAAAATCGAAATAAAAAAATTTATCCACTTCAAGGCATTTACTGATTTGACCACTAATCAACAACGGTAATCTCCAAGGTAACGACGTGCAGTATGTATGAACACGCATACAGGTACCTATTGAGTATGGCGTAGAACAATTTTACTGGTATATGTGTAGAGAGAAAGGAAGAATTATCATCATCATCATCATCATCATCATCATCATCATCATCATCATCATCATTAATACCATTTTAAATATAAAATAGTACTTATCAAAATGTATAAAATTCATATGAATTGTGTGAATAAACTTTTTATCATTATTAATTGTTTGACTTCAAATTTGTTAATTGAATTATATAAATAAAGTTTACAGATCTAGGTTAATTATTTCGACTATTATATATATATATATGTATATATAAAAATATCGCTAGTTAGATATCCTAGATATATAGATCCACACATGAATT
Organism: Wiebesia pumilae; assembly: GCA_018907045.1. Lineage (NCBI taxonomy): Eukaryota > Metazoa > Arthropoda > Insecta > Hymenoptera > Agaonidae > Wiebesia > Wiebesia pumilae. Next base: position 5,835,062 of record JACCHZ010000022.1, read on the forward strand.
CCGGTATTTTCCCCATTCCCAATTTCTCTTATGCAACCGTCTCCAACGAGTGCAAATATCGAGCCCATGGCGCTCATCCACTTGTCGCGCATTTCTTACGCATATGAGGATTTGACCACTGGAAATAGGCATCCACCTACGCGTTCTTGTCTCTAGAGCATCAACCACACGCTACATTCCCAAGAGAAATGCCTCACATGTCGGCTGGCAATTTTTTAAATCTACGGCTTCGTTCTTGTTATTCTTTTGGCCGACTAACGCGTTATAGTATACGATTCGGAAAAACTCTGACGAGCGAATCGCTCGAAATAAGTAAATACTTTTACTCGTATATTTTCACTTTTTCTCGCGCATTGGTAAACACACCGAGTGAATTTACCATTCACCGCATAAGTTCCAGAACTCACTAAAGTGCGCACATTTTTTAGAATTGAAATTCATGCACCCGAGTAGAATTACCATTTTAATAGGATTAATTTTTATTTCTGCCGTCGATGCGAGTGTCACTCAACTTAGAGTGCAACTTCTTCTGACTTTTTGCTCAATATATTCGAGTTTTTCCAAGAATTTGGTAAGTTACAAGCATAATATACAGTTTTATTATTAAATCATTGCTTGCTGAATCTATGCTATTCCTGTCAATTCAAATGTAGTTGTTTATTAAATAGAAAAATAAATTTAGCACATTTTCCTCTATTACAGCGATAATATCGTGTTACATGAAATGAAAATGCATTAAATAAAGAAAGCTTCTGCTTGTGTAGTAAAAGAGAATGTGAAAATGTAATAGAATAATTTGGATATTTATGTGCTACTACCTCGAGTTCTATGCTTTATCATCACTTTAAACGCAATACAACCATAACTTTCTACTGATCAATTACACAATATAATTAATTGATTATCTGTTTTCGAGACTTATTTCTAGATGAACTAATAAAATGTACAGGATTAAATAAGGTGTAATTCGAGGTGTAAATCGAAACAAAATTAATAAAATTCATTCCAGTTTGGATAATACAAAGCCTTACCTAGTAAACATTTAATTACTTTATTTTAGAAGAGTAACGTCAAAAACTAGGCATAAAAAAGCTCCTCATTTACAAAGAAGTCCTTTGCCCCCTGTTAAATTTCACGATTTCAACGTCTGCAGATGTCGCCAGCCGAAACTTGTAGATCAAATAGACAGAAGTGTCTAAATTCTCAGTTCTCTCTAAAAAAAAATGCAGTGCGGAAAACGCGTAAATCACGAAAAGTGCGAGGGGACGCGTAGACGTCGGTCGAGCCTCTAAGTGGGCGGTGACTTCTCACACGCTCGGATAGTTAAGTAACCCGTTTGAGACAGTTCCAGTACAAAGTCATTTTTAAAATCGAGGCTCGTATTTCTAAATGACGTCCATCAAATTTCCTAAGCTATAAACTAAATTGTAAACTAGGCCGTTAACTTGATTTTAGTACACGCGTATCTTTAAATTCGTGATTTGAAAATGTTAGTACATTATTTTAACAGATGGCATTCGACTTGATTTGTTTTATAAAAACTTCCAATGGTCGTTATTTTTAAAAAATTACTATTAACGCGTATCATTGATTTATACTCACTCATAATGCGATAGAAATCAAGGGATTTAAAGATTGAAATAGTACGTAATTGTTGGAAAAGTTATAATAAAAGTATAATAAGAATAATACTAACAACAAAAAGTCAATAGTCGATTTTTTCAGCCTTTTATTTTTTATTTTCCGTATAAACCGTGGAGAAAATATGGCTATCGAAATAGAAACGTAAATTTTGTTAAAATCAAAATGCCCATACTCAAATATATTTATTTTTAATGTGAAACTCCATTATTGTAGATTAATAATGTGCATCAATCTATAATTCTCATTGCGACTAGTAATGAATAATAAATATTAAATGTACAACATGCCACACGGGCATTTACTTCATGATAACCTAAGTAAATGTAACAATTGTGCCATTGTGTTGGTTTCAAGCAATGCGAAGTAAATGTATTCTAAAAACTGTACTTACCAATAGTGGTGTAAATTGTACTACAGTAAATAATCGCGTTCCAGAAAGCCCAATTTACATTATCGGGACGACTCTGGAAGTTTAACTTCTTAAGAAACTGGTAGAGTTTTTCCTCGTATAACATTAGATGGTTTTTGGCATGAACTTTCCATTTTTCCGAATCTGCTACGAGTCTTTTATCATTCCATAAATTTCTTATTTCTTGGATCATTTCGTCTCTAAAACAAATTATTATGCAAAAATAACAATAGCAATACATTTTTTCGAACATACATAAATTTATACTTTCGAGGCAAATAAAGACTTTAACATTATCTTAAATGATTTTTAAATGAAACTTAAAAGTATTTAAATGTTATAATAAGTCAAATTAGAAAGATCGAATTAAATCAATTCCTTTTGAATATTAAATAATTATTTTATTTAATTTTTGCAGGTTATATATAGGATTTAATTAATATAATTGGAGTATTGTTTCATTCAGATTTTCATATTAGAAGATTGCCTCATGAAAAACGAATATTAATTATTATTATATTACGAATAAATTAATTCACGGAATTTTGTTATAATTCTTAAGGCACGCAGTTATTATTTCATTGTTTCATATGTAAATTAAGACGAAAATGTTTATAAATTAAACCACTAAATTAAGCGTTAAGATTTAGATTAAAAATTTGCTTAACATCGATAAACGTATGCGATCAAAACACATGTTTACCTAACTATGAAGTTTAATAATATTACTTATATCGAGAAGGAAAACATGTCCTTTAAGTTGCGTGATAAAAAATAATGACTTTATGATAAATTATAAAATAAACTCTGTTCAATCAATGAATTTCTAGCTTCGATTATTTAATTATAAAAAGAGACGAGGTTTTTGATGGTCTAATATAAATATACATTGTATTACAGTTATTTTGATATAATTGATGTATAGCGTATAATAAAAGTACAATAATATATAATAGGATGAAAATTTTATTTTTTATAAATAGTATTTTTCTTATAGTATTTTTATAGACTGTTCCTAATTAAAAATACGCTACTAGTTTTAAATAAAATTCTAAAGTCTTTTATTAAGTTTCACCTTTTCTTTCGTTTTTTTTTTTTTTTTTTTTTTTTTTTTTTTTTTTTTTTTTTTTTTTTAAATAAAATTTATGATATTTTTTATTAAAAAATACAGAAATGCACAGTTATACGTAGTACTAACATTATCAAGCTATAATAATTCTATGTATTATACAATGCACACAATACATTTACACAATATTTCAAAGAGATTCAAAAGTTTTTAAAGAAATTTCGCTAAAGATAAATAAATTAAAAACAGCTTAATTACAGGATCATCGCAACCCTACTTTGAATTGAAAATATCAAACTTTCGTTACATCGAATGTTGGAAATATAATTAGATAGAGGCAAATTTATACAATTCGTACCTTTCTTTGTTGATGTCATCTTGAATGGCACTCTCGTACTTTCCCTCGATGTATAAGAAGAGAAAGGCACCGAGGACACTATAGAGGAATAGCACAAAGAAGAGGAAGATGTGTGTGAACCACCTCTTACTCCAGGAGCTGACCTAAGTAAAAGAGTCATTTGAATGTGGCTGTGTCATATTTCAATCTGCCGCAATTACTTTTATGTTCAATATTTTATTCGCGATTTAGAATAAGACTAGCGAAAGATGTGTATTCAAAAGCTCCAGTTCGTCGGCAATGCACGCGATAAAAGAAGTACCTATTCTTGGAGTATGTTTTATTTTGCAGACTCTGAAGATTTACATGGGGTTAAAATAGCGGCATGTAGTAGATGAATTCCGAAATTTCTTGAGCTTTTCATGAAAAATAATAATTGTCATTAGGCAATATGACGCCACATTATTTGCATGTGATGGAAATAGCCTAAGCTATTAAGTATTATTCCATTAAAACAAATTAATTTTATACATACTTTTTATAGATTTCAAAATGGTTTTAACGTGTAAAATTTTTGCATATACATAAACAACATAATAAATAATAAGACATATATTTATTTAACTTTCTACAGTCTGGAACGCTGGTCACCTGTTCAAAATAAAATTTGTATTAAATAATTTTAATTTTTTAATACAAAAATAGAAGACGCAAATGTGTCGCAAATGATATTTACGTAATATACGAGAATATTAAAATCACAACCAAAATTTGCACCACGTTGTAAGTCTCTTAACACATTGAAAGGAATTCGTTTTATACGGTACAATCGTCATAAATTACACATATAATGAGTATCATCAATTCCGAGATTCTCAGCTCGTTTCTAAATTTACAATGTTACGCATGCAGTAGAGAAATAAAAATGAATACTAGCTTGAAAGTACTGAAGAGTACAGAAACTGTTGGTCTTCTCTACATTGCACAATCATGAAACTCTTGTAGGATAAATAACTTTCGGTATCGATCAGACGAAGTATTCGAGTGCGGCAGCGATCAAAAGGCGGATTTATGCCCCTTATCTAACGACTATTTATAAAAGTCAAGAAATAGTGTCTTATTTATGAACGAAAAAAGTGCAGTCCAAAACTTGTAATAAGGTACTTATACATAGTAAGATTTAGACTAAAATTCTTCTAAAATTCTTCATTATATTTAAAACTGTTCCTTTAAAATATTGTACAAATTAGAGATTACCGTTATAATTGATTTTCATTATTAAATATTATTTGTTTTAATATGAAATTTCGAATGAATGAGGTAACTAATTATTTTAGAAGGATTTTCATGGCACAGACATGGCAGCTAGTAGTAACAGCCATGATTGATCAGGCGCGGAACTACTAATAAGAATTATTAGAATTTTAATTTTTCTTTTATTTGATCTCAATTATTGCGTTACTTTAGTAATATTTTCACTTTGTTTTAACGAACAAACATAAAAATGTCATTGTAAAAATTGCAACTGTAAACATTGTAAAAAGAATATTTAATTGGGAAAACGAAGTTATTCTTAAAGAAAGACGTTATAATTACATTGTAATAGTACTTTAGTATACAGAATAGTCGAATAGAATTAATTAAAGTAAGTACCTTTTCGTAGAGCCAGAAGGCGCTCTTCTCGCCAGCACTAAGTCCAGACTTGGTCCAGTCCTTGAAGCCTTTGAAATGACCAAAGACAAAATCACTGGCCTTATTAGGATAGATGATGGTTGGTTGACCAGAAACCGGGGTAAGAGGTACTGGCGCCTGGCCGTAGGATGTTGTCACGTAGCCTATTGGCGTTTGTGAATAATGACCAGGAAATTGACTCGGTACTGGCAATGTGATCTTTGGTCTTGGCGGAACTTTGCGCAACTTTCTCGGTGAGCTCGACATGTTCTTTTCTTTACACCAGTTCTTTTGTTACTTACAAAGTTAGTATTCGAGGCCGCTTAGCGGCGTCCAAAGGTCATACGATCATGCGTTGTTTAGCTGTACTTACAATACGTTATGTATTTACTAATATTTTTTGTGCTAGACAAAAAAGCTCTAAAAACTATTTTTCAAAGTGAAATTCATTATCATAAAATGTAAGATATTTTATCGATCCTTATTATTTCAGTAAAGAAGCACTTTCAGTAAAGAAAATTTTACAGGTATTTTTGTGTTAAATGTTTTCGTTTTTGAAGCAATTGTTGGTATACTGGAATTTCGATTTCTTATTTTAATAATTATGTAATTTTGTGGATCTTTTTTGTAATCTTTTAAAATATATATTTCCTTTAATATCAAGTACTATACTCTAAGAATTATTTTAAAAGAATTAATAAAACCTCAGCTTTCGATTAACAATTAAGATTAACAATTAACGCGCGATGGAATAGCTTAAGACTATTCGTATAGTATATAAAAATAGAAAAGGAAACAATTATAAAGAGAAAGAAGATTATCATTTATATAAATGTAATTTTAGCATTTAGTTTTAATGTATCAATCTTGTAATTCTTCAAATGAACTGTATCCTACTGTCAATTGTAAATGCATCATTATTATTTTACATTATTGTGTTATGACGAATATCTGATATTAAAAAAATTTTATTATCTTATTGATATATTTGTAATGTCAAGAATCAGTATCACAAAAATACGTAGTCACATCAGGTACAAATCGTAAAAATTGAAAGAAAAATTAAAGTTACAATCAATCTTGCGTTTCATTGCAAAATTCTGCTTTGGAAAAGATATGTAATGGTCAAAATAATTAACGTTCATCTCTGTGCTTCTTCTTCTTCTTCTTCTTCTTTATGGATTATTGAATAAGAGTGTGCTTTATTCTCTTTTTCTTTTAGTAAGTTTTAGTGGCGTACACCGTACGACATTTATAAATAGTGACGCCCAACCACTTAAGCGATCTCGCGAACGACGTCGTATGGTCGCATATAATACGCTCGTGTGAATTCATGAATACACGAAAGCTATTGGTAGTAAATCAATTCTTCACACTATGAAAGAAAGAACGCGATGTGTTAACAAGTGAGAAATTAAAAATAAATTAATTATAGACATCGTAGAATGCGAAAACGCTCTTTCTTCGCTTTAGCGTTGGTAATAAATTTTTCCTATTCTGAGGAAAAAATGAAACTATCGAGGAATACTATTTTCACTTGTAGTTTATATTTATGTAAAAATAATTTCCACGTAGAAAAATACATCTAAGTAAAACCTTAATAAAAATTTATGTCGATGAAATTTAAGAAAAATATTAATTTTACATTTAGATAAACAACAAATGTAGAAAAGCACTTACTTACGCACATTTCGGTGAAAATTTGTGAAATCAATATCATTGTTGAAAGTATAAAATATTTGTAATTCAAAAGAATTGTACTTCATAAACAATGGTTAATACGATTTATTATGTTATGGTTTGATCACTATATTGAAACAAGGTTAATATTAAATCTAGTGAAATTGTCCCAATCAATTTTGACTTATTATAATTTTCGTTAATTACGGAGCATCGGTGTTATTGTAATAAGATATGTAAACAAAAATATAAGTTTAGCCTATAAATCATTGATTTTTAGATAATAGAACGAGAAAAATTCTTTCTTAGATTAATACTTTTAACATATTAAGAAAGTAGATTTAGCGTTCCGTTACAAAAACCTGAGTAATGCGAACATTTATGAAAAAATATAAAATACTGATTCGCGGTAATTTTATTATTGTACAAGAGAATTTAAATATTTATAAAGTTGTAGATTGACATGTTTAACATTAACGCAAATAAGTTAGTATTCTAAATAAATGAAGTTAACGAAATGATATTATTATTAAATATATAATAAAAGTAAAAAACATACGTAAAAGAAACTGCAGATATTAAATTCTTCGATATATTAATACTTTCCTAACATTTTTTATATAAGATTATCGGTTTTACTGAAAGTGCTGGAAAAGTGAATTAATTCTATATAAATTTCATATATAAAAGTATACAAAGAAGTAACATATGTAACAAATCATGCGTTATTAAGAATACTAATTTAGATTAATATTTAATAAATCATCATATATCTAAATCTAAAGAAATTTATTCTTCATTATTTTCATCATTAATTATACAAATATACGTATGTAACAATTGTATGTTACATATACTTATAAATTAAAATTTTTAAACTTAATCGAAGAATGATTATTCTTTCTGAAGCTATGTTTTATTCATATTTAAAAATCAGGAGGAAGAATCCAAGTATCAATTGTACAAAGTAGGAAAAAAATAGAAGCTTTAATCAAACCATGCTATTTTTAAGAAATAATAATTTTATAATAAAGAACACTTCAAATACTGCAAAAATGTGAATTATGCGTGGGCGCGTGCGTATGTGTGTGTGTGCGCATTAAGTGACCTTTAATGTTAAGAGCAAAAAAACTTTCATTATATCACATGTGAAATTGTCGTTGTTCTTTTTTTCCTTTAGGTTTCCGTTTTAAGCATTAAAAATAGCAAAAATTAAGGAGCATTCCGATACATTATTCTGTTTTCTTTCGGAAAAGGTAAGAATGGCTGGTAAGTGCAAAATAAGATATAATGACGATACGATTTAGAGGAAAACATTTTTTCTTTAAGACAAGTTTTACCAGTGTTTGCTAATATTCCTTATATCAAACAATATGAAAACATTAGACGCATAAGATAGAACTTTGATTTTGCAATGCATCATTATCTAACACTATAAATGGAACGGACTTTTTCATTAACCCAATATATATTAAGGAATGCATATAAAGGAATGTTTGAAAAATGGAACAAATATTAAATACGAATAACGTAATTAATTAAAATATAAATACTGATAATTACTGATAATTAATGATAAATACTCGTACTAAATATTTATAAAATATTCTTATCATATTGTACAAGTAATAGTAGCCTAAAAACCCATATTTCCCATTTATTTTAATCCCACGTATTTTAAGATTATTTAATAATTTCAAAATTTTATCCTTTTTATAATACATTTCCACAAAGTATAATTTTCTATGAGTTAAGTTCTGTAACGTATTAAAAATAATTCCCTGCGCACTAGATATTAAAAAACTATAATTATTATTATACTCTAATATAGCTCAATGTATTTATTTGTAAATCATCTAATTTCAACTTCTTATTATAATCAATAGTTAATGAATTTTCGAATTTGTTATTATCCGCCATTTTTAATTATGCAATTTTGTACACTGATAACAAACAATCGAATAATAAAAACTTATAATGAATTATAAAAGGCAGTGATCATTTCCTGCAACGAAAAATACCAACGAGATTTTCATCTGATGATATAAAGAAAGGGCAAATTGAATGCTACGTGAGACAACAAATAAAAGACAGAACACGTGGTTACTTCTCTTTTCTATTCATTTAAGAAAGCAGTGGTAGTTCCTTTTTATTTTTATCTCCAGGTCTGTTATTTTATGTACATAAGACTAAGCAGAATATAACGAAGGAAATTGAAAGACATATTTTTGTCTTCAAAATTTTGCAAAACAAGGAATTTTAAGATTGAAAAAAGTTGACGTAAAGAAGGAAAGAATCGTCGCTTTTTTTTAAATAATAAACTAAAATATCTTAACGGTCATTCGCTTGGATTTTTTATATTAAATTTTTTTATTATCAACAAGAGTGGTGATTTCAGAAAACTACAACTAAGTATTCTATGAAACTAAAAGACGAATTCAGTAATATAAAATAACGGTAATAAAAAAGCATTGTGTATAATAAAAATATCTAAATCATTTGGTATGCAAACCTTTAGCTATATAAACATTTTGAACATTAGCATACTGAAAAGCTGATTATAAATTGAATAATTCGTTGCATAATTATGAAAAAATATACTGTCGCTATTTCAATGCATATCGTATTAATAAAAATCAATAAAAAAGCGTTAACCATATCGAATTAATTTTACCCAAGTATATTTCAGTATAATAGGTATTTACATATACACCAAAAGAACCTACGTTATCACTACAAATAGTTTCAATGGAAATTATTCAATGAAAAAATGTTTCTACTATATATAATTGACAAATACCCTATTACAAAAAACTTATTAACTTTTCAAGCATTGTATTACATTGTCTATGTAGAAATAAGCAACTTAAAGTACGAATTAGAGAAACCAATATAAGGTGTTTCCTTGAAAGATAAAGGGATATGAGAATTGGTGAATATTTTATCTGTCAACATAGCATGAAGTAAGACAGATTAAAATTACACAAATTTTGATTAAATGTGTAAAAATTACAACCGTAAGACAGAATAAATTTATATGATCAATAGAATCAATTAAAAAATTGCAGATAAATTACAGACGGTTGAATCTAAATATAGTATTTAATCAGGCTTTGTATATCATATATCATTAATTTTGTATATGCATAATATTAGTTTCTACATTTTGAACAATATTTTCATAAGGAAACTCTATAATACAACACACACAAAACTTTTGACAATTATACCTTTTAACCTTTTAATCATTAAACATATTTTAACATGATTCCTAAGACAAAAATCATTGAAAAACCTTAAGTTGAATATTATAAGATCCCGTCTAAAAATGTCCTTTCACTATAGGTTTCGAAATTCGTAAAGTTATTGTAAAGAAAATGAAAAAATATGTAATATTATATATAATATTGATATAAATTATATATGGATACTTATGCGAAATTATAACTGCAGAAGAGCTTATTTCATAAACTTGAATATTAAATAATTCAGTCAATAAATGTCACTTTAACGTTTACCTCGTCAAAGCCTCCGCACCCTCTAATTGATTGATTAAATATTTTCCATACATTTATGTTTTTACAGAAAGAAGTATTACATCGTGTTTATCACAGCTACTTTATTACATTTCGATTCAATGACTTATTATTAAACCGCGTATAATTATTTATATGAACTAGTGAATTTTCTGCGAACTATGATCTTTGAATTTGAGAAACTTGGTGCAATAAAGACTTACGTGAATTCTATGTCTTTTAATGCAGGATACTTATTAATTTACCGATAACTGAAATAAACGTGAATATACTACGTAATTCTTCAATAAAATTAAACACAATGATTGTAAGATTAGAGCACTCATTTAGTCAGTTACATTTAATAAGATTTATTATTAAATAAATTTAATTTTATTTAAGCTTATAACGTTAATATTTTTACGTCAATACGATTCCTTTACAATTATACAACAAGAACATTTATCAAGTACTTTATTATAACAATTTTGAGCTCGTTTTGAAATACATCGATCATTTGTAAAATTTTGACTAATTGATCTATAACAAATAGTACTGCTATTAGTAGTATTAATATTTTAGTTGTTTTTTTTTTTTTTTTTTTTTTCATTTTCATTAAAAATATAAGTGATATTATTTTGATGTTGTAATCTTTAAATAGTCAAAGAGATGATTGTTGGTATTTTTAACTTCATCTCACTCTTGGCGTCATATGGTGACACATATTTCAAACATGTACCGACAAAATCATTCTATAATAAATATAAACATTTTTTTAATTTTTTTAATTATGAAACTTTATAGGTCTAGACGAGTAAGGTATTCATGATCAAGTGAAATATGAAAAACTATACTCTTAAAATAATTATTCCTTGTCTATTTTTAATATTAAACCCATATATTATGAAAATTATCCTTTCGTTAAATTGTCTATTACTTTTGAAATATTCATAATACGAGTTAAAAAAATTATTCATAGATTTTTATTCATAGTCTCTATATCTTGTGAATATATTATGCTTGGATAAAATTTTATTTACTTGATTGTGATTATCTAGACATTCACAATTTATCATCATTTCTAATTTAAGAATTCTAGAACACTTTTTCTAAAAAATAATTCCACATTCTCAGACTATTTCTTATAAATGATTATGTTTACTTTTAACTGCACCACTGAGAATATTTCATTTCATATTATTCTAGACAATGATATTTTTCTTTCTCAATTTCATTGCTTCAGTATCGCTAAGGAAATCCCTGAGGAACGACGCTGTTTATTTTGCTTGAGTGTCAATTATTTATAGTTTTTCTTTACCAAATATATTGCTTTCGAAAATCTTATATATACCTTATGAAAATATTTATAATAATCGACATTAACTGTATCCAAATTTATATCGAAATATTTCCATGAATTTTAAATAATAGAAAAATTCCAGAAAAGACTAGAACTGACCATATAAGTTATAAAATATGTCTCAAACTAGTATATTAATAATTATTTTACCAGTGGACTGCTTTTGATGTGACAAATTGGATTTCGAAATTTATCTTTGCTCCAATTCCAAAAATATTTTCGTCTCAAATTCTTTGATAATGTTAACGAGAGTTGTTAATAACTCGGATTATGTAAATTAAATTCCATAAAAAAAAAAAAAAAAAAAAAAAAAAAAAAAAAAAAAACAAGCAGATGGCTGTTATTAATTCACTTAAATCAAAATCTCATGTGCAATTTGCAATATTATTTTACAAAAATCAACTTTATTTTAACTTTACACAAACGTGGCTTTCAAGCTTCTATATTGTCTGAGATAATAGTGTTAAAAATAAAACAAACCCATTTATCATTATTAATGTAACCCTAAAAAATAAATCTACCAAATATCTGCCTCTTACTTCAAAATGAAAGTTTATTACACACCGACGAGTCATTTAAATTATTCACAGATAATAAAATCATCTCCATTGTATATTAAGAAAAGCGTCTATTCACTGTTGATTCAATTAAACTTTACTTTGTTCCATGAATTTCATTATCCCGAATGTAAGTACACAGAGGCAATAAAAATCGACAACTGGTTCCTTTGTCCACTACGATAAGAGACAATGTGCACTAATGCTCCTCTCAGCAACGATCTGATAACGAAACGAACGAGATTTTGGTCCACACGTGTTGCGCGTAAAAAACCGGCGCGCTTTTGTAGTGTTGATGCGTTGCACAGCCTTTCGCATCAGCGTCGCAGCATCGACTGGCAGGAGATGAAGATGCGCGTGGCGACGCCGTCGTCGGCATCCCGGCTGCTATCGCACTAGATCTTAGCGTGAATTTGCACCCGAAACATACAAAATATGTATGGTCAAATCTAGTTGTTCGCCTAATGATTTCACTCAATAGAGCGAGCGATGACAAAACAAAATAAGCTACAAGTCAACGAACTACGGTAGCTAATGGAAAAATAATTTTACATTTTCTTGCTTCACTTATCGATTTCTTGCGTTAAACTCCAAGATTTCTATGTCACTATGGCAATTATGTCGCTTTATATGCGTATACCAGGTGCCTCGCTAATATAGCTATGTTAATGATACGTTGAAGTAATTTTACGATCACGCGCACAAAAGTGAGATTTATTGAATTGAAATCAATATGTATTGTAATGATGTCAAATATAAAACAGGAAATTCACCAAACTAGTTACTTTACACAATGAAAACATACCCAAAGTTTATTACGTAAAAATTTACAGCATATCACGTGAAAAATTCATAAAAGGAATACAGAATACCTTTCAAACAACAATAATTGAGCTCATAATAAAAGCTCATACAAAAAGGTATGTTAGTGGAAATAGTTTAGTTTAGTTTGGTAAAAATTGCAATTAAACTTAAAATACGAACATTTAAATATCTTGTTTGATCTAGTTTCAACACGTAGTGAAAAAGTATTTAATACTTAGAGCATAATTCATTATAATCTAAAATTTTAACTAAAATAATCAGAATAAAATATTTCCTTCTCTTTTGTATGTATGTAACTAAGTTGTCTCGTGGAAAGCAATGTAACTTGTCGCTTAATTTAAAACTACATTTAATTTCAACGTGAACATTTTGCAGTCATTGAAGTAGTCTTCAGTATTCGACGAATGCATTCAAATACCGTAATGAAGACGAGGAAAAGGGTTTCAAAGCCATCGTCAAAGCGATCACGAATATAAAATATTATTATTAATTTTCATATATTTCATATCAGTTCGGGATGTTTATTCAAATTTTTGATAATCATATATATAAAATAATGCATATATCATTGCTGTTATTTATAGTAATAAATGCTATTTAAATGCCTTAATCTAAATTTAATAAAACTTTAATTAAAGTTGAAAAAATTGATTTAAAGTAAATTACAATTCTAAATATGAGTTGAGTATTCGAAATATAATAGTTATGTACAAAAATCAATAATGGACGTGTACTTGGTGGCATCTGTTTCTACTGGTTAATATGAACTGCAGTGCTACATGCATCATATGCTCTTACATGAAAGTCTTATAAGTAGATAAACGTTAATAAATTGTATCTCCCGTTTTTACAAAATTTTATTAAGAACCGGATGACAATTACAAAAGTTAAGAGCACATAAATTTCTTAAATTTATTATACGAATTTGACGGACGAAAAATGAAATTTACGCAGTATTCTAACAAATAATTTCAGAAAAATACGTTTGTAAAATGTATTATGTTAAATAATAATTATCACGCTAATAAATAATGATTAAAATTATTACTAAAAATTTGTTTTACTATTTTTACAAAGTATTAATGATTTAAAAATCTCATATTATCTCTTCTTTGTAACTTCAATTAATTTTATATAAGAAATTAATGTCAATTATATATTCAGAATATTTCTCTCAAAAGTGTAGTACACTGTGTATCAAAATTCGGACAAATATTTCATTTTAAATTGTTACATTTAATTGCTATATTTTCTCGAAAATTTTTTGTAATAAACTCATTTTTTTATAAATCTAAAACAACTCTGTTGCATTATTTTAATTAAGTTATAAAAATGATAAATTGAAAATATTGAAACTATCTCTTTAGCATATTATTTTTTAAATTGAAACATTTTTTTCATGCTTTCGTGCACGATAAACATATAAAGTATCTGCTTAAGCTTCTTTTTCTAAAAATAAAGTCGCAATGAATAATAATAGTCGATTTTTAGTGAAAACATTATTAGTTACTTTTTAAAGATTATTTAACTAGAAGAACAATACAAAGAAATTACCGAGCAATCTTTTATATTATAGTCATAGGCTTTCAGCTGTAGACAAACAAATTATAAATATGTCAATTTCATGTATTATAAAAGTATTATAAAAATACTTTCTTACTGTTCTGCAGAAGATTATTTACCTCTTTACGCAGTATTTTTTATTATAAACATAAATTTACAGATACACCTGTGTAATAATTTTTTATCGCATTCATTTTGATACAAATTTCTTTGCTTATCCAAAAAGAATTATGCAAATGAAATGTCTTAATAAAAATCATTAGTACTATTTAGATTTAATTACTCGAAAATTAGTTCTGCGCATATTCTAATATTGAAAATCTTAAAATTTATTCACATTGCTTTGGGATATCTTTTAATTTGCTTTTTAGTTTACAAAAATTCTAAGAACTTAATGTAAATTATAAATTAATGGAAAAGCAAAAGTTAAAAATGGCTCATAATGAAACTGATACTTTAAATTAACTAGTAACGACAAAACTCCTCATTAGCATTAACAATAATGTAAAGACAAAAGTTGCTTGAAAATTGGTAGGATCTTTACGTAGCATCAACAAGATAAAAAAGACCAACGGAATAAAATCGTTCCAAGGAATTAGAGTTAGCAAGGGAGAGAAAAAATTTTAAAAAACATGAAATAAAAAAAATTCCATAATAAAATATATGACAAAAAGAAGAAATTCGTAGTAAAAGTGTGAAAATAAAAATAACAGATAAATCGTTATATATGGTTTGTATTACATAGTTTGGTTACAAAATGGATTATAAAAGACTGCTACTACTTATTATTAGGCACGAAATTTTTTTTTTAATTTAAAAAAAAAATTTTAGAATTTAAAGTTAATGTAATATAAAATGAATTCTTCTGGGCCCGTCCATAAAGAACACCAACAAACTTGCACGTACAGCAAATTGCTTTTAATTCCCTCTGAATGAAATCTGTCGTATGGATCCTTACCTTAACGTATGCAGTAGCGTGAAAATGCTATTCAGCAGAGATACTGAAAAATGTTTTATGATGTCAACGATTGATTAAGCTATTTTTATTTTGAAAATATATTCAGTAGCACTATCGATAAATATGTTGTAGATATATTTCATTATTTTACCTCATCACTCTCTTTGTTGTGGAGAAAAACTGTCTTAAATATAGTAATAAAATATTAAACCAATATAACAACCAATAAAATACACTGATTTACAAGACGATGAGTAAGAGAATAATAGAGTCTGTTTGATCATATGAATTTATATTACATGTGTAGCTCTCCTTAAAATTAAGATAATGAATTAGAATACAAAACAAAACAAAAACTTTGCTGGTGAATGAAAATTGAAATAAATTTTAAGATAAAACGATAAAAAACGATGATATTTTATCAATAGAAAATCTTGAAAGGGATATTATATGAAATATAGAAGGTAGACAATGTATAAGTCAGTCAAAGCGAAGAGGGTAATTTATTATCAGCGAGAATAAAGAGAGAGCAAGTATATACATATATATATAAGAAAGAAAGAAGCAAATGCAATAGACTGCAATGTACAAAATCAAACATCAGAGCAGGCAATAAAGCTAAGAATTACTGTAGGTACTACTTTAGAGTACTGAAAGTACTCCGACTATACTCAAACCTGAAATTATTAAAACAGTATAAACATGCAGGATTTACGAAAAAAGTGTTTGAAGACGGTATTGGGAGACAGTTTCTTCAAACGAAATAAAACATTTATTTGCTAATGAATGAGAGAAGAAAAAACAGGGGAAAAGTAAAAGAGGCACCAAAAGAAAACTTTTGAAAGATTATAAAGTAATAGTACATGATTCAATGAAAAGAACAGACGTAAGAAAAATACTGAAATTTTAAACAAAAGAAAATTACAATGTTTAAAGTAAAAATAAAATTAAACGAAGCATACTTTGAATTCAAAATAAAAAGAAGTGAATTGCTATGATGTATTCAAATGATGCAGTGAAAAGACTTTTCTTACTTGGTTGAATTAAAAAAATTTTCTTTCAAAGTGTATTCGAAAAGATTTAATACGTAGTTTAGAAAATATTTTTTTAACAATTCTCAAAAAATCAGAGAGAAGTAATGAATAAAAATTTGAATGACAAATAACAGAAAGCTAATAATCCATACGTCTTCCGACACGTACTACTTTAAAGTTATTAAAACATGTGATATTCTTATAAAATTATTGACACAGAATTATTTATAAATTTTAATCGTTTACATCGAAATAATGTATATCTTGAAATACGCATATGTATCACTTTCAAACTACTTTTTAAAATATACAATTTTGAAAATAATTTTAACAAAATGGATAGATCAACATTATAATTTAATTTCCTTGTACAAATTCAAATCTCATTCAAATTTTTATTTCCATCATTTTCAAGTGCATGAATATATTCATGTTAGAAAATAATTTTTGATAAAAAATAATGATAATCTAAGTATAAATACATTTCATTAAATTTATTATAATATTTTAGGTAAAATTTAATGAAGAAGCTAATTGATAAAGGAGTATCGAAAGAAATTTTATCAAAAATTTAGTACTAATTCATTAAAAGAAACAATAATTATCAAGGAATTTTCATTATAGATTTCCGATTGCAAAAGACGGTCGACCTGCAAAAAATATTCTACGCTAATGTACAAATAAAGTAGAATATTCAAAATTGATGACACGGTAGACGTACTGTACGAGGGCGTATTATTTTTGTCTTCTCAGTCATTCAACAGAAATTTCACTGCTTCTGCATCTGCGTTGCTCTCCTTTCTCGCTTCTATTCGCGCATTTAATCCTCGTATTTTCGTGCTGATCGGATAATAAACTTGTTCTATTCTAGATAAATACAAATATTAAAAATCGAATAATATCTGAGAATAAATCAATGTACGTAACGTAATTAGGTAAAAAAAAGGATAGCATTAAATTTAAAACAATAATGGCGGACAATAAAACTCAACACGTGAAGAAGAAATTGCTTAATGATTAATATGCAATAAATGAAAACTTAATATCTAGCTTACGTTATGTCTGATACGTACTTTTTCTATTCGTATATCTTTTTTATAATGCATAAGTACCGATTTAACTGAGTTCAATTTGTGGTACTTTGTTCTACTTTTAAAATAATTTAAAAATAGCCTTACGGGCAAAATTAAAAACATAATTAAATTATTTTGCAATTTTTTATATACTTTATAATATAATCACCTTAATATCTCTTAAGCATTAAATAATCACTGGGTATTTTTTTCAATTATTACATTTCAATTAGAAATTGAAAAATAACTTTATAAGACTATATTTTTCTATACTTTAAAATATTGTTTGTTAAAGAATAATATTGGAAATTAATTATCTTACAAGTTCCTAAATAAGTTTCAACATGAACAGTTTTAAGAATATTTTAGCTAAGTTAATATTTCATTAAATATATTTATACCTGCATCCAGATAATTAAGGAAATATTTAAAATTACTTTACAACAGTAATAGAGCCTAATACTTCTAATTTTTATTCAATACATTTGTTGTTCAATACATTGAATTTCATAAAGCATGTACTTTAAAGATGTAACTGATTTCGTTGCTATTAATATAAAAATAATAAAATGTAAAAGCATAAATATTTTTAAATAGCAAAATATTTGTTAGAATACGAAAATTTATGTAAATCAATTATATTGTCATAAAATAAAATAAATAACAAATATAATTTTTTGCATACGATCAGTTTTTATATCAGGTTGTTATTATTTTTTCTATTCGTTAATTTTAATAATTCAATCATTGATGTGTTGTTATAGAGGTTCGCTATACAAGAAAAACTACACATAAGGTAACCAATTCTATTAAATTATTAAACTAAATAAAAAACTTTACAGACAAATAATAAAAGTTTATTAAACCTATATGCAAACAACGTAACATATAAAAATTGTCCAATATTGTTGTACACGTGTTATATTGAGTGGTTTAATTAAATCACTTCCCTACTGAATAGTAATATATTTTTACAAACATTAACTTAATAAATAGTACACAATGAATATAAAAATCATTCATAAATTTTGAAAAAAAATTTTTTATTCAATTGTTTTTGATTTACCATATTCATTATTCAAGTTAATCATTATTCAATGATTTACCATAAAAAATAAAAATTTATCAATAATTATTTTTATAACCATTAACGTGAAAGTTTAAATACATCTAAAAGGGTATTAGATTGATTGGCTAAATTACTAGGTCAATAGAAAAACGTTTATGCATTCGATTGCTCGGTATTATTTCAGTTCTTATATTATAGAGATATCTCCTTGCCTGAAGATTTTAAAATAAAATTTCATTTATTAGATATTTATATAAGTGACAAACTAAATGATACTATTCAATATTTTTAAATACTAAGATTAGAACTTCACAATTCCATACCTGAAATTAAAAAAATATATGAAAATTTGTTGATTTTAATCCACATTCAAGCTTGAATTATTAACGTGCCGTTTAATATTTGCACATTTTTAAATTAAAATTACACCTAAATAATAAATGTAGCTATAGTATGTACAATATTTCATGCTCGTAACGACGTAAACCAATTTTATAATTCCGTTATTGAATCAATAAATATATAAAGCCAAAATATCAGCTACGAATAAATACGAAGCCATGAAAAACCACCTTTTCTATTTTAATATGCAAAATTAAAGAATTAGTTGGTTATTAGACATAATGTATCAAAAGAAAATCAAATTGTTAAATTAACCATTTTGTGTGCGCGCGCGTGTGCATGCGTTTAATGCAATTATAGTAATGGATATACAGAAACTAGAACGTTAGGTTTATCTTAAATTCAATAAATAATATTAGTAATAGAGCTAAAAGAAAAACAAGTTTTTACAACATTGCACTTTCTTAGAAATTTAAATTAAAGTTGATTTTCGGAATTGATTCGTAATAACTTATGAATCGAATAGACGAATGGCCTTTAATTGGCATTTCCTCGTATAAAGTATAAGCTTACAATATTTTACGACCAACAACATTACTTTTCCATGTATTAATAAAAAAATGAATTATTCCTTTTACCAACATTCGGTATATTAGATTCATTATGTAACGTTACGCATGCATTTCATTTATGTCAATATACCGTGAAGCAGTATTCAAGAACGTCGGATTATTTTACGATTGTAAAACAACAACGTTTACGAGAAGTATAATTATAAAATCATAATAAACGGAAAGTAATCGTAAGAAGCACGAAAAGTAAACAGAAATTGATAATTCCAATGAAAGTTCGCCTTAATCTCGAGTTCGTTTCGCGCAGCTGCCGCTCCCTACTTCCGACAATATTCTCTCCCACCCTGACCCTGCAACCAATGGCAAAGCACGACGATGTCGCTTCGATCGCTCTCACTCTACAGCCTGTAATTGACCTTGGCAGCTGTCTCGCTCTCCTTCACACGATATATTCCCCTTTGGTCATTCGCTCCTTCTTTCTCTGTCATAAGAAGGAAAACGCCTGCGCCTTGCGCACAGTGTGCTAAACAGAAATAGAAGCAGTTGAGCGTGTGCGGACAGTGAGAAAGAGAAGGACGCTAGACAATAAAGTTTGGCGCAACGAGACCGACGCGACGCAAGAATTGCAGCGAAGCTATATAGCCGCTCTCTTTCTCGGGTCTCAACGACGACACAAGCAGCAGACGAAGATAGATGTAGAGAGAGAGTAGAGTCGCTTGTGCTGGCCGCAGCGTGCGTATAACACATACAGGAAAAAGGACAGACAAACGACGAATGTAAGAGAGAGAGAGAGAGAGAGAGAACAAGCAAGAGGGAGAATAGCAGGGTGCAGACCGGATAAACGACACGCCAAAGAGAGAAGGAGTGATAGAGAGGAAAGAAGAGATCTGCAGACAGAGACACGACGAACGTCGTCGGGCCGCGGAAGCGAGACAGCAAAAGCCGAAGAAAGAAGAAAGAGCGATATACCACAAGAGAAGACACGCTGGTATATACAGAACGTATATATATCCTTCGAAGTAAGCAAAAGCCATTATTGCATATCGACTTTATCCGCGTGCAGGGGTACTTTCCTCTCCCTCTCGTTCTTCCTTCACCCCGGTTATTGGCTGTGTCGAGAATCAAACGGTAAAACGCTATAACGTAGAAAGGAAAAAGCGGAAGAAATTCCCCTCCCGTAAGAGGGGAGCGGAACAAATCCCGCGCTCTCGATTCTCTCGCGATGCCCACTAAGGGAACGTTAACGCGTTACGCGACTTTCGTTACACACTTTTTTTTTTGCGTTGTATCTTCTTTTTCTGGATTTATCTCTCGAGCGACCTCGAACTAATTGCCTCGCGTGATATATTTAAAATTATGCAGTCCGAAGGTTAGATACGTATTTTTTACTCCACATTCGAATTTCAACATCTTGTCGCGAGAGTTTGAAAAAAGTCGACGATGAATCGATGGAGAATGAAAAAAAATTGAAGCCAAAAATGTTCCCTTCTCTTTCTCTCTTACTCTTCGGCATAAGGTCTACCCTTTCTGCCATTGTAAGACTATCCTAACCTTTCTTTCTCTCTCGCTCGCTCACTCACTCGCTCGCTCGCTCCATCTAACTCTCCGGCACAGGAGGAAAGCAAGTTGGTGGCTGCGCAGATGTCGAACGCGCAGCTCTTTCGGGTCAGCTAAAGAGAAACGGCAGGTAGACAAAGAGAGCGCGAGCGAGAAAAATAAGGGAAGAGAGAGAAAAGGCGAGGCGTGCACCTTAATCGGGCGCTGAAAAAAGCGGCGGTAGCGCGTCGGCTCGCGCACACTTATATTATCGAAGCGTGGTGTGCGAGACCGAGCGAGGAGGACGTTGAATTTGTAGCAGCGGTTAGAGAAGGAAGCGATCTCCGGACACGGACGAGCGGGTCTTCCTTCTCCCTTCCGCCGCCAGCGTCCGTGTGTAGCTCTACTTGTCCGTCTCCCGGCGAGCGATAATAGTATCCAACGCGGTGGAAGAGAGACAGATTGCGTTGCGATCGCCCGGCTGCCTGATTTTTGTTTACGAGCGAGAGCACTTGGGATGTGATATTTCGACGCACCACACCCCAACCGGACGAAAAGAAGGAAGAGCGGGTACGAGGATTGTTTATACGCGACCACTGATCTGCCGGCTTTTTTCGCGCGCGCGCGCGCGCATAGACGTCGCCTCGCTCCGACTCGCGCGCGCCTGCCCCTGCGTGCGTGCGCGCGCGTGTGTTGTGTGTGTGTTGTGTGTGCGTGCGTGCGCGCGCGCGTGTGTACCGTTGGTGGCGGCCGGGAGAGCCTGCGAGCTCAAGTGCACAAGTTGGAGTAGCAGCGACTCGACGCGAGCGAGATAGAAAGAGAACGCTCATTTCGTAACCGCGCGATTTTCACGAGAGGGAAAAAGAATTTGGGATCCGCTAGCCGATCGGGACGAGAATTATTACAAAGCGGACGAAGCGGAGGAAGCCGAGTGTGTAAATTGTATTATTCCGGCCTCTTTTTGCCCTGTGTATAGGTTGAGGTAGGAAGTGTCAGTGGCGCGCGCGCGCGCGTGTGCGTGCGTACGGTGCTCGTAAGTGGAGATAAGAAGAAAAAAGGGGCGCCTCGCGGCGTCAACATGGCTACGCGCCACCGTCCCGAGGATCAGCGGCGTTGGAACGACGTCGTCGCCGTCGGCAGGTCGAGCAGTGGCAGCCTGACGAGGCTCCGGAGATAGGAGGTCGGCCGCGAAAAGCTGAGGACGACAGCTCGTCGCATGTAAGTCCGTGTGTGTTCTCTCGACTGCCAGTCTGCTGCTTCTCTTCTCCGACTTGTCTCGTCCGTCTCTCCTCTCTGTGCGCACGTACTCCGGAGCGCCTCTATATCTTCGTCTCTTTCCCTTCGGCTCTTTATCTCCGTCTCTTTTCTTCTCTTCTCTTTCTTCGCGTAAAATTCTCTCTCTCTCTCTCTCTCTCTCTCTTTCTTTATACAGCTCTTTCTGTCCCTTAACTCTTCGCTCGTTCGCGCACACGCCCGTGTTCGCCTTTGCCTCTACGTACACGCGTCGTAAGCTTCTTTTTCCTTTCTCTTGCATATGTACTTTGCAGGTTTGTCGTTTGCATGCTCTACATATACCGTATTTTAGGCGTTCTCGAGGCGAATTTCGAGGCCCAACGTGCGCATTCCGAGTCCGCGACGATTACTTTATATAAAGCTAGTTTAGGCTCGTCTTCCTAAGCTTCCTAAAGTACGTGTCGTATCGTATATTTAAAGTTCACGGCTTGCATAGGCGAAAAAAAAGACCGTATGCCATCTGTTTAATTTTACGTGCCTACTCGTGCACACGTATATGGATTTATTTGCATCTTTTATTGAATTGTAGCCAGACCGAGTGTGCGCGCTCGCGCAAAGCAGTACACACATATATCAATGCATCCAATTGCACACTCATAATTTGCCATCTGCTTCGTGAATTCGGTTGGACTTACGCGTTCTTAATCATGACCGTCTGTACGCGTATGCATGGGCGGCCATGTTCAAGTACGGCATTCCGTAATCGGATTCTCTTTTGTAATTTTCAGCTGTTTTCGAAACGAGTATTTTGCCCTTACACACATGCGTACGATACATTTGATATAACTATCGTTGTCACGCCCACGCATTGACCAAGCCGAAACTACTCAACGTCTTCTACGGCTCTTGCTTCGTTAGCCTTTATGCGCGGATCCGATTCCACTGTATATCCGTACGGTTAGCTTCTGTGCATTGACCAGGGACTAAATCGGATCTACGCATAGAGGATTCTCGAACAAGAATTACAAAATTCAGACGAAATTTAATTCAAGACAATACAATTAGCGTACGGTCGGAACGCGGAACACAATAAACAGAAATTGTAGACGCATCCGCACGAGGACGCTGCGCTCTCTCTTTCTTGTTCATAAGCACAGCGCACAACTACAAGCTGCAAAGTCGCGCGCGCTCCTACCATGTGCGAGGTGTGTGTGAGTGCATGTGCGTGTTGCGCTTGGTCACGGGACCGAGAGTAGGGATAAGCCTCAACTAGGCGTCTTTCTCTTTCCGTCTTGATCGTCCCGCCTCGGCGCGGCCATTTTCTTTCTCTGTTCGCTGCTTTACTCCTATATACGAGCTAGAGAGAAGGAATACACACTAGTAGGTATAATACCTATATATACATTCGCCCAGAACTGCTGCTCTCTCCGACTCTGCTTTTCTCTCGCTCTCAGCTCTCTTTTTCACTTGCGCGCAGTATACCACGGCCATTTCGCGTTGTCTCTCTTATTCCCCCGCCGCTGAAGCATGGCGATATATCGCGCGCGTTCGTCTGTATGAGTATGCATGGGTATACTCTAATCCCCGTGCACAAGAGAAACGCGTGAGCCATTTTCTCCATCTTTCTCTCGAGTACTCGAATAAACGGTATCGCTCTTCTTTGCTCTTTACTCTCCTCGCGCGGTGACGGCCTCGTCTTTCTTTCTCCGCACCGTTGGCGAGAGCTTTCGATCCACCAAGTATCAGACGCGCATCATGTCCGACACGCTGCTTCTCTTCTGTCCCTCTTAGCGTAATATGGCGCGCAGTCTCTCTGTCCCGTAGACGAGTCTTCTTGTCGTTGCTCTTTCTATCTTTCTTTTACATTTCTCTTCCCATCTCTGTTGCACACTGTTTTTCCTCCATCTCGCTCTGTCTCCCTGTACCTGTGCATTTTTCTTTCTCGCCCACCTTTCTCTTCGCTCTCTTGAGCGTCCGCGTGTTAATTTTTAATACATTGTTATTCTTAATGTAATAGGAATTTTTGTTAAATTGACAACGATATAGTTAGATTATTTTTATTCGTGTACATGTATAATTTTTATCTAAATAATATAAAGTGTAGAAAATGTTTTTCTTATGTAAGGACCTACTTTTGGAGAAATATGTGAATATTTATTAAAGTGAAGTTTTTGAATATCTTGTGCAGAATGTATGGTTTCGAACATCGACAGAGAAACCAAAATCTTTTTACGACCTCTGTTGCGATGGAGGTAATCAAAGAGTGTTATATTGTTTTCCACACCTGCTTCTTGTTCATCGTAACATCGGATATATTTTTATGCATTTTATTCTTAATATACCAACATCGGCTACTTCATTTACCTTTTAGATTTTTAGGGTTTGCTCTTGTAGATCTGCGCATCATTTTATCTTTTATTTCTTACAAGTAGCTATAAATTTCTAAATTTTATTAAAATTGCTTTGTTTCATAATTTTGCAAATCTACTTTGGTATCAAGTAACCAGATCAATTAACCAGAAAAATTTATAAAAGAATTTTAATCTTTATAACTTGATAAAATTAAAATATTTTTTATCGCAGACATTTATAATATTAATTACTTTTGAATCGTGACAATCCTTATCAATAACATTACATTACATTCGTTGATATTTTATATACATACGTGTAAGCCTTTACAGTTTAATGTTATATTTACTTATTTTTATCTTATGGGTTCATTAATCATTGCCACTTTAATCTAAAAGAATATTATTTACCGTTAATAAATATGTAACTGACATTCTACTTATTTTATTTCTTACAAGAATTAAAGTACATGGTGTAACTATTAGAAAATTAAATAAAATCAATTCTTATTAAACTATTATTAAACCACTTTTATAAGTTTAGATTTCATTGAATTTTTGTATTTGTAATGTATACACATGGTTTATGATATTTGTTTAATCACGCTCAAATTAAAACTCTTACTTGTTTGTTTATTTATTAGAATATCTCATTCTACTTACTTTTCTAAATTAGCATTTTATACAAAAAAAGTTGACATTGACATAGTCAAACTCTTTAAAGTCCCTAACCTAATAATTGTAAGTTGTAAGTAATTTGCATAAACCTACTAAAACTTGAGAAAATATTTAAGGAAGACATATTTGTGTTTTCACAATTAAATGAATCAGTTGGCTTGCTCTGTTCATCTTTGTAACATTGCTGTTGCCTGTTGATTGTGCAGGATAGAAGAGCAGCACATCGATGGCTCTAGAATCGAATGGTAGCAACGTGGTGTGGTTGAACACAACGCGAGCCGATCAAATACAGCAGGTATGCGCTGCGTACAAGTAAAAAAACAAGTGTACAAAGAGCAAAAGGAAGCACAAGATCTTAAAAAGGATTAATTTATTTCATTTGCCCTACATTTGCATTGCTGCTCATACCTTGAGCTTCAATGTGGTTGAAATAAAGGCATTTGAACTGCAAATTATTAAACGAAAAACTCAGAGAACCAAAAAATGATTAGACGACTGTATTCATGATTGCTTAGAATTTTGCGAATGAAAATCAATAGAAGGTGCATTTGAAAGATTTTTTATTAAATAAAAACTGAGGTTGAAAGACTTAATAAAAATAAAAATTCAGCAGGGCCAACGTATCCAAATACCGGTGAAGTGTTCCATGTTCACTCAAACAGAGCAGATCAACAGCTTCACACAAACTGAGCAAAGCAACTCCAGCTACGCCGATCAGCAGCAGGTGAGACTTTTTATTGTTTCACCTACACGCTGCACAAAATTTTGAGGATAGATCGAGTCAAGGACTTTCTTTTGCCACTTCAGTGAAATTTGAGTCAAGTAATGTATAATTGTTGCTTTGTAAATTTTAGAAACAAACAGTTTTGGATGAGTTCCTAGTATCAAAAACTGTAATAAATTTATATTATTTAACCTAGTAGCAGATTTGACTTAATAACTAACAGCATTAATTTAAAAGTGAAAACTATTGATACACGATTTTTATCTCTAATTTAAATAAATTAAGCTTATGTAAACTGATATGAATCTGCTATTAATTTCAAAATTATAACATTGAAATCAAATGAGATCTATTAATTCTATATATTTTTATTGTCAATTTATAAAAACAATAACGATTAGTTCTTGAAATTCTAATTCTAATTGATTTTAATGTTATAAAACACAATGTGCATAATTAAACTTCACATCATTAAATTCATGTTGTCCTTTTTCCTTTCATTTTGTGTTTTCTATGAAATCTAAATAATACTTTGTAGTACTGTACTGGATTTTTTAATTTCTTGTCAATTACAATGAAGTAGATTAAAATGAAGAATAAAATAAATTACCTTTTTTTTTGTTTCATATAAAGTGTTTTTAAAAAAAAATTAATAAAATATACCATAATGTACAACAACAATTTATTAAAACTAATAATACTCTTCCCTGTACTTGACAAAATCTTTCAAAAACGTTTTATTTCAAGTTTTCAATTATAAAACAATATTCATGAAATATTTCTCTTTATATTAAACATCAGCCCCAGCAAGCAACGATGTTCGACCCTCAACAGATCCAGCAACAGCAGGCTGCGCCGGGCCAACAGTCGCAGCAGCAGCAAACCCAACAGATGTATGTAACAAGTGATAAAAAGGAGGACAAATCCGGACAGCAATCGGCTACTACGGAATTTCCCTTCTATTACAACGTAAATATGCTGCAAAAGGTTCAGGCCAATGCAGTAGGTACCATTGGTGCCATTACCACAGATGATAAGGGCTGTTACCGCTTCGATGTGCAACCCGTTGGTTACAATACCCTCATCAATCAGATGAATCTAGCAACAAATACAACATTCAAGTGTGACATTTGTGGACTCGTATTCGGCCACATGAGTCTGCTAAACCATCATAAGCGCATTCACAACTCAACACCGAGCAATTTGCAACAGCAACCTCAGCAAGTAGTGGTGCAGACACCTACAACAGTAACTGTTGCCACAACTCCTGAAAGACCATATACGTGTGATGTATGTGGAGCATGTTTTGCGTTACCTGGAGAATTAAAAAGTCATAAGACAAACATGCACCAGAAGCCAAAGGTGCAAATATGTGAAGATTGTGGGAGTGAAGATCCTTGTGAACACCATCCTACTAAAATTAAGAAGAGTAAGAATACACCTTGATTTTTATCTTTAGGTATCAAAATAACAATGGACACCATCTGGCAATTTTAATGTTTTTGAATATTTTTCTATATAATTTGTTTTCACACTATATTTTTTTTTAATTTAAGAAATAAGTATCATGACAATAGAGAAAAAGTTTTCATTTAAAATTTAAAATAAAATTAAAGGATCGATGGGAATTGATTTATTTTTTTGGTCGGTGAAGAATATTTCTGTATAGACTTTATATAACTATTTGTCACGTGGTGTCTTGAGGTACAGAGTATTATCGCGTAAGTGATATATAGCTATGTGTAATGTGTTTTTATATACAAATTTTCAGTATTTTCTAATTTAAAAATTTCTAACACACATTAATATATTTAAATTGCTCATTTTTAAAACTAACACTTTGAACAATAAACTTATAACGAATATCAGTTATATTAGAATTAAAATAATATTAATTAGATTTTAATCAGAAATTAGGTTTATAATTTTGAAATATTTTTTGTTCTACTTAGCAATTAAACCTGGTCATCATCCGGTAAAGCGGCGCGGTGTCACCAGTGTTACCAAGTGTCACAAGTGCAATGGTACAGGCATTATTTTCATTGGTAAGTTTTATTGATTTATTTTACAATTGTTTAATAAAGCAAGAAATGTTACTACTAAATCAGGTTCACAAAATTTTCAGAAAAAATAATTAAAACATACAAAACCCTAGATTATATTGTTTTATTTTTAAAAGTTATATAAGTTATAGTTTCCAATCTAGTTGTATTATTTGATATATTACCTTTTATTCGTTTTATTTCATTATAAATCTGTAAATTAAAAAATTTATGTAAAACTTATTTGAATAAAACAATTCAATAATTTTTGTTAAATACATATAAGAAAAAAAGTTATAAAAATCTTTTCATTTATTTTATTTGAACCATATTTTGATAATATTACATATTGTAATTGGTAAGTGTTAATCAATAAATTTATACAGTGGTTAAATTCAGTTGTTTCTAAAATTTAAGAAAAAAGTAACATTTCTTGTAAGGCGAAGGCCATCTTTCCTCCATTTCTCATTTCATTGCTGTCATGATCGTACATCGGGTGGTGTATGGTAGGTAAACACAACGAAAAACTAGATTCCGGAATCAGTTCCCTCGCTAAGTGTAGCGGCTGCAAGGCAACAGGCCGTATCATCATAGGAAGTAAGTTGGACAAAAAATCACAGCCACGAAATGTATGGGATCTCTTTTCTTTATAAGTTTCTGTAAAATTAATAAAAATTTTTTATATATTTTTTTTTATTGCCAAAGAAATCCCTGTCGGTTTGTTGTTTAGATGGTGACAGTTCTGTGACTTAATTAATAATTTTGATTACTCTGTAAATTATTCTTCTTTTGATGGTATTCATATTTTACTTGAGAAGTAATTTTAGTTTTCGAAATCTTTTTTCACCAGTAAATACTATTTTAGTAGCCATCTAATATAACTTGGGGCATTAGAAGGATTTGTTGGGTTTAACTTCACTATGAGAAAAATTTATAAATTAATAATTTGTTAATTTCGATAAAAGACTATTATAATTATGTGTTTTAACAAAATGTTTCATTTGCACAATAAAGTATAAAACATTTGTAGAATCTCTAAGGTTATGAATTTTTCTCAGTGTCTTTACTTTCATGCAAATACAATTATAATAAAGTACATAACTTTCTGCATGCTTCTTGTGTTGTAGATAGATTATTTTAAATTATTGCATAAACATAATATTTAAAGCGTAATTGCAGTATTCAGTGACCAAGAATTGTTAATGATTTGCGAAATTTTATTTTATTGTGACTTCTTATATATTTATGGTTTTTTATATTTATAATTACATGTAATTATATAACTGTGTACACATGTACGCACACATATTTTTATGCTTTTTTTAAGTTAAGTGCTATTTTTAATCTTTAGTACAATTTAGTATTACTTAAACATTTCATTTTATTCAATTTAATTTTTTGTTATTATTTTTTTCAAATACAAATCATTGACTTTACTTGGTATCAATTCATAGTTTATAATAAAAATATTTTGTATTATAATTTTCTTCTTTTTTTACTAGAACTGTCAGCATCTAAATTTAAGACAATTGCACAGAACAAAACCACTCCCCTAAGGGACAGTTTTATAAATTTGATACTACGACGAATCAACACTCACACTTTTGCTCGTGGACAGAAGTCTTCATTGATTAAAACCTTAGTCTCAGTTGAATATTTTCTTTCTCGATACAATTGAAAAGAGGAGTTTATACTTAAACTTGAATTAGAAATGTTGTATTAGTTTTTTGTGTATTTTTTTCATTTGGATAATTGATAAAATTATAGTAACTTATTATCTTCTATTATTTCATAAATATTTTTAAAAAATTAGTATTATACAAACCCTAGATCTTTTCAGTATTATAAAAAGTTTGAAAAAGAAATAAGAAAATTCAATAATTCAATACATAGCTTTAAAGTTTCTCTATAAACCGCGTTTTTAAATCTAAAGGTAATGCAATTTAAAATAAAGTATTAGACAAGTATATAAAAGTATGAAGAAATTTTTTTTATAAAATTAAAAATAAAGTATACAGCTCCTTTTTAATACGTATCGCAAAAGATATTTTTGAAAAAAGCCCGATTATATTTCGTGACTCGCAATATATCTCATGAAATCCACGTCGAGCACATCTTTTTTGTAGAACTGGCCCTTTTGAGGAAAACTAACGCTCGGTTTGTATTTTCAATTACAGGCGGAAAAGCAAACAGTCAGCAACAGGAGAAGCCGTTTCATTGTAACGTTTGCGATGGCACATTTTCAAGATATTCCTCGCTGTGGTCTCACAAGAGACTGCACTCTGGCGACAAACCGTTCAAATGCGAAGTCTGCGGCTTAGCTTTTGCTAAGGGTAAGGATCGACCAGCCATCGCAATGATGATTGATTTTAGCATTTTATGTTTAATTTGCACATATTTTATAAATTTTTAACTTTTATTTTGTTAATACATTCATATCTCTTCTATGAATTTCATAAAATTGAATTTGCCTACTGTACTGAATACTCCATAATTCTAAAGAAAGCTTATATTCGATTTTTTTTAAAGGATAAATATTCAGTAAATAATACATTTTATTTAAAAAATTGAATGATAGTTTGAGATTAGTCAAAGCATATTTTTAACAATAATATGTCCACCTATTTAACCCTAAAATATTGTTATTTTCCATTGTAAAAATTCAGTAAAAGAAGAAATGCTATAATCATGCACATGTAAAATTCATGAGCATTGAATATTTTAAGTATTTATTTGATAAGTTTTTAATATACATCTATTATTGATATATATATGTATATATATATTTTCATTAATCACGTGTCCTACAGCAGTGAATGTGTGAAATGAGGAAAGAAAAATAGTTCTTACTAAAAATTAAATACTAAGTAAAGTATTAAAAGTACGGTTTATCCATTCTCCATTTTTTTTTATCTCTCTACGATTCTAGCGGCGTATTTAAAAAACCATGGCCGCGTTCACACGGGTGAGAAACCATTTAAGTGCAGCCACTGTGGTATGCAATTTTCACAATCACCACATCTCAAAAATCATGAGCGCATTCACTCTGGTGAGCGACCATACCAATGTGAAGTTTGCGAAAAGACGTTCGCGAGGCATTCGACTCTTTGGAATCATCGTAGGATTCATACAGGAGAGAAACCATATAGGTGCAACATTTGCGGAAGTGCGTTCAATCAGGCTACACACCTCAAAAATCATGCTAAGGTCCATACCGGGGAAAAACCGCACAGGTAAAAATCTGCATTATTAATTGTGAACAATGCCAATGGAAGGGCCTGCAATGCTTTTTCTTTTTTGTTTTATTATTTCGTTTACTTAAAGAGCTTAGTTTGCGCTCCAAGAAATTATGCAGCAATACTGATTAGTATTACCAGCTTTTTATGAACATGAAGCATGTACTTACTTTAAATATGCATGGCTAACACCAGATCAATAATTAAAACATAATAAGCTAATAATTAATAATGAAGTTAACTAAAATAAATCGTGTGACTTATTTTTTCTCAATATTACTTCTCAATATTGTTGTTTACTTAAAAACTAAATTTTACTTGTAATTTTTCTTAAATAAATGAACATAACTTACTTCATTATTGACTTTTAGGTTATAAACGTTCACATTTAAACATTGTTAAAAAGCTATTAATGTATTTTTTAATCATCACAATCCTGATCATAAACGAAATAATTTATAACTGAAAAGTGTATTTTCATGAGTTATTGGGTTACTAAATATTAAGAACAAGATCATTTATACTACATTTTAACATTTTATGCGCTAATTGGTTTATGTTTAACCACTAATATTCTTTTAATAATATAAAAGAAGTTAAAAAAATTTTATCTTTAAAAAGTAACATTTTTTATTGATGTGTATATGAATAAATTGTCCAAAATGTTTTTATTTTATATTTTGATGATATAGAATTTTTAGATACTATTGTATATTATATATGATTAAACAATTAATTTATAATTCATATATTATATTATAAATTTATAATTTGTAATATAAAATACTTTTTATTGTAGAATACTTAAGAAAATATTTTTATTTGAAAATTATTTCCTTTTCGTGTATGAATTAAATATTTTATAAAAAATGTAAAAATTCTGTACAAAAAAAGGATCTTTAAAAATGCAATTGTTCTTATTGCTACACTGATTCTTGTTAATGAAGGAAATAAATTTATTTTATAAAATCATATGTCATAATTTGGTATTTATTGATATAAATACTAAAATATATACTAGGAAAGTATGCATTTTTATTCGATTGATGATTCACTTTATTTCATTTATTTAATATTTTAAATATCGATTTTGTTTTTAATAATATATCAAGAAACGATCGAAAAAATTCATTAGTAATGTAAAAAGTACCATTTTATGCTAAATACAAAATATGATTTACCATTACTCTAGTGTATATGTAATTATTTTTTTAATTTTTGTATATTCTCTCTCTCTGTGTGTGCGCATGCGTACGTGTGTGTAAAATATTTAATGTATTTATATAAATATACATAATATTCCTTATTATGTATTTATTTATATTCCATAATTTTTGTTGGCCATATATTTAAATATAGCTTGTTTAAAAATACAATATTTTTATATGCTTGAAATATTTATGTCTATTTACTTCATAAAGTAACAAACATATTTGAACTTAAAATTCTTGGTATGAGATTTGCACAATTATCCATGTTGCATGCTATTTGTCAAATCATTTTTATTATTTCAGAATTTCAGATTTATAACTAAGGTACTTAATTATGTAGGTACAATATGATTAATTGAAAATAAATACATATTTGTGTTTGTGCTGTGTGTGTGTAATAATATGTCATTACAATAGTAAATCGTCTTTAAAAACAACACAACATTTTTGTCGTGAAGCTACGATTTTTTTAATATCTAACTTTATATACTTATAGGTACATACATTTATTTTAATCATAAAATAAATTAAAGTAAATAATAAAAAAATAAGTAAATCAACACTTTAGTAATATTTAATAACATATTAAATGAAATTTCACCGTATATCTTATTTATAATCGAAAGTATTGATTCATAATATTTTAAAACAATTTTGTTAATTAATTTTAAACTTTTTTAAAAATGCAGTATTTATATTCTTTTAAAACAATGAATGCCAAGAAAATAAAATGATAGATTCATAATTAATTCTGAATATATAATAGCTAATTATTGACTTATGTCAGTTAAAAGTGTCCATTGTTTTTTAGTAAAAGAAACTATTAAAAACTTAATTTGCAACATACATATACATATACATCATGAAGAGAATTCATTTGATTATTCGAGATTATACTACACTAAAATCAATATTATTATGATTACAGAAATTTATATTAAATTTGAAATAATAAAGCATTTTCTTTAAATTCTCAGATAATTGATTTTTTATATAAAATAAAAAATCAATTATATTATTTTATTTTACATAAAAACTAGTTTAAAGATCTATAATTCATTGATGACGCCAACTCAAGACATATTCTACGAGATAGGTAAAAGTTTTTCAGTAGTAGTATTTCTGAAATATTAGAGGACATTCGAAAACGTCAATCACAAGTCAAAAAGTTTTTACAATATTCTGTAATTTTTAACTTGAATTTCTTTATTAAAAACATCTTGGCTTTCATTTTTCAATATTTGGAACTTGTCAAAATTCTTTATTGACAAACGTTAAAAAAAAGTTCAAATTTAAATAATTAAAAAAAAAAGAGTTAATTTCTTGAAAATTGGCATTGTTCTTTCACTCAAATACCATTAAGTAAGAGTCATAAACACTTATACTTACAAAAATCACGTAATCCTCAGTCCTGACTGCTAATCTCCCCTGTAGATGCGACATCTGCGAGATCGGCTTCTCGGACCGTTTCGCCCTCAAGCGTCATCGAGCGATCCACGAGAAATACGGACAAACTGCTGCCCGAAACAGCAATGCCAATTCCAGCAACGCCCAGCAGACTAATGCAAGCAGTCAGCAACAAGCCCAACAGCAACAGGCTCAGCAGCAACAGCAACAGGTGGTGGTGGTGAACGCAACGACACCGGTGACGGTAAGCCAGGCCCAAGGTCAGGCGGTCATGCTCGAAGAGGTGTACAAGTGCCAGGTCGCTTTCCCCGAACCTAAATGATTCGACTGAGGCTCGGAGCAGCCACAGCAGCAGAATAGATACGCTTTGATCGGATGAATAAGGCCAGATTTTCCTTGGATGATGACAGTGGACACTCCGAATACGAATTTTTGTGATCGTACACATACCCATATACACAACATACATACATTCATACATACATACACGTGTACGTGCACGCGCGCACGTATTTTAGGAAGCTGAAATGGACAGAAAGTGCGATGGTGTATGAGTGTGAGAAAACGAGGCCCGATGACTATGTACCGTGGTTAAAGTATTTTCGTTTCCTTCTGATAGTAAAGGGATTTTCAGGTTCTGTAGTTTTTCGTTTATAATTCAGATGAAACGTATGTGCTTTTGTTTTCTCGCTTTTGGTATTAAGAAAATTTAAGAATAATTACACCGAAAATCAGATTTCTTGCAGTGAGAGATGGTTTCTCTTCGAATGAATAATTTAACTATTTAATGTTTTAAAATATTATACATATTTGAAAATAATTGATAGACACGATTTAATTAAGAAAAACTTATTCTTATAAAATAAGTAACATTTAACTAATAATTAGATATTTGTAATATAATTATATATTTATATGTATGTAATTAGATATATATATGTATATATATTTATATGTATGTAATTAGATATATATGTATATATATATATATATATATTTATTTATTTATTTATACATACGTATATACATATATATATTATATTGACGAAAATGTGACGTAACAAGTCATTATGTCAATTAAATTTGTTGGTGGGCCTGAGCGCAGATTCATTTTCATTTAGTATTTCATAGCTGTTGGATCTGTTAAATCGAGTTACAGAAATAGATTATCACGAAAAATGCCTGTAGTGCCATTGCCATTCCGTAAATACACGAGACCTGGAAATAGTTTAGAAGAAGGTGACAATAGAGCTAACGTTATAGTAAAGATACACGTTGAAAAATACGAAAAAATAAAATCTGCCGGATAATTGGAACCAGTGATTTAGGAATGTTATTGTGCGAGGGATGCGTAATAGGGCAAAAACTGTATTTAATGCTGGTAATTCAAGGGATGAAGAGGACATTACCGATCCGAGACGTCCACGACGACAGTGATCCCATTCAAGGACCTAGTGGTGAACATAATCCTGCCGAAGAATCTCCATTTCCTGATTTGATTTTGACGAGCTGTTTCATCGTATACCTGATATGACAAATATTCGGCAATATATTCCTCGTACTATGGAATAAAGGGCACGAGAAAGTAGTGGCACCTAGAGTAGTGGTGCCGTGGAGGCAATGGAGACGAATGCACGAGTATCGCAGGAGTATCGCTCCTCCGTAGTTGGAGCTGCAGGTCGGAGCGGAGTATTTGCCAGTGTATCGACGTTATAACTATTCCTCCTGTACGACGTTTAAAGACATTATATTTATCGTTATACATACGGTTTAAAACATTATATGATATTGAGAACAAATAATTATATTGGTGATTCAGTTATTCCGTATGAATATTATCCTGTAGATTTGTTCCTTGGTAAATAACACCTGGCGAATATAAAACATTACCGATTAATACAAAAATTGTTCATATCTCACGTAATATAACGTCTCTAGGAACACGGATGGCATTCTTGCATGGTTCGACGATCACGAACTTCGCGACAATCGAATACATACTAATAACGAAATGGGCCATCTAACTGAATGAAACAATTTATTTACGTAATAGGAGATATCAACTTAGTGCTACAGGGCCCATGCAAGCATAGGAGCCAGAGTCAACAGTTTTGAAAGAAACCGAATCTACATTATATCAAGACGTAAGCAATGTCATTGAAATACCACGGCATATAAATTGATATGCATCAATATTGTATAATATGGAAAGAGACAGACAGCATTGAAAATACCGGCTACTACAGGCTGGATAAATGTTTACAAACGGATCTTGTTAATCAGATACTTGAAGGACTAGTTATCAAATATCAATATTCACCGCGTAGTGATTATTTAAAACATATCAAGAAATCATTAGCTATTAATCTAACAAAGAGTAATGACTTTATAAAGGATATGAATAAAAGATTACCACGCGATTATACAACGCCGTCGTATTTAAAAGTTAAGTCGAGCAGCAATAAAGCCTACAAATTGAATACCGCGCTTGCGTAATTTGACCAAAATAATTCCATACAAGTAGACGGAGACTATTTTCAGTTGCTCGAATCTTTTGTAAATATTCATCAGCAGACCGACAGTAGTTCAACATTTAAACCACAGCCTCGTGTTCATTTGGAATTACTGGCCACACCTAGTATCGCGCCATCATCTGATGTAACGGACTTTCTGAATTTCTCGCTGTATACATTGTTGAGAATGAAATTACTTTTGAATTTAATATGGATAATATGTGCATTGCAGGTGAAGCTTATACATTGATACGAAGACGTACGGTTCTTTGTGCTTGACTTTACAGGAAGTAGATTACAGATATTTGGAATGGCAGCGACAATAAATACGCAAATTTTATCGAGTGTAGAGTTCTTTGTGGAAGAGACAATGGAATAACAAATACAAATGTTAATGTTAACAAGAAAGCAGGGAGTAAATGAGACAAGAGAAATGCCTGAAAGTCAACCTGTAACTTGGTTAAGAAATTTCGACAATTACATACGCAGGCCATTATCGCGAGCCGACCACTTTTTCGACGAATTCCACCTCTCACAGTATTCAGTTAGTAGATGATAATACAAAATTACACGATTTTACTACTAAGTTTTTTAATATTCACGACGAGCACGACACTGACTGACAGTGCGATAAGGAGTCATCCTGGTCTTTATCTACAATGAATGGCTTGTACATCGACAATTACAGTATCATGTGTAGAAAATAAATTACTATATTACGATCATGATTTGAACTACAGCTCAAGATAGATGGAATTATTACCACCGTATATTTCATCATAATTTTATTCAATAATTTTTTTATAAATTGTGTTGTTTTTGCACTGTTCAAACTGTAAATTATCCTTTTTAATTAATTTGTACTTTAATAATAAATAAGAAAATGAAACTGGTATTGGTTTTTTCTCCAAGACTTTTAAATATGGCGTTTGTTTCCAATGATACTTAATTATTCGAGTTTGAGAGGGTTCTGATTTTGGGAGACAGTCATTATTCGTTATTACTATTATTGAATTTCTGCGTATGGAGGTATCACTGTTAAATTTAACTTTCACTTTACATCTATCTCCTCCGAATAATATTTAAATTTTCTTTGGCTGCTAACACGTAATTTTGTTCGTTCTATAATAATATTCGTTTATTTACTGTATCTTGCAGGGGAAATGATTTAAACTGATTGAAATTACCTATTTGTCTAAAATTTGTTAATACATATAGAATTATATCAGAGAAATTTTTTCCGGTATCTGGTGGCGAGACAATACAGAGATCATTTTTCTTAAGCTGCCTCTTTTCAAATATGTCTTATAAATCTCTGAAAAATTGTTGTATATTGCCACAACTATATTGTTAGATCAATAATTTTTCCAATACTTTGAGCTATGGTGAAGTAAGTGCGTTCACCAACATTCGTATTTGTTATGTAGATTAATTTCTCGGGTGATATACGTCGTGTGTACAAAAATATATCTAGTTGGTATAGTTGTTATTTCTGGAATAATTTTATGTATTATTGTTGTAATTAATATATAATTGTGGGTCGTTAATCTATTTATCCAAAATAAAGTATAGAATACATTGTGTAAAGATACGCATAGTATTAATGTAATAAGAATTTCTATTGCCTTCATCTTTTTTGCTGTATTTATAATTTGTTTTTCAATGGGACTTTTTTCGTATCTAAATAAATAGTCAAAGATTTTAAGCCAATGAACCTCGTTGTAAAGGCGCGCTGGATATCTTCTTCGATTTAATCAATCGAATTGTCATTGGTACAGATTGCAGCACTTCTGCTCCTTCAATTGTGCCAATCGTTGACATTTTTTTCTTACTCGTTATTTCGTTCATGTCATGATTCTGTTCATCGTCCGTTGTCTTCAATTGGAACGACTAATTGTTTGTCACATCGCCTTCACGTTGTGACATCGTCATCGACATCTGCACTGCAAATTGGTGTACGCGCAGTCGCGCACGACGTGCGTCATTGCGATGAAAATTCCCTTTTTATTTCCGTAAGAATTTCCAATGATTCCTCCAGAAATGCACTCTTTCGAATATCACGAAATACCCTTGTTCGCAAACCCATTTGTCGAAGAGTACCTTGAATGACTAATATGTTCTCGCGTGCACGAAATTGTAGTAATACTGCGCTTGTCTCCAGGATTATCTCGAGCCTCGGCAATATTTCGCCACGTTGTTCTATTATCAAAGACTATATCCAATTTGTTTAGAAATTTAGTTGGAAATTTTATCGGTGGATTCTGAGTCTAGATCTGTCTCTCCTCTATATTCCTCGCCTCCTCGTATTTCTCTATCAAACCCTTTTATCTTTACGTTCCTCCGTTATTTCTGTCTGTTGTACATGCAATTTCGGCATCCAATGTGGCTTGCGTTTCTTTCTAGCAACTCTTCTACTGCTACATACTTTTTTTTCAATATTTCAATACCGTCAACATTCAACAATAACTCCGTCTCCTCTTCCAATCTTAATTTTCTATTCATTACTGTAAATATATTATAATTCTTATTTAGAGGATTAGTTCAAAGCGCGATTAAAATATTTTATGAATTTGTACTTACAACTTCAACAACTCACGTGATATGTATATTGAAAAATTCAACACTTAAATAGCTAGACCTCCACCAACAAATTTAATCTTGACAAATAAAATAACATGATACGTCATGTTAATATATATATATAATATATCAAATGTAAAATACATAACTTTTATTTTCTTCTTTAAATTGAACAATATTTCAATATAGAATGCATGTAAGCAACATATTCATGTTTGCTTAGCTTTGATATAGATCAACAAAAACGAAGAGAAATTTATTTACGGTTATTTTAGTAAATGTATTTATAAATGTGCGTAAGTAATTCCTTCATATCTATCGACGTTTGTGTTTTACAGTTTTTTTAATTTAAATTTACGAAAAATCTACAATATGTCCAAGTATGTACAAAAATTATTCTTACTTGAATCATACATTATCTTTTATATATATGTTCTTGTACGTTTTCTCTATAAACTATAGATTTGCAACAGAATAGTAAAAATAATGCTAAAAGCCTGTTTAAGTGAATGTCGAAAACACGTTCGCGTTGGTGATAACAAAATCAGTTGGTATTTTATTGAACATAAATTTTACTTCCAATTTTTAAAAAAAAATCGAGAGCGAGCAAACAAAAAGTGACGTGACATCTTGTAAAGTTTAAAAATTAATTGTTGTAATTATTATCCGAATTCGTGTTTCATAATAATTTTCGCTGTTTGATTATGAAAAGAAAAATTTTTGCGAAAAATAAATCTTGAGCGAGCGAGCACTTTCTTCTTGAATTTGAATGGTGTGTTACTTAGAAGTTTTTTGTTCTTTGTTGATGGAAAAAGGATTCCTTTGTGATTCGGATAATTCGTATTTGTCAAGTGCATAACACAAACTAAAAAAAACATGCTTTATCTTGAAACAACAAGCAAGCAAAATCAGTTTTTGTAACACAAGTATGACATTTGTAAGTATGCAAAAGTTATATTTCAAGTATATAAGAAAAAGGTGCAATATATATACATACCATACATACGTATATATACATACATGTATATGTTGCGTACGTATATATATATTATCAAAACTATGAATACTCATAAAATATTAATTGTGCAGCTATAATAAATTTTTAATCATTATTTTTTCAAATTTGTTTTCAATTTATAAAGTAATTAACAATAAGATCAGACTCTTAGTTACGTTTTATTTCTGACAGTATAATTTTTATATAGTATCAATGAGACAAAATTCATTTTGTTGTGCTTCCTTTTTCATAATTCAAATGCTTTTGATTCAGCATTTTAATACTTTTCCTGTTCGTACTTTGAAAATATTGACGACGAAATGCTTTAATAAAAAAAGAGCATTGAAGCGCCAGATCGCTCTGTCTTATTAAGAGGACATTAGAGGCATCTACTACCGAGTGGGTAATGATTATATGAGTAGATAAATAAATGATCGCTAGTTCATAAACGATGAATAGTTGCTTAGATGATATGTGTATACATTAATTTTTATATTCTCACTTGTTAGATATGACAACCACCTCCTCGCTGATTTCCCAATGGAGAAAAATAGAAAAAAAGATAAATCAGCTTTAAAGGATACAGCAATTAGTGCTTATTATCTCACGGAATGTAAATTATCCTCAAGCTAGATGAAAACTCTTCCCGATATAAGTCATGTATAGACGACGATACTTTCACGTTTAGGATTTTAATACTAATGACAGTCGTACTTTTGTCGTGGAAAAGAAATTTATCCAATAACGAATTTAGAGAAATAATTATGTAAAGTAATCCATAAAATACTTTCGCCCGTGAAGTGAATTTATACGAATACTAGGGAATCGGGAATAATTTTTCTTTCTCTCTTTTTTTAATTATTGTTAAAACTCATGTAAAATAAAGCATATTCGATTACGTTTAGTTTACTCTTACGTGGTCACAATACCTGTTACAGTATTTCGGATTAGTTTAGAAACTTTTATCAACTTCGTTTCGTCCGGTTTTCCGAACGAAGAAAATATCAGTTTTACACCGTTGTTGATTCTACAATGATAATTTACGTCTACACGCGAGTCACCCTCAGCAAGTTTTTTTTTTATGTTTTGTTCTTTTTTTCTTTTTTATTCTTAGTCTCGAGAGAAAAAAGGAAAACTACAAAATAATATTTTAATTTAGAAACTTTGTTATTGCGTTTGACAAATTATATCAACGTATAAAATACAATTTTACGTGTAAAGACAATTTTTGTGAATAGTTAAAGGTGTTTGGAAAAAAATTATTTACTGTAACCTTAGTTTTTCGCTTAAGGGCACTAAGTAAACTTGTAAATACATGTATCTGAATGTTAAGCTCAACAACTAACACAACTAAGAACTCAAACGTAGATTGGTTCGTTCTTTTCTTATTCGATTACTAGGTAACGTACGTACCGAGGATCTTCCATTTATACACTATGCGAAAGAGAAAAATTGTTTGAGCTTAAATTCAGTGTATCCATGTCGTGAATGAAAGAATGCGTATTTAATATATAAGACACTGTGAGTAAATGCGATTTGTAGTTTATAAGTATACGGACTATTTAGATAATTAATGTATAAGTCATTTGTTTAGGAAAAAAGAAAAAACTGGAATTACTGGAGGAGGCACAGCTCGACTGCTAGTTTTTATCCAGTGATTTTTTATTTTCTCGTATCATCCGCAAAACTTGTTTAGTAAAATTGACATTCCCGACTGTGCGTAAAACTAACTATTCGTAAATTGTGACTGTGCTTTTGCGATTGTGTCACAAGAAAATTTTAATTTAACAGTGCGTACAGACTCGCAAGTTATTGAAGATGTATGACTATTATACATATTTATATTATAATTTTAATAAATATTAATAAACATAAATGTATTTCATTTTATCACATTTTCGACTTTTTGACTTTGTTCCGATATTGTTTGCTTGACTTGTTCTGAGCAGCTGCTCCATGCCTCTTACAGTAATATCACCTTTTAAGATTAAATTATGAATAAAAAAAATTAATGAATACATCGCGAAGAATGGAAATTATTCCGAGCTTCCACATTATCCAAATAAAAATGAACGATATACGGAAGTGTCTTCCAGAGTGTCTGTACTGCGCTTTTAACAATCACAAAGGTTTCCTTCTTTCCGAACTATTATGGTAAATATATAAATATACGTGCGTTCTCATGTAAATCTAATTTTGCACAAACGAAGAGAAAACCCGATTGCAACGCTGACGAAGATTCAATAACGTGCTATTAACGATTTCTTATCTCGTTGAATTTATTTCTAAAAAAAAAAAAACAAAAATAAAAGATTTTTAATAATTGTACTGGTGGAAGACAGATTTCATTATCAAGTCTAAATACGGGTCAGCCGATGTGTATACACGTAATCTAAAATTTTGTATGAGATATAATAAACAAAAACAAAAAAAATAAACACAAGCGACAAAAATGTTTTTTCATTAGATCTACCTGTTGTCGATATAAACTAGAAGTATAATTTTAATGTTCGTGTATTATACTAATTATCGCCTAGCTAAGAAAATATTTGATTTAAACAAACTAGCGCACGATTATATCAGATATTCAAATAACAATAAAGATGTCCATGGGACGTTTTCATTTTTAATAATTGTATTCATTATCCACCGTCCTGTAGTATTTAATTCATGATTTTCAAATCAAAAATTTTATCAAGTAAATTAGTTCTCATCGTGTAATGAACTTTCTGTAATATAACGTATAATATTCAAATTTTTCACTATCGAATAAAACTAAACTGGAAGACGTATAATAATTTCGATTTAATTTTCGATAATGAGGTTTAAAAT
This sequence comes from Wiebesia pumilae, assembly GCA_018907045.1. NCBI lineage: Eukaryota > Metazoa > Arthropoda > Insecta > Hymenoptera > Agaonidae > Wiebesia > Wiebesia pumilae. Next base: position 5,878,080 of record JACCHZ010000022.1, read on the forward strand.
GCCAAACAAAAATTTTGGATGTGATAAATCATAACTATTTAAGATTAAAAAAAAGATGTTTAATTATATTCTGAAACAATTTGATTATTGTATATAAAACGCTTTTATTTTAAGTTATTTTACATATATAACCACTTTAATAAAAATGTGCTTGCATATATTTACCTATATAAAATGGCGCTGTTTTAAATGTGATATTTCCATTGAATTTTAAATATGTTTTTGCAAGAACGTTATTGGTATTCTGCAATTAAAACAGCTGTACTTTTTAAAAATGTAAATAAAAATAACTACACATGCATTACGAAGGTTGTGAAATTTATTTCCAGTTAAAGAAGATTAAAGGAACCTTATGAATATAATTGAAAAGAATTAAAAAGTGTAAATCAATCAGAAAGAACGAACCAATTGAATATATGCGTCAACCGTAGTTTATGTATTATTCCATAGAAATGAATTTTTTACGGAACAACTCGCACACGCATCACCGAATTAAATTGAAAACAAGGTGAAATGTGTTTATTTAAGAATGTAAGTAAAGGTATGATACAAAGTACTAATTGTAAGTCAGCGTGGGTGTGTAGTTTCCAGCTTCTTCTAGTATTCGGAATGAATATAACCAACTGTCCATTTCTAGTTGACTCGTCGCTATCGTAGGTCATTATATTCTAATAATGATACCATGCAGAACTATACTAGTTTTTCCAGTTGAAACTTGTATAAACGAAATTGCAACGAATGCCAACAATTCTTCGAACAACCTAAGGACTACACGAATTTGACGTTGTCATGCCTTTACCTAAATTCTTCAAACCTCTAAAAGGGTTCCGTTAAATTTTAATCTTATACGGATAAATTTCATCAATCGTTTTTAAATATATAAAATATTGCATTACAATATTACCAACAAATTCGACAAATTGAACTTTGTAATACAAAACAACATAAATACCATTGAAGCTTTCAATTTTTATTTTCATAATTTATTTACGATATAGCTCGATGATAAAACCGAGATCAGGAATTTTCATATAATATTTATTTTATTCGAAGAGATTACAAATAATAAATTATATTTGATTGTTTTGTAGAATTTATCAAGAAAAGTGTTTTAATTGCATCTTTCTTTCTCTCATAAAAAGTAGTTTTAAAACGTCTAGTTATACAAGGTTTCGTAGTCTCTGTCACAGAACTTACAACGATGTAACGCACAGTTTATATTTGCTGTTTTATAATATTTATTTAAAAAAGTGTCTTTTCAAATAGCAAATAAATCCACTCCTAATACTAAAAGATATGCTCATTTTTATTTTAAAAACATATTTAAATTTCAATTTTTAACATACTTCGCTACTTATTAAAAACGAGAATTATAAAAATTAATATGAATCTAAATAATTTAGGTTGTTAAGATTTTATAAATTAATATTTTATTTTACGTAAACGTAAATTGTAAATAAAAATGTGTATTCGAACGCGTGAACGTTATTTGAAATTACATAAGACAATATATCGTTGTAGAACAAAATAAAATATTGATATGTTTTTGTAAATAGTGTAGTGTCAGTATTAAAATAAAAACTATGTTTTCACAGCGTGAGCGCTTCAAGAACGTAATAATATAATACGAGAGAGCAAGTTTTATTTGGGAAAAGTACGCGCTATAGTACAGCACGAGAATGAAGCGATGTTTGCACTTGGAAAGTTTTTCAGCTCTTCGCGCAGAAATTGCAATATGCCGATAAGACCTGATCTTATCATCAGGAGGGCCTAATGACTGACGCCGTTGCACGCGAATGTACAAAATGTGCGGACAACTGTTTTATAAGTCATAATTTTTTGTGGATAAAATTTACAAGGAATTTAAAATTAAAACATTAATTAAAGAATTTTAATATGTATGAATTTTCAGTTCTAATTTTAATTTAACAGAAATTTAACAGAAACACTAACAATTTTATATTCTATACTTTCTGAACATGTGCAAATGTATGTTAGTCACGCAGTTACTAAAGTTGTATTAAGTTACTAAATATACGATTTCTTTTTCATATTAACAAGTACATAAAATAAAATTTAAAAAACCATATCATAAGAACAGTCAAAACTTGTCTTATTTTCTTCGTGGTTAGAGATTTAGATATTGATCAACTAATAAATTCGAATATTATTTATTTACGTCGTGTAATTTCATCGATTTTAAGCTTTCAGAATGAAACAAGAATAGTATTAACAAAATATTAAACAAAAGTTCAAAGATTCTGCAAGATTTCTTATAAGTTATTGCGATTTTTTAAGAAATTCACTTGTTCTTTATTACATACGGTATATTCAAATTTTCACGATAGTACTGAATAATAAGGTTACTATTTAAAAAATAACATAAAAATCATATATAAATTTTTTTTCTTCCTATAAAAAAGAAATCGGCTGTAAAATATCGGCTTCTACAAATGGAAAGAAAATTGTCCAATAACAATTTTTCTAAAACAGAAAAGGATACAATTGAAATATAATTCAATTTTGTAGGCAATATTTGACAAATTAAGTGAAATATAAATATTAAACTTATTTGCGATAAAATATGATTTCAAATGAGAATCTAGAAATTTTAAGGAATATACAGCATAAGATTTTTCAGTGTACGTATCTAATTGATATACTTAATATTTGCTAACAATCTGATACTTGCATAAAAAACAACAATAATATATATTTGTCATTAAACATTGTACGATTCAATATCAACAAATTAAGTTACATAAATACTATTTCCTTCGTACATTTGTAAATCTGTGATATATTCTTTATATTGTTTTATATAATTTTTTGCAATGTGTGTGTGTTAAGAATGCCTGCATTAAAACGTTAGGAAGTTTCAAATATCTGGATTTGCAGAATTACGCATGCGCAGTCTTCTAATGTGCAGTATAAAAATGTTTTTTTTTTTCTTCATTTTTTTATGATAATATCAAATTCAAACAAGCACTCTCAGTTTTTAATACAAAGTTTATATAAAGTTTTAAGAAAAATTAGAAATAACTCAGTTCAAGCGTTTAAAAAAAGAAATTAATTTTTTTTTATTCAACATTTCTCGAAACGTCGACTTGTACATTTAATTATTTTTTAAAATTATGGTGGATTTCTTAAAGATATAATTATCTGTATTTTTTTAATAATCGAAAATTAACTGACTGCCTCTAAGGGGAGATCAATAAATATAATGGGAACAAACCAATACAATGTAAAGTAAATATCTACGTACATATTCCACGTAAGGGTTCCTTATATACTATGAAATTTTTTTATTCATTTAGAAACAGTTAGGATTTAATAACATATCTGAGTTTACGTTTGACTAGAAATTAATTCTTTCAAAAAATTAAAGAACTAAGTAATTATTTAATAAAATAGTGGAAATAAATTTTTAAATTTGTTTATAACAAATTTGATTTATACAATGTTTTTATAATATTAACGTTTAATATCGATATTTTTGTATAAATTATTTAATACTTTATTTATAAAAAATGTTCTAATTTTAAATTACTTTTACCGCACAAAATGTAAGTAGTGTCTAATTTAATATTCTACGAAAGTATCAAATATATTCATTGATTATAACGTTTAAGGCAATAAAAAAGTCATAAATCATAGTGAAATAAAATGCAAACAATGTGTACAGTCTTTTGGATAAGGGTAATACTAATGAATTTACATTTTCATCGCCATTGTCGCTTTCCATTTCAATATTCATTAGCTTATGAATCAAACAATAAAATAACGAGAAAAAAATGATTATGAACGCCCGCAGCGCTCATTGCGGTGCGAACCGAAAAGTAAAACTAAGTCGGCAAATGGCACAATCATACACTTACACAATATTCCTACGTATTCGTTGCCAAAGTGCAGGTACTGACATGGCGGTGACGATGGAGGACAACGTGCCACAAATACCGTGTGAAAGCAACGATTATCGAAGTGATGTAATTTAAAAAAGTACATTTTCTTTTTCGATCATGTGTTACCACATTATATCGGCTTATCACGATTGAGAAGTTTTTCTCTTATTTGGACTGTGTTGTTTCCTAAGGTAAGTGTCAGTACCCAAATGATAATAACGTTTGCCAATGTTTGTTTTTGTACAAAAATATATTCCGTTGCCGTTGGAAATACTTTTTTCCTTTTATTCATTTGTTCCAATTATTTTTACTATATAAATATACTATTTTGAAAAATAAAAATAAAATTTTTACTTTTCCTTATCAAAGCGATAGTTTCACAATTATAATTTGATATCGGCTTTTATTCTTTTCGTATGTTTTAAAAAGGATCAGTTAAGTGGTATGGAAACAGAAAAAAGCCTTTTATAACTAAGTTTTCAATTTTTCTTGTATTAAAATGTATATGTGTATATATATATATATATATATATATATATATGCATACATGTATGTATATATATGTATTTGCCTGTTTTGTTATTTTGTACAAAAATTATAATGTATTATTTCGGGATAAAATATACCTTGGTTTGTATGATTAAAGGCTTGTAATAAATATTTCATAATTCAATATTGTTTAGATTGTAGTTAATATTTATTGTACAAAGGGATATATAGTATCGTGCTTGCTCATGAATGGTTGAACAATAAATCTGTTTTTATCATTTTTTATTTTTTTGTTCTTCAATGTACGCCACCACAGTCTTATAATAAAATAATATAATATTTCGATCACCGATAATAAACTAAAACCCATAAATAGACCTAACAATCCTCCAGTATTAGCTATTAAAAGAAAATATTTTTATTTTAAATTTTTTTAATTTTTATCGAATAAATATTTGATCAATGTTAATGTTTTAATCTAGGTTTAAAGATATTTTAATATAAGAAAGTGAAGAAAGCATACTCACATAATAGTTCAGCAAATCCATATAATTCTTTTTTTGTATATTTCATATAGGAGTCATCGATAAAAAATATATGTACTACTGCAATATTTTTTCTAAAAAAAATAATGTATTTACTCAATTGATACATTTAATTACAAATATTTGGTTATATTGTTTGCTTATATTTTTGCTACATTTCATGTATGAAAGGCTTACTCAAAATATGCAGTATCATATTTGAAATATTCAGCTGGGATTTCGAATGTAGCCAATAACATACTCTGTGAAATTTCGGTACTATAATTGATTTCATTACAACCAGGATAACAGTTGCAACTTGGTCTAGAAAACGTTTGATTAATAAAATATTGTTTACATTGTACATGTACAATTAGTGTAAGAAAATTTAATTGAATTTTTTATTTCTAACTAGAACTTATTCGTTAAAATAATTCATAAACACCATTTTATACATGTTAATTGTAAAGTCAGTTAATATATCATTACATAAAAGAATCAAATTAATACCTCTAATAAATTAAAAATTATGGTTTTAATTCTTTACAATTATTATTGACTTTTTCTATATTACATATTTTTATATTGTATATTGTATTATATATCTTTTTTTTTAAATATGTTAATACTAATACTTGGTAAATACAGCTAAACTTTTCATTGACTAAAACATAATGTTCTGAATTCATTCTTGTATATTTTGCTATGAAGTTTGGTTTCTCATTAATAGTCAATTAAATGCAAATAAACTTACGCTTCTGTAAAATTAAAAGCATTAACTTCATCCTCTTCGTATAACTTATTCTTCATGAATTTTCGAGCATTAATTGCACACTGATCATCATTCTTTCCACAGATTCTTGTATTATTTGAAACTGTAAGAAAATTTATATTTATTTTCCAACATGAAGTACAATATGATATAAAACACAATTAATTTTCAATTCTTGGTATTTATTGATGATTTTAAGTATATAGAAAAAAATATTTGCTCATCAATAATATTAATAATTTAATAAAATTAAAATTGTACTTTGTGTTATATTCATTGTTTTTATTTAAACATTATATACATTCAACGTGTATTGATTTAAATATATAAATATACATATTATTTATTTATATATAAGATTAATCAATCTTTAAATATTTTATATATCAGTATTAGTATATTTTTATATAAAGTTAAAAATGTTATTGAAACAAATTTTTTTTATTATTTTAAGCTTTTATAAAAGAATGTTAATCATTTTATTGCAATGAACAATTATTTTTAATATAAATTTCTCCTATTTCTATTAGTTAGCATAAATGTAGTTAAGTTTTTTATGTAATTGATGCATTAAACAAATTTCATATGAATATTTAAAACCATAAATTTGGCGATTATGATTTTAAAAATTCTAAGGTTTAACCGAATATGCAACTATTGCAAATTTTTTTAGATTAATTACATTTCCTCAAAAAGTTTATAGATATTTGTAAAATATAAGTATCGATAAAAAAGAATATATATGTCTGTGTGGGTGGGTGCACTCACGCGTGTGTAATTTAAAGAAATAATATTGTGTAGTAATATATCAAGATAAAACTTACATTATCAAATATCTTCTCGGAATTGTTTGTATGATATTTACATATATTATACAAGTAAGTATCGTTCAAGTAAAATACAAATATTTTTACTCTTTCATCGAGATAAAAAAATCTTGTTTATTTTAATTTATTACTAAATTAGAGAACAAAATAATTAAATGATATATCCTGTTTGTCATTGTTGTATTGACATTTCAAAAGTGGCGTTAATGTACATCAGATTGAAAGTAATTTTATTTTACATATTTAGAATAAAAGATTTATGTTATTACTATGTAATATTACCAAATCTTATATCTGCTATCGTTAAATTGTTTAAGTTTTTTCATTTTTAAATAACAATATGTTTCCTCAAAGATTATTTTATTTTATAAAGACTCTCAACCTAACAAGTTTAAAAAATAAATTAGAGGCGTTTAATGAAAATTTACTTAACGTGTAGAGAAGATTATGTAATTAGATTTTGTGTTTAATAATTTTAACTTTATTTTTAAAAATTTCCTGAAAAAAAAAATAATTCTCAATTTAATTAGTATGGTCTATTGTTTAAAAATGTATTTTCATTTTTCATCGAGGGGTAATATCACTTTACCAGATAAAAAATAATTTTAATTTTAAGAAATTTTTTGCGCTGACGCAATAAAAAAAACGTTGAATATTTTTTAGTTATTTATTATATATAGATATTTTTTAGAAGGTAAATTCTGCCATTCGAAATTACGATACTTTAAGTCGACTGAAACGTAGTACTTTTCGAAGAAGTGTTCATACAAAAAAATTTCAGTTGAATAGACAAATAGCGATATAGGAACGCAATATTGCGATTAACAAAAAAATTCATATGCAGTTCTACCGTGAATATTGTTTTGCGTTTTGAAATAAAATTTCAATTTGATTAATTGAAATCTGTTGGAGCCGGGTTTTTAGTCTTCTTCATGAAAATTATTTTGAGAAAGACATGTTCGAAGAAAGAAATTTTCTATTGCGTTTAATTTGCTACGAATGTAATACATAGCTGACTTTATAAATTTGATGTTCTTGCCCTTTTGTTTTTATTTTAAATAATAATTGTGTTCATTTGCAGTATTTGTAAACAGTACTTGAAAAATCTGCAATAATTAAACAATTCAATTCTATTGTGATAAGCCATTAAAATAATTAGCTGCGGCAGTAATTACAGAATTTATTCCGCTCATTGTTTTTTAAAAAGGATAGAGTACACCATTGTATTGAAATTTTGGTTGACGTTTTGCGAGTAACTATACAATTATGTACAATACAACAGCTGCTAATTCTTTTTAAATTATTCTTATTTTCGTATAAAAAAATATTCTGAATTTGTTACTTATGGATATGATATCTAATATATTGTTATGTCTGAGCGTTGTGAGACATTCAGCTTATTTTGAAAATTAGATAAAAACTTAATTTTAATTTTTTCTTTTTAATTTAAAAAATTTATTATATCTTATTTTTAAGGCTAAAAGATATCCAGAATATAAGAGAAAAAATACGATTTTTCCAAAGAATGTTCGACTTAATTTTTTTGATAAAATCCAGTATTTCCTTTCACTAATCGAATTAAATAACGTACATTCTAGAGTTATTAATGCATTCAAGTTATATAATATTCCGTTACAACATCGTTGAAATTACCGGGCATGTAATACTGCATACACTGGCAGTACTTAAGCGTGAAATTTGCTTCACACTCGAGAAGGCAATTCCTCTGCGTGTAGGTTCTATAGTAACGTAGTTTTTTCTCTGTAAGGAAATAACAGCGCCGTTTTTTAGGTGGAATTTTCATAATTGATTTGTCTGCCTCTGTAATGTGAGGTGTTATGATGACTCGCGTTTCCTTCCCCGGAGACAACGTGAAGCCAAAGTCATTTATTTGCGGGCTTTCCACTGGACTATGAAGCAGCATCTGTGCAGAGGAATTTATTTTTTTAATTTTGTGTTTGTTTGATGGAAAAAAATAAGCGATGATCTATTTTCGCAAGAATAAAATATTCATTTGTATTGTATTATTGTAAACAACTTGAAAAACGAGAGTAAAAAGTCTATTATGTCATTTGTCGATACTAGCAAATTAGTAATGACTAATTATTGAACATCTTTACGTTAAGTTTATTACTCCAAGGAACGAATGACTGCCTACCTTGTACGTTAAATTATCTGCTCGTCATTGCAGTTTATTTTGCTGACAGTCTCATTAAAAAAATTATCCGACTAAATAATCGCAGCAAAAGAAGTGTATCCATCGGAAAATTATATAAATCTTTTTATTATAATTGCTTAAGCAGTATATAATGGTTGTGCTGTTATTTAATTCTTTACGTTCTTGCTATGTCTCTTTTAATTTTGAATCTACACGATAAACTTTTAGCTTCGACTGAAATCACTTTCTTAAAAAGTTTTCACAACATCCCGATAATGAATTAGTCTCTTAAACTACTTGTCAAATTATAAACAGAAAATTATTGTTCAAACTCTTTGTTACAAAAAATGTTACAAATGTTTTAGGACTATTGTTGAAGTTTTTGTAACTCAAATATTCCTTTTGTGTAATAAACGATCTCTTTTACCATAATTTTCAATAGCAACGCATTTACAAAATGTATCTAATTCCAATACGTATTCCATTAAAATGGACGAACCTTAAATCCAACACTCGCGGTCGATGAACAATAATACTCATCTGCATCTACATCGAGGGCCAATGTTAAACCATAACTAGCTCCGCTACCATAAGCTCGCCAAGGAATAGCAGTTGCAGGATCGTTCCTAGTAAATGTATATTCTGGAGTCCAATCGATATGTTTTTCTGATGCATACGATATGCGTAGCTTATTCCAACTTCGTCTGGAATCGTTTACAAGTTCAACAGGGCAAGTTATGATATGAAAGAATTTGCCTGCAGGTATATACTGCTAGTATTAATTTACGAAATTCTATCTAATTTTATTTTATTTGCGTAGAGAATAGAGAGTTACTTGAATGTATTAAAGGCTTGTACATCTAATAAATTTGTAGATGTTCAAGCGTAACGTACCGGTTACGTACATTCTTAAATTTTTATCCATTTTTAATACAAGTTTTAAACTCGTATTTGAAAGTATTTAAAATGTTATTTAAAATACAGCATATTTATAATACGATTAGAAAAGTTTTAATCTACTTACGGATCATACAGTAAACGTGGAACTGAATTGAATTTACAGCAGAGGCCTTCATCGGTTAATATGGGATTAAAAATTTCTAAACAGTTTGTAATATTTCCATGCCATTGACAGTGATGAAGCATTTGAGAACAATCCTGTGATACCTAAACTTATACATTACTTTTCAAAGTTTTCAATAAAGAAATGCAGTATTTTTTAATATTTTTGATGCCGTAGTAGCTAATCAATGTCGGTAGTATAATATACATTTTTTATAAATTTCAAAGTCAATTGTTAAAAAGTATTATATTTTTGTATATAAAATATTGTGACAAATCTATTACAAATAAAATCTAAATAAGAAATATATATATATATATATATATATATACACGCACTTGAGTAGTTAGCTTATTACGGAAAATGTTAAATAAAATAGATGATTTGGAGAATTTTGTCAACGATAACTCACATTTAATAAAAATTGATATATATTTTCCCATTCCCCGGACTCTTCGGTTACGTCACGTTGAACGTAAGTTAAATTGGATTTGAAATCACAAATATCTTCAAGGAAAAATTTCTGTAATGAATTGTTTCTGAAAAATAAATACATTTTAAATGATATTTAATTTAACGAATAGTTGAAGATATTTGATGGAATATTGTAAATTCTTAAACGTGTTGGTATTTTTCTGAAAATTATAACGTTTAAACCGACGTCACAATTCTTGCAAAACTGTTTCAGCTAACATTTTGCAAATTTAAATGGACCGCTTTTACAATTATAGGTATAATTGTAAAAAATGTAATATCGAGGAACAAATTCTATAATAGATAATTCGAAGAAAATTACATACAACTAACCCTTTTATTATTTCTTGAGCGACAGATCTCTTGGCATTATTCATATTGCAAACCGTTAGCGCCGGAAATGGAAATTGATCGATAGAAACTGACTCGGAACTACGAGATATGATAATGGGCGCTAATAAGTATTTTGCGTAGAGATGCCAAATGAAATAAGCCGCTCCGAATATTGCCATTAAAAATGAAAATATCCAAAAAACTCTGAAAAGAAATTTTTAATGTAGAAATATTGTCGTCGTCGTCGTTGTTATTATTACTACTACTTTGTTTGTACCTTTCGAAATTAGGCAAAGACTTGTCGCCAATATATTTCAATCCGTGAATCGTACAGTGGTGGCAATAATCCGTAAACGCATTACACGAATCTAATTTTACTGTTGATGACACTTTCTTAGCTCCTTGTTGACCAAGACTACACGTACACGCAAAAATGATAAACTTATCTAAAAAAACGTTCTGTACAATTTGCACATACATTCAATCATAAGCATGAAATGTATTCTTACTCCTTATTTAGGTATGGCGTTTGTTGTATCGATGATACACCATTTTTCGTGTTATTGTATCTAACCATATTTCGGTTCCAGGACGAATACTATATTTTATACGGATATATCCACATTTTTAAAGTTATAGTTTTGCGTGCATTGTATTATGCGATATATTATGGCTCGTAGTTGATAAGGTTTAGGTTGATTATTTAATTTATTATCGAAATAATCCTAATTGCTTAGGTATAGTAATATAGAAAGCGTTAAAATTTGGAATAAAAACATTAAAACTGGAAAAGAAAGTTACAAATTTTTTACGGTGTCGAACACGAAAAGCTCTGAATATACCGTGTACATACCAACTTTAAAGACATTACGGTACGGTATGAAAGAGAATAAATTACGAAATTAAACTTTTTGTAAATTTAATTAGAAAAAATAAGTTGTTTAAAAATAATTTGGAACAGGTACATGTTCGTACAAGGTATTGTCTAATTAAACTAAAGTAATTCGATCTTATATACCTTTTTTCATACGAAAAGCTTTGTATTTTAATATTTATTTAAAAAGTTAATGATAACATTTTGATATAATGATAATACAAAGTTATTTTGTTATACAATGTATTAATGATTTTTTTTATCGTCTTTCAGATATATTAAACTAATTATAATGTAAAGTTGCTGTACCTTTATAAAGCATTTATAAACACATAACAAGACTGTAATTCAGTATAAAAAAATTGTTCAAAACTTTTAAGTTTTATTTTATTTCTAAATTTAAATTTTGGATACTAGGGATTAGCTGTCGATATATATTACTATTCTTAAATTGAAAATTATGTCATAACGTTAAAATAATTTCTGATTGCTCGTTAAATAATAAATGTTGAATAAATTATTGTAATTATACATTATATTAGAAGAAAACGTGTATTCACGTATTTGAACTTGTCGATTTACCAAAGTACTCGATTCGGGCGTTTGCGATTCGCCGTAGGATAAACCTACTCCACGTCTACGGACTGGTCCATTGAATCGCGTCGCATTTTCACTCTCGTTCCCATAGAAATTTCGGAAGCGCGATACATCGCCAAAGTGCATTTTTGTACGCAAACGTCGCCAAGCTGTTTCTCCCTTCATTGCAGAGTTCAACGCTGACAAAATCTGTTGTTTCGCGAAAAATAGAAAAATAATAAGTTAATCGGATTTATTTTGCGAAGATTAGAAAAGTCAAGGCACCAAACTCATACAGCATTTATTGAATTTTCCATAAAATTATTATATAAAGATTAATAAGGTGTACTGAGCAATTTTTCTAATACATATGCACACCAGAAACATACAGTATCTGTACTTCGGTATAAGAATGGAATATTGTCATTCGTTTGCATAAGAATATTTTCATTTTGAATTACGATTAATTATTATAAATTAAACATCTTGGTTCTTAATTACATGTGTTTACTGTTAATACAAATGCAAATTTTTCGATTGATTTAAAAATAAGAAGTAACAATTAATTATGTAAACCAAAAAAGAATATGCGACTTATACTACTTAATTAGTGGAAATAGTGATATTCATACTTATGAAATGAGATGTAATATGTTTTTCTTGAAATTTTTTAGTAATATTCATAACTCTCAGTTAGCTATAACAGTATTAATATACATTTATGGCCAATAAAATTTACACGTGCTTAATCAATGGGATAACTGATATAATTAAAGCTATTATTTTTAAAAGAATAGATATAAGTAGAAAATAGATATCTTTCATAATCTATTAAAAATTTGTGTTACAGAAAAATTGTTATTATATACTTTGTAGAGCAATTATGCAATGCAAACAAGAAGAAATAAACATGCGAATTATTTACTATGTAGTTCAGAATAAAAATGTTATTTATTATAACAATAAATATGAAAGAAAATTGTTTATATGTGAATACATTTATCTTAAACTATAAATAAGAAAATATTTGTTTAAGGATTCGCTAACCATACTGTATTAATCGACATTATACTGTTAATATCACTTTCATTTTCAATTTTGAAATTGTTTTATCTGTTTAATAAATTAAAATGAATTTTTATATTTATAATTATTAAAAATATAGTTGTGGGTAAAGATGTTTATATTTGAAAATTAAGTGATAAATTAGGAAGAAATGCAGGTAACGATTAGACTTTTATTGCAGTTCATTCGAATTAAATAACATCTATACTTCTTTAAAGACTGATTAAACAAAAACGTCCTCGTATAAATAATGTTTCATACAATTTGTAAAATATCAATTTGTTAAATTAATGTCAATATCAGAAGAAATAATAGAACTAATATCAGAAAAAATTTTTGTACGTTCCACAAATGAAAATATAACTTAAACGTTACGTAACTTGCTTTAAACGTCTCATTGTCACATGAGATAAGTGTACGTCGTATTATCGACCCTTGATATATGAAGGTGAAACATATAATTCTACTGATTAAAATGATGATTTAGTTGTAAAATTTTCCGAAATTTGAAAACTAAAATATCCATATAAATCGTTGAAATGTTTTTTTCAATTATAAATAAATATCGGTTAGAAATCATTTCTGTCCAGCAGAGATTAAAATTACGTATAATTAATTTCGACGTACTTAATAGACAACTTAAGAGAATCAAAACATAAGATTTTTACTTAATAATTATTATTCTAACTCTATTTTAACTTGCAAGATTGAATTATAAAAAAAACATTTAATAAAGCAAATTGCATTTGTAAACGTATAGTGATCGAAAAAAACCTTTAATTTAAATTGTTGTTATTTACAGTATTTATCACATTTAATTTTATTATATTGATAACATTTTAATGAATATAATATGTTAAAAAATTTCTTTTATACATAAAAGAAAATAACCTTAAAGATTCAATATTGGACTTGTTCTTATTAATCTTCCATTAATAAGTCATAAAAATTCTAATATAAAAAATAAACATTTTTTTACTAAATTATGTTTAATATATTTTTGATATATACGATTCTTAATGTCACTATAAAATGAAATTGCTTAGGAATTGTTATTTGTGTGTAAGTTACACAGAACTTCCTTTAGCTATGTAACTTAGCTATTTATCATTGGCTACAATTTTCTTAAATTGTTTTACATTTTTATCTTACGGATTCGAAGCAAACTATGAATTTGTAAAAACATTCAAATGTGATAAAATATCGGTACTTTTAACTTGTAACATAGGAAAGCGCTGAAAGCTGTTTAAAGCAACAGCTATAAAATATACATCTCAAATAATCTTTTTAATAATCATAATTCGCGGACTTTTTTATCGTTGCAAATAAATGTGACGTAGATACCCCGGATTTCCGATCCACTTAAGCTGTAGGCAAACCAAAATTCGATGTACTTAATAAAGGTGAATTAGCGTACGTAAATAATTGTCGACTATTCCACTATTTGTACGTCAGGATGCTGTGCCAAAGGATTCATTGCCAAACTATCCTTCTCCATAACATTCACGCTAAGTGTCTTAAAAGCACGGGAACAGCCTATCACTTACAAATTATATACTTGTTTTATATTTCGGATCAGTTTATTTAATTAATTGATTTACTTTAAAGGTGAAAGTCACTGTCTCAGTCTTGTTTTCAGTGTCATACTTGTTCTGTCTTTGTCAATGTCTTTTTAATCGTAGTTTTGTACAATACAAGGTTTTCGTGCCACTTGGAATTGCAGATTCGTTACACTGTTCTCACGCGAAGTTTAACACGGAATTATCAGGATCTCATTTTAGTTGCGTGACAACTAAGAAAAATATATAGAGTAGTTAGTATTTACTTTAAAAGAGGATGCCATTGAATTAATTTAAATGTTTTATTCGATTATCAAGTATACTTTAATAACGCTACAAAATCATACGCTGAATTTAGAAAATTACCTTTAAATTATTTTTTTCATAAACATATGTAATAAGAAATTCATCAAAAAGTATGTAAAACTTTAGGAATTCATATATAAGCTGCAGAAGATCAAATACTGTTTAATGCTTCAAATATTATTTTGTCTTTTTCCTATTATTGATCATGTTTAGAATTAATTGCTTGTAATTATACAAGGAAATATTACAAACAGAATATTTGATCTTATTCATAGTAGTTAAAGTCATTTAATTTCTATAAATTTAAAGTTAGTAAGCAATAATATTGTTTATGTTTGATACTGTTTCATGGTATAAGAAGAATCTTCTGATTAAAATGGAATTTAGACTACTTTAAAATGGAAATTGACCATTAAATTGATTTATTTGTACAATTATATTTATTTCTTAAATAAAATAAAAAATGCTTGATTCGTGTAAAAATGAGATTCCGTTGTAAAATTCATAGCAAAATAGATGTAACGTTGCATATGAAGCCATGCACAAATGATTTTTAAATAGGCGATAAAAGAATAAACGTAGGATATTTTAGTCTTTTCAACAATAGCATTAATTCTCTCGTGCAATAAATTAATTCTATAATTGTGAATATAAAGTTGCACGTTACTATTTACCGTTTCTCACTAATAAAAAATGTTACGATTTAATATTGAATCGAGTCATTTAAAAATTGTTTATGCATGAAAGGTTGATAAGGATTTCAAATTTTAAAAAATTCACGTAGAAAAGCACATCACGTAAAATTAAAAACATTCTCACAAATAATAACTATATATCCTTGATTCGTTGCAATTATTCTCGCCTAATTTTTATTAAACAATTCACATTTTTATATTGATGAATCCTCTGAATTAAAGCAAACAATAATATTTTAACAACACGGGTGGGCAATCGGTACAAAACACCTTAACGAGGCTTGTTTGTGACTGGTAAAAAGAAAAATTATTATTATTCGCGAAGCTGCGAAAAATTATCCACGGCAGTCGATTCATATCTGTTTTATGTATGTCTATGCGTTGAAATGACAATGATAATGCGCAGAAGGCTTTTTTTGTCTTTTATGTGTAAATAGTGCCTTTTCGCCCTGCGATATACCACTGCCCCTAGATTTATTATCGTGAGGGTTATTTGTTTGTAAATGATATTCGACAAGCGAATCACACGATTCGATAAATGTTTCAATCAATAATAATTCTGTGATTTATTATGCAATTTTGATTCTGCGAATAAAGCTCGCTGAAAAAATCTTATTTGTTAAAAAATGTGTTATTGTATTTATTAAATGTTGCATTATGTTTTAACATTTTTTAACGATATTTATAGTTTTTTAATTCGTATATTATACAAGATAAAGCATTACTAATCAATATAACTAGTATGGATACGGTTGACTGTAGTCTACATCTTTTGTGTGTGTGTGTGTGTGTGTGTGTGTGTGTGTGTTTAAATTAAATAAATTTAAATAACTTTTCATATAGTTTATTTTATGACTTTATTGGATTTATTCATAATCTGTCTATGAATTTTGTTATTATCCCAACATACATTTTAATTAATTACAATATTTTTATACAAAATTAATATGTTTTAGTACATTTTAACTATAATTTTGATTCTAATTTTTTGATTATTTTTTTTCTGTTAAACGAGAATGTTTATTTAGAATTATAATTATATCTGGGGATGTAAAAGAAAAAAATCTATACTTTTATATCTTCTATAGTACATCTACTAATGTATTATAAGCGATATTTATAGATATTGTAGTCAATATGCATATCTGATAATATATTTATTATTGTTATTAATGCGTTGTCAACAAAGACAATTTATTATTGTCAATGTTTAGTATAAATCTGTTCAGTTTCTTCCTTTTCATAGTAACTATCATAAAAAAATACTCATGTTGTTCTTGCTGTCGTATGTCTGTGTACTTTTTCTCTTTGTGCACTCTTAAGTGATAGACAGCAAGATCCAATTTGTAGAGACACGTGCATTTTATTGATTTATATGTAGGCTTCTTTATATTTTATAAATGTGACGCAATTTTCGAAAAATAAATATTCCAAATAAAATGTCACACAACAGTGAGAACCACTTCATATACACAAATTAATAAAACTTAGAAAACTCTTGTAAAAATATAAAAAATATAAGATACGATAGGTTAAAATTAAATATTAATACAAATTGTATTATACTCATGTATAAAAAAATATTTAGTAACCTATGGAGAACCGAAGTGCAGTTTAAATATATTCCAATAATATTTAAAAAAAAAAATGTTAAATTTGATGTAAAACTGTCTAAAACTTTTATAAAGTAAAGTTTATAATATCGATGTATCTTACTCTCGAAACACAATGTTTATCATTTAAGTTATTTAAAATTAGCGAAGCAGAAAATTTAAGAGAAAAAAAAATTCGTGGAAAAGTATTTTCATTATTAAAAAGTGAAAAAAACTTTTTATGTATAATATTATATATCGGAATACGTGGAAACAAATTTTAATTTCTCAAAAATTATTAAAGTGTGCTTCAATTTAACAATATAATTAAATTATTTACAAATAAATGAAAGGATCGGCGAGATATTTTATCCTACTCATTGTATTATACGCATGCACACATAAAGGATTTTTGTTCACTTATAAGCTACAGCACTTTTTTAAACTTTCTTTAATCGAAGAGCATCAAGATCAAATGATAGCATTAAACGCGACATCAAGACGTTCATCATTGTTAATTGACTTGGAGGGTAGTTTTCGCAATAAAAAGTCAATGTTGACGAGAATAATCGGTTGCGTGTATAACTAACTGTCATTATCTTACCCTTGAATATGATATTTGCTATTAAATTTTGCAAATTTGTTAAACGCACATATTATTAGTATTATATGAAATATAAGCAAATTACTTTTTTTGTACATATGGGTTTGCTTTAGCATAGAGATATTTTATGAAGTTAACAAAATTTTAGATTCTCAGTATATAAATATTCAAAAATAAATTTATTGTAACTATTGTTGTTGTTGTATTCAGTTTGTAATGTTAAAAAAGTGGTTTTACTCGTATTCATTTTAGAAAATAATTTCTAACTTTAGCTAATATTATTAAGCGATGAAATTTTATTTCAGACTTTATTGTATGTAGCCGTATAAATTAAGTTTTACGAATTGATAGCTAATATCCAATTAATTGCACCTATTGATTTATCAGGTTAGAGAAAAAAACATTTAAAAAATAGTAATATTATTGTTAAAAATGAAAATTTTCAAAAAAATCGTTATATAAATTTTTCTTACTTCCTTAATATAAATTTAGTATTAAAAAATTTAATAATCGATCGTTTTTTAGTGAATTTTGTACAACAAACGAGTAAAAGTAAAAAAAGTAAAGGCATTCTGGTATGTTCGTGAACATGAAAAATGCTCTAATATAAACTTAGCTATCCGAGGGATAACAATCATTTGATAAAGTACATGATCTATCCATACGGAGGTCGCAGCGTTAATTACGATATGTTAAATGAGCTTTCTAATATTTTCTTATCCATGAAAGACGGATCCGATATAATCTCATTAATAAATTACTATAAATAAGGAAAAAACACATTGCACATGTTAAATTTAAATGTATTTTTAAACTTTAAGATTTGTTCGACGCATTTTCATAGATGTAAAATTGGTATAATTTTGTTAAATAAGCCTTTTAATTAATGATATTTTATAGAATTTAGTATTTTTAATTTAATAACTGCATTTATGGAAGATTTTGCGAGTTATGTATTGTGAATTATATTTAGGTGTAGGAATTTTTAAAGGATAGTTATTGTTATCAATAATTTATTCATTTTAGGCGATGAATGTTTCCTTTTTACAATTATGTGACTTTTAATTATTCATTCATATTTTTTCATGAGAAATTTTAGCTACCTAAAATTTGTAGCTCTATATATATAGTTTTATATCAACGTATTTATATCAATAGAATACGTACTTAGGAAACATTTTGAAGTACCAAATAGCAAGAAAATAAATGGCATTTATTTTCTTTTTCACATACTACTTTTGATTCATAGTTGATAACCATTATAACTAACTTTTTAATAATGAGACTATGAAGTATTGCAAATTATAAAAAAATATTTTTTAATTTATATTTAACTATTATTAATTGTATTTTTGCAAATTTTTTCTTTTTCTTCAGAATAATGTAGCAAAAATATCGGTATAATAATTAAATCATTGAAGCTTTAATTAATGTAATGTTATTTTATACATTATAATTGCATATTTATATTAAATGTCAACGTTGTTTATTTTTCGCAGTCAAAATGTCTAAAAAAAATCGGAAACGGAAACTTGGAGCCGAAGAAAAGGCTGTTTTTGAATGGGAGAAAGATAGGATACTTCCGGAAAATCTGAGGGATGAAATGGAAACAATGTGGGAGGTAATGATCGCCAATCGTATAAATTTTAACACTTATTTAAAAAAATAAATTCAAGTATTATTAAGTATTATTAAAATAATCTAAAATTAAGTGTTTCAAATCTTTTATATCTTTTAGATCCCACAAATTTATCACTTTCTCCAACTCACGAAAGAAGCACTGCACATTTCTCATCTGTCGATGTATGAGGTAGAACGAATGCTTTTGATGCCAAAAGCCTCAAAACAATTGGCTCATATAATGACAAGTTTATTAAGGTAATTTTCTTTATTAGACATTTTAGTCTTTTGGTTTCTTAAAAGAAATAAAATTATCCATTTCAAATGTTGTCATCCTCACATTAAATAAAGTTTATTTTTCATTTTTCATCATTCATGTTATGAACTAGAATTTTTCAACAATTACAACATCCAATTTCCCAAATGATAATATATTTAAACGTTGTGTAAAAAGTTCATCGATAATAAACAAAATTATTAAAATGTAACTGTAAAGGACTTTAAATATTATGAGGAATAAATGTTTTTCTAGTTCACCATCAACCACAAAAGCCAAACTACATAAAGTGCCTCCAATGCCTTACGAATTCTGGACCAATATTTTAACATACAAGTTAAAAAGTTGGTTTAAAATCTATCAAACAAAACGTCAAGATTCTGTGAAGGTATTTCATAAAAAAGATTAATATTAACATTTGTATATGTAAACTACATTGTAAAAACAACAATTGCTTTGAATTTTGTAGGTTTTTGATACTCTTGGGGTAGAACCTGAATTCTGGAAAGTTTTTCCGGACGTTGCTGAAATTGAGGGGAAAGATTTTCAGGACTTCACTTTTAAACAAAGAGTTTGGTTATTAAAAACAATTTGTGATACTGCTATGGTATATATTTCAATCTAAATTATAATATAAAAAATATATATAAATTTTGTTGCAAAAGAAAATATTTTATGAGGCGAAGTCGGTCGAGTATTTAAACCAAATAGTAATCGTTTCTTCGTTTAATATTTTAAGTTTTATCATATCTATGTTTTTTACCTTATTATATTTAATTCACTATTTTAATATAAAATTTCCATAAAGTAAACTTTGTAAGACTCCGAAGTAGGCGTATAATTTTTTAATAATACATTATAATAGATACATGTATCAAAAGAACTCTAGCGAATTAAAAATATATTTAACCATTATCTTTTTTTATTAAGCACTCGAGAAAAACGATTCAAGACGAATTGGCGAAACAACCTTGGGAAAGTCAATTTGAAACGATACTAGGAGTCGATAGATATGGCGCTCGATATATTTATTTTCCACAGTTCCTACACAATGATCTTAGAATTTATAGGCACTGCTTGAATAATAAAGTCTTATCAACGGTTAAGGTGAATTTCTAATGAATTGAAAAAAATTTATAAATTCATTATTGCTGTTTTATTAAGAATCGTACTACCTTACTTATATATATATTCAAATATCGTATTAATATCGATTTTTTCGTTTGTATGTTAGTCCTCCGTAAATGAGGTCAAACCAAAGGAAGAAGTAGTGATAAAGGAGGAACCAAAAGCTGTACCACGAGTCGCATCTAAGAAAAAGAGACGAAGATCGCGTTGGAGTAATGGTTCTTTACCACAAAAGAAACGAGATAAGAAGAAATCAGATGTTTCCACTATTGATCAAAGTATAATCGATTCTAATTCCAATTCCGTCGATACTCATTTCAGCAGTAGATCTCGAAGCTCCTCTAAAGCATCAGAAGCGAATAGCTTTGTTAAATCGATCAATTGTGATACAAATACGTCAAAAGATCTACACAACTCTATAACAACTAAGAAATCTGAAAAAGATTCAAACGAATTAAAAGATATAAGCAAGGTAATAGACAATCTAAAAACGCAAATCGAAGATACTGTGAACAAAAAAACAGAGGTGAATTTATATTTTAAAACTTTTACATTTTTATATCTTTATTTCAGAAATTATAAAAAAAAAAAAAAACCAAAAAAAGAGAAATATCAATAAATCAGAAGAAAATTTATAGAATTAGTGTTAAACTGTCATATTTCTAATATTTTTAAGAAATAAATTAAATGATCGATTTAATTTGACTATTTTTAACTATTTCGTTTTAATTTTAATTTAAAAATTCGCAACTAAAAAAATAGACATTAGATTTTTCATATATGTGTGTATAAAAAATTGCTATTGGTATATTGCTATTTAATTAATCAAAAGTTTTATAACACTATAAAACCTTTTGTGTGATACTTTCGAAGAATTAAATTATAAACCTTATTCTTACATAAAATGTTATTAAATACCTTTTCGTAATATGTACTTACATTTGTATTTTAAAAACGTATACATTTCTTTAAAGGAAGTAGTAGCAGATGATTTGAATAAATCACTGAAAACATTTTTAAAAAGTGAGGATACGCTTGCTAAGGAAAATAATTTTTCAACTTTGGACGATCTATCAAAAAGTTCTAAAACCGATGATGAAAAACTTGAAGAAATGAGCTCAATGAATGCCTCAAAAAATAATGAAAAATCCGGAGACATAGATATACAATTATTTTTAGGTTTAACAAAGGATGTAAATATTTCAAAATCTGACGATGAAAAATTGTCAGAAAGTAAAAAATGTGATACTTCAACCAATAATGAATTTTTGAACGACGAAATGAGCTTAGATAAGTGGCTAAACGCAAGAAAAGAAAATGTAGATGAAAGCCTTACTAATTCTGATAATGATGAAGTTTATGATTTGGCGCTTAACAATTTCAGAAAGAGACGCAGTGCTCGCATAAAACACATTTCAGAAACTAAATCTGAAGTTGAAGATGTAGAAAACTTGTTGGATGTCTGCGAAAGTGAGGAATTATCATCTATTGATTTACGAGATAGTTTATGCAGAGTTTCTTCACCTGAAATCAATGTATGATTTTCAAAAATATAAAAGACAACCATTATATTTGAATTATTTTAATAAATTCACATTACTATTTATACAATTTTATTTTTCTAGGGAAATTTCTTCAACAGACAAGTCAATGACAGCGACTGGAAAGTACAAGATTTTAATAAATTAATAAGAGACCTAAGTATTTCAAATTTCCAACTAGTTGCTGATAGTATAGAGAGCCTTAATGAATTGATTGAATTGATATCATCTGATAAAGTAGTTCCAGGTTGTAATACTATAAAAGAAGTTAGTACTACATTATATTAAAAGAATTGGCATACAAATGACAACTTATAATTATTTTCATTAATTTTTTTTTTCATAATTATTTCAGAATTTTATTCGGCCAGTATGCGAGGAACAACTTTTAAAAAGAATGAAAGTATTGTCTGCATCATTAGAAAATGTTGAAACTATCTTAAAAGAATCTACAAAAAAAGCACGAAATAAATTGCAGAGGGAATGGAACAATTTTGAAAATGGGTAATTATCTTGAATAATAAAAACAAAGTTTTCATAAAATAAACTACACTGATGCATTAGCTCTTTATTTAAAATGCAATTGATAAAACTATCATCTTTAAATTAATCACATGTAAATATTGAAAAATTAGATGTAAAAAAGTGATCAGATTACCATTTTGTTTTACAATAAATAAAAGTATCTTAAGAGATAAAATTATTTTTATATACGTTAATTAAGCTTTCATAAGAGTGTACGTATTATTTGTAAATATAGTTAAACTGAGAAAGCATTTTATTAGTAACATTTTTTGTCAACTCAGATAAATATAAGATTTTCAAAGTTTTATACGTGTAATTTTGGATTTTAAGTAATTCCATACAGTGTAGTTTGTACATATGTCCTTAAATAGAATAAGTTTAGAGAATATGTGGTTCTCCTTCCATCATCATATTAACCAATATTATATTTATTATTAACTAATTTCTATTTTGTTTTTAATTATATTACTTAATTTTTTATCTTTACTCTCGGAAAGGATATAGACAAAAATTAATAATTACTTGAGTTTTATAAGTAATTTCATTTTTCAACGATTATCATGCACAAAATCATGTAAAATATAAATCTTTGCTATTTGAATTGATTCTTATAAATAATGATAAATCTATCTGAAGTATGATTAACGTAAATTAAAATTAAAAATATATTATATCTTAGTTTTTATATATTTGTCTCTATCCTTTAAACGCTGATCCTACAACCCGTCAAAACCACAGTCCTCTTTTATCGTCTCTTGCAGGCACGGGTATAACACTGTTTTATATATAATTGCCTTACGTATCGATTAATGATACATGAATTTTATTAATTGTTCAGGACTTCAGAGTACAAATAACAAATACAATTATTTTCTTGAATAATGAAATTTTGTAACTTGAAAGTTTAAACATATTTAATCATGATTTTATAGATCTATAAATTTGAATTAATAGAAATTATTAAATGATTAATAATACACGTACATCTAGATGAAAAATTCTGGAAAATATTTTTAAGACAATTCCATGAGCGACGGCACCGTCTAAAATACCTTATATTTTAATATAATTTTTAAATGTCTTATCAAAATTGTTGCTATTTGTTTTTATTAAACACAAGGCCTGCTCTTAAGATAAGGGACGAAAATGTAATTCATTTTTTATTATAAAATTTATTTTTTGAAGTTTAAAATTGAATTATTTAATTTCTAAACCTAAAGTTATTTTAAGAGTAAATTTTTCCACAATTTGACTTCGAAAGAATAAGTATACTTTTTTCGACATGAAATTTTTTTTAAATAGTTAAATAATTTTGTACTCTACAAGAACATAAATTTCATGCATTGGAAAGAATAAAAATGTAGATAAAATAAAACGTAGAATAAAACCTGTGTCTGCAATCTCGTAATCACAATACGAATTGTCGTCATCATAAGCGGCACGAGACGAATCACTCTCTGAATTCCAAAAATTAAAAACTTTTATCCAAAAGAATACGAAAGTGAATTTTGTTTGATCTATTTTCTTCGCGATAACTGATTTAATAACCTAGAATAAAGTTTTATTTTTA
Source organism: Wiebesia pumilae (assembly GCA_018907045.1). NCBI lineage: Eukaryota > Metazoa > Arthropoda > Insecta > Hymenoptera > Agaonidae > Wiebesia > Wiebesia pumilae. The sequence goes on from JACCHZ010000022.1 coordinate 5,902,554, forward strand.
ATAAAAAGAAAATTTTGATATTGAACAAGTTATATTGGTTCACTTCAGTTCAATTAAAAAAGCCCTCATTTGAATATAAATTTAATTAGAAGAAGAAAATGGACCCTTGGGATCACAAATATTCATCATTCTACGAGAAGTATTTCATATTGTCAAATAATTAGATTCATATGCTTAGAGATTTTTGTTACTAACTTGTAACAATTTAGTTGAATCATTAATGTTTGAAAGCTATTAAGTGATGAAATTACTTTGTGAGTAAAAACTCAACACGTTCTTTTAGAAAAATATAATATCAGTAGAAAAGTTGATAAATTGTGCTTTATAATGAATTTGTGTTTAAAATATTATTTACTTAAAAGCTAAACATGATTACAAATGATAAATAAATTCATTGTTCAAATTCTAAAATAATGTTCTTATGCTCATTTAGTGCCAACATCTTTTTTTTTTTTCAAAAACAATCGTGTAATTTTTCTTTCCTTTACAATCGTACATTTATTAGATAGATGAAGATAAAAACAAAAACATTTTACGTATACTTTTTATTTGATAATCTAAAATACACTCTAGAGTCAGATATTCTTCTTATTGATGGAATTCAAAGAGTACCCTGGTGGAAATTATGTTCGTATTATTCTGTAAAACAACTGTCAAAAATTGTAAAAAGAATGTATGAAACATGTAAGAAGAGTATAATAATATGGAAACAATTACAAACAAACGATATCTCAAATATTAAAATCCGGAATTTATTAAACTAAAACGAAATAGTTATTAAAAATGCAAAGGAGGGTGTCAACGGTGCAGAAAACGATTTTTAGCATAAATTATAAAACTTGTTACGTCCTTCAAATAGTAATAATCTTTTAATATAGATTGATTGTTTATCAGCCTTATAACTTATTTAAAAAAAAAAAGAAAAGCAAATTTGAATTTTGTTTGAAGGTTAATTAGAATTAACATAATCAAGAATATGGATTCTTGATGTACATCTATGAAACGAGGATAAAGCAAGCGTAAAATTATCTTATATTAATTTTGTCTTCTGATTAAAAATGTGAATATTAATACGTTAAATATCATTCTGTTCTCTGAATTTTCACGAAGAATATTGATATTCGCCCGGTGATCATCCTCTTTTCAGTCTTAATTCATTGGCTCATAACTCTCTTACATGACCATATACTTCGATTTGCAGTTTCTTCACAGACATTTTTCAGAATACTACATAAGCAATGTCCGCCGGGGTAACTGTGCGTTTTATACATGTGTTGTAGCGTGGCGGACGAGGATGAAGACGCCGAGGGCAACTCTAACCGTTGGCTCGTCGGCTCGCAGGGCTGGCCGCTCCATGTCCTCGGGGCGGATCGTCCACCGGCGTTATCGCATTCTGCCCCATCCCCAGCTGGCTCTCGAGAGCCTGGCGCAGAAGAGGTCGCGGGAGTTGCACCTGCAGATACTGTTGAAGCGACGGGTTCAGCCGTTCACGGTCGGCAAAAGCGATTCCAGTCGGGGAAGCAGTCCACCTGCAAGGCCGAAGGTGAAAAGAAAAATGCAGACGAGACCAGCGCGGATAAACGGAAGGAAGGCAATGATGTCCGAGAAGAAGGAAGCGAAGAGGAGAAAGACGTCAACGTCGACGTCGACAACGACAACGAAAACGAAAACGAAAACGAAAACGAAAACGAAAACGACGACGAAAACGACGACGAAAACGACGGCGATGAGGACGAGGACGAGGACGAGGACGCGAACAAGAACGGTAGGATTATTACTCTGATGGGCAAAATTTCTCGATATTATCTCGTAGATATTCGCCTCAAATACCTTAGCAGTTAATAAACAAAACTAAAGTAATTAAAATAAAATTAATATTAGATAGTGTAATTGTTTATAAATGCTTGAAAATATAAATTCATAAATTAATAAACTCTATAACGACTTAACTTAATAAGGAGTATTCTTACAGAATCTTTTTTCTTTTTCATACTATATTTACGCGGATGTAAAAACAATTAAATTGACCTGTTATCGGGTATAGATAATATCAAAGTATAATTAATTAAGTTTTTTTTTTTTTTTTTTTTTTTTTTTTTTTTTTTTTTTTTTTTTTTAAATAGAGCCGCAGCAAACAACGAGAGTCTTACGAGCCCGAGGTATCTCTTCCTACACGGAGCAATTGTTCTCTGACGATGAAAGCGAAGAGGATAAGCTGGACGGGTGGACCGACATTGAGGCAATCTACGCGTCTCCCAGCGCACAGATCAGTACACCCACTCCTAACACTCCTACGAAGAGCCGGGACTCATGTAACGATTCGGAAAAGGAGGACTCAGACCAAGATTGGATTCTACCTAGCTCTCGCAAAAGGAAAAGTAAACGTCCGTGTGAGTAGATAAAGAAAACTTTTAAAATCGACTTTTATTATATACGCACATGTATCTCTCTGCTTCATATTAATGTATTTAAACGGGTTCTTAAAATTAAAATATGATTTTGCAATAAGAATTTTAATATCGACTCATCAATCTTGTAAAAATAATTAATAATAAATAATCTTCGTCGTACAATTATCAACTGCGTATTATTGAAGTAACGTATAAGAACTACATTTTATTTATTAAACGGTGTGTAAACTTTAATAATTGATTCTGGTTATATCGTTTAAAAAATTTTTTTGTTTTTAATAAGAACCTATTTAACTAAGAAACACTGCATAAAATATGGGTGTAACAAATTTTCTTTATTTGCAGCGGCAAGTCGACGATTAAAGTCTTTTCAACATAAGCTACAAAGTATAAAGGTTGATCAGGATGGCAAAGTCAGTAACGATCAGCATCTACAGTCGTTACCTATCACAGATACCAAAGCGTTACTACCCACAACAGTCCAAAAAATATCTGGGAACGTTAAACCATCGACCAAATCACTCACCAAATCAATTCATAAATCCGCTCCTAGTAAAGTTAAAAGCAATGCTACAAATTCAGTCTCAAATACGTCCGCGTCCTCATCAGTATCTTCGAACACTGTTAAAATCGAACCACAAGACACTAATTTACATTCTGTGTTGGATATTAAAGACGAAGGTCCGATCTATGATTCCGCATCTACAAGTCAAAATATTAGTTGCGTTCAACCAAATTACGTAGTTGTAACAACCGGCCACGCGCCTGTTACGAATTATTATGTTATGCAGCAGAATTCCTCCGCTACAGCCGTTGTACAGCAAAATCAGTTCATTCAACCAACAGCTTTCGTATCTCAAATGGTATCTCAGGTAAGATTCTTTTGTGAAATTATAAACAAATACGTTTATGTTATTAAAAGAGATATTTTTACTAGGCAAACAAAAAATGAATAGATCATAAGGAAATATATGTATATGTAAATAATTATACTTGTAACGTTTATTTTGTACCAATATAACATTAATCATACGAATAACAAAGAAATATAAATTTATACTTTATTATAAAATATTTATATTTTATTATAATTAAAATATAAATATTTTCAATCGTATTATATCGATTCCTATATTCCTAATAATAAATTAGCTTTACTATTAAAAAATTTTTAGGTCATATTTGTTATAATTTAACTTCTTTATAAAATATTAAGAATAAGATATGAATAACAAACGTATGATTACAATATAGTTTTGTTTTATGAATTATTATGATCAATCGTTAATCTTACAAAAATTGTTTCAAAGGTTTCAACTTTATATATTGAAATTTTGAAGAAGAAAAAACTTGAGAATCTAACATACTCAGTATTTAACTATCCATTTTTACTCAAATAAACAGAAATTAAACTAAAATTAATTAAACAGCCTCAAGTACAAGCGCTCCAGCAAGTGCAGACCGTTTCAGCACAAGGCTACTATGTACAACCGAATACAGGCCAGAATTACATCGTCCAAAATCCCTCAGGCCTAATAACAGCCTCACCTAGACAAGCCTTTATAACTTCCGGCACTCCCCAGGTGGTCTACCAACCACAGCAGCAGCAGCAGCAGCAGCAGCAGCAGCAGCAGTCGCCGCCGCAGCAACAGCAGCAACCACAGCAACAGCAACAAATCGTTCAGACAACGTCAGGTTATGTACAATACGTTGCGACACCTCAACAACAGCAGACATCACCGTCTCATCCGCGCATAATTAATACAACGACCCTCACACCACCCCGACAGATAGCCTATAGAATGAGGGGTCCGGTTGGTCTCCAGAACAACAATAGAATGCCGTTATTGGCCAGACAGCAGAACTTTCCACATCCCAATGGCGCCGTCATAAGGAGCACACCGCTTGCACCAAACGTCTTAAGGCCTGGACAAAGGATCGGACAACCTAGGACTATCGCGCCGAGACGTCAGGTATGCAGACCTCGTTACATTAATCATTACTGCTGTGCACCTAATTTGGTATTATTTAAAAAGCTTTATTAGTTGTCAAACGTACGGGATTACATTCGCCAACGCATCCCATATATTTTATTTCTATTTAAACTATGAATTATATTGCGCTTATCCATGTCTACGTTGCTTTTTCGCCTGTAACGTATAAAGAAATCACTGCTACATATCAAGCAACCTAAGCTTAAGAATATCATCAATTTCATTTATCATTAACATGATTGCTTTCATCAAAAGCTAAGCCAACGTTGATAGCAAGATGAAATAAAATAATTCAATGATTATTGATTTCATATAATATTATAATATTATCATAATAACCCTTTGCGATCGAATAAAAACAGCCAGTTTTAACGACTTATAATAATGCTCTGTCAGCTTATGTGTAATTTAGAGATAATGGTTCATGGTTGCATGAACGTAATTTCTTTAGGAGTCTGAAGTATGCAACGTTGGAGTTACAACGAAATTCGACAATTTTCAAACTCGATTTTTTTTTTTAAAAACAGGTTTAAAATTAATTTCACCTTCAAAAACCACCCTTATGCGGTGGTGAAAATTTCGAAAAATTCTAACTTATTATTTTAACGAATTATTTTAACGAAAAATTCTAATTTTATTATTTTAACGAATATTATTGATCAGAATAATAGTTTATGTACACTTTTCATGCGTTTTCAGTATATGCGTAATTACGCGAATGAACAAACGGTACATTTTTGTACAAAAAAAAAAACGTTATAAAACGAATAATTTTATTGTCGGAATGCACATGCACTCATACGGATACACGCACACAGGCTACATAATCTTGTTAATAACAAATTCCCCTAAACATTCCATTAAATTTATTTTTTAATATAATGAAAGAAAAAGTATTGTCGTGTGCGTTTGAGTGTGTGGATGTATGGTAATACGTTCTGCATCTTCGTATAGTGAAAGGATTCCAAAAATATGTAGTAATATATATTTTACTCGTAACATCTGGTGCCTTCGAAACTATCGCAAATTCGGTATGTTATGTGTTTCGTGATACATTAGTTTGTTTTAAGACCTCGGATCTCACTGTACATTTAGAAGTTTATTTAGAAAAACAGAAGAGCGACGTTGACCTACTACAAAAGTGGCGAATTACGAATCGTCACATTCAAGAGTCGATGAGGTTCGTCATTATGACCATCATTTGTGTGCGGAATATGCGTGATACCGTGTGCTAACATTTCAAGCGGGATTTGGTAGATTGGTCGACTGACAAGTTTACATGCCCTTACATTATAATGCGTAGACTAATTATTTCATATCATTCGATCACTGTTATAAATCTGTGAAACATACATTAATCTGATCTCATGATTTTACTTTTTAACATCTGTATCAAATATAATTCATCAAACTACACTAGTGCATACAAACATTCTTTTATTATAAAATATTATTATTGTTTTTATTAACCATAAACAAATAGACTGAGAAATAAATTGAGAAAGTGCGTTTATCAAGCATAAAAGAGAAAATACCGCACCAAAGAGAGGGGGGAAGACAGATTTTTTGATAGGCATAAAGAAAAAACAAAAATTTTACTGAGCTCATTTGTGGATGTAGAGTGAGATAAAAAGATTACATATGATAAAGTAGGAGAGAAACAGAAAAATATAGTGGAAGTTTTGGGGTGATGGGGAAATAGGCGCAAGGCATATAATTAGAAAAAAAAATTAATTAAATGTTAAAAATATTTTTATTATTTTATTTATCACAAGTTTAGTTTAATTTATGCAACAGTCTCAAGAGCATTTCCGAAAGAGAAAAATTTTTAAAAAAAAATTCCCTTACGTTTTTTTTATAAATAGAATTATCCTCTTTGTATTTATTCAGTTTTTCTTTCAGGTAATCTCTATCATATTGTAATTTTCTTATAATTGAAATTTGTGCTCGCAATTTCTGAAAATTAAAAAATATATTTCTATTCGCATTTGAATAATTATATACGATTATTAATTTACTTACTCTTTTTAAATGTTTTGTAATTTCAAGTCCTTTCACATATTCTCGATAAATATAATCGTATGGATATCTGCAAGTGAAACAATATTTTCGTTTCCGATTACAAAATAACTAATTTTGATTAAAAGTATTTGATTATAACAATACTTAAATATTTACTTAGATTTTAATTTTTCCCAATTATTCTCGTAGGCAGGGAACAATGTAGGTCTGTAACTAATAAATTAATGATAAAACATATATACTAGGTCAATAATAAAACTATTTATACCGAATAAAAGTCATCCAAATAAATTGTCACTTACGGATTGCTTAGATTATAATTTTCTTCTTGAATATGCGGAGAGGCTTTGTTAAAAGTTTTTAGATAATTGTATTTGCGACGTTTGACGTAGTGGTATTGGCGGTGGTGACGGTCGTGTAGGTCGTGTCGATGGAGGCAGCAATAGTATTGATACATGGTTCGTCCCTCTCGACGATTCGAAGTGAAATGACAATGTTTCATTTCTTTTAACATTCACGGCAGCACGATCGTTTCTTTTTACGAATTATTGAATAGCGGCCATAATAAAAGAAACTCGGCGCTTATTATTTTCCTGAGATTCATTCTCCCTTAGTGACTTAGGCACCAAAATTTACGATTATAAAAGTAACTTTATACCGTCGTGACTTTTCGGGGGAAAAAATAATTATTAAAATTTAGTATGTTTATAAAAGTAACTGTGTGCTTAAGTAACTTTATACCGATGTACGTTGTGGAAAAAAAAATATTAAGATTTAGTTTGCCATTGACTGCTCTGTCGTTCACAGTTCATCCATAGCTATTCATTTGGTTTTTTCAGTTCCAATATAATTATTCAGAGGATTATTCATAGTAAAAATTACATTGTCATTATAAGAGTATAATATAATTAAAATTTAGTCGACAAAAAAAGTGTCGGATACTGTCAAAGTTAGAAGACTAAGAATTTATTTGATAAAAATTTGGTGTACACTTAGTTATTATATCATAACTATAACTTTTTATCTAAACCAAGAAAACGCACTTAAAATATATCATGGATTCAAAACGAAAGAATAATAATAATAATAATGTTGATTTTGAAATTCAAAATTTGGATAAAAATTTACTTGAAAAGGTATATTTTTTATTTACAGTTTTATTATATTCTTACTTATATTACTTCATTTGATAAATAAATGAAAACTATGACTAAAACTTATGGATTCTACGTTTTTAATCATATAAATTAGAGTGAAATTACTTTTCCATTGTACAGAGTTCATAAGACACATATATCTTACGAAAAAACCTATAAACAAAATACAATCAATAATTAATCATTTATCAAATATATGTTATGTAAAAATTTTAAAAATTTCTCTAAATAATGATGCTAAAAATTGTGGCCTAATATTAATTATAAATATAAAATTGAAGTACTCTGTTGAATTCGTATTAGATATATTCAGCATTTACAAATTGTATATCTAGTTTTCGGTCGATATTATTGCAAGTGTCAGTTACATAAATTCACACACATTAAGCACACATTGAAAGGCTTTACAAGCGATATTCAAACTCCGTAATGCTCGTGGGCTCGAAGATTTTCACGAGTCGATCCGTGGCTTCTCAAATTTACTTCGAGTTCACCATCACACGAAAAAGTATAATGATAAAAAAATACTACTATTAATATAATTATATATACCATATAATATTTAAAGAATCAAAGAAGTGCAATTTTTTATTTTTACGAATTTTTACAAAATAATGTACAAATGTGGCAATTATATCTTATTTTACCACTCTCAAATAATATAAAGATTTCCTGATGCTAGAATATAAGAAATATTGTAATTATATAAAACATGTTATAAAACATAAATAAAGTTTATAATTATTTAAATCGAGTATAAATAAGTATAAATATTATTATAAATTCTAACTAATAATAATTTATTTAAAACAAATATGTACGTTTAACATTAGTATGTTTATGTATCAACACTTATTTCAATAGACCATTAACTATTACCAGAAATTGTTTCTTTGTTGAAAAAATATTCAACGGTATAAATACGTATACATATGGTTTTTACTTTATTTAATAAAGAATTTGACAATGTTCCGTATCAATTTTAATTTTGATTTATACGTTTTACGTGGCTTTATATAAGGAACGATAATCTGAAAAAGCATTTTGTGGAATCCCAAAACTGTCTTTGTTATAAATATTTTAGTAAACTCAATGTAAAGTCATTGTTAAATAATGTTGTTAAAAATAATATTCCAGATCGATTTCTAATATGAAAATATTTTTTATACATAATTTATTAGATGCTTAATAATAATGGGAAATAAAATTAAATCCTATTAATTTCAAATAAAAATTAATTTTCTAAACGTGAACAATTTTAAAAATCCACTTAAATGATATTATGTATGAAATTTTTAATATTAAATAATAATCTTAAAACAACCCCTAAGAATATTTCTTATTAAGAAAAGTTTAATTTGAAAACTTATGCCATAAAAAATGGTTTATTCTACTATTATCATTAATAATCATTTTATACTACGAAACGAAAATAAAAAAATATATATATATATATTCATGTTGCTTTCGTGTTTTGTACAAAATGATACCTATAATAGATCACCCGACAACATAAATTATCAGAGATAAAAAATGTTGATAGATTTATCCTTACAATTTTAAAGAAATTTATGTAGAGAGAATTCCAAATAGCAATATCTATTTAGATAATATTGTTTATGTACACTATGCGTAGAAATTTAAAAATCACAGGTCGAAAAGTTATACATATATTATATACGTAACTCATGGACGACGTACTTCTTATTGTTTATAATAACTGGTCATTGGGGATTCCATAACTTTTTATTAATAAGTATTATTCCCTATATAAGGACGAATATATATAAAATTTCAAGTTAAAAAAATGAATTTTTAAGTATACTGATGTTTATAATAGCGTATATGTATACGTCTAAAATGCTGTACACTTAATTCTTTAAAATAAATTTTGTACTTTGTGTAATTCATAAATTTCAATAAAAGTTTTTAATTATATTTTGAAATGTCCATACTGTATTTCTAAAAATTTAAAATTAATTTACGTTTTTATACAAGTTTTATACGTATAAAAAAATTTTGTTATGAAATATCTAATGTTTAATTAAAAATAATTAGTAATTGGATTTTTTAAGACAATTCTTTTTAAAAAACTGAAGGGTGGAAACAGCAAATTCATAAATATACATTATAAAAAAAATTAATTTTTTTAATATATTTAGTTGGTTATGATTAGAAATTAGAATTAGAAATTTTTATAAAATAATCGCAAAGAAATTCTAAATATTTATCAGATGTTATTACGAAAGCAAGTTATAAAAATAACGAAACAATGTAATATAAAATTAATATTTTTAATGTCTCATTATTTTAGCTTTCTGAGGTTTATAAGAAGCCAAAAAATAGAAAATTTTATGAAAAGCTGCGATATTTAATGAAAAAGAAGGATGAAAAATTAATAACCCGCTTAAAGAAAATTATGACTGATAATAAAGAGAAAAGCAGTGAAAAACAGGTAAGTTATACCTCGCATGGAACTGATAGAGAGAAATAAATATGCAAGAAAACACGAATTATATTTTATAAATGCTAAAATAAATAAATCATAGAAAGATAAAGAAACACGTACAGTAACGGATGGAATAAAAAAATATATCATAAATGTAAAAGGCAATGAGAATTGTCTTTTCAGATGTTATTCATTCATTTTATATGGTCATGAAAAATACCACAATAAGATAAGTAAAGAAGGGGTTGATTATACAGTACGTAATTGGTCTCACGAAATGGAAACCCTTTCTGCAACATGCGCAGAGAACTTATTTAAAAGTCCAGAGAGGTACAAAATATTTATGGGAGCACCTGGAGAATACGCGACTGATTATTAACTCTGCGCTTATTATTATGCTATATCTGCAAAGATAATTCTAGAGTTTAGTTCTGATAGTAATATAATTGAAATAATTTATTCACCAATAAAAAATAAATAAGAAACCCATAACATAATGTTTATGGGAAACAAAAGCAGTGGACATTAGGTTGTATTGCAACATATAGGAGACTGTAAGTACAAAAACAAATGTTACTTTTAAATACAATTGTAAAGGATACCCTCAGTGATAGAAAAATCGGATATTTCAAAGTTTATATTAAGGCAAAAATATTTTTGCTTGTTGGTTACACAAATGATGACAAAATTAGAATTTTTATTGAAACTACAATGTGTTAACAGAAGTTCGTTGTACTTGTTATCTAGGATTTACAAGAAGGATTTACAAGGATTTACTAGAAATACGTTACAATAAGCGGAATATTGTACTTTATGCAAAATAAGAAAGTAAGAAAGCTGATCATGTTCAGCACTTTCCAATTTATATAGAAAACTGATGAATGTACAGCTCGAATGCATATTTCGAGCAAAACAATTAAAAGTTCGGCATAATTTTAGCTTTAAAAAATAAGAAACGCGCAATTTGGAAGAAAGAATTAGTGCATTGCCCAGCCACTGAATTTATAACAAAAAAGATAGTGAACTATCCTTGGTCAGGACGAAGTTAGGGGGAAGCCTGATGGAGGTCCGTAGCTATTCTGACATGCAAATCGATCGTCGGAACTAGGTATACGGGCAAAGAACTAATCGAACGATCCGAAGTTTCCCTCAATATAGCTGACACTCGCTTGATAATTAGTCTCATCTGATAAAGCGAATAATTAGAAGTATTAATTAAAATTTCATACTTATGAAAATAAAAAAGAAAAAAATATGAAAGAAAATCATAGAGCTTCAATGTGATATCGTAATAGAAAGCACTAAAGACAAATCATTAAACATCGCACTGTCCTTAAAAGAAATTAAATTAAACAATGACGTGATAAATGACGTTGTGACTACATGAATGTTGCGTCACAATTTCCACATCGTTAGGAATAAAAAACTGTGAAATAACTACAAGTGACTGTTGTTCTTTACAAACATTTAGATGAATTAATGAACTAGTAATTGATTCATTTATAGTATATAGTCTGTATTAATGAATGAGTGAACTGTTCATATGTGCCTACTGATTTAACATCAATAATGTTAGATTTTAATATAAAGAGATTCGACAAAAAATGTATAATGTGGGCAAGCGAGGAAATATAAATAATAAGATAATTATGCCTTATTTATACGAAGATCATTGGCGCTTATTAGTTGTGAATGTACAAGGGAAAATAATAACACTCTTAGATCCATACAAGAATGCAAGTGGTAGAATACGAGTTGTTACAACGTTTAAAAATTTCCTGAAGAGTTCCGATACAAGTACTAGCAAAATATTATCCAATATAGATTGGATAGATATTGAAATAAATGATCAAACATATCAACGTACAAATGACAATCGCAGCTGCGATATATATATATATATATTTATATATATATATATTATATGCAGTGTACAGGTAATAATAAACCATTAGCAAAATATTAACTTAGTCTCAAAATTAAAAAATTCATTTTAATTTTGAATAATATAAAATAAATATAATTAATTTAAAAAAAACCGACCGTGTATAATACTATAATACATACAATTTTAAAAAAAGTATATATATGATATTAATGATTAAAATACAATGAAATATAATATCAGTATCTGGAAAATAAATCCAATAAATGAACTCTACTAGTGTGAATTAATATTAATGTAATATAAAATACAATATTTAAAGGATACAATAGAGACACATCTATAATACAAGTAACTAATAATCAAAATGCGATTATAAAACATTACCGTTTACTAAAAGCCAATTAACAAAATGGTATGAGTAGCGGTTAATTATAGGATAACAAGGATTCTAAAGTATAATGATTCTTGTGTCCAAATAATCTACGCTTACTCGTACGTAGACAATGGCAAAAGTATAAAATTGTTTTATAATTACTTTTTAATATAACAAGTTAAATATACAATAACTTTGAAAAGAAAAAAAATTATAACGATTATAAGTTACTCACATTACAGAAACATATAATGCAAAAAAAAACAAAAATTATAATTGCATAAGTATGGAAAATAACATAAATGAAAGATTAATAGTAAAAAAACAATTATATGCAAAAAGATAATAATCCCTTCTCGTAAGTATAACGATTTCTAATGTATTAGTATTCTTAAATTACATGATATTCCTGAATAAAATTGAGTGTAATGTTTTGAGGAATTTGTTATTAACAATCTTAGAAGTGCCCATATACTCATGTGTATAAGACTGCAAATGCATTAAAATGCAGCTAACGTCTCTTTCCACTCTGATATTGATAAAAAAATCTTTTCGTATATATTTATAATCTAAAACTACACGATGTTCTCGAATATCTTAGGGGAATTTGTTGTGTAAATTTGTGTAAATAACAAAATTGTTCGTTTTATAACGATTGTTGTACAATAGTGTACCGTTTGCTCATACGCGTAATTACGCATGTACTGAAAACGCATGAAAAGTCATGTTCTGCACCGATTTTTTTTTTAATTTTTTTTGGTAGTAGTATTTTTGTATATAAACTATTATTCTGATCAATAATATTTGTTAAAATAATAAAATTATCGTAGTTAGAATTTTTCGAAATTTTCATCCCCGCATAAGGGTGGCTTTTGAGGGTGAAATTAATTTTAAACCTGTTATTTTATCGTTTTGTGTCAAAAGTGGTAACTATTTTTTTTTTTTTTTTTAATACTTCAGTCACCTACTTTTTTTTATAGATCTTGCATTCGTTTGCTTTATTTAATGAATATAATCAATCATTTTGTAATGTAAAAGAACTTGATTTTTTTTTACAACTTGTTTTTTAACAACTTGATTATTCTTGTTATTATGTTATTTTAACTAAAGTACATTGTTATAAATTCTTAGATTAAAATTTAAATATTAAAGAAGCACCAGGATTATTAAAGTTATAGCATTTGAAGAATATCGACATAAATGTTACAGATCGCTGCTAAAGTACCAAATCTGAACAACAAAGCAGCGCAGCCAAATTCAACAGCGTCAAAGGCTTCAAAGACGACCTCGCTCATAGTGCTGAGTGATAGCGATGATGAGATCGAAATGATTATCACCGAAAAAAATGATAAGAATAGTGCGATCGATAACAAAGACAAATCGAACGAGCAGACACCGAAGATGAAGAATGCATTACCTCCGGAACTGATGCAGCGCATGAGTGAAGGCGGTATCTCAATTAGTCCGATAAAGCCGACGCAGCCGATCGCTTCCCAAAATACGCAGCTCGTTGTTGTCGTCAATGAAACTGGCAGCCATTATGCTCTCGCACTACCTAATGGCAGCAAACTAATACTGACGCCTGAACAGGTCGCTCAAATTCGTGCTTCCAACGGGGGTAAACTCGTCTTGTGAAATATCGGGATTGGTCTTTCTATTATTTGGCTCTATTTTATTTTTTACTGATGAGGTGTTATTGGTGCTTTAAAAAAGAAACTTGACTGAAACTGATTTACGTGCTAAATAATTTTGGCTTTAACTTCTGATCGACTTCATAAAGCAGAGGCATTTTTTTTTTGAATTTATTAATGATTTTGTCAATCCTAAATTAACATATTTAATGCTACTATTTGAAACAAACTTTTATACAGTATAAATGAGTGAATAATACGTTTTAGATATTTGCAGTATATTTTAAAATTATAAGAATATTCTTACAGAATTATAAGCAAATTTTTAAATTTATTTTCAAATTATGTATTATACCAATTTTCGAATTTATAATTTTGATAATTGACAATAAGAAAACTCATGTATAAAATGTTAAGCTTTTTATGTCTAATGCCATCGATCGGGAAATCAAACACTTACGGTTACAACATTTAAACTGACAAAATCATTCTTCAATTTGTATTCCAATTTGTATATTTAATAATTAAAGTAAATAATTTTTTATAATTAAGTAATTTATAAAAGAAAATTTTATAAATTGATTTGGTTTAATATATTAAAAACAATACAAATTTCGCTAATTTGTGCCTTCAACTTCAATGTCTTAGCAGATGATATCAAACTTAAGAATGTTTAATTCGTATAGAGCATTACAATTTATATTTCTAATTATATGCACGTTATATTTGTTATAATGAATGAAAATATTAAAAATTTTATTTTAATTTTGAACCTCAACGTTTATTATTCGTTAAAGGGAAAAACCGCTCAACGCATTATTGGCTTTATTCTTATAATTTTCTATTTAAGTATCTTAAATACATTTTCAATATGTAACATTTTATGAAATAAGAATGTTGCGCTAATACTTCGTATTTTAAATGTATCTGATAAATTATATTGATTAGCTGTGCGAGCACTAAATATTATATTTAAATACGTACAAACTATATTTAAATAATTATTTACTATTTCATTTATTATCGTCACGTAAATGAAAAACTTTAAAAGGAGACCTTTGTGACACAAAAATAAGAATTTATTTTAAAGGAATTATTAATTAAAATGCCAGTTTACCGATATGCAGTTTAACTTTCCTATATTATACTTATTTGTACATATTTGAAATATAAATACACATGTTTCAAATTTAAATTGCTGCTAACATATTACATAATACATTATAAAATTTTGTAAAATATTAGAAATCTACTTCATCAAAAATAGTTTTACATCTACGTCTTGCCAAAGTCTTGATTATATTATAATTGTTCGATAAATATATTCTGCTGATGCATAAATAAAACTTGAAAATACATGGAATACATAATTTTATTGAAAAAATTATATTTTTCTTACACTTTGGCAAAATATTATAGTTCCATATATTAGCTTTGTTTTATTAAAAGAAATATTTAATATTGTTATCATTCTAATTTTTTAATAAAACTTCACGTTTAAAAGTGTTTTTCTCAATTGAACATATTTAAATTTATACTATTTCGAAGTTTTCAATTAACGTATTATAAATACGATATAAAACAAATGTATTATAGCTATGTAATACATTAGGTTGCCGGGACTAAATTATTATATTAAATACATTTTGTGATGGTCACTTATATATATAAATACTTGTATTATCAATACATTTGCTTAAGATTTTACGTAATTTGTAAAAAGAGAAATGAGTGATACGCTATGATATCCTTCACCGAATGTAGAAGAAAACATAGTATTAATAATTTAAGATTGTCTAAGTGTCACGAATGATTTGATTCATTGTTTTTTTTTTCTTTTTGTAAGTATTCCACTATTAATGTTAAGAAAAATTTTTATATTTCTTTTCATGCGTCATTGTCTGAAATTCTAATCGTATTCAACGATATTATATCCAATCTTAATTTTGCGAAATACATAAATAATGTATGAGATTCGTTATATGTAATAACTACATATAAGTACAGGAATAATTGTATTTCTAGTTTACTTACATTTTTAAATGGACAGAATTTAATATCAAATATCAATGTTGTTATTAATTCATTCATCCCTTCCCATGTCCGATAAATTTATTTTATATTTTCAATTATTAAATTTTCTCGAAAATTTTTCTAATGAAAATTTATATCTTATAGTTATCATTAAAAATTTGAATTTTGTTTCAATAATTCTTTTGATATTTTATATTTGTTGATTATGAAATGAATCAATTTTTAATTTTATAAACTAAACTTTGTATTGATTATTTTATAAATGATTTAAAGAGAAAGTTTTTTAGTAATTAAATGTCTATAACTTAAAGTAAACAAATACACAAAATGTAAAAGTTAGAATTTGTTATTATTTTTATTTATTAAAATATATTTAATATTACAACAAGTTGAAAAGTTAATATATATTTACATCATTTTTAATAAAACAAAATTTTTATTTGTAACAATTACGGCTTGTATGATAAAACAATTCAAAAAACAATCACAGCACTAATTGAGTTTTCATGTGTATGACATCTTACAAAAGTACTCATTACGTAATTAATAATTTTGTAAATTTATATAGGAATATCATTTGATAAAGGTAACTTATTAATACATTTAGATGTTGAGGAGGTAGTAAGTATGCACATTTCTTTTTTTAAGTTTGAATCGAAAGAATTAAGTCATCTTAACTTTCTTAATGAGAATATCCTTGTCAATTGTCGTGAACTTCTTCAAGCGCGTCCCATTATATGGCGTGTCACTACCCGGTGGATGAAGCCTCATCTGAAACAATACAACATTTATTAAAAATATAGTCAGTAATTATTTCTTGCTATAATTGTAATTCGTATTAATCCAATTTTCAAAATAATATTTTCATTAATGTTAGCATAATAGCGTTAGTTAATTTTATTTGAAAAATCAAAAAATAAAATATAATTTAACACTCGAATATTTTTCATACTTTGGATTTATATTTTTAAAAAAAGAATACAAAATTGATATTCGAACTATAATCAATAAAGCAACATAAAAATTTGACGTTCTGTAATTTATATTAACAATTAATACAACAAATACTTAACAAAACTTATAATTCATCAGCATATTGCTATAAATATTAATAATTATTTTTAGTCAAAACACTAATACAAATCAAATCGAAACCTTATTTCGATTAAATTAAATTATAAATGGAAAAATTTCTATTTTTTATGAGATGTATATATAAAAAATATATAACAATATTCCATAAAGCATCAACATTTAATTTATTCATAGTAAACTTTTTCAAAATTACATACCCATTTTTTGTTGACATACCGTTGTAAGATTTCTTAGGAAAAATTATCATTGAATAAAAATAATCTATTCATACAAATGGATATAAATAGAAAACGAAAAAGAAACTACTAACATGTATACAATATAGAATGTACATGAAAATAATAAAGTTTTTAAAATAGTGTTGCATATAAGTTTTTAAAGAAAAAGTTAGTTAATGAAAAAATATTGAAAAAATTACAATCTTTCCATAACGTTCGATAACAATCTACTAAAAAACGATTGCTACTTTGTCAGTTAAAGTATAATAGCGTCTCTACGTCTTATACTGTAGCGTGTATATAAGTTTACAACGTATATAATTAAATATTAATATGTTTCGCTTATTAATCGTTAAAATATTAGTGGAGCCTAAAAAAGCACAAGTTAATCAATATAAATCTTACTATTACCAAGTTAGTACCGTGATTAAAGGGAAATTAGAAGATCGTAAATTAAAATTAAATAAAAGCGTGAAATGCGTCAATGTCGTGAAAACTAATTGGATTTTATTGCTTCAATCGCAAATTACTTTTACAGAATTTTAAGAACTTTTTGTTATTAATTGTAAATAAAAGTAATAAATCTAATAATTGCAATGACGAGAATCTAAAACAAGGATTTGCAGTCTTTAATTGTCAGAGTTTGTCGTACAATCATTTTGATACAATACTTTCTTAACTTACTATCTATAAATATAACATTAAATATTATCAGTTTAATTTTATTTATTTATGAGTGTAAATGAAATTAGTTAGTCCATAAACATTTAAATTAAATTTAACTATACGTAAACAAGCGCTTTTTAGCCACATTCTTAAATTAAGTAAATAATATAATATAATATAATATAGTAAAACCCTGATATATCGACTAAAGGAATATACTTGTTCGACATTTCCTTAATATATCAAATCTACAAATTTGAATAATAATCTCTGTTAATAAATGATTATGGTAGTTGATATACTTTTTAATTAAATCATAAGCGCTTTTGAATTATTTCTAAAATTACACGGATTTGCAATAAAATATATATTATAATTTTAAAATACAAAATGAAATTAGGAAAATTAAAAGAGGTAATTTAGGTTCTCGTCACGAGTACAATTAGTGTACATAATAAACTAAATTTTTAATTTAAAATTATTTTATAAAATATATATAAACCAGTCCTTAATAATTTTTTTCCTGCGCGAAAAAACAGTTGGTGTGCAAGTTATGTATAAAATATGCTTTTTCGAAAAAAAATATACTAGAAGAATATAGTGTATCAACTAGAAGAAAATGAATAAATTAACAGATTTCTTATTTTTTTTTTTTTTTTTTTTTTTTTTTTTTTTTGCAGAAAACAAGTTTGAGATATGAAATAACAATTATTTCAATTGGTATTAAAAATTCCTTTTTAAAGCTTTTTGTAAAAGAGAAAAAATTTTAATGATTCAACGAACAATCTAGACTTTACACCAATATTTATTCACACCTACATTTTACGTTGCATTTTTTTTTGTATTAGCATAAGTGTTTATAAAATAATATACAAAAACGCGAGAATGTGCTTTTATTGCTTTTGCTCATGTTTTAAATAACGGGAATTGGGATGTCTGGTAGCTGCGTTGTTTCGCTTATTTCTCGATGTATTCGTTGTCACCCGACAATTGATGATCATCATCCACGTTCCGCAGTCGCTTCTGGAATTAAGAGAAAAAAAAAACAATGCCAACACCCTACTCGCAATGGTGAAATAAATTAATCAAGACAAGGCTCTAACTGTATTTTTAATGCCTTCTTCTTCGTGGGCAAACACACGTTAATGATGCCGTTAGAAACAACGTAAATTCTCCTTAAAATACGTGTGATGTGCAACATGTAGAAGTATGCTTTTAGACATTCCCTTTTTGACGAATAATTTACAATACTTCATTATTTTATCGCTTGAAGATTTAATATAATTATAAATAATACCATACAGTATCATATAATTATTTTATTACAAAAAACAAATAGTATTTTATCAAAAATAGTTTTGTTTAGATAGAGTCTTATCTTAATTAAATGACATGAGCTTTTTGGAAGGCGTTAATAATTTGTGTTAAAAAGGCGAGTTGTGGGGAGTGTTTTTCATTTAATCCAATACCAATATTTCTTTTTTCCATTTAAACATTTTCTATCTATTTAAGGCATAATTTCAATATATTGATCTAAAATAATTCTTAAAAAATTCTATGAGTTTAATTATAATGTATAATATATATGTATATATGTTTTATAATGAATAAAATTTAATTCGAAAAGATAAATGTTTATTATAATATTATACATATACGTATTACCTAATAAAACAAACTATTTCTCAGGTAACTTTTGTTAAAATAATTGCAATTAATGTAATTAAATATCTTGGTTTAACTTTTTAAAAAGCAAAGTTAAGAAGCATTTTTTTAGTTTTAAAAGCATTCAATTAAATATTTGTTAATACATATCTTTGGAAAGTGTATAAATGTCAATAAAATACATATCGATGTACGATTCCATAGAAATTATTTTTAAATATGTTCATTTAATTATTCGTATGATCATGATATAATTATTTAAAATATTTATACGTGTTTTATTTAAAAAGGACTTTGTAAATGGTCCAATTTAATTTATACAACTTTCTTGTATTTTATCATTATCAACTTGTAAAATATATGTATAGACATATATTTAATCTATATGAAAAATATCGAACTAATCCATCAAGTAAAAACATTTTTAATCTACTATATTGTAAATAAATTATAATTAGTTTTCTCAAAAAAAAAAAAAAAAAAAAAACTAGAATTGCAAATAAATTTGATCTTTTTAATCCTTATTTTAATAACACTATACCGTTATCTGTTTTCTATCATTTCTTTCCTTTTTTATATATTATACATATACAGTTTATTGATTTTACTTAAAAAACATCACCAGATACTTTAAACAGTGCTTTAAATTATGCTCTAATATTTTTACATTATCAAAGTCACTTTTAATACCTGTTTAATACTTATAATAATTAGAAAAAAATTTATTTGAACAACTATAATCATTGTGTTCATGAGATTGACAAATCAATGAAATTAATTACATAAAATATATACGTTTCAAGAAGAAAAAACGAATTGAATAATGTAATATGTGCACAGAGAAGAATAAATATTTAATGAAATAATACAAAATCTTTCCCAATGCAAATAAAATTATCAAACTGTAAAATTGTCAATTTACTTATTTTATCAGTGTGAAGTTTAGACAAGGACAGATGTCTGTAATAACATATCACTCACAGAAGGGATTTTAAAATTCATACAATTTTCATTCTATCAAACAAGATTCTCACCATAATCCTGTATTTCTCTTTACACGCGTATTCGCTTTCATCAACGTCGTTGTAGCAATCGCTCTTATAATCCTTGGGAATCGGTCCACCCTCGAATTGGCAGAGTCGCGATAAGGGCTTGGCCTTGACGATCATCTTGTCGAAGCCGGTTGGCTTGTGTACCGGACAATAAAATACGTCCGGGGTATTTTTATCGAAAACTATACTCTTGCGCAAAATGTCACCTGCATCTGCCGTTATCAGCAGCATCTGTTCAAATTAATTTTTTATTATTTGCAACATTGTTGCATTGAGAAAATGACCATTTTTAAGCTTAAGAAAGTGTATATGATGCGTATATGATGATGAATACAGCGAAGCAATTGTAATAATTGAAGGGATTCGTTTAAAATATTATTTATTGTGCTGAAAGGTTTGTGCTAAAAAATATTAATAAAAGTTCGTTTCATTGATAGTTCATTTTAAATAGCAGAGTTTAATAATAAAAACAGTATGATGTTATTTTAATTATATATTTTTCTTAGAGAGTTATATATCTTCTATAGAGGAATAATGAATTCAGAAATTATGTTCTCAAACAAATTCTTGTATGTTCATCTACTTACAGAGAATGACTACTAAATCCTAAATTTTATTATAAATTGTTAATAAAAAATTATTAATGAGGAAATTATTTATAAATTTAATTTTTTAATTTTTATATAGTATATTAAATATTTAAATGAACGTATATTTTTCGGTAAAAATATTATGTAATAAGTGTTTTTAACGAATTATAAATATTCTAGTAATTTTCATTTTGATCAAATTATCATTTGTACTATCATCCTAATTAATAATTAGTTGAGCATAAACAAGTGTATATCAAAATTACCTTTTAAGAAACAAAAGTCTACAACAATGAAGGAAGAGAAGCAAATTTCTTCCTTAAGAAGGAAATTGTTTTAGAGTCGATAAACTTATTGACATTATTACAAAATAAAAAATAATAAGGTTCACTTTACGTCTTGAACTTCTACTTGAGCGATTAAATTATGTATGGCAGTTAAAAATCATTCCATCCATTGAGGTTGTTATGTCCTTCTACTCTATTAATTTTTAGTGATTTTTAATTTTTATGAGTTAAGAAGGATTGCCATAGATTATTTTATGTCCTAGTAATATTCCAAAAGAAATGAAAAGTATTTAACTATTTTATGTAGAAAAGAGCTGCTCATGTTCAACATCTTCGAGAAAAGAAAAAAAATTGCTTATGATTACTACTACGTATCCTAAGTTGTTGTTATGTATGCGTGTAACTTAGAAACATATATAACACGTACTCAAAATAATAATTCTAAAAATATTTGTTTTTCTTAAAAAATAAAAAACTATCCTCTTCATTTTCAAGAATAAATATATATATATATAAGGGCCTATATTAAAAATAGTGTGCAATTGAACAAGTCGTACTTTACAAATTAGAAATCGGATTTCCACTTTCAATACCTTGTATGGAATTATAAAAATTGGTTCTTCAAATAAATAAATACATTGTAAATGGCTCATTAACGAGAACCAGCCACTGCAAATTGAATTTGCAATAAACGATTCCATTATAAATCGTAAAGCAATTTTGAAGCTAAAAGCAAGCACCAAACCGCACTTACGTAATTTTCAATTAAAATCCTCCATAATTTTCAATGATCTTCCCAACATCTGTTAATGATATGTAACAGCAAGACTCGCATATTAATGCGACTACATGGGTGAATTACAATGTTCAAATATCACTTATCCACGCGTAAATACTTCACTGATTACGCGCATTCGTACCGCGTATTTGTAATTGCGCAAAATTTACTTTCTAGGTTGAGCCGCTCGTGTCTCATTTTATAATCCGCTGAATATACGCGTTGAGTAAAAATACATCGGATTCGGTAATATATACAAACTTTTTTTATTGCAGACTGCAAAATAATAATAATAAATAAACGTAATCGAAGGTACTCAGGATAATTTTCATACGGTATTATCAAACAATTTCATACAGTATTATTAAACTCGTATCTCAGACTGAAATAAATCAAAATGATTTCAATTCAGTTAAACCTGTAAATTAAACCTGTAAATTAATATTTGCGCAATATATTAATTAACATAATCTCGTTCTTTGTTCTTTATTTTACAAATTACAGCTTTTCTATTAGAAAATTACAGATTTTTTAAGTCGTTTTAAAATCTATCTGATAATTTATACTTTTTTCTTTTGAAAGTTTTAATTTTTTGAAAATTCTAAGACAGTTAATAATGTATGAAATGTAGTTAATATTATATAAACAGCAAATACAATTAATAAACGAAATATTATAAATAAATGATGCTTAAGTAAATGAAAGTGAACGTGGTAAATAATTATTAAGAAATAGTCATGATCCGAAAAATCAAATTACTTTCATAATTAGGTCCTTAAACAATACTGACTTTTAATTAAAAAGAAAATAGTAGAAATATATCCTGAAATTTACAAAATGATGTTGCTCTTTTAAAAACTTATCTAAATTTAAATGACTTTTGAATTTCATGATCGTTTACAATCTGTACAAATATTTAACTGAGGTTTATTATAATGCGAAAACATATTGTAGTCTAATTAATATTCTAAGCTTTTTTTAATAAATGACAATAAAATATGGCAATATGTACAATGAAGAACTATGCTATTTTCATAGAATAAAAGTATTATTTTGCAGATTATTTTTCAATGCTTACAATATTGCAAGCCACAATTATATGTAGACGGTAAAAAATTAACAACAAAATAAATAACTTACGGTAAGGACGACGGCCAAACTGACGAAATAATAATCTCCTGCAATAAATAAGTAAAAAATTAGGTGCACGTGTATATTTATCAGGGCAAGTGAAAGAGAATGTTAGTCACTCCTAATGAGTAAACGAAACATGTATCGTAGAAAAGAGATACACACTACTCTTTTCGTCGCTTATTGCACATAAGTGCTAGCGGTTACACGTGCTGTCGTTAAATTTAATCTCGCCAAACGGAAAAACCAATCGAATGTGCATTATATTGTTGAAAATAGTACGTGCAATTAAGGCTACCAAATCGTATATCGCGTTTCAACCGGAATACTGGTAGACGTCAAATAAAGGTTTGTCAACTATTTAACCCTTTAATTATGCACCAAGAAATCTTTCACCAGTACAGTATGTAGAATTTTTTTTTACAATTCAGTAAATAAAGAAATTAATATTTTTCAATTAATAATTTTAAATTAATAATACTACATATTTTTAATTCTTTAAACTTTCTTCGATAGATAAATTAAAATATATTTCTGTGAAGTAATAGTTTTTAATTTCATACATTTTTCATCCTTTTTTATGAAATAATTGTATGAAATAATCTACCAAATATGACTTACTTACGTTTCTAATACATCAAAATTCTACATATTTCATCATTTTGTAGCTAATCGACTATAAAAATATTTTTAAATTCAAGTGGTTTCAAGATAATGGAAATATATCTAATTACCTATATAAATAATAAAATAAAAGATGATAACTGCATACTATAAAATATTATACTCATATTTTTAATTATAAACTTAAGCCAATATAACGGTACATAAAATACTTTATCATTACTTTACAAAAAGAAAGAAATCATAACATATAATTATGTAATAGATTAATTGATTAACTAATTTTAAGATACGCTTTATTATTACAGTGAAAGCTATATTATTTCACAAATTTCATGAAATGTAAATAATAAATCCTAAAATTACAGTCCATTTAAATTCGTGTATTGCTTTTTATTTTTTGTTTTGGCTCGTTACTTTTTTAAATAAATGAAATGTTTTATATTTACATTCTAATGATATTAAAATATTATAATAAATAGAATATTAATTACAGATCATTACGAATGAGTAATATTTATTTTAAAATAAAGTCTTTAAAACAAAAATATTAGATTTTTATTAAAGGATTATAATAAAGGAAACTAACTTTAATGTATAAAAACCAGGTTAACTAATTGAATCGTTTCAATTATTTATTGATATTATAAATTACTTTTTATTAATCTGATTTTTTAATTTAAGAAAAATATTATTATGCGATCATTTCTGTAGAAATATGTATTATAATATGAAACACAGAATAAATTTGGAATTTTAAAAAGAAGTGTGAAAAGATGCACAAAAATTAAGAAACAAATATTTTATTAAGGAAAAAACTACAGGAATGAGAAACTAGGGCAGTATAAATGAGTCATAATTATCCTGCAAACATTTATTTATTACGTTAAACTGTTTAGCGTTATTTATTAACATAATTTTTTATGAATTTTGCTTTTGTTATTGAACACTCAGTTTAAATAATGCAAGATCCGTACAACAAATAAAGAATAGAAGTCTAAAAATTTATAGTTTAAATAATTACTCTCTGTGGATTTTTATACTGTACCTAGGCAAATCAAAATTGCATCGCAGGAAAATATATTTTTTACAACTACACGTGTACAAGACCAAATGATTAGGATTCTATATTAATTGTATTATATATTAATCATATAAAAAATAAACATA
The DNA here is from genome assembly GCA_018907045.1 of Wiebesia pumilae. Taxonomy (NCBI): domain Eukaryota; kingdom Metazoa; phylum Arthropoda; class Insecta; order Hymenoptera; family Agaonidae; genus Wiebesia; species Wiebesia pumilae. The sequence goes on from JACCHZ010000022.1 coordinate 5,927,789, forward strand.
AATTATATTTAATATATGCAGTATACTGTATTAAACTCCGTCTTTATTCGTAATTTTCTCTCTTTCTTAATTTATTCATTTAATTAAGATCTATTAATTTAAGACATAAGGGGGATTACTACATTTAAACACAGAGTTCATATTTTAATTAGAAAATTTAATTGCAATTGTTTATATTAGAAAACTATTTGAAAGAAATTAAAAATTTTCTATTAGTACATACTGTTAGAGGAATTTTTTTTAAAAATAATTATATGCACTTATAGTTAGAGTTCTTTTGAAATTTGATTTACTTTGTATGAAAGCATTTATAAAAACTTTAAGGCTTGCTCTTATCATTTAAAAAAAAAATAAGTTTCATTGATTCATAAATCGCATAATAAACTATTTCAACTGGGATCTTTAACAATTTTAACAATAGATTCTTGACGCCTAATATTAAAGGCGGTATACACTGGCCTAAGGTCGACGACACGTATGTGTGAGATGGGTCACACGCACAAAAGCAGCGTCTGTTCGCCAATTATCAAATCAGTACGAGGGGTAATTCTCGCCATTTTTCAATTACCGGCATTCGAGATGATCGTATCGAGTTACGACTATATAATAGAGCGACAGTTTGTGCTTTAACAGCGCGCCCTTTATTTGCGAATGACAGATAGATGCACAGACTTTTTATGGATACTTTAGAGGAATTATTATTTATTTGTATTAGCTCATTTGCACTCGGTGGTAAATTTCATTCGCATCGTGCAAATGTATTCTCAAGCGCACAAAAGTTTTATCATCGTCGATGAAGACGTTCACTCTTTTTATTTTGTATCTGTAATTCTTATGTACTTTTATCGTTATATCTTAAATAAGCTGATTGAATTACAACAAAAAATTTCAGTATCATTTTCTCATTATATTATTTGCTAATGGTCTTAACTCTTAACTAGAATAAATTATAAGAAATTTATCTCAGAATAAATCTCTGACATTTGTATCATTGTATGTGCTGAGAAATTGGATCAATTAACATAAAACAGCTCTATGCACGAGTATATCAATATCTTACTTTATTAAATGAATAACTGATAACTTGAGAATACTTAAACATCATAGGAAACTATGAATAAGAATAAAAACCTCACTACTGCATTGAAAGCGAATGTTTCTTTTACATTTTATAAAATTGCTTTTTGATAAAAATTTATTACTTAATTAAAACATCTCAAAAAAATATATTCTTGAGAAATAAATGAATCGGTGCATTTTTCATACTTCATGATCTCGCGTGATATAGAAAAACGTTCATATTAACAAAGTTTCTATGACTTACATTTATTTTTGAACAATTCCAAAACGTATTCAAGGAATATTAAGGCGATTAAATGCTTATAAACGAATGAAAACGTTGTGCGTTTAAATCTAATGATTTTCGAATTTCAAAAACATTAATGAAATAACTATTCAGTACACGAGACTTAATTACTCGCACAGTTTAAAATCATTTGAAAAAGAATTATTTTGAAATTATGTAGTTATTATGCAACAATTAGTACAATAATTGGTATACGAATTGTAATAAAAATTGTAACTTTTACTGTATTATAACAAATATTTCTTTGATCTACTTATTTGTAACTTTTAACGTTGCTAAATTGTTGATGCTAAACGGTTGCTTAATTTAATAGCCGAGAAAAACTACCCTCGTAATCCATTACCATACCCAAAACGAAATTAATCAAACAAGACGTTGCTTGTCACAAGGAATTTTTTGCGTTCCACTTTGTGAAACAAGCATTCATAATTTTTTTGTACTTTTCGTATACTCTCGATTTCATTAAAAACAATAGTACGAATGACGCAGATCGATTACTTGTACATACGCTTTGTGAGCTTTATCTATCCACAAAGTTTAATTGCATTTCAGATTTTTTTATTTTCAGTTAAAAATTTTCTTTGGCACTTTTCACGTTGACTATTCATGTTGGCCTATTTATAGCCTTTAAAAGAATTTTAATGATTTTTGTTACAAGTATTAGAGCCTGTATTTGAAACACAAAAATAAAATTTAGTACCAGCCGTTACTTGCTACTGTTGTACATGTTGTACAGCTAATGTAGAGGTTATTTGTTATTAATTATTATGAAATGTTTGAAATTATAAAATTAACATGCATTAATCTTATTTAATCGTATGCTTGTTATTGAGTTTTTGAAAATATTACAGTAATTACGTATGTTTCAACGTAAAAAACATTCGTTAAAGTCATTAAAAAAAAGGGAAGCATTATTTATTTTGTCATTTTTTACGTTGTCTAGGGAAAATTATACGATATTATTTCGATACACTTTTCTAAGTTAATAATAAAATTCATGTAGTTATTCTGACAGTCAAGCGTACTAAATGTCAATTCAAACATAATTTTTGGATAATCAGGTTCTTATTAAATTTTATTAAATTTGTTCTCTATTAGACGTAAAACTGGACGTGTGATATTGCTTAGAAATATACGTATTGTTTATATATCGGATGACATTGACCTATTTAAATATTTTATGCAAATATTAACATAGTTGAGCATTTTTATTACGTTCCATTTACATGCGATTAATTTTAAAATGCAATGTTAATGATTACCTGGTAATAAAGTTAAAGCTAATTTATAGTAACCGATAGATGAAGAAAATGTTATACAATAATAAGTAATATAATAAAAAATATGTTATCACATTAAAAGTGTAATATACATATACATATACATATATATATATATATATATATATATATATATATATATATACACGTATGTATCACTGTAAATCAAAGTTAGTCAATGATCGACATCGTCCGAAAATGAAACAATGTATTTCGCTTTATATTTTGAAATTTATTTTGATCGAGTTAAAATGGTCTCAATTATAAGAAACGGAAACTTTTCCTTAGAATGAAAAAGAGATGCGATGACATTATAATAGATGAATATTTTGTAACGCCTAAATCGCCCACATTTCCCAGGTTTTTTTTTCGACGATCTTAATTATCTGTAAAATCAAGTATACCCGTGACTTTATAAGAATGGCATTTCCCAAGAATCGACGAGAGCTTCTCTTGTATAATTCTCAGATTATAAACAAACGAAAAGAATGACGTTATAATAAAGATCGTCGACATTATCGGAATTCCGTTCGGTAAGTCTCGCAGGTTCTCCCGATGGAGTTGAATTTGCTTCCTCTTCTCTCTCACTCTCTCAGCGCGCGCGCGCGCGCGCGCGGGCCTTTTCTCTATGATTCCGTAACGTAGAGTAACACGATCTCGTTGGACACGCACGAATATAGATTATTGCCCGCACCCGCTCCTGTCCTCCATATCTCGCACGACGGAAAATAAGTAGAAAGCCTCGGAAGGCTTTTAGTACCTAAGATTACGGGAATCGATTACTCACTCATGTCTGCGCTCGAGCTGCTGCGACTGATCCAAGAACCTTACAAGACGACGTCCGCTACTCTACTGAGTGGCGCAGGTTCGGCTCGGCTTCTCCTTGGAGCCCAGCGACGTTGCGGACCGACGTCGGCGTCTCCTTTTACTCCACGACCGCGGCGCTGTATTACTCTCGCCTTCCCTCCCATCATCCGTGAGCGCTTTCTTTCGCCAGGACGCCGACGTCCTCTTTCGGCTCCTGTTAGGACCGATCCTCTAGCTCTCGCATTATTGCCGATCGGCGGAGAGTCGCTCTAATAACGACTTTTTTCTCTTCGACTTTCATCCAAAACTGGTCCGACTGACGACGCGTCTTTCTTACCCGACGAGTCATCTCGAACGTTCTCCACTTTAACGCGTAAGTGCGCGACGTCGTTAGGACCTTTACTTTTGTTTATTCATCGAGAGAGAGAGAGAGAGAGAGAGAGAGAGAGAGAGAGAGAGAGACACTCTGTCCCGAGTGAATTCATTTGGGAAAAAAGCTTTCTCAATCTACGAATGTAACTCGTGTAATTACTTATTTTAACGGATATTTAACGGAAATCCCTTACAATTGACATTTCAAAACTAATCATATTTTTTTTAATTGGCTGCATAAAAATCAGTTACATGGCGCCGATACCGCTATAACTCCAAGTCTTTTTAATTATCATATAAATTATAAAAATTATCCTCGCGTTTACGTAATGGGCAATGTTATTTCGTTTTTAGCAAAATCACAAGTTCAATCAATTTTATGTTACAACGATCATTTATTACTTTGTTACTTATACGCATCAGACAACGATATCGTGCCTACATCGCTTAAATAATCGCTTGTAAAAAATTTAATTACGATCACTTACTTATAACACATCTCTGTAACTAATTTGTTCTCATAAATACTTGTATCATTCCGTTAAGATATAAGTTATATAAGCGCTTAATTTGTATCATGAATCCTATTGTCGATAATAATCTTTAATAAGTGAATTATAAGCAAATTATGAAACATGCACATTCTTTATATTTATGTTTTAAAATTAAAAATTTTCATATAGATTGTTTTTAATTATGTATTTGAGAACGTATGAAGATTAATTAAATCATTCGTCGTTCGTCAAAATTCTCAGTAAATATATATTTTTACTCTTTTACTTTAAATTCAATTTACTCCGGTTATTCTAGCGTTTTTGTGTTTTAAATTTTGCTCTAACTTGTCATGGTGATTCATCCATACCGAAAATAAATTCCATTATATTTTCTTTTGATCATAAGAGGCTATAAATAAACATTTATTCCGAGAATCACAAACTCTAAAATCTGATATTTACTGGCTACTTAAATAAATCATTAGTTTCTAACATTTTTCTATTAAAAGCGTAGTTTCGAAAAATTAAACGTACTTTTAGCTCTGTTGAATTTTTTTATCAGTTGCCAAGTTATAAATAATAAAACCTAAATCGAACAATCATTTAAATCATTTAAATTATAAAATATACATCAATATAAATAATTCTATTGCAAGAAAAAACTATTAATGGGTAAATTGTATATATATATATATATATATATGTACGTATTTATGTACGTGTGTATCGCTGTAATTAACGGTCATATCGCAATATTTCTATTAAATGTGAACAAACTATGATTATCTTTCTATAGAAATTATATATAAATCTAAAAAATGTAATTTATAAAACCTTTTTTCCTATGAGGTGTCAAAGGTTGCTTGAACATACATTTAAAGAAATAAAAGTTTACAAAAACATATTTTAGCATGCAAAAAGGAACAACTTACAACAGTATATATATATAATAAAAATGTAATTGAAAATTTTCTAACAACACTGACATTACTTTATAATGTAATATTTTATTGCAATGTAAAACCATGTACTTTTCAGTAAAGTCCCGAAAACAATTTCTGTTGACGTTTATACAGAATTGTACAGAAATATTTATCGCATTTAAATATAATTAACAATATCATTCATTTATGCTTACATTCCTTTTTACAATGATGTGTAATATTGCCTAGTTTTTGCATAAAAAAATACACACCACATGAAATTCCAAATTTACACTTATTGTAACATACTTACACCGCTTCCAATAAAAAATAAAAAAGATTCATATTGCATCTTACAAGGTTGTACTCGTACGCGAAAGAAAAACTCGCTTCGAAAAGAGATAAAGTAAACTATCGATTAATGCGTCAAGATGTACATAATGTACATCCCATTATCTACACATTTATTGCCGTTTCTGATATTAGTCTGAATTAGACTGAAAGTTATTAAGTGCGTTATGCATGCATAATACTATAATTAGATAATATAGAATATATTATATAATTATTGTACGTAAAAGTACCGAACGCCAATAAAAACGGTCAAAATATATTTTTAATTATAACAATAGTGCACAACATAATGGCATCATATGATGAATGTTATAAAAATGGCTTTTATTGTAACAGAAAAATAATACAAAATATTCGTTATTTCCGCAACGTCACATGAAGTTGAGTCACACAACGTTACGTTTTAAGCGTACGCGACTTCAGTCTTTTAATGCGCACACATTTGAATCGAACAGAAAAAGGAGTGGAGATAATCGTCTTCAGACCCAAGATTGCAAAGTCAATGATTTTTCGTGTGTACGTAAAAGTTGTAGGCGTCGCATATGCGTGGGTCTAATACTTTGACGGCCTCGTTCTGTCCATATTCAGACGCGCGCTTAATATTGTAAGCGCGACTCGCTTACGAAGCTCAAGAAATTACCGAATTTTAAATTATCACACGCTACGTGTATTCTCTCATAAACGATTGTTGACTGAAGGGACTTCTTCTTACTTCTGCACGTGCTGTTAGAATTGAACCGAGTAGAATAAATTTTAATTTAACAATTTTAGCCGACAAGTTAAACACTTAATTTATTCAAGAAGAAACTATTGCAATGACTTTCTTATATTTCAATACATTTTACTTTTCAATAATTATTTAATAAATTCACGCCTTTTATTTTAATTGTATTAAAGCTGCACAGTGCTTTAACTCATATGGAAATTCTTAAGCTAATTAATCAAGTTTTAGATCTCATTTGTAAATTTATTATTGCGCTAGGAATATATCACCTTCTGTCTGTAAAAAATAAAGCCAAATAATTATTTAAAATATACTTTAACAAAATTAAATACTGAAAAATTGTCTTTTTTAAAAGTAAAAGACTCTGTAAAAAATGTAATTGATGGATTATGTGACGCATTTCACGAATATAAAACTATTATATTTAATGAATAATAATTTTATTCTTAAGAAATAAAAAATTGTTTACCATAAGTACAGTTAAATATTATAATTAAATAAAGAATACCTTAATTGATTCAAAAGCTAAAAGAGAACGTTGCAAAGAAAGTTATTTTAATAATTGGGTAGACACTTTCAACTAATACAATCAGTGCGTAAATAATACACGATTAAAACAAGTATAAATACAATAGAAGTTATTTAACAAGTTATTTATACGATTGAAAAGAAATTTTTTCTTAAAAATTCGATAAAACAGAAAATTAAACATCTTTTTTAAAATAACTAACTTGATTCTCGGTATAAACTTTATCCAAACCTCTTCGTTTAGTTTAAGATTTTCTCATTTAAACACAATCTAAATACCTTGCAAATATAGCTTGATAATTTTCAAATTTGCTTTAACGCGATTAAAATTTATTTATACTGCTTATTACATTTAATAATAGTTTTATTATAATTACAATATTTTTTACACATATCATTTGTTACATTAAATCAAAACTTTATTACAATTATGAAAATAATTTTGATTTTTTACGTATTATATAATTAGCCGCTGAAGAACACTAGCTGTGAACGCAGAATAAATTGAAATTACATGACCATTTAAATGCATATACCTTTATTACTTATTGCGTTAAATGTTAATATTTTCAATTGTCTCACATTTATCTTCCTAATTGTACAATATTATTCTCGTTTGTAATATTCAAGAGTTTTACTTATTTTGATGCTTACTTAAGAATGATGAATCGATGTCAATTACTTGTATTTTATAACATTCTTGCGTATTGATTTAACAATCGATTGCTTTAACGACCTACTGCTTGATAAATTCGTGAATAAGTTACACGCGTTATTCGTTGATCTAACTACATTAACAAAGATAAATTATAATCTCCGTTGCTTCTATAATGTAAAAATAAAGAACGCATACAAACTTTAGTATACTTTTCTAGCAAAGGCCTTTATACTTTCTTATTCTTAGAAACATAGATAAACTAACGAGAAAAGATAGAAAGTTGTTTTTGTTGTGTCAAATTTAAAATAATCTCCAGCTAATACTTCAAAATTCAGACACGTATGTAAAGATATTTATGGAAACGGTTTTTTATTACAAGAAAAAGGATTTTAATTTGTAGTGCACACGATTTGAGAGGAGGTAAAGCCACAGCATTTTAAAAAAGAAAATTATCGACGTGATAACATTCGCAAAATATATTTTGATCTTATAGAATATAAAATACAAAAACAATTATGGTTGACATAACCATTTTAAAAACTCTAAAATACGGGGAGTCATCGAACTGTCTACATAGAACATTCTCATTTCTTTATTAAAAGATTATTATTAGCACTACTCACCGAAGTAGTGATGTTTAATTTTAAAACAAAGAAAGAATGAAAATGGACAAGTCAAAATTCTGTATTTATCTAGCGATGGAAAAGAATATAAAAAGCCAAATTACTTTGAGTCCGTATCAAAATGTACGTATCGAGTGTAGACCTTAAAATTTGTGCTATTTCAATTACTCTTAACACGTTGTGAACTGAAAACGAGAATTAAGCAACTGTTTACTGCTAAAAAACGTAAGTAGAACATTGACGAAAATGTTATTGCAATACCTTATCATTACGATGTCATCTCTAGCTATCGTGTAATGGTTAAGCTCAATTCACAGATAAAGGGTCAATTATAGTATGCTCTATCGAACGAAGAAGATCTATTTTTATTAGACATTTCAATTTTAATAATTAATAAATTTTATTACACGTAAGATATTCCATCAAACTAATTATAATAGTCCTATAGGATAACGAGAACAATACGTGAATTATTAATTGATATAATATTTATTACCTAGCAAATAGTACGGCAGCAAACATGAAATGGACTAATTTTCAAACGTATTACATGATTTACTATTTTACTTCAAAAGACAGAATGGACTTGCACGATAAATTAAATAACTTGAAAAGTTCTGAACAAGAGGAGCTCTTGATGAAGAAACTTCAATTACAATCTTCTCGAGTGATGCGATAATCGCCGACATTCTGGAAAGATCATAAATATAACGTTCAGGTTCGGAGAGCTTCAGTGTTTAATTGGCATTAAAATTTATAAGACTACACTACACGTAAACTATAATGAACGTATTCTAATTGATAATTACTTGTGAATTATTTAAAGACGATCGAATATTGCACGGTCAAAAATCATCAATTTATTATATTTTGTATGCACATTGAAAAACTAGTCGGTACAAGAGGCCTACATAATTGTAGATGGAAATTCGATAAAATGGCTACCGAATTATTCCAGGCACTAGAAAATTATCAACGAGCTATTGACAGGATGCCAAAAAGTGCATCGCCTTTTGAGTGAGTCAATACAGTTAGAAATACAAAAATGCAAATTATGTATCAGCCTATAAAAAAGAAGCACGAAAAAAAAATTCATAAACTGTATGAATAAACATTCTTTTTATTGGTGAATGAAAAAGATTGCAGAGCTTAGAAAAAAACCTTGACATTTAGATAATTATCCCAAAAAATTAGAAACAACAACACAACAACAACAACAACAACAACAACAACAACAACAAATAATAATAATAATTCAAGAATCAAGAAATCAGGAATTATCATGACGTATTCTTATATTCTTCTTAATACAATGTATTAAGAAAAGACATTACTAGAGCAGTTAAACTTAATAGGGGTCAATCCAAGGTGAAACTAAATAATAATTAATGGAGACTACAGCACATAATCACTGTTTTAAAACTACATACACTTAAAAATTACAACTCAACATTTAGATATTTTATTATTTATAAATTCCAAATAATAGTTAGAAAAAAAATTACAATGGAAAAGATGGGCAAAGTTTTAACGGAAAACAAGAAGATATCGGAATCAGATTTATTTATACAATAAACATATAAGGTAATGCTAAAGAAAACAAGTAATCGATGAAAACATTCTTCGTTCTCTATAATGAATACGTGCTATTTCAAATTTTCATTAGAAACACCTGTATTCCTAGCACATTTTACGTAGAATAAAGAAATCAAATAATGTATCCATAAAGATCAACGAATATAGCGTGAACTGTTATTTAGTTTTTAAACTACTCTTGAATTAATCTGAAGATCATAGTCGATACTTATAATTTATAGCTTGATGGTATAAAAAAGTGCTTTAAAGCAATTCATTTATTAACACTAAAAGAATACTAGATATGATTGTCTTTTCATCACATATTCTCTATTTGAATTTTTTTTTTAACAATATATCGCAAACCATTGATTATTATTTAAATACAAAAAGATAACTATTTATCGTATAGATGAGTTTGAATTTAAATATTGTATTGATAATTTCATTATAAGAACGAACATTAATTCAGCTCTGTTAAACAACCATTAGAATAGTGTACTTCAGTCAAGATTTTGCATTGAATTAAAAAGATCTATGTTTAATTTATTTACAAGCTTTTCTTATTTAATGTTATCAAATTTATTATTTAAAAATAAGAAATTTCTCAGTTTCATGTGATTCGATTATATAAAAGCATATAATCATTATGTATCATAAATTATATATACTATAAATCATCAGTTTTAATTTTTTTTAAATTAATGTATTTTTCACTTTTGTTGTAAGCAATTTGTTAAAAACATTATTAAATTGAATTCCTTCAGCTTTTAATATTATATTTTTCGATATTTAAAATGAAATAAAGAAATACTAAATTTTTCTATGAATTTAAAAATATCGAAGAAATCTTTACATTTCCACAAAATGTAAGGAAATAAATAACTATATTCTACTGTACACCAACTCTTTAATTACTTTACCATTTCAAGAATAATAAATGCTAAAGTATAAAATATTATCAACTTTTTTCTTTATCAGTTCTAGAACAATGGCCTTCCTCTGGATTTATACTTTTTGATACTTTATCCTTTTCTTTGTACAGTTTGTCTGGTACTCTGATTTGTACTTTACTTTCTGTATTTACTATATCTCCCTGAGTTTCTTCATCTTCCGAATCACTTTCTGATGGTGGAAAATCTGGCATTGCTGGAAAGTAAAATATAAACATTTAACACTTTTAACACATATAAAATACACATAAGCTTTAAGATAAAAATTCATAATTAGATAATTACCTAGCCTGTCTGCTCTTTCTTGTTTTGCTTTATGTAAGAATTTATTTTGAGCATCAATGATTTCTTCGCTGCTGGAACAATCAGCATAACTCTCTAGTAATTCTGCATTAAGCTCTAAGAATGAATGTCCCCAAGAAAATTTATCAAGATAGAATTCGGCATCTTCTGGAAATCCAGTAATGATTAGTGTAGCAGCTATAGCTTCAACGCAACTTAATTGACATGGTTTTCCATAATTAATTGGATTTGCAGCTACGAGGAAAGGTAATAACCTTGGATGTGGAGTTTTCATTCTGTTGAACGGAGTATCATCTAATCGAGCCCAACTACAATCAACAACGGCACAGCCATTTTCTTGAATGATTTGCTTATCTAATGGACTTACGCACTAAAAATTGAAAATTTACTTTAATTTTACAACAAATATGTACTTCTAAATATTTTATTTTTATTTGATTTATAATAACGAAATTCTTTCCTCGCAAAATATTATAGTTTATAAATTATTTACCTTAGTTCCTACAGGAGTTAAGACAAGTCCAGAAAATCGAGTACCAAGTCTAAGAGTTTTTATTAGTCCATGCCTTGCAAGTTTTCTACCAGAACATTTTTTTGGATCACAGTGTTCAAGATCCCACATTGCAACAGGAAAAGATAATGGCCATTCTTGTTCAGGTTCTATAAATAGAATTCATTCATATATATTTATTAAAAAACTAACTTTGTAATTCATATAAAGTTCATGACACTGTTATTCTTACCAGAGTCTTCCTTATCAGATTTATCTCTTTCTTGTAGATATTTCTCCTCCTTCCCAACAACATGACGTTTTCGTCGATCACACAATCTATTTTTATTTTTTCCTTTTGCAGACATTGTATGCTTCAAAGTTCTAAAACTGTATTATACCAGATTATACCATGTACAATAGAAATATAGCTAAAAATAATACAGTTAAAGGCCAACTACCATTCTAATTTGAAGGTTAATCCTTAGAACAGCCGGACTTCGAAATAACTTTTTGGAGTCGCCAATCTCTTCCTTTTTATTTATTGCTTTTTCATCGCTTTACACATTTTTTCAATTTTTGCCCTATGATATCGTTAACGAAGTTCTTTTTATTTTTAATTGTCACTTTTATTCACATTCTTAAGTGTCTGTTGACACGTTTCTTTTTTGTTTTCTTGCATTGCATGCGTTCTGTTACGTAATCTTTCGTGACGTGCAAAATAACATTCGAGGCACTCCGATCTGAAAATAATTCGCAAATTCATATGTAGAATAAGTATGGGGAAAAATGGCAAATTTATAGTGAAAGTATATTTGACATGAAACTTTTTACAATATTGTTAGAATAAAAATAGTCGTAAATATTACGACTTTGGAATTTTTTTGTTTGTAATCGTTGACGAAAATTTTTAATTTTTATTTATTGCACACGAATCCGTGCAATTGTATCATAACGGAATCATAACGGAAAATTTTAATATCAATGACAGATCATTTAAAGGGAAATTAAATTGCAATCGTACAAAGTATCAAAAACAAAATAGATATATTTTTTAACTATCCATAAATATTTTAATAAAATTTTACGCCCAAACTTTATATATATATATATATATATATTTTTTTTTTAAATATTTTGTATACTAGTTAAATAAATGCATACACAATAACCATTAAATTAATATTTTTAGTTTTGTATTTGCTAGAATTTATAATGATGCACGATTAGAAGACAAAAAGGCGTTTATGGAAAAAATGGTAGCAAATTCTGCTAAACATTTTCAAGGCAGTTTTAAAATCGTTTATTTTTATAATTTGCAGCAGCTGATGATAAAACAACAAATTAATCTCGTGGGCGCTAGTTCAATCGTGACGGCACTGCCAACATCGCAAACGCAATTCTTGCTTTTAAGTCGTGTGTGTAAGGTGTATGTGTAAAGAGGCGTTATACAAGTGTCTCGCGATCGTCATTTTTTTTTTTCTATTCGAGTACTCACAATTCGCAAGTCAATCGTTTCGCGAGTAACGAATTGGTCGAACGTATGGAATTGTATTCATCAACTTTTTCTATTCTATGCAGATGCGGAATAAGATAACATATTTCAATCGATTAATCAAAGAATTAGTCGCGTGTTCTTTTCGAGGATAGTGCAAAGGTAAATAAATAGTGTTTTGCACATTGTGTTTTTTTTCGTTCATTTATTGTTATTATTATGGTGTAAGAAAGTGTCAATACTTATTGAAATGTACTTTTTAGTGCTATTACTTACAATATAATTTATGAAACATATCTGCCTGAATTTATTTTATTTTGTTTTATATATCGTTAAATACATGAAAACTTTAAGCAAGCATGCATACATGTGAATGCATTTTGCAGAATGGATATTCTAATTCATTTTTATGAATTATATTATTGTTCATTTAATAAATTTTAGTTATAGTTTGTATATTTAATTCACAGAAATAAATTAATTAAGTGAATACATCGTTTTATTATATTTTATATCACTAAGTAATAGACTTTTGAATCACATAATAATATTTAATTGTTTGATAAGTGGTTATACTTGACAGTGTTCTTGCTAATATTGTATTATCCACTTCATTACATTAAATTATATAATTGGATTTTTTGTATTTATTATGTTTTCTAAAGAATTCAAATATAAATTAAAATTAAATCACTACAATAAGAAGAATTAATGAGTTTTAATGTAATACAAATATAAAGAATTTGTAATATGACTTTATAAAATGCTTTATAAAATTGACAACAAGGAAGCTAAAAATTATTTCAGATAAAGTAGATCTCAAATGGTATATTAAAAATATTGAATTTTATTGAGATGATTATATTACATGTGAATTCTATTTAAAATATTAAGATTTTTTATAATTTATTTTATATTTATTTTATAATCGGATTCTTTATAATTTATAATTTTAAGGTTTTATACAGAATAGATACCAGTACTTAAAAATATTCGTATAAAATTATAAGTACTTTAAATATTGTTTTATGCTTTGGATGTTTGATTGTCATCTTTTTATATACCTTGACACACTACAAATTATGATATAAATTAAAATGAAATTAATCCTTAAAAAAAGTGTATCTCATCAAAATATTATATTTCTTTACAAAACTTGTTTCTTTTATGTTATATCAGAGTATCGTTTACTTAATTTTCTTAATAAGTTTCTTTAAAGCTCATCGAGTAGTTCATTAATAAATACGATAATAGTTAAAAAGGAAGAAAATTATGCCATCTTATATTTAAATTTTTTCATCTTTCATTGTGATTTTTATATGTTATTTAGGCAGCCAGCATATGATGGATCCAGGTACTTGGAAAAATACTACATAAATAGCATGTTATTTATAATTGTTCTTTTATGCACAAAATACACAATTGTATAGTGTATAACTTCATTTAAATTTGAAAACATTTAAAAAAATGATTTGAAATTAAATCACATTTCAGTTGTCTATATACATATATAAAACAAGTAATTTTAAGAGATATAAATTCATGAAAATTTATTTCACTTAAACTTGGCCTTGATTTTATTTACAATAACTCTTAATATCTGAGTATCATCCGTAAATAAGTGTCTTGTAATTTCCTCAACTGATATGATATTATGTAAGATGCAAATTGTAGTATTGATGTTTCTTCTGAGTCATGTAGTCATTACTTTTATTTTTATACACAAAATTCCTTATAGAAGAGGTTTTGTAAATGTAATATAAAATGTATTTGTATAGAACCTTTCAATTTTAAGATACAAACTTTAGCTACAATTTTAACTACAAACACAAAATGCACTAGAAGGAAATTATTGTCTTTTGTATAACTGTAGTTTCTATATATTTATATATATATATATGTCACTAATTTCAAGCTTGAACGATTGAATACATTCACTACATATATTTATTTATACAGATAAAAATATTTTGAAATTATCTTGTCTATTTTAATTAATGGTTTAATTTTATAAATTTAGTTAATAATACTTCTATATTTAATAGAAAATATTGGAAAGCAAGCAGTTGTACGAGTGTCAAACTGGCTTCGAGGGGTCTGGGAAATGCGACGTCGTACAAGTCCAGTTCAGCAATGGGTTGACTCTCTGCCATCACCTTCTAAGTCTACTTCTAGTTTAGGATCTGTTATTAGACAGCACAGTATCTCTATTGATTCAGAATCGACCTCTATACCTGAATGCGTTGTTGAACAAGTTTTGAGTGAGAAGGAGAACTACATCAGTCATTCAAACATGACTGTTTCCACACCAATTATGGTTCCTAACTCCACATCAGTATCTTATTCTAATATATCTAGGTATGGAAAAATTGAATGTAGAAAGAAATATGTAATTCTTAAGAGTACCAAACTTAAGTCTCAAATAAATATAAATATTTCTTATAGATATGCTATTATCATTTTTGGGATTTTATTTATTCGTTTATTTATTTTTAATTTTCATTATAAAAAGTAAAACAAATTTAATGACATAACATACCTAATGAAGTAAGAAATGTTTGATCTTTTTAATAATATATTTATTTTTCTATAAAACATAATAATATTTACTCTTCATTATCTAGTTTATATAGATGATATAATACAAGAAATTTAATCAATTTAAAAATCTCAAAATGAAAATTGCAAGAAATGATAGGCATAAGTTAATTTGACATTAATATTATGTATTTTATTTACCGTAGAATAAAGTAATAGAAGTTTGAATAATTATGAAAAACTTTATCACACTTGTTATTTTACAAATCTCAATTTTAAAAACGCAATCCTGTTTTATGTTTGTGCAATGATTGTTTTAATGAGTATAGTTTTAATTAACAAGTCAGTCATATTTTACATATTCTATGAATAATTTTAAAGATTCAGTTTAAAATATGATTGTTTCTTCTTTTTTAAATTAAGTTGACTGAATTCGCGAAATAAGTAACGTTGTAAAATTTTGTTTATAAGATCTTTACTTAAACTTAATTAAGAATCAATTTACTTCCAGACTTTTCAATTAAAATAAAATTTGACAGGTTGATTGAAGCAGTATATTTTCAATAGAATCTTAATTACTTGAACAAAATGTATGCAATTATTTGACTAGGTGACGAAAAATAGTTGTATCTTAGGTAAATGTTTATGACGTTTTAGCTGCAAATTCAAAATTTGCTTTGTAAAAGTATAAATGAACATAATTTTTCTATATTTTTCTTAATTTGTTTTTTTATCTTGATTTGAACTTAATTAATTAATATTCTTAATTAATATTCAGCAGGTTCAAACGACTCAGGTGAAATAATATTATTATATACTAAGAACTTGCACTATTCGACGACAAATGTCGATGTTCATTTTACGATTGATTTTCCTTTTGCAGACTGGTGCGCGACCCGAGCTTTCAATCAGATAGTAGCCACTGTAGCAGCGTCGAGAGTCTGCTCGAGTTAAGACGTGCAGATCCGGAGGCCGTGTTACTGAGCCTCGGCTTCGGTGGATGTGCGAGCAGTCCTCGAGACACCGGACCTCTTTCGCGCATACCTAAGCGTTTTCTGCAGCCATCGAAACTCAAGGGTATTGCCATTAACGATTTCGTTAAGCATCAGCAAGAGACCAACGAATCACTCGACTCCACTTCTCTCGGGTACCGAGGGCTCACAGGTAACGTTAAGACTTTCTCTAGGACTTTCACACGTGTGAGATTCATTTATTATTTATGATACTTCTTATCACTCGTTTAATTCAAGATTTCAGGCAATGGTCCATTTTTATGTTTTACTTCATACTTTGAAAATTAACTATCACATTGACAACTAACATTTTAAGCGTTGGAGTACTGTTTCAAAATACAAGCTTCATTCGAGGGATATTCATTCTTATATATTTTCGTATCCATGTGGTTATTTCATTTTCAATGAGTTAATTTTTCATTTTCTAAATAAATGAATGAGAAGTTAATAAATAAAAAATTCATTTATTTGAATAACAATCAAATAAAATTCGAACTATTGGCGTTTAAATATTTAGAAAAATATATATAAAAGAAACTTGTATAATAAGTAATATATTCATTTGGAAATTGCGTTTCATTGCTTTGGCAAGTAAGTTACTGCGTGTAAAATAGTATATTGGAAAAGTTAATTTCTACAATGACAAAGTCCTTAAACTTAATTATTTTAGTAATCGATTTTTAATGAAAATATGATTTTCTTTAGTAAAATTTAATATAAAACACCGTGATTAAAGATTTTTTTATTAAAAAATGTATTTTTCTTTTAAATCATAAAATTGGACCTATTTTGTATTTATGATTAGTATGTCTGTACATTTATATTCAAAAACATATGTTTGCAAATTGATAAGAAAATATTAAATTATATAATCTTGATAACTTTGTGTTTTTTTTTTAAGAATTTTTTTTTTTTATTTTTAATAATATAGATTGATTAAAAATAAGTATTTATAATTGTGCAATTATAAAAATATGTAAATTTTTCACTGATTAATATTTACAGCGATAAATTATAAAAAAAAAGTTTTTTTTATGAACCATCATTTTATTAATATTAATAAATTTCAATTTTCGTATCTGAAAAATTATACGTTCTTGAGAATTTTGAATTTTATTTGATTTAAATAAAAATTCAGTGAACTGAATTTTGAACTTATTTGACACACTATTTATATATTGTAGATTGAGAAATTAAGTTATTAATTATTGCAATAATTAATAATAATATAATTTTCTATTCTATTACAATGATTATTTTTATTTTGTATAATATTTAATTTATTAATTTAACTTACACAATTTGAAATATTTTGTTAATTAGAGAAATTATTTATTTCTAAGTATATAAAGCAAAAAACACTAAAAGTAAATATAACTTTTATACTTTCAAAATAGTACTACTGATTTTATATATCGATTATAACTTTTATAGTCAGCTTTATTGTATTTAATTACATACTATAATTTATTTTTATTGTGATTCAGTAAACATAAATAAATAAAATGAATGTGTAATACATGTAATAAATCAGTAAAAATATGATTATTCTTGCAAGCTAATATAATATAAATCTGACTAAACAATAATTTAATTTTTAAAATTATACTAATATTTAGAAATTGCGGGTGTATCTGTGTGTGGGTTTGTATATACAAAAAATATTGCAATAAATTCAGTAATACTTCCATATTATAAATTAATTTTATTTAACCATAAATGAAATTCAATGGTCGAGTAATAATATTTCCACTCAATACTTGTCTAAAAAAATATATGTACTGTAATTATACAAAAATGAAAGTCTCAGTATTAACCAGATCTGATTTTGGTTTATGAAAAATTTAGCGTTGAAAAGAAATTGAAAATACAAACGACTCTATAAAGAATAATCTATTTGACTTTTCCTATATATATATATATATATATATATACACATGTTTGTAAAATTATTGGGTTGATTCATTTTTTTTTTTAAATAAATTATACCGCTTCAAAGACATTAACGCATTAGTATCTCAAGATTTTTTAAGTAATAAAAAGCGTTTCTAATAACATTTATAAAATACAAGAAAACACTATTTTTAAGTATACACAAAGACGTGTACCGTAAAATATTTAGAATTAAATTTAGTAGCGAAAAAGTTTGGAATTTCTGGAGTTAAAGTGTTCTCCATAAATTATAACGCCGACTTTGATGTAGTATTTAAATTTAACTCGAAAAACTTTCACAGCATGATTGCCCGACTTTGAATTTCACTTAGCTTTAAGACTTTTTTGAAGTTTATATAATCCCGTGACATTTTTAATTCTGATTATAAGTATGAAAAAGAGCTGAACATTCTTTATAGCACAGCAAAAGTACTTGTTGAGTATCTTGCAGTATAATATAATTTAACGAAACGTTCGTAAAGTACAAATTCTCATCTGTGTTTTATATGTACTGGAAAATAATCGTTAAAACTAAACGTAATAGAAGATCGAATTATATCAAATGATCATTTTATTTAAGTTTATATCTATATTAAATTTGACACACTTGTTAACTATAATTTTGAATACTCCAATAGCCATTTATTAATACCATCAGTAGAAATTATATAGAGTCGTTTGATCGAAATAATAGTTATATAAATTAATATGAAATTACATAAATCTATAAGAAGTTAATTGTGTCACACATATTTTTGCTTTGCTTATAATTTCGAGTATCAAATTGAAATATTGTCCGTGTAATGTTGTTTTAAAAACGAGTCATCCTTTCTGCACGATTATTCTATTGGTGGCTTAATTTGTCGACTCTATAACACTTGCTCAACAGAAAAACAACTTATCAACATTTTGTAGGAAGCGATGTGGGCGCATCGAGCGTCTGCATACGACCACGGAGCCGTCGACATTCCGGATCCAGTGGATTCGTAAGTCCTTATCTGAAGACAACGAACAACGGGCACGAGTGACTATTGTTGTTGTGATGTGCTCTCTAAATTTCTTTAAGTGAAATTTTTAATCGTTAGAAGTAATCGCACGCCCTTTATTAGAACTAAAAGAGTGGAGTTTATAATCAAGAATTCAGATAAAAATATTGTTGGACAAGGAAGCTATTAGGACAACGAAAATATTTTCAGTCACTAAGGTCTGATATTACAGTAGAATAATCAATTAAATTAAATGAAAAACCAGTGTCAGTGGGAAATCGTAATAAATTTAATTTTGTTTAATATTTTATTCGACTTTTCTTTAAAAGAAAATTTCAAAAAGTACCAACTTGATACATGATAATAATAATTATTATTGTGCAATATATATATATATATATATATATATGTATATTATTGGCCAGATATTTTCTAAAGTATCGAATACAATTTTTTTCACTTTGTTAGTCCTACTTTTGGGCACGAGCTTCAAGTTTGAATTAAAAATTAAAAAAATTTTAAATTCTTATATGTAAATATTAATTTTATTCTAACATATGTTCGAATTTACTGAGAATGTAATTCAACATTAATGCATTCATTATCCCCTTAAGAAATTTAGAGAGTCTGTAGCAAGATAAAAAAATTTTCTTTTGATTTCTTTGTTTTTCCATGATTTTTTCACACGTTTGGTTGATGATGTTTATGCCTACATTCGTCGTAGCCGTGGCACGAGCAAATAAGACGAAAGTCGCTTAGTTTATCTTATACACGTTCGTATTTTGTTTGAGCCAAAGATGTTTTTTTCCACAGCAGCATGCCTAACAATTTTTATGTTTGCATTTACGTATCTTTCTGCAAAGTCTTAATTTATATTGCTTCCCTTTTGCTTTGAATCGTGCTTTGGTGCCAGTTCAGATTCACATAGCGTTCCTCGGTTTAATAGTATTTTGTAGCAAATTTTGTAAAGTTTGATGTTTATTTTCTTACAACTAAGTTTCGTATAGATAGTTTTTCATTTGCTATGATTTATCACTCATAAATAGTATAGCAATATTTTTTAAATTAAATTACATTCCAATGTTGTTACATAAATTTTATATTAAAAGTGGTCCTGCACTTAAAAAATATTCTTTTAACATTATTTTAATCCGCTCATTAATATAATTATTAAAATATAATAAGCGCAGTTTGTTATATTCAAATTACCAATGATAATGTTTTTTCTTTGCATTTCTGAAACACGAAGATAGAGTTTTATTTATCTTAAAAAGAGTGATCGCATGTTTTAGTAATACTCGATGCATACTTGTGTAATATTCAGTTTTTCATATCTTTATATATTAATTTATGCGCCTTCTTACGTCTGATAATTTTATTTTTAAATTAAGAAAATCAATTTTTTATAATGAAAAGACAAGCGTTATTAATTAAATAACAATGGTACTTAAGATCAGTAACATTAGTTTTAACGACGTTGGGCTTCCTTCAAAGACACTTTCTTCTTCGGATTTACAGTGTCGAAATTGAATACGTAAATTGTAATGCTTAAACATTTTATTACACAAACAATCAAATTTATTTCTTTAAAAATTCATACTTTTTATTAAATAATTAAAATGTATTTTAATTACATTAATGAAAATGAAGTCGAATACTGATTCTGAATACATTATTTGTGAAATTATTATGAATATTATTACAAATTAATTAAAAAATTTGCATCAATTTTTTATTGATAATCGATTTTTATTATTTATGCTGATAATTATTTTTTAAATTATTTGATAAAAGCAATTTAACGCTTGCTTTGAATATTTTTAGTCAAACGAAATGCATTATTACTAAATAATGGGTAAGTCTACAAATAGTGTAAAGGTAAAGTAATCAATACGTAATTTATATTATTTAAAAAATCGAATTTTATAAATGATATATTCTCGTTGGAAATTGTCTTTCAAACATTCTGAAAATTTCTTTTATGAAATTTTTTTTTAGACCAGTTGAACGTTCTTTTTCTAAATTGGAAAATTAATATTCCTAATTTTCAATAAAGAGTAAACTCTTGAAAAGTCTTAATAATATATTTGTAACAAAAGTAAAAATATTTTTTCAATTATATTCAAATAAATAAAAAACTGTTTTTTCGCAGACCTTCGATTTTTCCTCTTTTTATTAGACGTGTAACAATTGTATTTTATAACGTTATTCCAAATTTGGAGCATTAACTACAGATGCAAAATAAAATAGAAAAACAAATTTATTTTTAATAAAAATAAATAAATCTGTGTGGCATCCAATATCTAAGATCAATCTTTTCCCCCTTTCTCGTCTTAACAACTCAGTAAGTTTGTTTTAAAAATGGAATAACGACGAATAACTTAGCTTGTTTACACTTAAATACTAAAAATTCATTGCCATTGTAATAATCCATTATGAAAAATACAGCATTTCTTAATTTCGAGATGGCTATTGTGTACTTTTTTACTTTTTCGTTCATTAACGTTACGCTTTGAAAAATCGCACGCATGAATAAAGTCGAAGGTTGTCCCACAGGTTCCCCGTATGTAGCTCCATCGGAAATCGTTCAGAAGATCATGCAGCGGTTACGCGAGCACGAATACCACGAGCTCGACGCATACGCGACCTACAACAATAACACCGAACCGCACATGATGCCACCCCAACAAGAGGGTAAACTATCGGTCCTGTCACCCGACAATCGTCAGTTTCTCGAGAGGCCGAGATCCAAAAGCCCCGACATGCGAAACAAGCGCATGATCATAGGTGAGTCATTGCTCATTCATTGGTGTACATTTCGTACAAGGGCAGTTGAATTTTTAGAAATCAATTTTGTTTTATTGCTTAGAAACTCTATTTACGTACAATTGTATATAAATCACCCAACTAAATGTTTTTCTTCGGTTTATCTATTTTATACGTTTCACTTATTAGCTTAATCTATAATGTTAAATTAATATGCTAATACTAATTGATGCCAAATACGTCCAGCAATTGAATGTTGTTTCGTTGTTGATGAATAGATAAGTAATGCACTTGTAGAATAAAAACACAAGATTAAATTCTTATTGGTATCGGTATAAAAATTTAAATGATTTCATTTTCGTACTTTTTAAGAACTGAAATCTGTAAATTAAGTAAAATTGAAAATAATTTTCAACATATTTTCCAATACTATGCATTTTTATTGCGCGTGTACAATGACACTCAATGGCGAAGAATTCGCTTTTTTGAGCTTACGTTTTTTATTTTCATCCAGATACAATCTTTCTAATTTTTTATTATAATTACTTTAATGAGTTTTTTCTTGCAACCAGGTCAAAGGTCATTTGTATTTGGATGCGACGGTGATCTCATAGAGATCAGCTCTTCAAGGAGTCAACCCCCGCCGCAAAAAAGTAACATGTTCGAGTACTTGAATGACACCAAGACTCTACATCAAATGGGACCAATAACCTACGTAGACAAGGAAGTTATAAATAATAGTGATAATGAATTTTCTACTGGAAAATCCGAACCAAGTTTGATCGATCTCAACAATCATAGTGGAGAGAACCGAGACTCTACGGAAACTATAATTTTCGCAACAGCGAGTAGTTTCAATAATAATAACAACAACAATAATGATGATGACAATAATAATAACAACAGCAATAACAATAACAATGATAGTACGACAGAGTTACAACCATCAACGGACAAGAACGACAATGTAGATGAATTTATGCATTCGTGTAACAGTAGTCTACGACGAGCGAGTGAAGGTTCTTGCGAGATATCCTCCAAGGCATCTCTACAAGATCAAGAAGGTCGAAGATTTAGCGATGGAGTGATGCACCCTATTAAAAAAGTAGAAAGTCTGGCCGAAACTTATACATCGTCTTCGTCGAGGCGTAAAAGCTTGAAACGTCAGGCTAAAATACGAGATACGGACTCACTAGAAGACATTATTTCTCATAATACTGATATCGATGAACCAAAAACATCCACTAGTCTGGATTTAACACTTGAAAACCGATGTGTACACTGTGGAAAAGTTGGGGGGAGTGATGAGGATGACGAAGAAGAGGCCGGCGTCTCGTGCTGTTACAAGAGTACTAGCCAAAATTGTTGGATGGAGATGGAGAAGGTCCTACAAAAGAATAAGAAACTTGAAGACGTAGTGGCGAAAAGTCGTAGGGAAATGGCTGAAATCAGAGATATGCTAAGCAGTGTACTTTCCGTTAGGATGGAACCTGGATTTTGAATCTCGGATTAGTCACCAATTTTTAATGCTCTATTGACTGGATTTAGCATTTTTTAGTTGACACTAAAGCACGAGTGTAGCAACGTAGTTTTATCTGTGATTCGGCTCTAATTTAGAGTGGCGGACCATATTGACATTTATTATATACAAGTAGAAAAGTAACGTACAAAGTGAAGCTTCACTCTAATAAGCAACAAAGGAGTTCATATGAATTAATTTCGTTATCTTATTATAATATATACATATATATTTTTAAATTATCCACTTTATAAATTGTACATTATTAGATAAATAATCAGATTATTATATACTTAATAATTATTTTTCATCTTTTTTTTTTAATAAGAAAGAGCAAATTTGCTATAGTAAATAAAGTTCATTTTTAATTAGACAAACTAAAAAAATCATAATATTCAAATTCTATTGATTTAATTAAAAGTAAAACGATGGTTTTCAATAGTACGTAAATAGGTATTTAGTAATTATTATTAAAGTATAATTACAATTATAATTAATTTGATATAGTCTTAACTCCATTTGACTTAAGACTTATTACTTTGAAGGATAGTAATTAACTTAATCTCATTTCTACCTTACAATACAAATAATAAATCTTAATATTTAAACATAATATAAAAGATACATATCAATCATTTTAATTAGTTTTTAAAATTCAAAAGATAGCCAGCTGTACCTAACTTAATTGCATTTTTGCGTATCATAATTGTAATCAATACGTACATCAAGAATTTGTAATAATTAATTTTTACAAATTAATTACTGAAGATTACTTCTAAAAATTTTGAGTTTAAACTTATTAACTTTTATGCTCATTTAAAAATATTTTAATTATCCATAATTTAATATTTAGGAAATTCACTGCATAAATTTTATAAAATTTTTAACCACTTTGCATATTTTGTTACATTCTAGTAGGAATATAAACATTTTAATCTAATATATGTTATATCTACAGTTATGATTGAAGTTCAATCATGGTATACTTTTATACTGTCAAATTGTTATTTTATAAAATATTACAAACAAGTTGGAAATTTGAATCGACAATAAATCTTATTTATAACTTGTAAATTTTTTACAACTTATAATAATAATAGAATGTTATAATCATTAAAATTGACAATCAATTTACAGAATATACATCTGAATATAAAAATTAAATTATTTAATATATATCTATGTAATATACAACTATTACTTACCCATTCAAGTTCCTGCAACATACTTTAATTAACTAAATATTTAAATAGCACTTCTTTATCACATGTAAATAAATTTTTAAAAATATTGTTAATAAAATATTTTAGTAGTGAATAATTTATTAGGAAGATTTAAATATAGATTTCACAAAATATTCAAATGTTAACATTTATTAGGCAAATAAAATGAAATTTTTTTAATGAAACTTATTTTTATTCTCAAATACATTAGAAAAACCTTTGAACAGTGTAGACTTGTAAGTATAGATTGATGAAAATGATTCAATCTTGTATCATTTATATAGATTACTGTTTGTTTTACATATAAATTACTTAAACCCAAATTTCGACATTTTTTCTTACAGTAAATATTTTCTTAAGCTTTGTAGAAAAATTGGTTGGATTAAATGATATTTATAAAATAAAATAAAATAAAATAAAAATAAAATCAGAGACGTTTCTTATTAGAGTTACCAAAGCTATATTCCATATCCTGTATAATAAAGAAAAAACTAAGTTCTTGAAAACCATCCTAATAAGTTTAGTTGTATTTTTTCAGTTCCATATTATAATTTTTCATATATGCAATAAAAATTTATATTTCAAAGAACTTAATAATAAACGCATTTGCTTGTTATAAACGTCTTATGATAGAGTAAAAATCCAAAGTCCTTATTCCAATAAAAACTTGTAAAGTAATTTAAGTAATGGAATTTTTTGTTTGAATTCTATTTACTTAAATAATTGTTTCTATTACAGTGATAAATTTTATTAAAAAAAAAAAAAATAAATAAATAAAAAAAATAAAAAAAAAATTAAAATTAAAATTAATGTCAGAGTTAAAAGCTACTAATATAAATACACTGAAAATATCACCTGTACAATCAAACAATTACAAGTGTTTATACAACTGATTTTAATTACAAAAGGTGTATTTGTTTTTTTTATATTTTTAACAATGATTACGTAATAAATTGTATTAGAAACAATTTTTTAATTCAGTGAAGTTTATATATTCAAAAATGCATATCTTATTTTTTCCACATTCGTACATTATTTGACTCAGGCTTACGTGTTTGGCTTTGTCAGTGGTTGTATCTTAAAAGATATAAAGATAACATAAGATGCTACACTTATTCTTCCTTTTCATCTCTACAAATTAAAATTATTTATTAATAAAGTTTAAATTTAGTTTTACGATTAAAATATATGAATAATGTAAAAGAAATCTTACTTTACTGCTGCTTGCTGCTGCTGTTCAGGATCAAGATGAAGTTCTACGATTGTTTCTTGCCTACTCTGCACTTTGAATGTTACTTGTGCCGCAAAGTATTTATCTTTATTATTAACTGACCAGCCAGAATACTAAAACAATCAGATAATGTATATGGTGATAAAATTTTTAATATTTTATTAAAATATCTATGCACTTGTAAAATTTTTTATTAATAATAATATAAATAACTATTTTTTTCTGGCAAGATTAAAATTTTTTTATATCTACTAAATTTAAAACCATTTAGATGCTCTGTTAACGGAATTGTTACAAAAATCATTGAAATAATTTATTAAATGATAATGAAGAATAATGAAACTTAAGTATGATTTAGAATTATTAAAACACAATTTAAACGAAAGTTTGTACTATTTTAAAACAGTTATGTAAACGGTGGCATGTATTATCTTATAATATATTAAGGTTTATATTCGGTTCATATTTATATATTTTTAAACAAGAACAATTGTATAATAATTATTATATAAAACAATAAACTTCAAATATTACGTTATTACGTATTTTGTATTAAGATGCATTAGCTTGTAAAATAATTATAAAACACGTTGAGCATAAATCAACTTTCAATAATGCTGTACCGTTTTTGGCAATTATTTTTAAGTTTATGAATTTTGATAATTATTTTAATAGGACTAATTTGTAAATATTATTATATTTACAAATATTACAAATATAAAGTATTCTAAAATTATCAAAATAATCTACTAGTATAACACAACTGTACTTACTGTCGATGTGCTTTTATACAGAGTCTTGCCATTTTCAACAAATGGTAAGTACTTCTGAAGTAATGCTTTTCCATCTATCCTCCATAACGTCGGATCCTTGTCTCCATTAACATCGGCTTTTGCGACAACAAATGCTCCAGACTAAAAAAGGCATGTTACGTTTTGCTCTGATAATTTAATCATAATTTGGAAAAGAATTATTTAAAAATTAATAATTGCATACAGTGAAGTCTTTTGGAGGTATTCCAGATGTATCATTAAAATTGTTGTCATCTGAATCTTCCTCCTCTTCATCCTCTTCTTCTTCTTCTTTTCTAGATCGTCGCTTTCTTTTTGTCTTTCTACCAGAGTCAGAATCAGATTCTTCTTCTTCCTCCTCCTCCTCCTCCTCTTCTTCGTCATCATCCTCTTCCTCTTCCTCTTCTGAGTGGTGACGTTTTTTGGCTGATGCTCTTCTTGGTCTTTTCTTTACTCCTCCACTCTAAGAAATTGAAAAATAATTTTCCTTTTATTTATTTTTATAATCATTAGAAGTATGAAAATGTGTTAAAAATTATAATATAAAGTTTAGTATTAATTCTAACTAATTTGGTTGTAAAATTAGTACTTTAAAGAAATATAAGTAAATAAAAATTATAATTAAAAAATGTTTATATTATTTTTTCATACTATTTATAAAAGTGAAAAGGAATAAGTATAATAAAATGTATCTTATAAAACTATCTAACATAACATTAACGTCATAAAATTAACGTTTCATTTAATAAATTAGACGAAATATTTTCTTTATGGCATCATTTTTTTAAAACTTTTAGTTATCTATAAATACAACTGATTTCTCAATAATCTGTTGATTTTTGTACAAAAGCAGATTATATATTTAAATACTTTATATAAAATGTTTTTAATAAGTTCGAAAAATTATTTTAAATTTTGTTAATAGTAAAATAGTTACATATTGTAATGAAGTTCTTAGTTAAATATGATAAATTTCAATCTTTTTTATTGTATCTTAAAAAGATACAATACATTTTTCATAAATAGTATTAAAAGTTTTAAATTTCTTTGAAATAAAATATTTTAAAACAGAAAATTATTACACAATGTCAATATTTTATAGGAAATAAATGCTAAAATCCTTTATATAAATGTTAAATCAATGCAGTGATGAACAATTACATTGATCTGGTTTTTTTCAAATATAAATTAATTTATTTAGCATTAGTATAACCAAAAGATTAAAAGTACAAATTTTGAAAAGTAATGTCACATTTTAAAATTTTAACTGCATTATTTTTGCTAAATTACTGGGTTATAGTATATATATTATATATACTATTATAGTATATCATTACTGGTTATAAAGAAATAAAATTAAATAATTTCATCTATTTTCATTAAAGTATGTATATGTATGTATGTATGCATGTGTATATATATATATATATTTGCTGAGTTGCAATATGATATAAACAGCACGTTTTTAATGAAATTAAAGATAAAGTACATTAAAAAGAAAAACAATTTACTTTTAAAAATATAATAGAAATGATAAATTTATGATTTGTAAATGCATGGAAATCCTATTTCTTGTTATAAAAAATATTTTTAGCGAAATGAATTTTAATTATACTTACAAATATAGAAAATTTAGGTCTTCAAATTTGATATATTTTTAATTTGAAACTTAATAAGATCTAGAACTCTTTTTATTAATAATAAACACTTCTGTTAATTAAGGTATGAAAACTATTCATATTTGAATGCACTGTATTTTTCTGTGATTACTTGTATTTTACATTAAAATACAGTTGCT
This sequence comes from Wiebesia pumilae, assembly GCA_018907045.1. Classification (NCBI taxonomy): domain Eukaryota; kingdom Metazoa; phylum Arthropoda; class Insecta; order Hymenoptera; family Agaonidae; genus Wiebesia; species Wiebesia pumilae. Next base: position 5,956,531 of record JACCHZ010000022.1, read on the forward strand.
ATAAATGTTTAAGTTTCATGATTTAGATAATGCATATATATGTAGGAATTTGGATGTATATCTTGATAGCATAATTAAGCAAAATTTATTTTATTTAGGACATTTTCAATTTTAAAATAAATCTTTAGTTGGTGAAAATGTTGCAATTAATTTAATAAAAAAAAATTAGTTATAAAACATTTTTTAATAATAAATACTATGTTAAATCATAGTAAATTCAAAATACATGATTTTTCATTAAACAATTTACTTGTAATTACAAAATGTAAAGTCCATGTTTAGATTGAACAATTAATTTTGATACCACATTTTTGTGAAATCAGTTAAAATTTAGTAATAAAATTCAGTAACAAACATTAATTTACTTAAGATGTTTATTTAGGATTGGAGGTGTAATTAAAAATAACGTATTAGAAATTTTATAATCACAACAAAATCTTCGAAACTTGAAATATTTAAAAAAAGAGTTGCTTTATTTATAAATCCAAAAATAAATGATTAAACATAATGAAAGTCTGATTAAGCAAGAATAGTAACTGTTAATATATCACGTGTTCTTCCTTACAATCTCTATCAAAACTCATTTAGTTTGAAATTGAAATAGTTTTTCAATAAATTATTGACACACCTAAATGTATTTAGTTATAATTTCTTGGTATACAGTATTGTATATAAGGAAACATGATTGTTATTTTGAATATATTTAATATATTCATTTTTTTTATGATTTATTTGTATTACTTATTCCTTCTATTTCCTAATATAAAAAATATATTATTACTACAGAAAAAAAATTAACTATAATTACTAGGTAATTACTTTGAAAATTAATAATTAACCAACAAATAAATTAATACCATAATTAATACCAGGAATAACTTTAATTTAAGATAAGTGAATATTATTGCATTTGTGTCTTAATAAATATTTTAAGTATAAATTACACATCCGAATGATGTTTATTTCATCGCCTGTTAAATTACATGTATAATTACTTATAAATTAATTATATACAGTAATAATTATACATCGCTGTTATAATTACATTGTAAAGCATTTCCGTTGAAAGAAAAGAAGGATATAAGACCTTACAAGGGTATAAGCCATGCGGAAACTGTTTGAAAAGGCGGGCAATTGAAAAATACATGTTTCCCACGGGGTTTTCACGGAATACGCTTATGCTCGCAGGTATCCGTGGTAAATAGTTCACCGTTTATGACAGGAGTGTGACGGTAAAGTTGAAATTACGACACGTCACACTTGCACAAGTTGTTATCTGGTCACTTTGGAATATGGATAATTAGAAGTATAGAAGTATAATACCGAACGCGTTGCATATGGCAGTACGGTATATCGCTCAAATATTTTCGAATAAATTATACGTTCGGCACCCGGGAATTGATTTCCACTTTTCTTCTCTCGTTGCTCGTAATAATATTGCGATTTTACGAGGAATGGCTGAGAAATTTCTAAGATGGAACGATCGATGCAGGCGTTTGTGGTCATTGGTTTGAACAACGGTAGCCGGCGCGACAATGTTTAAAAAAAAAACACAAGATCGCGATGGTCCGGCGCCATTGGCCGGCCGGCTTACAAGGAGAGGAAGAGACGCAGCGTCGTGAGATTCGTGGAAAAAAATATCTAGCATATCCCGGTTGCTTGTGGGGTACTTTCCTCAATGCATTATCCGAGAATCGGGTCAAGCCTTTTACAGACACAACTTGTAACGAGTTCCAGTGAAAGCGGGAATCACGCTAACGCCATGCTTTTCTAAGCAGCGGATGCGTTTTGATAGCGACACAATGATACAAACAGATAAAGAACACGAGAACTTTCTGAGAAAGGAGGATACAATTTAAAAAAAACGATAGGGCAGACTCGTTTTTCGAGAGTGCGTTGCGCGCCATGTAAATATATACATGCGCGTGCGTGCGCGACCATTTGTCAATGGCACCTATTTATTCGTAAAATAATAGCACAGATTTTTATGTCGGAAAAAGGCGTTCGTTTGTAATTCAAAGCTCGATTGACGCAACATTTGAAGCATATTCTAGATTTACCGCATATCTACAGTCTAACAGATGCAATTCGACATACGCGAAAGAAAAAGGAATATCAAAGCTTCGGATTTTTTTGTTTTATTGAGCACGCGCGGCGAAGATGGTAAAGAAGTGAGGTTAGGTGTTTTGGCAGCTCTGCGTATATTATCGCGTAGAAAGTCGCAAAGTCGCTTGCGACGCATCAAGAGAATGAATAATTCGTTGGATTTTTACCTCTTGACCTGGCGTCCAGTCGTCGCCAGAATTTCCATCTTCTTCGGGATCATCAGGATCGTCGGCGGAAAATTCTTCCTCCGACACGTCCTTCTTCTTCATGTTGCTTTTGCGCGGAATTTTTGCGGTTTTTTTTCACAAACAAATTCTGCGGACTCTCAACAAACGAACGAAACAGTCGCTGTGGCGTCGAATTGGCTTCTTTATTCTTCTTCTGATGAAAAGGTAGATGCGCGACGCTCAGCAATCAAGGGCCGCAAGGGGCTTCTATTTCTCGTATGTGTGCAATGTACGGTTAAGTGAGAGTGTAGAGAGTAAAAGCGATTAATATAAGGAACAGAGTACGATGTGCGTGCGCATGCGAGTCGGGCGACCCCTTTTACACAATATTGTCCAAATGAACTGTTCCTGTAAATTTTCGGGTTTCATAAGTTATGAAAATAGACGATTCTCATAATGAATCTTTTTCTTTGAATTACAAAGTTACACATGCCTTTGTAAGATTTTTTTATGTACCGATAATCGAATGACAATAAGTGTGAAGCGGGTACGAATAAGAGTGACAAAGAAGGGTATAGAAAAAAGAGAGGGGAGAACAGAAAAATTCGAGCAGCCTTTTCGATAAAGAGAAGAAAGAGATAAAGAATCTGTAATAAGCTAAATAATTAATCTATAACGCAATATTGGAAATCTTTACGAAATTATCGTATGAAATAATAAGGCGAACGGAGTAGTAGTCGAGAGTCGAGTTTTAAGTACAACTGGGACGCGCGCGCGCGTGTGTGTGTGTGTGTGTGAGAGAGAGAGAGAGCGATGAACGCGCGCGCGCGTTTTCTAGGAAAGGGGGAAGGTGGCGCGAGTATACGTTCTTGTAGTAGCAGGTGGACATAAATTGACTATATATTTTGTCATTTTATGTACGGCATATACTGGTTAAAACATATGCTTTGCTTGAACACATAATTAAATACTTTCAATACATAATTGAACATCTGTAGGATTACGGTTAAGGGCAACAGTTACTTGAAACGTAAGTTTGCATGTGTGTGCTTAATCATTGTGATAAATATATGTCTGTGCGTTGAATAAAAATTAATAAAATCATCGCTACAAAAAAATGCAATAACTTTTATCGTGTAACAATTTTGTTACGTTCATTGCCTAATTCGTATCCAGAGGTAAATTCAATAGAAAACATCGCGGAAATGAAATATTTGAAATAAATTAATATTTTAGAGTGTGAAAGCAAATTTTATACTATTTGTCAAATATTCGTTGTTACGCAAGACTAATTAAGTCGTTTGTTTCCGATTTGTTACGATTTTTCAATATTTTTCTAGATTATTTAGATAAAAAAGAAATTGTTGTTTAATGTAGCTGGTGCTGTATTAGTCTCATTTACTTTAATAAAAAATTAGCAATTTAAAAGAGGCTTTTCCAAATAAACTGCCATACTTTGTACGAATAAATATTTTAATACATAAAAAATAACATTGGTAATATACTTTTCTAATCTTTTGAATGCAGGATTAATTTGTCAAAATAAGTTTTAATTTTATAATTTAAATATACGAATTAAGTATTATTCATTATTAATACTAATTGGCACTAAATTTATAATATAATAGTATCATTATCTCGAGACATTTTTATTTCACGAAATAAATATAAGTAATCATTACCTAAATTTTTTATTTATGAATTATTATCCATTAAAGTGGAAAAGTAGTAAAAAGACTAGTTAAAAAACTAGTAAAAAGACAATTATTAAATAAATTTTGAAACATTTAAAAATTTACAAGTGCGTAGAGAATATTAATTAATTAATATTTATATTTCTAATTAATAATAATATTCGTAATTAAAAATAATAAATATCGGAAATTTTCAAAACATTCAATACATTTATCAATAACAAACTACATATTATTTTATATCCAGAATTCTATTCATGGCAACATATAATTTGTTATTTTTTTAATTACAAATGTAGCAAAAATTACGGTTAATAAACATATTTTTCGTTCTGAAAAATGTTCTAGTGTCTCTATTTAACTTTGTGATTCTTACTATCTTCTGAATTCCCTTATTATTGATTCACAACTGGATTAGCTTCTAGTAAATTCCAACTATACTAATATATTAATAATTTAATAAGTAGCGCAAACAATGTTGTATCGAAAACATATAATTACGTACTTACATTGATCTAAAAAAGGCATGTCAAAAATATATCAGTATATTTTACACTAACTTATTATTTTCTAATTGCGTACGCTGTTTTGTACATTCAAATTAAGAGACCGAAGCAGTGGAAATGAGAATAATACATCACTTACAAACTTAAAAAGAATTGAATTATGTATAATTTTTAACTACAAGATAAATCTAGTCGTATCTTGTTTTGAGCATTTTATTTATTTGATTAGCATAACAAGATCACTGCTTTACTTACAGTGGTATGAGAACGCATTTTTCTACGATTAAATAGTTAAAATCAATATTAATCAAAAGCATTATTTGTGTACTTAAAAATATTGTAAATCAATTATTTATAAATAAATTTTTATGAATAATGAGTACGTAAGAACAATTATATACGTAACAAATATATTTGTTGTGAGTGCAAATTCTGCAAGTTTGCGCCAGTACTTTACGTGATCACCAAAAAAATAACAGGATTTGAACGTTGTTAGTGTAAATAATAATATATTTTTAACACTAGATATTCAAGCAAAATTCGTTTGTTTTGCGTATGCTTTTTTTGCGTCGATTTAAATCTAGAATTGCTCCGATAGGTACAATACGGGTAATAAAAGTATTTAAAATTAAGAATTTATTTGTCGCAATAAATGCTTAATTTTACAGTTACAGCTGCATGGATTACAGAGTAATGATATAAAATTTAAATTTATAATTGGAAAAACTTTATCGGTTTTCTTTGTCTTTTTTAATAATACTTATACGTTTTGTCCGCTGTGCAGAATCCAAAATTAATGATGATCATCAACGTTTTTACGTACGTGTACTTTTCTTTATTTCGAATAGAATTTGAAATAAATGTGATTATTCTGTAACTTTCGAAGGGATGTCCGAAGCTTAATTTCTTAATCATTTAATCGTGAATTTGTTTATTTTTCCCTTTTCTACCTAATCACACGCTATTTAGAGTCTTGTCTAATTGCATAAGAATAAGCGTCTTGTCTAGTTGTATTGTCATCGATATTTGTCTTCGATGACTCGTTTTCCTTTGACTGATAAATCAAATATTCGGGTAAATATTATTTATTATTATTGCGTATGACTACATTTATTATACTACATTTATTATTACATCGGTTTAAATTGTTATCAATTGTATTTTCATAGCTAATTACGTTAAAAATAATTTTCATTTGGGAATGATTATTTTAATGAGCTAAGAAATATCGAAATTTAGTTAATACATACAATAATAAGACATACAATGATAAGTATACAATAATAAGATTTGAAGAAAATGAAATGTTTCCCGTAAAATTTGGTTTCATTTATATTTAAATATTTATTAAGTACATAAAAAGATTTATTTATCAAAGTTAATGTGAATGCATTTTACTATTACTAGTGAATGTAATGTTTTTCAAAAGAAATAACTGCAGATGTATGTGATATGATGATAGACCTTGGATGTCGTATCCTTTAATCCCCATAAAAGTAATAAATTATAAAGCTTTAACACTTAATAAGTTTTCAATCTCTAAAGATTCGGAAAGCATGACAAAAGATTTCTATTTTCTTAATAGATCATATAATTTTTAGAAAAAAATCACTTTATTTATTTAAAAGATAACGTGTAAATAATTTTATCACGCAATGATAAAATGCAAATTGAAGGTTGAAAAATTATTTTTAATTCTTGGTATATAATTGAAAGTCGTAGAGAAAAATTAATTGAAAAATAGATATTGATTTTAGTAGTATATTTCATTCTGATCTGAGGACTTAGAATTTTAGCATTTCAATTATTTATGACTTTGAAAACATGTTAAAATTCTTAGCAACATTTTTTTAATCAAATCGAGCTTATGTTAATGTCTTAAGCTTTATTCAGAAAATTTTTCAAAAAGTTTTCGTTTATGGATTATCCTTAAATGAGATTTTAATATTATATATATTTTTATTTTATGTTTGCGATATTATTGAACACATTTAATTGCAGAGTAATTAACTTTTGTAAAATTTAATGAGAGATAAGCAAAATATTTTTCGATATATTGTTTAAATTTTATGATATACTTTATTAAATTTTTGATTTTTTCATTTAAGGACTGCTGAATAAAAAATAATTTCAATTTGAATTTCAGGAAAAATAAACTTAAAAAATATTAATTTTAAAATTATTTGTACATTAATACTTTATCTTTCTTTAAATTTCTTATGTACAAAATTTATAAATTAACTGAATCGCCCTAGAAAAAGAACTAGAAAGTTTTCATTTAAACAATTAGAACAAAAAAATGTCTTAAAGAATTTATATTGTTAGTCGATAAATTATTAGTTACCGTGGTTCTTATTGTTTTCGAAAGAAATTAATTAACAAATGAAAATACTCGATACAAGCGGTAAGTACCTAGAATTGGTTTTTTTGATAAACGGGACCATTTATTATGGTATACGGTATACGATGTACGGAAAGGGGAATTCAAGAGCAAAAGTTTTCCAATACTGCGTCATGCGTGACATACGTTAATTGATCGTCACATTGATTATTAACGATCTTCGGTCATTTCAAAGGTTTCAAACTATTATCGAAACGTCATTCACGAAGACGTTTGCTCATTTTGATAAATTTGTAAAGGTTGGAAAAACATTGACGAATACTTTAAAAGTTCTTTTAACAAAAAATAGTTTCTTATATGCCACCGTTTACAACTAGACACTAATTTCTACAAAGTTCACGGAGTCTAAATTACGTGTGTGTGTGTGTGTGTGTGTGTGTGTGTGTGTGTGTGTGCCATGTAAGGTTTCTTTGGATTTCATAAAATTATATATATGTTTCATTTCTTAAAGGTTTTAACGAATTGCAATTAATGTATTCACTCACGTATTCGGTGTTTAAACAAAAAAAAGTATCGTATCAAGATGGAAACATTGATATTAATAAATATATGAAATAATGAGGTATTTAATGTTTATTTTTAAATTAAAAATAACACTGAACTTAATTACTTTGGAAAATGTTTCTCAAAAAGTAAATTTATAAGAAATAATATTTCTTTTCACATGCAAGTACATATGCATATACAAATGTTCGCACGCATAAATCATAAAACATATTTATCACATTTCGCTGAACACATGTAAATTGTTTGGCGTTTAAACTTGTATTTTTAAAGTAGAGATGGATTATTGGTTCGAATATATCTTGAATCAGAGAATACATAATTACAGAGAGATAAATGCATAATTGACTATGGAATAATAATAACTGATTAATTCATGCAAGATTCTAGCAGCTGATTCTCTGAATAAATTAGTTTGTTGTAATTTTAAGAGATGGCGCAATTGCTTTGATTTCATCAATGTAAATAATACTTACGTATTGGGAAACAATTTCATATGCATAAATTTATCTTCATATTTATTAGTTACTTTAGTTTCGTTATGATTTGAAGTAGTTGAGCATGTTGTATAAAATGAATATTCCCTTAGTAAGTAGAATCCGATTTAACAATTACAAGGGTAAATATAAATTTTATAGACTTTACAAAGCCTTTTACAATGTTAGTAAATTTGATTAGATTCTATTTTACGTAAATTGGTGTTTCAATTAACAGACAACTTCTATTATATAATATATATATATATATATATATATATATAAAATATATGAATTATTTTCATTCATTTAGCGTCATGTGGTGTATCGATTTTTATCGTTTGACTATATTAGCATACTTTTGGATACCTTGAAAATTTAAAGGTCACGCAAATAACTGTTAACTAGATGTATGCCTAATTGCCTAATAAATTTTGATAAAGTTAGACATATATTTGCAAGAAATTTACTTTCTCTACAAATTTTTTGATAATAAGTTATTTTTTAATGCCATTTTCTTTCCACTGTCATATGTTTTTAGAAATCTAGTACTTTTGTAAAAGGAACTTTAAAGCAAGTTTAAAAAATTAATATATCGTGGAAAAATTGAGTGATTATTTGTAATAATTGTAGAATGATTAGCTAAATAAAAAAAACATAGAACATTCATCTTAGATATATAATATTTGTGTATATTGTGTAAATAATATATATATATATATGTAGATAATATGTATTTTTCATTAAAATTACTTATAAAATTATTTATAAACGATTTTTTAATTTTTAAATTCTGTTAGTATAATGTATTTTATGAGTAAATTATGGTTATTTATTTATTAATAAGGAGCTAGAAAAGTCCCTTATGATTTATAGAACACGACCAACTTAGAAAGAAACATTTGTTTAGTATGTTAAAAATGCTTATGAATTAATAAGTAATACATGAAGCCTTATGTAAAGACTTTTTTTACAATGCGAATTGTTTTATTATATATATTAGATTTCGTACAGAAAAACGATACGACACGAAGCAAATTATTGCTTACTACAGTTAGTAAAACTGTTCACCTTGCCATGAAATTTCATGATAATAAAAGCTTAAGTGAGAAGATCGTTAAATATCTAACCGCGGTTAATGTGAATTTATGCATATTACCAAAATGTGCATGGGTGCGTGCGCGTTAGTGTTAGTATTTACATTATGAATTGTCAGATAAGTACAGCTAATGATGTATTTTATCTATGTCTTTTAAGGAATTAGGAGCATTTGTTTCATAATAAAAATTTGAAAATCACGAACGTAATGGATGCCAGTTACTTTAAAATACTAGTCACTTAAACTTAAACTTAGCCACGTCAATGAGTAAGAAGACAATTTGAATTTTTGTTAAATAAAGAACAATTGTCTGACAGCTTCGTTTAGTTGCAGATTTATTTTAATTAATAATAATAACGAAAACTTACAATCAAAAGTAATTTTTATTTGTATCGTTAAAAATAAGTCTATTTTTACCATTTGAAAACCTTACATATTAAAAATTGCTAAACTAAGTATATCGCGATGGTTTTCGATATCCTCCGAAAACGAATACAACTCTAGAGCTAGTAATGATCCAATTAAAGACCTGACTAAATAAAATATATTACGTAGAGAGATATCTGACGAGTGTCTATGTTTCAAAGTACTTTATATCGAACACCATAATTTATTCTCAAGTTTGCTTTATTAATATTATAGAATAAATAAAATGAAGCCTTAAAAGTACGTATAACTATTTCGTAGTTTTTTTTAATTAAGTAGTTAAATTTTTTATTTAAGAAATATTAGAAACACGGGTTAATAATATTCTATATTTTCTTAAGTAAATAAATGTTTGTTGATTATTGATTAAAAAATGCGGAATATATACGAATGTGAATATAGTTCTTTATACGAAATATTATACGAAATATCAGTTTGAATACATAAAATTATTTATATTGCCTTTTTTATTAATAAAAATTTAGTTTAGTCGCAATTCTTAAAGTATATTATGAAATTATTAAGAATATTTTTGAGAAATAATGATATATTATTTGAAAAAATTATTAGTACTGTATAATAAGTATTTTGATCAACTTAAATTTATTAATAATATATATTATTTATATTACATACTTATTTATAATACTGATATCTCTTTTTATTATGTTACCAGAATGCAATTGCCTAAAAAATTTTGATATGTAATTTTCTAACTGGTTGAAGGGTTAACATCTTTAAAGGATTGTAAAGAGAGAAAATAAACTTATCGAGGTCCCGTGTAAAAATTACATTTATTTAATAACTGAATTATATATTATTTACAAAATAACCTAACAATTAACTGCAATATCCTTACAATTACTTCGACTGTAATAGTTATTGCTTCCCACAATACGATATCAGTTACTAGTTGTATGCTTTGATATCATCAAGAAGGTGTTTAAAACAATCTTCGAGAGGAATATTGTTACTTTTGCTGTGCATCAATCTTTCTCCATATGAGTGTACTTATGAGCTATAACAAGGACGAAGGTGCGAAATGCAGATCGATTAATTTAATAACACGAAGAGTTATATTTTTGTCGGTCGCTACGCATAGCCTAAGAATTTACTAAACCATTTGTTGCAAAGATCGGTTGTATGATTTAGAAATCGCATGCCGGTCATTCGTCACCGTTTTTATATTTTATAACCTAAAACATAAGAATAAACACTAACAATTACAAATATTTTAAACAAATTGTTATAACTGAAATTAAAAAATGTCCTTTTTAATGACTGATAAATAAATATTGTTAAGATCAATTGATATATACAATTTCAAAGTAATTTGATTAATTTTGGGCCTTAGCTTAAGTACATGTGCTTAAGATTTTTATGTCTAAATTTTTAAAGCTGTAAGATAATGCAGGAAAATCTTCCTTGTTTTATGGTTACACATTTGTTCTTGTTACGTTTCTTGCGTATGTGCGTGTGTACGCTCGCACGCGTGTTGAAGGGTATCATGAATCATTTAATATTTTGTACGAGTATATATTTTTTAAATATTATATTGCATTTGATATAATTTTTTTCATTTATCTTTTGTAAGAAAGTTACGTTCTTTCTTGCTACTTTAATTGATATATACAAAATAATTTATGTTTATAAATATTTATATACATTCATATATTTCTTTTCGATAAGTGATATACAGTAAGTAGATGTTGCGATTGTGAAAAATTTCACAGATTTTGGATTTCGGCACAAAGTCGAGATTTATTTTCTCTACGATCGTTCAGATTTAGATTTATGTATCACATTTTCGATAAGTTTTTCTAAATATTCTTCCTTTTTTATGAATTAATTTCTTTTTTTCCTAATCATTGATCATCACTAGGCTACCTTATAAACAATATTGTAAAGCTAAAAGAAAACTTAGCTTCGACGCTGTAATATTTCATACGGCGTTATTACGAAAATTGGTATCACGCAATAAATATTAGTCAATGCAAATTATAAAATACATTACGGATTACAAATTCGAAGATTAAATAATATTTCCATTATGTTACTCTATTCATTCTTACCTGCTTGCAAAGTAAACATAAAATGGTTATTAGAGAAGGTTATTGTCTTTTTTAGATGACCACGACACCAACGGTACGCAAAACCTTCAACGTTTCAACTCTCGCAGCGAGTCAAGTTCTGAGCGCCAGTTAACATAATTAAAAGCCTTTATCAAAAGCAGTGGCGAACCACACGGAAAATCTGCCTTACATACCTCGTACTATTTAAGATTTGGATGTACATGTGAGTGGTCAACTCAGACGCTGATTTATAAGCAACAACTGAATTCTGCATGTCATAACCGTGAGGCGCAACTAGACTGTTGTAGTTACTGTTCCTCTGACTTTTCTTAAGGAAGGTTAACAAATGGGCGATAATCCATGCTTTATCGTCATTCATCACAAAGTTGACCACACGAATGATTTTTACCAGTTCTATAAGATTACGATTGTGATAGCGCTTCTACAGAGCCTGTCTACTTATCATTCTCCAGATTAAATGGAAAGATAATGTAAGTTTAAGTTTATGAAATTGTTTCATTATTATAGTTTCCATTTTTCATTATTACTTCGTCCATTTTAATGTGATAATCACGAAATTAATCTGTCCTTCTAATTAATCTGTGCTATTAAAATAAAAAAGATCCTATATCGACTTACTATTAATACGTACATTAGATCAGATATCATATAAACTTGGTTATATGCAGCCTCACTTTAAAGTAAAAAAGATAATGCAATGGTAAACTTTTCATATTAGAACAGTTTGGGTACGTGAAAAAGAAAAAATGGAAAAAATGTTTGGAATATTACTGTGAAAAATAAACCAGATATAAGAAATGTTATAACTGACCCTCCACATGATTTACAGCTGATATTAAATCCTTGAATATAGTCCTATCTTGAAACTTATTTCGTGAACTACTGAAGTTTTCTTACACCCAGAATTTTAACCGATCAAGCCAAAACTTTGCATTCCTATTCTCAAATATATTATCTAACTTTATTAAATTATTTTTTTACATTCTACATTTCATACAGTTTTATATATATATATATATATAAGAGGAAAAAAATAAAACCTTTTCTCGTTTCTTGTTTAATATCGTAAAGATTAAACAAAAAATTTTAATTCGAATCATTTGAAATAAAACGATAAAAATATTACTTGCAATTGAATGTTTTAGAACGAAATCCAATCTTTTTTACAAATAATACGGAATTTTATTATTCTAATTATATTACATTTATTTTAGCTTAGAATGATATAATAATCTAGAAATTATTGCGTCTACGAAGTAAGGAATCTTGAATACAGTCTTGCTTAGACCGATATTTTTCTTATTTCCAATTGTTTGTATTTTAAAGATGTCCAGTGTATTTGTAATTAGAATAATAAACTGTTCCCTTGAAAAAGTGTAAAAAAGTAAAAATAATAAGAATAAAATTATGGAATAAATTTTATATTTTTGTCTTTTAAAGTAATATTTAAAAATATTACGTAATAGCTTGTTAATCTGAAAAAAGCACCATTAAACAAAGAAAGTAACAAATGAAATAAGGACAGTTCAAGTTATTTTATTCAAACGAGGACAGATGTTTAGAAAATACTTATACAATAAATAGTATTTTTTATCATAGGTTAAATATAAATGGATTTCCATTTCTTCAAACTATTTCTGTATGACTTATTGTAGATGAAATTTTTTTTTAATTTATATTTTCTTTTATTCGAATGCATGATATGAATTAGTAGCTTCGTTGTTATTCTTTAAATTTAAATGAAATAAATAAATAGAAATATATAATTTTTCAGCTATTATTATTTTTAATTTTAATGATAATAAACTTTAATGTTGTTATGTAGTTTTCTTTATTATATTTTTAAAGATTAATATTTCTTGTTTTAGATTATTAAAGTATATCATAGTACATTATAGTATATTTTTCTAACGGTTGAGTGTTTCTGAATTTTTCGTATTTTTAATATCTCATTATATAAGTACGTAAAGAATAGTTTGTAAACTATTATAGAGTATGGAAGTAATAAAATAGGAACAATTAAATAATAAAATTTTAATTTTTACGAATACTTATTAAATTTTACTTATCGAATTAGAATATATATATTTAACTATTGTACTATGTAATTTTTTCCAATCATATAATTTAATGTTTTTCGTAACTTCAAAGATAAGGGTAAATTTATGCAAACAATTCATGTGCAGCACAATTATATTTTGCAAGAACTGTTTTAAAATCTAGATTAAATTATCTATGTATACTTAATATTAATTCAAAATATCCTATTTTTAATAAGAATTATTAAATAAATATTATAATAGACAATCATCGAAAATAGCAGTTCATGTGCTATAATAATTTTAATAATTTATACGTATTATGTAATTAATGAAATTGAATGTCTTGTAAAATATTTTATTGTACATAAAGAGCTTTATAAAATTATTTTATCAATGTAAAATTTATACGTCTTATTAGGATCTATATTATATAATAAGAATTTTCCTTTCGTGTAATTTATATAATTTATAATTTTAAAATGCTTTTAAATAATTTCGAAGGTAAATGGTATTTATAAATACTATGCAAAAACATTAACTTTAATAATATTTACCAATTGTGCTTGAATACATTTTATAGTATTTTGTTTGTATATCACGTCGAATGCAATATTTATTTCTAAGAGTGTACAGGTTGGAAAGGTAATTGTCCTTTCAGCAAATAATGAGTGTACTCCATTCTGCTCCTTTTACTTTAACCATTGGGGGCAATATTTTATCGCGTATGCAATATATGGTGTAAAATCGCTTGTGCGAATTTATCTTGAGTCTGCAGTTATTATTAAATCAGATAACTGCGTATGTTTAGCGACATTTATTTCATGTTTCGTTTCATAGCATTTCTATTTTCTTATTGTTAATAATTACATTTCATTCCGAACCGAATTTAAGTAATACAATAGTATAATTAAAATTGTGATCTAATCTTCAAACACAATCTCTTCAGAATCTCTTCTTCAAAAAGTAAGAGAACAATATGAATATCATCCAACGTAAAGAATAATAAAATTATATTTTTGAAGGTAATATTATCCACTTAGTAATATTCAAAACTGAAAAAAGTCGGCGACTACTTAACCAAAATATAATTGGATTTTAATGTCTAATGTATTCCATCATCGTGAAAAATCATCCCGACCTTACGCACAACGTATAAAAGTCAAGCACTTAGTTGCTCGCGCGTGTTATTCAGCATGTTTCGGCGCCCTCACAACAAAGTACGAAACTCTCGGTTTATTCGACAAATCCCCGTTATAACTACGCGCGCATGTGGTAAATATAGGCGAAGTCAGGCGCGGCCTCCATATTAAAGCCGAAAGTTCGCTTTCACGACTCGAAATTTCCGTCGAGTGCTTTCGCCCATTTGTCCTACAAATCGTTTTACAATCGGATGTCTCTAGCAAAAAGTCTCGATATTTCAAGTTTGACCTCGCAAAATCTATGTGTATGCGTGTAATCTACCATTTTTTATACCCAAAAGTGCAGTTAACGCGAAGATTTTGTGGAAGACATCAATTTGTTTTACGCGAATTTCAAGTATTAAATATTTGCATTACAAACAAAAATTTATGCTCTACTCGTAAAGATGATCCTGTGTTTCTTAAGGCGAATCGTGCGTTTTAGGAAGATAATGCACATTTTGTTTGTTAAAGGAAGTAACTGGGGTATCACATAAACATAAGTATTGATTTATATTTACAAATAATAAGCGCTGTTAACTTGAAAAATAAACTATACTTCATTGAAGAAAGATGCACTTACAGAATAATATTCTAATTATTCATTTAATCTAAAATTATTTCTACAGAATTGTAGCATATGAATTTACTTATATATGCATATATATAAAATATTATGTAATATAACATGTTCCAAATAAAAATCGCGATAACGTTATCTGGAGGACGATTTGATAAATGCGTATCTTCTATTTATAGCGTAAAGTAATAAAGCCATACACATTAAGTGGAACAAGTCAAATATGACCAGACTAGGCTGAGCATAATTGCATGTTGTTGTCACTGTTTCATGCAAATATTTGTATTTAAAGAGATTACTTTTGCATGCAAATAAAATTTCAAAAGAAATTTTATAATTTCTTTATCCTGTAAATTTCTTGTATTTTGTAAATATTAGAAGTTCTATCGTGAAATTTATTGTACACAGTAATTAAAATATGTTTCAATTTATTTAGAAAAATTCATTAATATAGCTTGACATGAAAATAAAATAAAATAAAAGAAGTCGGCACAGTGTGAACATACTATGCTATATTTATCGATTAAAGTTTTTGTGATCAGAATTACAGTAGAAATTGATTTTGGAAAGAAAATGTATTATAAAATAAAAAAATATGCTATAAAGCTTTCTCTATTGGAATAATTAAATATAATTTTCGAATATATGTATATATAATTTTATTATCTAATTTGTCAAATATTCGAGTTTTTTTAAAAATATTATTTAATAACTTCTATTATAAATTTCCCATTTTTGTGGACCTAATATCATTGTACAATTTTTAAATAACCATTTTTTTGTTTACAATCCAGTTAATTGATTTGTTAGTGTCTATTATATTAAAATTTGGAAATTAAATAAGAATAATTATAAGTATTGTTGTTAATAAAAAATAAGATTATATTGTGAAGTCAATCTGAAGAAATATAAGTGTATTTAATTTATACAATAATATATACTTTATGATAGCAAAAATTTTTATATGAAAATCAAAAGAATATTAAAAGATACTTTCTAATTAAACAAATACCATATAATTTTTCATTATAATATTTGTAAAGTTAATAATTTAGATTATATATTCTAATTTAATAATTACCGATATAATATTTATAATATTTTAATATTATTTATTTATAATATTTATAATATTTTTATAATATTACTAAAAACTTGTTTCCATGTTATATTTCATAACTATACAAATATCATTAAGAAATATGGTGATTATCGGTGATTTATCACATTCGGCGTATCAGTTTAAATTAAGTGAAATGTGCTGAAAGATTTACTATGCACTTTATGCTAAGAGACTTTTAACATTGGAGCCATTTTGTCGTTATTGAAATTTATAAAAGAAGCAGGGGATAGAAGTTACGTCACTTTTGTTATTCAGTCAAAAATATAATTATATTATGAAACACTTAAGCAATTAAAAGTAAAATTAAAAACTTATGATAAAAATGGTGAATGTTCTATCATCTTTAAATGATTATAACGATGTTTCTTTATTTCTGAGTTAAATGCTTTTATCATGTGCAGGATGGCGATTATATTAAACTTAACAAATACGTTAACTCATACATTTCAGTTGATTTAGCTTTATAAATATTACTTCATATATTAATTTCCAACATATTACTGAAACCTACAGATCATTAACATAATCAAAACACGCTCACGAAATAATATTGACACGATGCAGGAAGGTTGTAATCTAAAGCAATCAAATATAAAGTTTAATTTGTATTCACATCTATGATATAGAATAGCAGTGCATAATGTGTGTGTGCATGAGTGTGTGTATCCGATAATAACTTTATTCGTTTTATTTTACAATCAATACATTTTACGAACAATATTGATATACGTTACATTTACAGAACACACTGCATAATTTTGAAATTCTTAGGCAATTTTAAGTGAAATTGTAAATCCATTTTAGCGAATGAAGCTTCTTGCGTTTTCTTGCGCTTGATTTCATTGAAGTTTCTATGAATGCAAAGTTAATCATCAACTATTCAAGAACGAAGAGAAATATAATATATAAGCAGAAGGAAAGTGGACCATGGACTAGGCAGTTAAATGCTTAGCAAGATCCTCGGACAAGTTGATCAACAATTTCTGGAGTGGAATGTGCGCAGTTAGCGAGCAGATCGGCTTACAAAGGAGGCCGAAGGCCTGACGACCATGAGAAATATAGACAAATTCCGTGGCCAAATGTTTAGAAACTTGCACTGTACAAAGAGCGCCAACGGAAACGAAGAAGACCATAATTCAACTGAAAAAGCGAAACATTGACTCGCGAGCTCTTGCCAGAAGTAACTCGTACACACATCGTGATCTGTAATATTGTACGTTAAAGTTGGCCGTATTTTACGGACAATTCATGTCATCATTTTTCTTGCATTTGGAGTATTGAAATCGTCGAAAAGGTTGCACCTGTGTTGAAGAAAAATCGATGATACATCATTGCTAGTATTGCTTTTAAAAACAAAGGACATTGAAAAATAAAACTGCAAGCAGACTTTATTTACACTTGGAGAAATCAGTGCAGATTACCTAAATTTTCTTACTATTTTAGTATGTAGCATTCCATGGAGTGTTATCTTTAGACACTGTCAGTTTCTAGAAACTTATGGAGAAGAGAAGACATGAAGTATTTCATATGATTCGTTCTAGTTTACGAGACCAATATTTTTCAAGTATTAATAAAGGAATTAATTCTTCATTATAATTAAAGAAAAAGTATTAATAAATTAGTGGTTAGCTTTTTGAAATAACTGAAATATGTTATATTTCAATCTTTTTAAGAAGAAGATTTTAAGATTTCAGATAAATTTTACAAATAGATTTTTTATCTCATCGCAGTTCTCTGTTCATTTCATTATTATAGCGATAACTGATTTATGCTTCCAATTATTTTACATGTAAAGATTTTATCTTACACGTTTTATTTTCTATGATAATTAAAACAATAAAAATGTAGAGAAAAATCTAAGAAAATAAAGATGCGAGTCAAATTTTGGTGATTTCATTATATCGAAACGATTTCTAACATTATAATATATATATTAATAAATACCTTTTCACTTTTAATTTAAGACTTGTATGTAGCGAAATATATATATATACCGAACTATATTCGATAAGATATAGAAAAAGTAAAATATACTTCAAATTTATATCAGTATAAGTGAACTGATTTTTACATTCAAAGAGTTAAACATTAAAAGCTTGAAAGTGACGATGATTAATTAAGTCTCGTTGTATGAACTCTTTGAAGTGAACTCTTTGAATTTGAACTCTTACATTGCATTCTACATTTGTTTAATTTTTATAACAAGGCTTTATTAGAAATTTACAATGTAACTTAGAATTAATGAAAATTAGTTTAAAAAAAATAATTATCTGCGATTAAGTTTCTAGGATAACTGGGAACATCTTCACCTTGTAAATACACTCTGTCATAACTCAGTTCTAGCCCACATGTAGCTAAACACAATATCCATTTCTCTCAGCATTAAAAAACGAAGCTTTTTCTCCAATTCCTCTTGCAAAAAACAAGCAAGAATCCTTCTCTTTTCCATCTATCGCTCGCCGCTGTTTCGGCAAGCAGCGGCTGGAAAATGTTGCACGTCTCGGCCGAGAACAAGAAAGTAAACACCTCTCGGGGCTTGCCTACAAAAAAGAAAGGAGGCAGTAACACTCCCGGGAAAACGCGGTTTGTTTATCGGTCCGCCTTGCGAAAAATTCCACTTCTCCCCCAGTTGTCATCCCGATAAACATCACGCCCTGCACTCCATGTTTTTCCCAGAGAAGAGAAGAAAAAGATCGATTTCACGCGCCATGACCCTCAGGCCAACCCGAGGCTCTTCGTATTTATTATTGTATTTTGCTTTGTTTGCTTCTTCTTTTGTCAGCTAGTGTTGGTGTACAGTTAAAACGCTCGTCTTGTTATCGTTGTTGCTTTATGTGATATTTATTTTGTCTTATTATTTTTTTTTATTTTAAGGTTAGCTAATTGCAAATTGAATTTAATGAAAAACTATAGTAAATTTAGGTTGCAAAGGAATCGAATCCTTCGTTAAAAATTCACTGTTAGCTTTAATGACCAATGAACACAGTAGTGGAAGATGCAAAATTAAATTTAATTGATTTAATTTTTTCTATAAAGTAAAATTTCGCTTTATTTATCAAGTAAAATGAGTTTTAAAATACGATATTTCTTTGATAAATTAGATACTTTAATCTTTTAAAATTTACATGATTTTTTAATAATGTGCAACATATAATTCTAATTATAATATATTTTAATATTATTTTAGGATCAATTTTAAGTCGCAGTACCAAAAAATTAGCTAAATTTTTTAAATACCTACGTATTTTTACTTATTTCAAGACAACTATTGCCTATTTAACTCCTTGCATCAGTTATCTAAGTAAATTTGTAAAATGCATCTTACTTTTAATTGATTGTAAACTGTTAAATATAAATTAGGCTAAACATTTTCGAAAAATAAAATAGTTATTTGCGAATTTAACTTTCTTTAGAATGCCTTTTCAAAGCTAAAAGCTTCTATTCAACTTTTCAAAGCTATTACTGCTAGCTACAAGCGATGTTGGAAATTGTCTGATCGATCTTTGACTTTATCTACTCAAAGTTGATTTTCACAAGATCGGTTCATAAGTCATTTAAGTAGTAACGTGTAGATAGTAAGATGGACGGCTTTTACTCCTTAATGTACCAATGTTTCCCGTTTACTTAAACTTCTTCCATATACCTACAAGTGTATTTTCAGGTTAGTGTCGAAACAGATTTATAAGTTGTTCTTTTACAATAAAGTAATAATTACATGAAGATTATTTGTTACAGTTTATTCCATGACTAAACCGGAATTTTAAATATAAATGTAAAATGTAATTTCATGGTTATAATATAATGAACGCGTATGTAAAATTAATAAAAGTAACTTATAAGATATTATAGTAAGGAAGATTCATATACATAAAATAAAAAATTTTCCGTTAAATATTTTGTATTATGGAACTTTAAACAATTTTAAATTTCGTGTAATTTAAAAAAGCTTATCATACGTAGTAATGAAAGAAGAACATTTTTTAGTTATTATTTTGAAAAGTAGAAATTAAAGTTTTAAATTAAATAAATTCTTATGCTCACATTCTTAGCAATCAGGAAAGAAGTAGAGCATTTGTTGAGCAATGTAATATTTCATAATGTTTATAAATTTAAATGGCTTGGGTAAAAATAGATATACAAATTTAAATTCAATTTTAAAGAACGAAAAGTTATAAGGATAGACTCACACGTAAAGTAGTATTCATAATCCAAAATTTATTTAATTTTATAATGATAAATACTAAATAAACAAAATTAACTTGAAAGTCATAAAAAAATCTTGAACTAAATATATAAACATTTTAAACATAAATAATCATAAAACAGCTACCATTATCTCTTTAAATAAAATACATTTTTTACTGTTAAAATATGTTGCGTATATTTGCGTATATTAATTACCCATGTTATAAACATTTCTGACAATACATTATTATTTAGTTTCTATCGAGTTTCTGTCTATATAAAAGGCATCTTTATATGCGTACAAGTTCATGTCTTACTTTTTAAGTATAGCTTATTTAAGTTATTTAAATAAAAACAGTGAGATTTAAGATTGGCAAATCCGACCTTATCGTTATCTTTTCAACTTTTGCTTCATATTTTAGACTGCCTAATCAAAGATGACTTTTAAATACTTAGCACTTTATGTACCATTGAACTTTTATAATTCCATTCTTAAGACTACTAGTTTTATTTTGTTTCTATTTTCTGACAATCATCATTTTTAAACAATTATTCATTATTTTTAATACGTATCTTTAGATAATATATCGAAAAATAGGATTTACCAGATTATTAATACATCTTTGACAATTCAATTACTTGATTTCGCTAACACTTAAAATGTCTTAAGATTTTGTGCGCTATTAGACTTTATAATAAAACTGATATATTATATTATGGAAACTCGCGTAACTTACTTGAGGAAACATCGTTCACTCGGTGTTAAAGTTTGATTTTCTAGCATTTAAGCGATCTATCCGGCACTAATTTCATATATGCCATACTGAAATACTGCTGATTTAATAATCTCAATAAAGATGTTAAGTGCTTCCGCGATATCTATTAACATTTTTACTATGAATCCTTTCATCGTGCTTTAGTCTTGATTAGTAACACGACCTTTAAATAGTAATTTTATAGTGGATTGGTTGTTTTATTTTATATATATGTCTTTATTTTTTTATGATTCATAACTTAAAAATCAAATTAAGATTTTTTATGTCAATTTAAGAGATATAAATTTTGTTTCACAAAGAACTGTTTTATAAAGAAATTATTATTTGTCTGTAATAGAAGTTATAAGGAGATATTTAAAGTAAGTAAAGGGAGTTTATTGATAATTTCAATGTGATGGATCAACATTTACATAAGGTAAATAGTTGTAATACTTACTTCATGCTCTTCATTTTCCAACGATCATTGAACGATTAGTTAACTTTGCCGTTAACGTGGGTATCTAATTCTAATTTTATACTCGTAGAGATCTTTTCGTGTATTCTTTAAAAGTAGTATCCTAAAATGTAAATCTTGTAAAACCCTTTTATGCCATAGGTAATTTAAAGTTTTAATTCTGAAAGTGGGAGTTATACATTGAAACTAATTAGAAATATTAGACAATTAGTAGAAAAAATTCAATCCGAAAATACGATACAGTAAGTAGCATTTCGACTGCTTTTAAATATATATCTAATTTATAATTAGATATATTACGATAACTATTTTTCTTCCTTTTTTATTTCTTATACAATTTTACTAATATAATGCTAAGAACATGTAATTTTATAAAGAAAAATAATAAAATTAAGAAATTGAATCATCTTATTCGTATAATTAAGTATAAAGAAATGCATAAATATTTAATATTGTATATTAAATATACAATATTACCTATGCGAATATTATATTACCTACGCGAATAATTAGCGATTTAATAAATGTTAATTTCGAGATTTATCAAAGATCAGTCTTGAATATTTTATTATGTGCAATCAAAATTTATAACAATTTTGTAATCAATCTTTTTGATATTAATTTTAAAATATTTTTATTCTAACACTGTAGTACTTTGAGAAGATCGAGTTTAAAAATAAAATAGCAATTAAAACTGTAACTTTTTATGTAATCATTAGAGTATATTTTTAATGTGTAGCTTTCAATTTTTAAATATTAAAATAAATGCTTAATTTACTTTCCAGCGCGTTCGTAAGAACAATTCTAAACTTATTGTTTCAAAATTTAAGTCTGTTAAGGTTCTTAAAATTACTCATAAAAAAATTAAAAAGAAGTAACGTTCAAGTGCACATAAAGAGTCATGTCTCGTTAGGAAAATCGGTGCAACCGCCTCTTGAAAACGAAAGGAAAGAAATTACCTCCTGGTCGATTTTTATGCTTCTGGAAAGCACGTATGGACCGAAAAGATATTTTCTACCCATGCCAGTTCTCTACCACCAAAAAGAAAATAACATGGTACGTTGCGTTAGCACGCAAATTAACAACAATATGGAAATTGATGGAACAGCACGTCGAGTAGCGCGCGAAATAACGAGATCCTTTTTTTGCAAGTCCTGGATTTAAAATAACGTTTTCCAAGCGGACAGACACGGCAGATATTACCACTCCTGCACGAGGTCGATAGCCCCATCCTCTGAGATGATAGAAAGAAGGGGATAATACAATCCGCGCTTGCGCCGAAGATCTAACGTTGTACGCATGTGTCGCGGTGTCTTCGTTTACCTCTTTCAACCCTTTTCCACTCCCATTAAACTATCCCACTAATACTTACTTTCTTATTATCTTACTCTTTTTATCGCTCACGCGATTTTGTTCTCTTTAAGGCTTCTTCATTTACTATTATTGCCATTTGGTCTGTTTAGTGCACGTTCTTTTTCACGTTCTCTACATTACTTACTTTAGTTTTCTATCCTAATAACTTACTTTTTCTTCGTATAACATCTATATCTTTATCTTACTTTCATTTTTATTCTACGAACTTTTCCTTAATTACTTTATGTTTTTGTTCACCGTATCTGTATTTATTTCTCTGTGTTTAACGACTCTCAGACTCGTCTCTAACGTTCTCTCAATAGAATATCTTCAATAGAATATTTAATTTTATTTACTTATTTCATAATTGAATACTCTATTTGATACCCTAACGATTAACTCTCAATTTCTTCAAAATTGAAATTCCTCCACCTTTACCTTTATAAAAAATTGATCACTATTTCTCTCTCTTGCGCGCTATTTCATTTACTTTTACCTCCTTAAAATCTCAGTTTACTTCTTCCTCTTTCTTTTCTAATCCGTTCTCACTTACCGTCACTCCCATTCTTCGTTGTATTTTCTACTATCGTGTTCCTTGTCTCATTCGGTTCACTTATCTCGTCTTGACTCTTGAGCCAGCAAACATATAACCTCCTACTTCTCTTGCACACCAGCGCACACATACTCATTCGCATACTTTCTTCCTCCGTCTCCCTCTCAATTTCTCTTCAGCTCTCTCGTAGGATCTTTCGCTTTTGTCTTCCTGTTCTTGGGACATACCACTTGCGTTCCAAATAAGCACAGAACGTCCTGCTCCATCTTCTCTCTCTCTCTCTCTCTCTCTCTCTCTCTCTCTCTCTCTGGATCTAGCACCCCACTCTCACGTATTTGAAGCCGCGCGCGATCCTCCCATCGTAGTCATACAATTCCGAAAGCTCGAAGCGCGTCGGAGTCAGTGTTCGCGGAACCATCCCGACTGAAGCATCGTGCGGAACGCTTCTGTCGTGCGTTTCGAACATCTAACACATACCCTTGTGACCGCTACCGATTGTACGTAACGAACACGTGTGCATGTCCCGTTGGCTTATTTAAAGATCGACGAGTACATAAATAAATTACATTGTCTATACGATTTACGTTTCAATATTTGTATCTATTCGCGTAGAGATGCAGAGCATGCATCCTTTAACTAAGTAAGAGACGGGAAGCTAGAGGTAAAAAGGTAGGAAAACGTTGGTGGTATTGTCTAACCGAAGTAAGAAGCAGAGAGAGAGTGAGAGAGAGAGAGAGAGAGAGAGGAAAGAGTAGGGAGAATTCGGGAATCCACAGAACTCATTATGTTGGAGCTTTACGGAGTCGCTGGGGACGGCATGAGTTACCGGTTGCCGCCACCACCGCCACCCCGGCGAGTAACGACGCTACAAGCCGAACAGCTAGCCGCACTCGAGGTACGTCGGTGGAAGGAATGCTGTGCTCGCACAACATCGCCACGAGCCCTTCGAGACCATTGCGAGTTTACGCTCATTACACAGTATCTGCCTTCTCGCACGCCCGGCATTTGTGCTTCCCACTTGAATTCGCTGCTTATTAGCCTGGATCGTTGAGGAAATGCAGGGATGCGGATCCTTGCAAGATTAAGGGTTGGGATGCAATAGGACTACTTGATCATGGGCTTTTTATCATTCGGCATGGAAATTGTGATTGTGGTACTTTGTACGATTGCGAGGAATGGAGCGTTTTGTGGTATTTGGTGTAAGCGCGATTTCCATAAGTTTCATTCGTCGGTGCAAATCGATCTTTAATCAAGCGAATTTTAAAACGATACCTTCGGAATTTTCCGTTTCTGATAGTTGAGTGTTCATATTTTAAAGGTCGATTCAAGAATGAATTATAAATTTAATTAAACATAGCGTTATGTGACTTTTTAAGCTGTAACCTTTAATAAAGTAGTTTCATTTAAAATTCAAAACATAACATCGTGTACTTACAGGCCTCAAAAGTTGAAAGAATTTCCAACTATTTCTGAACATCCATAATTATATTTTTATAAATATATTTATATCTTAGCAGTTGACAATCGTTACGTAAAATATTAAAATTTAATAAAAGTATTTTCAAGTTTTTTTTGGCATTGTTTTACGGAATAATCTATGAAAAAAAATTTCAAAAAAAACAAAAAGAATAATAAAAAAATTATCACTGAGCATCAATATTAAATTAATCAGCAACAAATAATTTTATATTAAAAAACTAATTTTTCGTAATTATTTATTAAATTATTAAAGTAAATGTTTCACCTTTAATGTCTGAATCTATTCAATTTATTACTATTGCAATAATATTACTTAAATTAAATAAATATTTTGAAGATTAAATTAAAGCTGACTTATTATTTCGTATCTGCATGGAAAATTAAGAAAATACTAAATTTAGTTAATATTAGTGGTAATATATTCCATGTCTGACATAGTATGTGTAGCACTACTTATATAATCATCGCAACAAAGCTTTAAGAGCTAATTATTGAATTTATATTAATTATAATTTATGCAACTACTTATCTTAAAATTACAGTAATTTTTAATTATTTTTAAACATACATTATTATTTTTTAATTAATTCAGTGGTTTTATTAAATTTTTACAATGTTCCGAGTTGTCTTATATCATTATCATTTTTCTCAAAATTAGCCAACATCGATTAAATTTCTTTTTGCCCATTTTGTAAATTACATATTAACTATTTCATAATTAATGGTTGTAGAAACATCCATAGTATACACAATTTCATTTGTTAGACGCACTTTAAAAATCTGAGTTGATCTTCTCTTGTAGCGATGTTCAATATCACTTCACTTCAATATGAAAATTAAAAATTCTATAAAATGAAATATTAAAAATTATTCTTGCGTTATAAATTTTATTGCATAAAATTGCATAAAATGAAATATTTTGAATCCTTTTCTGTTATTATTATACACGTACAACTTTTGTGTTTAACATTTTAAATCGTCAATTTAAATCAAATTATAATTGTGACGTTTAGTCTTCTTGCATATTACGTTATAAATTTCACTGACGTACAATATAGTAGACGTACAGATTATACATACGCATTATATAACATAATCATCAGAAATAAAATAACATTTTGCTCGATATAGTAACCCTACATGCGAAAATTAAACTTAATTACAATTTATTATAATTATGATATATACACATGTTTTATGGTAAAAATATATATTATATTATATATCAGTTTCTTTTAATGCAACATATTATTAGCTTTGGTGAAAACTACAAATGGAACTGAATTATTTTTTTGTTCATATTTAAAATATTGTTACAGATGGAAAAGCATTTATTAAAAAATAAAATATAATAAAACATTAAAAACAATTTTACTTAACACTTTAATTCTTTATACATTTTACATTTTTAAAATATAATATTTAGTACCTCTAACATGTAATACATCAAACATTTAATACAATTGATTATTTATTTTTCAATAAATCTTTAGTATATTTTATATACAAATAACATAAAGAAAAATATATTTACTTTAATAATAAATACTTTAAAATACTAGATTGCCTGATTTTCGATAATTATTAAAAATTCATGTATTTATAGTAAATTCATACTTTGTATTATGGAAATAATAAATTAGGTAATCATTGAAAATTTTTAATAAGTAATTTAAATATAAATGTCAAAATTAATTCAGTGTAATATAATGTTTTTTATGAATTATAAGATCATAGTAAATTATAAGATTATGCATAAACTTTAGACATTATGATACATTATATTATATAACTTTCTTTATTTATAATATATTAGTTTTATAAAAATACCTCGTTTTTATTAAATATATTTGTTTACATTCGAGTTCAATTCCAAAATTTATTAGTTTTAAAAATATTTTTGTGCATTATATAAATACGTACCATAGAAATACTTTCGACTGTCAACAACAGTAATGAAATTTGAAATTACATCAATCATACTTATAGCGAATGTGTTAAAACATATTAGACATATTTATGTATAATTTACAGGAAATCGAAAAGTTTATGCATTTACAAAGTCATCAATTATATCGTCATTTTGATAATTAGAGACATCTGAGATCCTTAGGTCCCAATTAGGATGATACCTAATGCTTGATCGCTTTATAATAGAACAATCCTCGAAACTTCATCATGATATTGGCTGATAGAAAATGTGCTTCGGCATTTCGAAATCATTTCAATTTTAATATGAAAGAGTCAGATATACTTTGGTTTATTCAATAGCAACAAATTTACTTTAAAACAAATGTTGAAATATTTTAAATTATTTAAAATGAATATCTAATTATTTTCAAGACTGTTCCAATATATTTATGAAAGCGAAAATTATTATATACATAATCGATTAAGGATGAAATACTATAATATAATTTAACATAATATACATTATTAAAAAGCAGATAATGTATAATATTATGTATGCGTATTAATATTATGAAATAATAATAATATTATAAATATAAAAAACGTAATTCTTAATTTAAAAAATATTAAATATAGAATTTTTAGACACATAAAAATAAAAATTCCTTTAATGCAATAAAAGTAATTTATAATCAGTTTGTAATAGAAAATTATTTGTAATATCTTATGTTTATAAACTTAATCGTTTAACCGACATGTTAAATTTCTACTTATATTATCTTGAAATAAAACACCACTAGAAGGGAATAAACAAAATCTGTTTCAGTTGCGTTAATTATTCATGTGTAAATCAATCGAACAAGTATGAGTTATTAATATTTTATTCCAAGCATTAAGAATACTCTTGTTCAGATTTCAAAACAATTTATGATAAAGATTAGACAAATATATATAAGTACACGCACGCCCACGCATATATACACGCCATGATAGCGTATATTGTTTTTAAGTTCTATAAGTTTTTATTTCTTTCTTTATCTTTTTCTTTTCTTTTATATTTTCATTTTTGCTTTTCACTTGACCAAGTTCATCGTTATATATACGTTAAAGAAACTTATTTGCAACTTTTTGTATAGTCTAAAAGTTTTATTTATTTTCGGAATTCCTTTTAATATTTTGTATTAAATTTTTCGTTGACTAGCATTATCCTGTCTCTTTAAGTATACTTTTAATTTATTTCGCATTATATTTGATATTATTTTTAGCAATTTTCAAGAAAGTCTTTATTTAACCTGTACTTTCTTTCTCAAACAGTGACCAATATATTCGTATGTGCAATCAAATTATATGCTTATTTTGCCTCGGCAAAATACGGCGGAAATTATTATAATGAATTTAATTTTCTACTCCTTTATGGCAAGTGGTTTTATAATATCAGGCTCACAACATCACAGAAAAGATATACCTAGCGCAATTATTTAAATATATCTACTCATAGTATAATAAATGAAGAACTCTAAATTAAAATATATTATTTCGAAAACCGAATTTTACGTGAATATTAAATTCCATGTTTAAGCAGAACACTTGTATCAATTAATTGAATTTTTCACTGTTCGTATTTGTCAGATATAAGTGAAATTTAGTTGAAGAATGTTGTATTTATCAATTCGCAGAAGAACTCTACTTCTAAAGATATACAATTGATCGAGGAAAAATACAAGGATTCGAATAAAAACTGAACCATCTATTTTTATAATTTATGTCATATAATATTTTTAATGAGTGTTTTTGATAAGAAAGTACGTAATTAACTTAGTAGATTTGAAAAGTATTAGCTCTTAGGAACAAACGAAAATAAATTTATAATTTGAGTTAATATGATTTTGAAGTACTTGTATAAATTATCATACTTGACGGAGAGCGCAAATAAGCTGCCTTGCATACTTTTATGAATGAAATATATGTTTCAAATTGCGTTTGAGTTACATAGCGAGACACATGTTGCAGAGGTTTCACTTCAATATTAAAAGATAAAGCTATACTGATAACAAAACTTAGTTGCATTAATTTTCATAGTTATTGTCGGATTATCGCCAACTGTCGTGTAGGCAATATAAAAAATTCTATATTCTTTAACAGCTTTTATAAAAATTATGCACTTCAAATTTAGTAAAATCCAATAGATGTATGAATTAGAATCAAATTGACTACGAGTCATTTTATAAAACTAACTAAAATTTAATCCATAAATATCTTTTAAATCTCACGTTTAACAACTTTGAAGAATCGAGTGAAAATCATTTTGTTGACTCTGGTGAAAATCATTTTATAATAATGGACAAGTTTTCTCGTTTATAAATGGACCAGAACACTGTTGAAAATTTTATGAGGGTAACTTTTGCTGGTGTCGGTCCACTCCTCGTTTTCAAGCGACTATCTTTCTCTAAAAATTCTCTTTGAAGTGAAAAACTAAAGTTATTAAAGTAAGGCCTGAAACTAATTTTAAAGTACGATGTAATAAAAGTATAATACGAATACACTAATCAAAGAAAAGTATTAACTTTTCAATTCAACAAAAACATCAACTTGTAGAAATAAATTTAGAAATCAATTTTAAGAAATGTTAAGATGTGTGCGTGTACATTTCGCGAGAAAACATCGTTTGATTTTGTTTGAATAATACATATGAATTAATCATCACGATTACATTTTATATTTGTGAAAATAACTTAGATTTGACATTGTAGTTTATCGATATCGGATCCAAATTTAAATCAACTCGTATACCAATGTACATATTTTTGATTAAAAGCCGTTATAATCGATGAAAGATAATTTTCTAGACGCCAAACACGTTCACCAAAATTAACTAGTACCATCGGAAACTACAAGTTAAGTTTTCCATGCATCAACCTGTTAGTATTTTTTCAACCAACGATGTAAGCGTGAGCTTCAACGAGCAAAAAGCGAGCAAAGAATGTCAACAACACCGAGAGTCAACGGCGACAATCAGCAGGTTTTTTAGGAGTCGGTCTCCCTCTCTTACCGAGTTTCGCGCCTCGTAAAGCGTATAAAAATTGCCGCGCTCTGCAATTTTTGCCACGAAGAATGAGCCACGATCCATCTAATATTCTACAACGGCTCCTATTCGAATACCTTTTTTCTCTCTGTAAAATAATCTGTAAGTGCAGAATCACTAAAAATGAAAATTTATAATATTTATGTTATACAGTTTATTCTCATAATTTTGGAAGTTTGCAACTACTTAAATAATTTAAATCCATATTAAATGTTATATGTTGATCAATTTTTAGACGGTAATGTAAAAGTAACGATGAAAATGTGAACATTAATGCATTGTGAATTAAAAATAATTTAAATTTACCTTTGTTAAATACGCGTTGTTTTACTTACGTTTTTGAATCAAGATAATCGTAATTGTTTTTATAAAATATACGTTCTTTCGCAAGATAAATCATTGAGTCAATAAAAGTTGTATAAACCTAATTGAAATACAATATTATTTTAAGTACTATGAATTGTTAGTACAGCTTCCATCTGAATTTGACAGACATATTTACATAATTAATATTTCATAATAATATTATAATATTAGTATAATATTAATTTTACACAATGATATTACTTATTGAAAATTCATGAAATTATGTTAGCTTCTTTATATTGCCTAGATAAAGTCATAACTTTTTCATGTTTTATTTAAAAAAATTATTAAAAGAAATTATTTATGATCGTTTCAATTAGGTGGTGGTGAAATTTAAATTTATCGCCAAGATATTTTAATTATTATTATGCAATATAATAAAATAATATAGCATTGTATTATATATTAGTATTATTTATGTAATATTGTCATTTACTTGAATGAAGTTATAACACTAAGAAAATTAATTTTATTCCTTTTTTTATTTATGAGTACGCTGTTGAATTAAAAATATTGTTGATAATAATTAAATATTAATTATGAATCATAAATATTAAATGTGAAGTTTATTTTTTTATCTGATATAATGATAATTAAACAGCAAAACGTGTTATAATTTTGTGCATAATTACGTGCAAATTATGCAAGAATTATAAGAAACTTTTATTTAATTTTGCTTCTTAATCTGAATTCAAAATTAATATTCAGCTTATATCAATTTTTATACAATTCTTTTATCACAATAACAGAAATCGATATATTCTACGCCATATATTCACAATCTCTATGTAAATCTGTAATTCATTTTTTAGTTATATTTTACATTTACATATTATCATTAATTATAATTTGTTATTTCCATTAATTATATTTCATTTTCAATAGAAATGACTGAATGATATGATATTAAAACTACTCAGTTATACATAAGTTATACAAGAATCCATTTCATAAAAACATAAAATATATTATTTTAAATTATTCTTGAAGGAGAATTTAAGCAAATTTATTTAATAAAGTATAGTTTTCCGTTCAAGTTTAAAATTTTCAAAAAAATTGTGTTCGTTAATACATTGTATGTAATATCTGTGCAAATGAAAACTTTAGTAAAAGGACATAAAATTCTTGAATGTACCGATACTTGTCTATTTTTTAATAAAATTTTCATATTATTTGAGGAGAAAAGACACAAATGATGATAATAACTGTGAATTAATCACGTGTAATAATTATTGAATTAATCAACATTAAATTTAATTTAATTGTTACAGAATTTAAATACAGTTAATTGATCGGATAACCTGACTGAAATAATTCAAAATAATTATTAGAGGTTTTACTGAATTTTACTGCTGTAGGTCGAACATCAATAGTTTTTACTTCATAACAACATGAATTTCACTTTATTATTAATATGAACCGTGCTAAAATGATATAACAATTCACATTTGTTATAAATGATATTATATGTATGATATCATATTAAATAAAAATGCAAATATTTATTTATCAAAAGGTATAAAATGCAAATACATAGTCCATCAAATTTTATTCATAAGCGGGTATTTGTTGCGTTTTTAAAACTAATGTTCATGAGAATTCAGTAACATCTTTTTTACATTTGCATACAGTTAAAATTCTCATCATCCTTGAATGTGTGAATTGCATAGCAACACATTGCAACGAACTTAGCGCATAAAAACTATTCCCAGGAGCAACGAACATTTTCACAAAATATGCGTTTCATCTAAAAGTCACATTCACATGAAATACAGATCCTAGAAAGCGCAATTTTTCAGCCGTCCAGGTAACGATTTTTATCGTTACCGCCAAACCACGTACGTCATCCTCTGAGTCTCTGAAAACAATGTCCCTCCTCCCGCAGTTCCGCCGAACAACAAGAAAAGTAGCGGCTACGTTGTCAGCTGGCTAGAAAACAAGGCGAAGTACAAACTCAACTCCTCCCCCATCCCTCCTCTATACACCGCCGACACGGCCTAAAAGTTTTGTGGGACTTTTCGCAGACGTGCCTGCAGTTCTCGTCACCTGAATTAATGAGGAAAGTACCAAGCGCTGGCGCCGGTGTCGGTGTCCCCGTCGCATCCGTTACCCCGCAGCAGTTACTACGTCGACCACGGGATTCGGCCGACCTCCAGAGGCTCTCGGCTGTCGTTACCGTTGATCCCACCGATTGCAAACTCCAGCAGCAACAGCAACAGCAGCAGGAGAACTCGACGCGAGATGGAACAAGTGAGTAAAAACTTTTGACGCGCTTTCTCATATGGAGAAGTGACGTTTTTCATTTTTCAAGCGAATACAAACAACCATACGGAATGTTTCCCTTTCGTATAAGAGACATGATGAATGATTTGTCCGAGAGACAGACTCTTGTCGGTTAGAAAATTCCAACAACTATCGACGGTGTACTTAATTGTAGGGGAGTTGGAAAGCGGGCACTTAGGCACACAACTGTTCGAATGACATGTTAAATTTTACTTTGCTTATTATGCCTGTACCTCTGATTTAATAATTTCGTATTAACTTTCTCGCCTTCAAATTCTAGTCCACTGTCTTACTTAAATTAAGGGCCGAAGAGTCTGAGATTCCGTGTAAAAATTAAGCAATAAATCCAAATAGATAAATTGTTAAATAATGTCGATGATGTCGGTATAGTATAAACGACTCAATGAAAATCTAATATTCATAATACTTGTTGGAAATATACTTTTCTTGCTTATAATAGTAACCATTTTATTCGTATTTTATTAGGTTCAAACATTTTCTCTACTTCTTTTCATTTTCATATTCCAATCTATAATTTGCATTTCGAAAATTTCAAGTTTACTCTCATTTTTTCTCTATAAAAATTACGTATTAACAATTAGAACTTAACAGACATTCAACTGCTGGAATATTGAATTCAGTTGCGTACCATATTTTGAAGTTTAAGGAAAACCAGCAATACAATATTTAAAAAGTATATATATGTAACGTAAAAATATGAGTTATGTATACGTAAGCACTCGAAAATAAATTTCGAAACCATAATTTTTGCACCCATCGTCTACGACAAGCGAAAATTACAGAAAAAAAGTTTTCATGGACAACGTAACCTTTAATAGACAAAGTTTCAAACACTAATATTTTAGGTTAAAAATATAGAAGATTGCTAAATGTGTTAAATTTACATTAAATAATTTGTAAATTTATTTAAAAAGTTTCAAGTTACGGTATAATGTAATTTTGTAAATTCTTGATGTTATAATTACAATTTATATGCTTTCCAAAATAGATTTTCCAAACATGAAATAGAACGGAAAGAAAAATTTCAAATTTATAAAATAGATCTTTTGGATCATAAAGTTAAATAAGATAACTATTAAACCTCATTCAAAAACAGGTTGACTCGAATTATTCTGCATTCATTTTCTTGTATTTAAACTATTATCAAATTTATAGTCTCTTTATCACTCGGTTTTCTTATTCTGACAAATACATTTTTTTTTTCAATACAAAATCCTTCCTTCCTATAAAAGAACATTATAGATTCCATACATTTATCTAAAGTGCTAAAATCCTGTATACCACGAGTATCCTGTTTTAGACTCTTTACGAGTACAATCGAAAACTCGTGAATTTTAGACCACTGATCCCTAACCACTTTAACCCATAAATACTGTTAAACCGGATATTCTAATTCTAAACTTCGAAATTCGATTGTTCAAAGTAATTTCCAAGCGAGGACTATAATTTTTTATCCCAAATCACTCTATCTTTCTTATACGTGGTTTGCGCATCTGTGCACTTGTCTCCTTTGGTCATATTTCCCGTAAATCTGAAAAATAAGAGTCCAGTAGGAGTTGAAACAACTTTGACGGGAGGTTTTCAAATGGCTTTAAGGCAAAGTTCACCTGAATAGTTTATAAAGGTATGGACGATCATAATTATCGATATTATTATGGTCCGATTATTTCTATGCAGATTAATTGTGCAATGCATTTATCGTTTCTTTTATCGTGTTATTATAAGAATCATTAGCTTTTTTCATATCACTGGATAAATCTGTTTTACTCTTCTTTGTGCAACTGTATTTAAGTATTTAAGAGCTTAGATATTAAACTTCATTTATTCGATAGTAGAATTGAAACAAGCATGAATATTTCGTAAGAAATCGGAACTTTGTAGTTAAACAAATGAACAAATGAACAAATGCTAATACGAATATCTCGGAATTTTTAAGAATAAAATGAGAGAACAGTAGGATAAATAGAAAAATTTTTTATATCAACCAATACTAATATGTTGTACCTATTTTTACATATTAAAATATTACAAACGTAAGTGTGAGTATATAACAAATTGATGAGGTTGTTAAAGAGAAAATAATTTTTAGTAAATAAAGATAAATTATAAAGAGACGAAACTATATAATTGAAATTATTAAGTTTATATATTACTGAACGTAAAATGGGAAACATTAAATCATTAATAAATAGTTAATGATAATTTATTAATTTTACATAATTAATTTGTTTCAAAAGTCTTATGCTTTTATAATTACATTATATATATAATAATAATCTAACATTTCTTTTATTACATTACTCTGATATGTATTAGTTTCTTCTGATTCTAAATTAATGGAAAGATATATTATTATACATGTACTAATTTACTGCATTCAGTTGAAATTTTCTTAAGAAATTCAATCAAAATATATTGTTTATTCAATTAATAAATTTTGAATAAACATATTCCCAGAAAAACCCTTTTTATGAAAATTTTTGTTTTACTTTAATGAATTATTTTAAAAGTATTAGAACACAAATTTTTGATAAAAAATTGTATACTTCATAAACGTAAAAATATTTGAACAGAAATAAATTTTAATATTTTCAAAAAATAAGTTCGATAAATTGAATACAACGTCTACATAGCACAATATAAAGCATAAAATTTAGAAAAAATTGTATTTGATTTTTCTTCTTGTGAAAGACGCCATAGATAATGCACGTCTTCTTTTATGTTTGCAAAACATCCAGACTTTTTCGAAATTGGAAAAGTTTAATACATCGAAAATACTCCTTACAATTCCTCATTTATACTGATTAACAAAACTGAAAATACAAAACCATGTGATACAAGTTTCTTACCGAGCTTTTATTGAAATTCCATTTGTCAAATAAAATGAAAACTCTACTCGTGTGTAGTAGATAACTCCTATATTTTTTTAAGCAATGATATACAGCTTCAAAAACGGATTGAACTTTATTGATTGAGCATAATTATCTATAATACCGAAAATAATTTTAACTTAATTCCATTTGAGTATTAGTTTTTGTATATTTTAGCTTTTTTACTTTACAATAATAAAAATTTATATTGACAACATAATTATTAATATTCTAAATGGATTTTTACAATTAGAAAGTAAGTAACGTATATATTAAATTTATTTAAGATTTATTAATTAGGAAAAGCTATAATAATTTGCTCAGGGGAATGATGTTTAAATAAGATTTAAAGGTTACAAATTAATTTATCGACCATATTAAATATTGATACTTGTAATTTTTAAAAGCTTAATTTTATCGCGTATTTATAATTTTATCGCATTACCAATTAAACATAAGTCTCACCTTTATTTAGATGGATATACCTACAAATTTGCTTCATAAAAGTTTATTTACCATAAAATGAACTTTTTTGAATTAAAAATATATACAAATTATAATTTAAATTACACTATTTCTTAATTAGCAAAAATACGTATATATAACGACTAAAAACATTTTTTTAAACTTCAGCGAATAATTTCACCTTAATACTGTTACTTTAAAACTTGTTATGTTTAATAATAATAATGATTTAATTGAAATTCATAGTTTTTATGATTTATAAAAGTGTAACGATTTGGTTAATTTATCGCGCCTCAAGTTGGGGCGCCAGGTAACGATTCTGATTCCATTTCTCCTTTCTGCTGTCGACGTGCGTCCTTTGCGACGGCGAAGTCTCTCCGACTTCCTAGATGTCCGGGTCTGGATGTCTCAAGGTCGGACCGGATTCGCGTCGGGAGAAGGACGAGGCGTGGAAATACGTCGTCGATGTTTTAAATAGAATAATTTATTGATAACGTCTGAATAATATATGTTCACGGTTTACGCAGCGACCACCTCATATGCCTAGTTGTATTACAGTAAACATAAATAACGAAAATTATGAATTTAGAATCGAGTCGCGTGGCCATTTTCTCTGAGGTGCAGCGGACGTGTACGTCTCTCCTAGAAGTTCCTGGTGCGTTGAAAGACAACACCAGATGCTATGCGTTAAGAGGCTGCAGGACCAGGGGAGATCTTCCGACTCCCAACAAACTTGCAATTTCCTCGCGAGTTCGCCTCCTTTATCGACTAAAGAAGCCTTTTGCTCCTTCGTTTTTCATCCACCTTCTCTCGGATGGAACCCGTTAGTTTTACTCGCGGGTTTCCGCGGAGGGGCGGCTTCGCTTGGCCTTTGAACTTACAGTCCGCTGACGAAGGTTAGCGACGGGCAAACAGCAGCGAAGGTGGCGCAAGCACATCGCGCTTGTTCGCGCTTGTTCGCGCTTGTTCGCGCTTGTTCGCGCTAGGATTAGCGCATAGCCATGACTCCCTTCCGTAGTCCCACACTCGCACTCTCTCTGAAACTTGAAAGAATAGATTATTAAAGTAATATTCATTCCCGTAAGTATAGTTCTTTATGATTTTTCACATTTTCCATCTCCGAATGAAATTTGTATCGACAATTTATAAGTTACGTAAAAAATTATTTCAAGAATCGAAATATATATTTTTAAATACTTCATTACTTTTGTATCCTTTTATAATAATATTCTTTCTAGTAAATAACCAAATTAATTTAAACTCGAAATCTTGGATAAATTATAATTTTAATATATATAATTTTTATTTTTATTTCAATGATATTCAGTTTACATATTTTAAGATATTTTATGACTACTATTTTGTAACAGTAATGCAAAAATCACGTAAATTAAAAATGTTATGAATTAATACGACAAAATTGTATTTACAATAATGACATTTCGAAAATTCCAACTGTATTGTACATAAGTATTTTGAAAAGTAAACCTCGACTAACTTCTCGAAATTATACTTTTGAAAAGATATATATATATATATATAGTAGAAGCAGTTATAGATTTTAATAGAGCTATTTTATAGAGGTTTTAACTGCTACTGTAGTTAAAGAAAATCTCTAGAATGAATCCATATGATTATCTTTTACTCGCATGATTATCTTCATGAATGAGTCGTTTGCTTTTGTTTAAAATTTATAAAATTCTAAGATACGGAAGTTGTATCGTTAGGTATTTCTATAATCAGATGTATATTGCGAGAAAATTATTCAATACAGAAATGCACGTAACTTCAATGATTTACAACTTCTCTATTCTGTTTATTCTGCAATTAACATAATTGCAGTGACTTAGAAATGCTTGAACTTAAACTACAAAGCCCACTAATAAGCAAGAGTTACGTTCATAATTTCTTTGTGATCTCCAATTAGCAAGAAAAGTATGTGAAAATAATGATAATAATAATGTATTAGTACCGTGTCTAAACTTTTAATTGATAATATTTTATTTGTCATTGTTTAATCATTTGTTAAATGATCATTAAAATTAAAAAAACATACATATGATTAATGGAAGTGTAACAAATTTAAACTTTAAAACAGTATAACAATTCTTTCCTATTCATTGAAATAAACCTAAAAGGAAAAGTTCATTTTTATTATAAACGTGTAAGACTTTTTTAATAAGTTCTATAACCTTTTAATATTTTCAAGTGTCAAAGAAATTTCTCCTTTATGTTTTTTGCACGTCATTCTTTTTTATATCTTATATCTTATATAATGTCGAATAATAATAACACTTAACATTAAAATTCTTTTCATGAAAATTTTAAATTGAGAAATGTTTTCGATTCAGTTATAAATAAATATTTGAACATATTGATAATAAATAGATAATACTTTTCATTAGAATTTAAATCAAAATTCGCGTCATGTATTTAAATTATGGCTTCTCTTTCTAATGCATCGAAAAAGTAATTGTTTTTTCTACTATTTTTACCCTTTAACTTCTATTTTTTGCTCTAAGAGTTAAAATAGATATGATATAGCTGGTGAAAAACTGATCACAAACTTTCTAAAAGTAAAGTAGCTGCAAAGTTTGCAGACTGTTATAATATTTCAAAATGCTAATTGTCTGAGAGTTGGAATTAAAATTCCCAGTTATGTTTGCCATTTTGGCTTTGATTAGCTTTCAAATATGAATATCTGGTATGGATCTTAAATAGAACAGATGGTAAGTTTGAGACATAAGTTATAAAAATGACTGTATTATCCTTATTATTTCAATACTTATAATAAATTATCAATTCATTTTACTATATTTTTTATTTTTCTCATCGGTTTTTTCTCTTATAATTACCGAATTAATATCTATTTTCCATTTTTTTAAAAGTGCATTTATATTTTAATAAGTTTAAAAAGGGGAATAAGTGGTTTTAAATACTTTCTAACTTAATAACTACTTGAAAATAAATTAAATATAAGTGAGATATATTTACAGAAGTTTGTTTTAAAAAATTAATTAAAGCGGACATCAATGGCTATTTACAATGTCGTAAAATAATTTTTTATGTATACAACGTTATTGATTTAATAAGTAGTTCCAATGTAATATTATTTTTTTAGTAAAAAATTATCATTGAATATAAAAGTGTATCTCGATTAATAGTTTCATTGAAGTGAGACTTATATACCAAAGTATATAGCTTCTCTTATATACTAAAGTGTTAATTGTGCCTTATAGAGTTAATTTAAAATAAAGTTTTTTATATACAAAAGGAGAAAAGAATTTTTCTCTTAAGAATATATTTACGTTTTTGATATATTTATTTGAAATATTCTATTTATTTAAAAAAAAATCGATGTTGAACAATATTATGTACAATTAATGCAGAAATACTAGATTTTCATTTGACTTGTCTATGCTATGAAAGTTATAATTTATAAAGAATTGTTAACAAAACAGTTAAAAAATACTTTTTAAATGTCTACAATAATTTTTACTATTAAATCTTTGATCTATTATTTGGATTAAAGTATGACATTTTTCTTTTACTACTTGACTAAGTGTTATTAGTATTTACTAATGAAAGGGTTGAGATTATATTGAATGTTTTGTCAGTTAATTCTAAAATATATATTGGAGACATCTATAAACGATATCATCAAGTACGGAATATATAACTATTAACACCAAAACATCTCGTTTCCTTCAATTGCCTCTATTTTTGTTATTTTTTTCTAGCCACCAAACTTCCACGTTACTATTATCCCATCTTTTTTTATTTTACTTTTTCTCGTATTTCTCTTCTTCTCTTCGATTTGCTTCATCGACTAGAGTGAAGTGGAATACGCAATTTTCGATTTGCCTGTATTAGTGAGGGATTTCTCTGTACGTAACTGCAAGTTTTGAACGTTTGTGCGTGGGTGTGCATAGCTGTAGATGTAATTTTCCGACATTATGCGGGTTGTCCTCGTCGCACGAGCTTTTTCCTCAATATATATTATATATAGTAGTTCCTGTAACGAGAAGTCGTTTCTTTCCTCCTCTTTTAACCCTAGTGCACTTTTTTCCTTCTCGATTCGCTCACCATTTTTGTCCATACCAACCCACATCTTGTCAAGCTTTTCTCTTATTTCTCCAGTGTCCGATTTTTACCGATCGTGGACAACATTAGTTCAAATGACTAAGATTTTTTAACATTGATTTGCCTCAGAAACTATTCTTTATTTTTAGAAAAAATACAAAAGTATGGTTTAATTAGTGGAGGCATCGCGTTTTTGCGTTTGTTCGTTTGAATGTTTTGCATTCACAAGTATGAAATTGGTCATTTCGGTAAATGACTTTTAAACAAATATTAAATAATAAGTTAATGAGAAACTATAATTCAATATTATTAATTTGTATTGAAACCCATTTTCTATCCCACTAATATGCTAATCGACAATACCCTTATTGAATTACTTATTCAAATTTTTACCCTTTAACATATAGCTTAAATAAAAACGATGTACTTTTCGATAATCCTGTTAAAATAATTTGATTTAATCATTATTATTATGTAAATTCCTTATCTAGCGATACTTACGACTTTTCCTTTAATTTTGCGAGCAGTGACGAGGAAACGAACTCACCAAGGCTCACCGAGACTCGTTACGTTATATCGCAACATACAATATCACACGCACGTGTTCGAGCGTATGCCTATACTTGCGAATTCATGAAAGTTGCTTTTATATTAGACAAGAATTTCATTCTAATTGATCTAATTATTTAACGCCTAAAATCATAGTATTAATGAATGGAATTATTATAATCCAAGATACTCAATAAGAAATAAAATGATATATTATTATAATAACAAACTTATCAACTAAGTTCTGAGGAAAAAAATGAAAATTTGATTGATGTTTTTATAGAAAACTGTTGAAATCCAAAAAACTAGAAAAGGCATCGAGTTCTACAGCGATTTCCACTTTTAAGATGAAAATTAAAATCTGAATAAGCGATTTTACTCTTTTTTTTTAAAACCGAAGTATATGAACGACCTCTAAACCGTAAAAATGGCTTCTCATATTTCATATTTTCTTACTTTCCTAGTAGCGAAAGTTTATAGTCTGAGCAAAAAAGTCGCAAACTTAATATAAACATTCTAAATCTTCATGGAGTGGTTTTAGCTCTACTCGACTCATTTTTCACGATCAAAAAAGCCAAAATGTTACCCTTCGAAAGGATTGCCATATTTTATCTTTATGACCGGTAACAAATCACTTTCAACGCCTCAAAAATTTAAAGTCTTAGTTTTTAGTTGGTGTTATTAGAAAATTACTTTACATGTAAAAAACCATTATACAATAAACAGAAATATCACGCTAAATAAATTTATACCATAAATCGTAAACGTTTTAACCGATTGTCTTTCTCATAAGTCATAATTTTTATTGCCAGTGACAATTAAATTCCCCGATTTATAAATTGCCTGATAACCATTATCCATTCAATACAGCTGTATTTGAAATAAAAGCTTATGTTCAATTATTTTGAAGGTTAATTGGAAAAGTAATTATTAAAAATTTAAAGATAAATTTTACAACCAAATTATTTATATTTAATATAAAAAAATTTAATATCAACAATGAACAAACAGTTCTAATTCTACATAAATTGTGTGTGATATTTATTATACGATTCCCAGAAATTATATTTTATCTTCATAATAATTTATGCATATCACTTTTTAAAAGCGTGAATTAAAATATTTACGTTATTATAATTGATTTTAAATTATAAATAACACATTTATTTTTATTTAATGGATAAGTCCGAAAAAATGTAGACATTTTGATAATATTCAAAGGTATTCATACAAAATTTACATCTCTATTTTATTTGCATTGAGTTCGAGAAAAACCAAATATGATTTTTTCTCTATAGAAATTTATTTTTAGCACTTTTAATAATTATTTCTTGATAATAGATAAAGATATATACAGCTTATAAATTCTTATTTTATTTAACAATTTAAAAAGACTTACTTTAACAAAAGTTGGAAATACCTAAATGATTTTTCTTTATGAAACTTTT
Organism: Wiebesia pumilae; assembly: GCA_018907045.1. Taxonomy (NCBI): domain Eukaryota; kingdom Metazoa; phylum Arthropoda; class Insecta; order Hymenoptera; family Agaonidae; genus Wiebesia; species Wiebesia pumilae. The sequence continues at coordinate 5,998,804 of JACCHZ010000022.1, forward strand.
TTGTTTTTTTTTTTTTTTTTTAATGTTGAACTAATTATATATTTTGCTACTCTGGACCCTACATGTTACACACACATTACGCACATAGGCACGTTTTATGAAATAAATTATCTGAAATATTTGTTTATTTATAAAGATTTTAGAAAATCTGTATATTTAATATTGATACTTATATATGTAAACATTTTTATATTTTTGAATAAACGTATCTAACAGATTTAGATAAACTTTAAAAGAAAAATTTTGATGTTTGATAAAAAATCCCCTAATGAAGGTCTAATAAATTAATATTTTGCATAAGTAACTTTGTAATTATTCATTTAAATATATGTATAGATTTTTACGAAATATTATCAAAAGAGAATAAGAGAAAAATTAAGGCGAAGAGAGAAGGCGAAAAAGAATCCTTTTCCGCAGATAACAAAAGAAAGGAAAGCTCAGAGTCATTTTTGCCGGCTATAGTCTTACCGTAAGAAAAGATTTCTCTGTTTTAATGTTGATATGTGTGGAATAAGAAGAGGGATGAGAAGCCGCTTAATTTTATTGCTTGAGAAACTGATGTTGAGCGACGATGCTACGAGTTCATCTAAGATTATTGCCATCGAGGTGAAAATCTAACACTCGATGATCGCCTTCCATTTTCCTGGAACTTTGGCAAACCGATCGCGGTACTTTTGATGGCAAATGTTATATGCGCTTGTTATAAAGTCAAATAATTGCGTCGTTTTGAGTAATTCTTTTTATTTACACCTATTTATTTTTCGTTATTCTTTTAAGATATTCATCTTCAACCGTTTTCTTTCGTACTACCTTTTTATATTCTTGATTTATTCTTTATTTGGTTTCAGAAAGTAAAAGCTGTTAAAAGGTTTCGTAAACTTCTTCCTGATTTAAATAAATCGTAAATATATTTTTTCGCTCCAATGACTTTCATCTTATAAATTATGCAGTGATGTTTTTGTTTAATGTATTGACGACTAATAATCTTTTTTTTATTCATAAAGTACGTGCACAGTTTTACAGAAACTGTTTGTATGTTTTTTTTTTTTTTTTTTTTTTGTAAAAGTTTGTATATATATATATATATATATTACAAACATGTTATTAAATTAAATTCCTTCAATTATAAAATATTAATCTGTTTATTTTCTTTTGACTTTTGTTCATCTGCAATAAATAAAGAATTTTATAAGTGCATATAAAAAAACGTAAAACGTAAACTTTTGTCGTGTACAACTTAAATATGCTTCAGTGTATACAAAATAAATATATTTATTTGAATAAGAACTTATTTATGAACTAAGGAGAAGTATTAAGCTGATTATTTCAATGAAAATAATTTATTACTACTCGTAGATATCATATATATAACTAATTACGACTTGAATTTATTACAATGAATAGACTTTTTATTTTTAGCCAATACTTTCTTTAAAGTATTTTATAGAAGTCCAGTAAATCCATTTTATTATTTCAGATTAATTCGACACATTCAATTTTTTTATTTGAGTGTAAGAAACGTAAAGTATAAAGTGTTCGAATTTACTATTTTGTAAGATCAAATGGTTATTTAATTAATAAATACACAGACACAGACCATACACAGACTGTCCTTAACAAATCTACGAATTAATGGCAGCATTTAAAACATAAATGCTTTAATCCAGTCGCTAAAATTTGTATGCCTTATAGAGTCCAGGGAAAAATTCACGCGTAAATTGATGTGTTAAACTTCGATGGCGACATATTAGAGCAACATGAAACGTGTCACTCGAAAGACCGACTAAGAGCTTTGTATTCACGTGTAGCCGAATCGGGTCCAAACCAAAAATAGTTAATAACGATAGCCTTTTTTTGTTCGTTGGTCCTACTATGCGCGATACGTCCAATATACACATTACGAGTGTCGCAAAAAAGTGTCAACACGTGAGATGAAATTTTTTTAAATATTACTTTTATTTACATCGTGAAATTAGTTACTTTGCATCCCCATAAATGTCCATTTTCCAATGTTCTACTTGTAGGTAAAAACGACATCCATTTACTACACAAGTTGAAATTGTGCTTGAAGGACTTGCAGTGCTTTGAAACATTTATTTTTCACTTTAAGAAGAAAAAAACTTGAATAGAATGGAAAATTTGCTTATAAAATAAAATAAGCAATTACATTTGCAATATTAACAAATTTCTATGTATCGCGTATGTAAAATAAAAATTTATCTCTCGATAATATTCTTCTAGAACAAGTATAATACTTTTGTTTTCAGTCTCTAGCACCGTTTCAGTCTCATTACTATAAAATATATTTGAAATATTTTTACCAAGGCAATATTTATCAATAAGTCAGCAATACTCACTGATATTTATGTATTTAATAGTTCAGCACCTTGAATTTAATTGTTGCTATCAGTTTGAGAACAACAAATTATTAAATACACGGTAATTTAATTATTCACTTAATAGAGTTTATATAGTACACGCAGTTTTACAATGTATGCAGGTACTCACGTAATTATAACGACGTGATAAAGCGGGAATATACCACATCAATAAATCTGTACTAAAGTATCCTGGTGATACACTAATTATATGCTAACCTCTTTCATTGTATCTAAACTCAACAGAGACTGAAGTTGAAAATCGACTGCAATCATTATAATTTTGCTATAAAATACTTATAATTATAAATATTATCGATAAACAAACAATTGCACTAGTATGAACTGAGTTTGTTGTTTAGTAGGCGATATATATTTCATAAATAGACGACTAAGTAGTAGTCTCGTGTATTAGTTCAATATTTTTACAGCTCGCCTATACTTTGTCACGGGTCGGTGCTACTTTCTCAGAGTTAACGGTTACTTTACTCCTGTAGGACTTCTAAAGTATGTGCGGATTGTTAGGAATTTCGAACTTCCGAGTTTTGCTACTTTACGAATAGAGTCTCCTCATTTCAACTCCGAAAGAGTCTGTCAAAGCTTTATGCGGTTGTCTTTCAATTTTCTCTCTACAATACATTTCTGATTTATTTCTTCTTTATTTAATAATCATTTAATTTATTAAAATTTTATAACTCTTAACTTTCAAGAAACATTTGCTAAAAAACAATAAAATACTAGTTTTTATAGTCATTTTATAAATGCGTAACTAAACTGTCTTTCCCTGGATAACTTTTATTAAAATAATACAATTATATTCAATTGGAACGTAATATTCATTTAATTATACATAGTCTAGTGCACATGTTGAATAAAATGTCTGCATGTGTGTACAAATTTACATTTTAATAAAACATTTATTGATAAAGACTGTAGCACATAAAAAATTAAAAATAAAATTATCGATTTGTTTGATGATGTGTAGTTTATTATCACTGAAAATACTACATTAATATGAAAATTTGAATCAAAATTTGATAAAGATGTATTTAGCCATTAAAAAAAAGATATTCAAAAAGTTACTTTTTTCATGCAATAAATTTCATCATCCGTTCGGCAGAATCTTTTGTACTTCATAAATATTGGAATTAGTTAATAAATGTAAACAAATTTTTTTTTATTATGTATGATTTCGTAAAATATCCACATATTAAGATATAACAAATGGAAAGCAACCTAATTTACAATGAAAAGTGTTTAATATAAGGATAGTATTTACGAAAATCATATGCGTATTAAAATCTCTACCTTACTGGACTGCGTATTTTTAATTACATGTGTATAATTTATTTTCTATGTTAATTCTATGTAAGCATTACGCATATTTGTTGATGTCGCTTACAATATATCTAAAACAATTTAATGAAATGGTTATATTTCGTAAATTTATATACGAATTAAGTAAAGGAATCGATTCCAATTATTAATACATGTATAATTAATAATTTAAATCGTAAATAACAAAGCATATTCCAACGAAAAGTATATATTTTGTAAAAGATCCTTGTTTCTTATATTAGTACAATATAACTATATGTGAAGTGATAATAACAAAAATCTCATCTTAACTATGAATACACATAAATTATATAAAACAAAATTAAATCATCGATTACTGCTTGCGTGAATATAATTTTAATATAATATATTAATATATGTAATATATTTCTAAATTTAAGTTTTATTTAAAATTATGTATAAGAAGTTGATTATAATTATGATAGATAAAAAAAAATTTGGAAACTCTGTCGGTAAAAACGTATAACAATTATATTTTGAGAGCAATAGAGAAAAGGTTTAGACTTTGAACGTCTAATATATGAATAAATTTGCTTAAGCGCAAACAAGAAGTTTCCCCCAAAAAATATGAATTTTGGAACATTCAGAAAAGACAGTTTTCTGTACGAAGGACGTAGGATATGAATAGAAATTTCTTTTGGCTTTTTACAGGATTGAGAAGATTATATAAGTATCCCTATAATTTGTAATAATTTAAGACACCATATTACGTTGGTTTTTGAATGAACGTCAATGCTACTGTTTTACTGATTCTCGAAAAATCTTGGATAAAATTTTAGTTAAGCTTCTCATCGAAAATAATTTTAACTTATTAACAGCTAAATTCAATTATTTGATAAAATTCCTTACTTTAAATTTCCATTTTCACTCTTTTAGGATTTTGTTTATTGTACATTTGTATGTTTTTGTAAATAAAAAAGTGTAATTAATGAACATCATTTTATAGTCAAAATGAAGTAAATTTTCATTTTCATTGTCCAAATTATCAGTGTTTCGATTTTCATTATTGTAAGTTTTAATTTTTAAAACATAAATTTAGACAAATGTAAAAATATCTATTTCCTTATATTTTTCTAATTACTCATTAGAATCCAATTCATCTATTTAATTAAAGTTCAATACAGTAGAATATTTTTTAATACAGTGAAATTCTGACACTTGATTTTGTACTTGAAAATAGGTTTTACAATACGTTTCAAAGAAGAAAAAAAGAATACCGCACTGTAAATATTTATCATGGTTTTATGCAGATTTTATAATTAAAGAATGCAGAAACTTTTTTTATACTATTACGTACTCATATATTTTAGCTTCACAAAATAGAAAATCAGAGTATTCAAGTATTCTTTAATGATGATATTCATACGTTCTTTACATTACCTCAAAACACATATATTTTTGTTTTAGAATCTTTTATTAAATTTACTTGCAATATAATTTGGTTTGAAGAGAGTTTACACCAGACATCGTACTCAATATATGTAATAATTAGTAATGAAAATCACGATTGCTTTTAAATTTGGAAAAATCCATATCGTATATCTGTTTTTCTTAGTTGAATTGAATTCATGTAATTACATAATATGTAGTGCTTGATTATCATTACTTTGGTACTTGTTAATGACTTTTTAAAGACAAAAAACGGAAGCAGCACACATTGTATTAAAATTTTACAATGAAACGAACACGTGTCACATCATAAATTGAAGATACTTTTATTTAAAATTGATTTTTGACACATTTTTGACATAAAATCGTTTACTTTTTGAAAAAGGATCGTTCTTTTCAACTGTTTTTGTTTGGAGCGAAATTAGATAGCCTTGTAGCCTTTGAACTTGATGAATATAAATCTGATGGCAGAACAGATGAGGTATATTCCGGAAGCTCGAGAGCACGAAAGTTATACCACTAGTACTACATATTTCAATTGACCTTTCATCGAAATCGAAGCCCCTTCTCTAAAATACATCGATCCTAGAACCGCCAACTTCGACAGTGTCCGTAACTTCGAATCGCATTCATCCTTAAAGCGCGATATCACTTTCGCAAAGGCGATTGCGCTCCAAGGTCTTTCCAGTCCTTGCCGCGCTGTCTCTGAAAAATTAATCTCGTGTTAAGCTTCGCGTCGGTTCCCGTAGGTCCGACGTCGCCGTCGCGGCGCTAAAACCCCACCACAACCTGAGCGCTAGCGTAATCTATTTTAAATGGAACAGGAATGGCTTCCGCGGTCGGCGCTTCAGCCGGGAATTCGCTAACTTGTAATGCGTTTATTCGAGGAGTAGAGCATACACAATGAATCTTCGAGTGTCCGTAAACTTCGTTAATAAATGTGAGGAGGCGCCGGTGAGCGTTACTTGAAGTTATTCAATGAAGAGACATGATGAGAGAGACAAGAAAGATCTTTCGGGAGTTCACTCCACTGTGACTTACTTACGCACTCGTGTAATTCATACGTTGATTTTTCTTAATTTATTACTGAAAAGTTGCATCGATTTTTATATTATTAAGAAATTATTAAGAGTGCCAAAGAGCAAGAGGAGTGTTTTCTTATTAGTTTAAGGCTGAGGCATATTACATCGTTTTTTATGCTAATTTTTTCCTTCAATTTCCTTAAATTATATGTTCATTGCTAAAATTATGCTCTAAAGAGAGGCTCTTAAAGATTATTCGGCGGATTATATAATAAATTAATTTATTTATATTTCTCCAAGAACTTATATTTACCAAAGTTTTATGAACGATTTCAAACTTTCTCAGATAACTCAAATAATGCTTGATAATAATGGGTAATATTTATTTTTATAACGTGATATAATTTGTTTCGTCATTTTCGCCTGAAATTACAATTACTTGAAAAATAATTAGCAGGATAAAAACCAATTTTCAAATCTAAGGAAAAATGTTATATAAAGTCATTGCACAATATCGACATAATTCTTATTAAAATCATAAAAACTTTACGAAAACTAATCAATATATGGTAACGAATAATGTTGTTGAATACATTTCATTTGAAATCTGTTTCCATTATAAAAACAGTATCTTTGAAAAAAAAGTTGCACTTTTTTACTAATTGTGCCAATTGTTGAAAAAAATATTCCTTCGCCTACCAAAGTTGAAATATTCGCAATATTTCAGTAATATCTATTGAAATATAACTCTTCCTTAACTTTTCCAAGTTCTTAGCGCGATAAGTCCATCTCCCAAAATCCTACCGTGTAATACGTGTGTGCACTACAAGCTGTACGCCACACGTCCACTGTGTATTCGGTCTCATGATCAACTGGAATGGTTATCGAAGTAATTCCTCGTTTAATCCATTATCTGGCGAGTAATTTATCAGCACATCAAAGTCTGTAAAATTGTCATTAAAAGTGAATATACCTGAAAATTTCATTTCGGAAAATTAATTTCCTCGAACGGTGTCCACCAAGAAATACGATAAGAATAAGGGAAAAGAAAAGCAGAAGTTTGGTTTATTATCAAACTACTACTCATTGAACGTATCCTTGTTTGTACTCCGGTAACAGTCCTAATCTGATTATAAAAAGAAAACCACATCGCAATAATCGATCCGTCCTCCATTTATCCATCGCAGCAATGTATTAAAAATCGAATAAACTGAATAAACTGGCTTATAGTTGGTGTACGCTGCCATAAATGCAGGAAAATAGTTATAGAAAAACGAATGATAACAGAAATATATATTTGACGTACCATCGCTTATTTATCTTAATTAGAAATTCTATTTACGAAATTGATAAGAATCTCGGAATTTGTTAGGGTGCTCAAATGCGAACGTGCTCAAAATGTTCAAATGTTCAACGGCTTCAAGTAGCCGTTGGTTCTTCTACTCTAGTCAGAACATTGGCACTGATTTTACTTTTCATATGAAACTAGGATTAACATTTCCTTTATCATTTTCCTACGCGACAAATTATAAATTTCGGTACATTTTAAGAGAAAACTTTCTATGCAATAAAAATATTTTGTCAAATAATTCCCAAACTTTTTCTAAACATATACTAGGAAGTGAATATTATATTCTATCAGAAGTTCTTGATAGTTTGATAAGGCATTGAACTTTTTCTATTCTATATGAGAAGTCTACTTGACACTTTGTAATTTAAACTTTGTAATTCTATATCAAACGTCTATATACTATGTAATAAAGAAAGTTTTCTTGATTATTTTTTTCCTTTTCATACAAAAGATAAAACGAATATTTTATTGAAATTTTTACTCCTTCCAAATTTTATTCACCAAGAATGAAGTTGCTGCACGTGTATCGAGAAAAGTTTTTAGTTTTTGTATATAAATTATGTAATTCATTATTATCTGCTGTTATTATATTAGCAAAAAATAATATCAAATGCTTAAATTCTGATATTATAAACATACGTATTAAAAAAAGCAAGAGTCTTTCTATTAATAGTTTGATTAATATTGAGTCGATAATTTAAATGATTCGAAAGAGGAAATTCTTTAATGACCTAACATTATTCATAATAGTGCATCTTTAGTTTTCTTTTGAACGTTCTGCTGCGTAAATCAAACGAAAAATTACTTGTAAGCAAAGGGGAAATAATTAACGAAATTAAAAAACCCATAATACTGGACTCATCAAGATATCTTCAAGTTATTCTTAACAAATCCAGTTTCAACGAGAACTTTCCAACTGCCATAAATATTCAAGCTTCGAAAGAGGCAAACTTGCGCTCCTGAACCTCGAAAGCTTGCAATCGCCTTCCAGTCCCTCATTTCCTACGACCCGCGATTCGGTAACTCACCGGTCGCACTTATACATTAAAAATTCATATCCTACTGTTTTAAAAATCCAATTTTTCTTAGAACCTAGAAGGAATGCATACGAGCGTTAGCTTAACAAAGGCTTGTTAACAGCCTCTCAGACGGATGCAACCGCAGAGATAAAAAATAAAGTCTTTGTGGATGTCTCTGCGAGATTCTTGATCTAATTTCATTAATATTGATCTCCGTGCTCGATCTCGTTAAATGAGACAAGAATGACGAGGTGAAAGTAAGAGGGACGGAGGGCGGCTGAGAGAAGAACGGGACTAAGTAAAAGAGGGATCTGGACGGGAAACAACGGCACGGCGTGATTTATTTTGTAACGGCGTAGGTTGAGAAAGAGTTACGTCGCTTTGTTTTCTCCTAAGAAAGCTTATACCTGCACTATCTCATTTTTTGCGACTCGTTTTAATTTCATTTTACATGCGCACATCGCTTACACATAAAAGTCAGGTGACAACTTTTACTTTCTCGTTGTAATGGTCTCTATTCAATGCCCAGGGGAGAATATTCTGGTAGTAAGGAACTGACTCATAAAACAAGGATTAAATAGGATTCTTGCTGTAGGAAAAGAAATATATTTCATGAGAAATTATTCTTTTTGCGAGTAAAAGATTTTTCCTTGGGGTGAAATAGATTTTTGTTTCTTAAAAGAGTTATAAATTTATGAAAAATTTAAATTTTTACACAGCAGTACTTGCAATTATTCCGGAAATACTATTTATTTTTCCAATTCTATTAAAATTCAAATGATTTAAAACGTCTTGAAGCTGGTATTTTATAAAACATTTATTGATACAAAATTGCAAAAAATCTGCCTAACAAAAAAGGTAAAAGTTTGATATATGTCTATTGTGATCTATAATTCGATATCAAAGAATAATAAATAGGCATTGATTACCGGAAAGAGGCAACAAATCAATCTGATTTTAGAGAGTTTTTATCTTTGAACTATTTGTTTACTTAATACATAACGCACTATCATTGACAATCTAATTGTATGAAGATTTGCTACCCCACAGTTTCATTTGGATTATTCTAATACTTCAATGAAAATTTTTAAATCCACTCCATTATATAAGAAATTAATTGCAAAGTTCATTATTTAATTTAAAGGTTTCCTGAAATCATTCAAATACGATACCGGTATTTAAATTATTTCCAAGTAATGAACTATTTATTATTACGAATGTACTTTTAAGCATCTTGGATCTTTATTTAATAATTCAAATTTACACACACACACACACACACACACACACACACACACACACACACACACACAAAAATGGGTCATTGACGTTTGATAAAAAATACCGGAAAAAATATTTAGCCTGTAACATTCTTCAACAAATTTTCTTTCAAAGTTTACATTTATGGTAAAAAATTAGAAGATATCTCGGTAACTAAATTATTACATAATTTCAAATACATTGTAAATTTTTTATTTTTAAGCGAAACCTATCTTAATATTAATAAGGCGAGAGAAAAATATTTATATGCATTGATAAATATTAATTTTCTCATTTTAAGTACATGCTATATCTTCGAAAAATGAGAATTCACCTCTTTCTTGTATTTTTGCATTATTACGTAATTTCTTTTGATTGTTTATTTCTACGTTATAGCCAACTTTCTTGAAATAAGCAAAAAGTACAGCTAAGATAAAAAAGTGATAATCAAAGGTTAACAATAAAGAGCTAATTTCTTTATTTCTTGAGAACGTAAGAAAATGATAATTTTACCTCGAAAAAAATCTCTGGCTTACGAACGAAGCGCTTTTGAATCCTGTTGCGAAGGATATTTCTCTCGCGTATAATTCGAAGCAAGTATCTTGCTTCGCCTCAACAAAAGTCGCCAAAATTTTTACGGGAAAATTCTTAGAGACTTCTTCATAAACTAATTAATCCACTTCACCGACGTTAATTGAAACTTCTACACAAAGTAATGCTCTCCTTCGCTATCCTGCCTTATAATATCCAAACTTCCTTGGGAAAATGGGCGAAGGCTCGGATGAGATTCAACGGGTTTCATGATACAGCTACTGGATAGCTCGATGTATATATGGCTTGAGCAAGTGCGTGGTTGTCAAATATCGGCTGCTGCTGAGAACTTGTTGCTCGTGATCGTTCGTCGGAGTTGATCGTGAGGTTAGGATGGGGCGTATCATAAATTACGCTGCAGCTGTACCTCCTTTTTTTTTGTTGGATACTCTGGAGGACTTCGTGGCGTTGACGTGCGGTTGACTGGATGGATGAGGATGCTGAGAATTAAATCGTACCGTCGCAACTTTGGCCGTGCGTCCAAGATGTAAATTTCGATCCTGCAAAATTTAACTTCTCCTTAATTTCGGGATCATTTTCAACATTACCCTATAATTTTCAAATTTCAAGCAGACTGTAAGATAATTATAAAGGTGATATTAAATATTGTGTAACTTGCTCAAACTAAACTTTATAAAGCAATGATTGATTTTCAAGTTTAGGCAAGGATTCAAATGTAGAAAATTAGAAGTTATATCGTGAAAAGATTATAATTTATAATACAGATGGATCGTGCACATTCAAGAATTTCGAAGCTGTATATTTCTTACATTAACGATTAATTCAAATAAAATAATTTCAAACACTTTTTGATAATTTCTATTTCTTCTCATTAACTGCATACTAAATTGAATTTACGATCAATTCTTGAATCCACTTGGAATATACTTTACACAAACTTTTACACAACTTTTAGAAATTCTCCAAATACTTTATCCAAGTATTAATTTGAAAATTAGTGAAATTAATTAATTATATTGTGAATTAAAATTGATTAAAATATTACGTATAAAAGCAACATTTTTTAATTGTTAAGAATCACTTATTTTTTATTTTAAAAATAAGTAATATAAAGTCTATAGTAAAAATAGAAATCGCTATATCTTGTCATCTTTCGTTGTTAATTCTCGTATGTAACGGTACAGTTACATACTAATAAATTTTCAGAATATAATAATAATAATGAAACTCGGCCAATTTATTCTACTAGTTTTTTCTGGTTATGCATCAATCTGTTTAATACAGGTAATATTTATAAATATAATTCACGAATAAAGTAATTGCAAATATGTTCTAATTATGTCTATGTTTTATGTTTAATAATGTATCGAAACTACAACGAATTACTACAATAATTAGTATTAATTTGTAAGTTGTACTACCATAACATCTTCTCACAACAACTACGATTCCCATTACGAATTCCATCCTCTACTTTTATCGCAAACCCGAAACAGACAAGTTCGTATACATTAAAGTATACGTTAAAGCATACACGTTCATTAATTACACGAATTGGGATTTATAAAAATTTTAATCCAATAAGAACTTAATTATCTTATGATATTGCTCGTATAGTAATATTTTAAAAATAATTTGAATAAACTTTTAAGATCTGTTGAAAATATCACGAATAAGATTAATATTTGCATTTAATTTATGCAAAATTAATAAAGGATATTTTATAGACATTTTATGATTAGCTATAAATGTGAAATTTCAAATATTTGATAAAATTGTATGTTTGAGAAATGGAAGTTTAAACGTTAATGTTTCAAATTGTACTACATGTGCAATCATTTTTGTGTCTCTTGGTAATTTGGTTGCTGACGTAGATTTCCTTTCATCCCATAATATTCATTCTTCTGTAAGTATGAATTACTTTTTCGAGATTTCTCTAGGATCCAAATCACTGTTCAATGACAAAGAGTTTGTAGTTAAATTTCAAATTCATGGACAGCATCTAGCATTGACTACACGTTCTGTCTACTTAAATCCCATCCAAATATCATGAAAAAGAGAATCGGAGTTAAAAAATACAGTGCCATCCCTCGTTTCTGCAATCACGGTTGAGTACAAATCAGAATTTAATAAATTTTACCGAGAGATTCTCTCTATTCTCTTGACTTGCTGTCTGTAAAAATTCATGATTTTCGCGCGTGTCTTACTTGGCATTTTGACGCATGTAGCATTAGGGGGATTGTAGGAAAGAAATAAGCTTTCGAGGTCCCTAAAGGCACACGAGGTGAGCGTGAGGCCGATTGAAAATGTATGCGATCACGTGCGTTTGCTGCGATCTTTACGAATAGGGTCGTTAAATTTTATGAATCGAGACAGTGAGAGAGTGAGAAGGGGGCGGGGGAGATCGAGACAGACAGACAGACAGACAGAGATTGATTATACGCTAAATCTTTTTTAGGTAGGAATCCACTTATTGAAAGGAATAAGTTCTCTCCATTTAAAATATATTTAAAGATTATGCCTTGTAATTGTGGACTAATATATAGCGAATACGGTATGATAAAACTGATTAAATGAAAAATTCATTGTATCTATTTACGATATAGAAATTATACTCTGAAATATTTGGTACATCATTCGATGGTATCTAATGATGGTATCATAAAAAATATGTTATATTTTTTATAAAAAGTATATTTATGTCATGTCATCGACAATAACTTTAGGAGTTAGAAAAAATAAATGACAAGATATATCTGCACAATTTATTTTATTTGATTTAAAATAACTGCTTTTATTTTTGGGACCTATGTATGCATTTGTTTGTTCTCAATTACTCTCTCAAAAGCAGAAATGTCAAGAGAATATTATCTTAGGACATTTTTTCAATTAACAATGATATAAGACATACATAGTTTCATTTTAATTTACGGTAAATATATGTTTTATCAAATTTTCTTTCATTTAAATTTGTAAAAAACTTCATCCATCTAGACAGACACACCTAACGAAGGGAAATACATGATATTTAAAATTACTGCATCTCTGTCACTTGGATTCTAAATAGGAATGGAATTATAGAGTAGTAGTTCAATTGTATCTTAAAAATCAATTAAATATGCGTTTTATTCTAGAACATAAAACATTATTTTTATTTAGAATAATATAATTAACAAAAGAAATTTATTTCATAATTTAATCGTAAACTCATTTTGAATGCTATGCGAAAGCCTTAATACCTAGACAGCTAATGAAAATCTAAATAAACCAAATTAACCTTTTAGTCTTTAAAAAGAAATTTTATTTTATGTCTGTGAAGCATATAGTATTTAAAGTTATTTTTAAATAAAAAGCATAAATTGTAAAATTTTCTCATATTTATAGCAGTTATATATTTAATAAAAATGATTCCATTGTATCAAAGTGACTCTAAAATTCATAGTTTAATCTAAAATTAAATATTTTTAAAACTGTTTTATAAAACTAACAACTTTAATCAATCATCTGAAAATTGCAAAGTAAAGATTTGTTTTGGTATAAAATAATATTCCTATAGTATAAATAAATTAGGTTCTCAATTAAGTAATTCCAATATCGTAATTTTAATTTCTATACAAATGTACCGTATTAACCGTACTTTTATTGTGATTATTTCAATTTCTCATGTATATAACTATATATTGGTAAGTAATTATATAATATTTTTGTTTAATACTTGACTGTCATAGTTCTCAACAGTGAACAAATAACTTGCGCGTGTCAGGATAATTATGATTTATGTTTATAATATTGTTATATTATAACTATGATTTATGTTTACCGTACAGTTGATCCTAAGCATGAAACAAACTATGTAAAATTTTTGGAAGCTTAATCAGAAGCTTGACAAGAACCAACAGACTTCTTGAAAATTAAAAGAAATTACAAGTTATAATATTAGATTTCGATTTGACATTAAGAGTTTTTTAAAAATTAGTTCTCACTTTACAAACAATTTTTTTCTTTTTTAATAATATAATTCATCTCATCCTTTTTATTTTAACGATTGGAAAGAAATTATTGAAATATAATTTAATGCCCTTTCAATAAAACTGTGAGTATATTTAGATATCTTACCAGATAACTCGCGGAATTGAATAATGGGCGGAAGAAGGAAGTTTCGTCCAATGTATCGTAATTCATTAATTGTACTTAGAAACGTAAAAAAGTAATTTCATTTGCATTCAGTGACTTTGATATTTTAAAAAGCCTTTTTTTACATTTCAAAGTATTTATAACGGATACAGTTAATCTGGTGAAAATTTTTACGTATTAGGGTCATAGCTGTATACAAGATCTAATATTGAGAACATTGGTGAAAATAAAATTGCTTATATTATTTAAAAAAATATTAAACCTTTTGTTCAAGGTCTATGTAAAAAGCTTTAGAATAGAGTAATGAACCTCGTGAATGTACAGATGGACCTGATATTAATAATAAATACTCTAAACGGATGTCTTTTAACAATTACAATTAAAATGGGAAGTAGTACGCTTTTCTCAATTGAAAAATTCAATAAATCAAAAGTCATGTCGATTTCAATATTTTTCAAATAGAGTTACAACAAATGCTAATGATTTATTTTCAGCAAAACTTGCCTAGAAATAGAATATAGGCTTATTTAACATATTATTTGAAAGCTATTACTTCTATACTTTCTTACTTTCGTATGAGTATTAAAGCAAGGCTAAGTGTAATGCATATACTTATTTGTCTGAAGCTTTTGCATCAAGTCTTCAAACTTGATGCAAAATTTATACCAACTACTTTCGAATTATTAACAACTTTATGTTTCATGCATATCTAATAATATTTTATGTTTTAACTTATTAGTCGCATAATATAATTAATTATTTTCTTTTAAAAATAAAATGTGCTAGGATATGCTGATAGTAGTACGTATTGTGTTTTGCAATAGAATGTTCTTATAAAATATAATAAAGATATACAGCTGTGATACGTATGGGATATTATGACATATTATACTATTAAATTGGCTAGAGAGGTTATAATTTATTTACTTTTGCCTAAGTGGCGATCTGTGAACCGGTCATCTTTGTACATTGAAGGCATGGAAAGTAAGTAGCTTGTAACTACTACTTAAACAGTGTTTTAAACATATAATTCACGCTTAAACGTATATATTTACGTGAACAGATAAATATAAAAAAGTTGTTTTAAAATTCTTTGGTCTAATTTTATTCTTTAATAGTTTCGTTTGTTAGTAAAGCAAAGTAATATTAAAGATAAATGTTCTTCTAGTGTATATGTAAAA
Organism: Wiebesia pumilae; assembly: GCA_018907045.1. Lineage (NCBI taxonomy): Eukaryota > Metazoa > Arthropoda > Insecta > Hymenoptera > Agaonidae > Wiebesia > Wiebesia pumilae. Next base: position 6,014,449 of record JACCHZ010000022.1, read on the forward strand.
ATTATAAATTTAAGCTTAAATTATACTAATTATTTTAATATCATTGATTCATTTGATAAGGAAAAAATCTATTTATAATAAATAAAAATACGTAAATATAAATATATACAAATTTTTTTTAGTATTATTTATTATTATTTATTATTTATTATGTATTCTTATTTGAATTTATTAAATGTAACAATGGAGTTATAGATTAATCAATACTTTCAACGTTTTAAGTTATCCCAAATTGTGCTATTGAATTTTTTGATGCAAAATCGTTATTATTATAATAAAATCTACTTACAGTAACTTCTGTCTTTTTTGACATCAATAATTGATTTTTTTGTTTTAGCTTAAATTTTCGCTTTAACAACTTTCTAAAATTTATGAAATATGTGCTATATCTTTATACAGCGAAATAAAGATAGATTATTCTAAAGTAATATTTTACGAGAATATTGCAACTTATATTAAATGTGCGTTTAATCCTTTTTTCTGCTAATTCAATCAAAATTATTGTAATTACGTTTATTTTTATGAATGAACCTTTTAAAAGATTTCAAAGTGAACATCAAGATTGTATGACTCAAATTTTGTTTTTGGTTATGCACCGTTGATTTCTACACTATTGTATAAAATGATATTTAATTATGTAAGCGTACTATTTAGTCATACACTTAGAAGTAGTATAAAAACCATGTGCAGGAATATTATTCCAGTGATTTATCAAATATTATATTTATTAGCCTAAAGGTTCACAATTTATGTATCTTTTATTTGTAATATTTTTCAACTATTCCTGTAGTTGCTAACCTTAGAATAAATAACATTAAAATTTCAAAAAATTTATAACTTATAAATTTCGTTTTGTTTAACACATTAGGTTATAAATAATTAAAATTTTTAAATAAAATTGTTCGAACCAGTTATGTGTTTTATAGGAAAAATAGTGAGATATTGACCAGAAATGATCTTCTAGACGTTCAACGTAAATTTCCTGAAATGGCATGTTTAATCGAAATAATAAAGCGAGCGTTTCGTCAAAAAAGATAAATATTTACAGAATCTTATCATTTTCATGACAAAACTAGTATAAAAGTAAAAGAGAAAGAATATCGATAGCGAATTGAAAAAAAACTTTGCGGTTGCTCGTTGTAATTTTCGCTTTATTTTTGTTCCGGTTGATCCTCTCAATCAGCAGTGGGTACTTTTTGCCTGTTATTTTACGAAAAACGAGTTCAATTATGGCGCGTATCGCGATTTGATATGATTTCTATTTACGGCTGGATGACTACTCACTGCGGTGATTTGATTACTTTATTTCACTTTATGCCACAGAAATTGCTCGCAATAATATATTTTAAACTGATTCAAGAACTGACGTGATTTGACGCAACATTAAGAATTAAATAAATAAACGATATTTCAAGAAAAACATATCTAAAGTGCCTAATTTACTTATTTATAAGTGCTCTTCAAGTGAATATTGAAAACGCTCTATGAACAACTAAACTTGAAATAACTTTCAATAAAAACAAGGTTTAATAAATAAATCTAACTATCTTAATGATTATTATTATTATTATTATTATTATTATTATTATTATTATTATTATTATTATTATTGTTATTGTTATTATGCTTTCATAAACGTATATGCAGTATTCCGTGTAAGCATAATAATCCAACAATGAATTCTTTTGTATTGTATTGTGTCTGATTCTAAATTCTTAATACTTAATAAAACAGATGACCAAAACAAATTAAAATTTTTTTGCGAAACAAAGACCTATAGCGATTTTTATTTACTTTCATAGTTACTGTTGTTTGACTACATAGTAATATAATTATAATAATCTTAATCTATATGTCTATGTATGTTTAAGTAGTTTTCGAATAAAGAACGAACGGTGGAAGCAGTTATAATTAGAAATGTATTTTTGACTTGGGTTCGTATAATAAATAATATTTCAGAGATGAAACAGTTTTATTAACGTTGTCTACTAAATTATATTAATTTTGAATAAAGTCAATACCATCGTTTATCTATTTTTCATTGTCATATTATGCCAGAGTAGCAACAAAATTCATTGTATGTTATATTAAACTAAATCTAATCTAAGTGGTAATCATTTGCTCGGTTATAAATATTGCGATATCAGCTGATTTATATAATAACGAATGTTTGATTAGTGAAAAAATTAACTTTTAAATGTTGATTTGAATTTTTGAGGGTTAGTAAATTATGAAGAAGTACGTGAACTTTTTTATATTTCGCGAAATGTAATACAAGAGAATCAAATAGTAGTAGAATATACGCTTTTATTTCATTTTATCTTTTCTTTTTATTATAAACTCAGATGAAGGCTTATCACTGACGGTTCTGTGCAGGCTAGATTAAACCATTGAAAATCGTCGGAAGGATATTCTCTTCTCACTTTACTCTTGGCGCACATACAAGTGCGTTCATCTTTCGTCTCTTTCACTCTTGACCATTTTCGGCCTCTTCTTTTCTATGTGCTTGTTCTCAGTCGGCTTATCTTATCTTTGGTTCAAAGAGGCTCTACTCTTTCGACGTTTTTTATCTTCTTTCTTAAATTTTTTCTCTTTCCCTCTCCAACTATCTATCTATCTGCTTATTTATCTATCTTTTCCTTCTCTTCCGACTCTGCCTTTGCATTATATTTTAATTAATTACTGCTTAAGCATTAAATACGTTTTAAGGTACTTAAATTTTTTTACTTGAATGATATTTGCGTCACTTTAATTAAAGATTCTAATTTAAATAACTACTTTTATCGATTTCATTTTTCTTTCGTTCTCCTCCATCTCTCGTTTATTCATTATCCCTCTCTATCTACCTATCTATCTGTCTATCAATCTATCTATCTATCTAAGTTTCTTACCTTGATTTTCTCTTATTTTATTATTGTATTGCCTTTTTCTCATTTTACTTTTATCTACAATAAGATGTGAGATTCAACTGACTATCGACTGAGTAGCAGGAAATCGATTCTTGTTCTATTCATAGGCAGTATTTACATACATATGTTTCAAATTATCGTTTTACTTAACATAGGGAATTTCTTTTAAGAATTGAGATTAAAGAACGTTCTTGAATCACACTATTATGCAAAAATATATAAATCTAATTAATTAGCTTTTAAATAATCTACTACAATCCTCTTCCCTTCGTATAAATAAGTACATAATTTTTCATACATGATTATCCACGTAGTACAGAGTGTAAAATGTTTTTGTTTACGCGTGAGAAAATATTTCTAATTATTCAGGAATTAATATTCTAGTAATAATATTACTATCGTAATAACCATTTAATACATGTTATTTGCAGAAAATTTATAATGTTCGCCATCTGCATGTGATTATACGTATGCAGTACATTATAGATTAACAAAAATAAAATAAAATAAAGACGTTTCGATAGAGTTTTTTCAGATATTTTGGCTGTAAAATAAATTAACTGTTTTTATTTATAATTTTAAAATCAAAAGCAGTTTAATTTTAAAGGTTATATGTATTTATACTGTACTTAACTTTATAGCTTTTATATTTCTTCTTGGAAGTAATAAAATAATTCTTTTATTAAATACAGATTTATTTAATTTATATTTCCGTCGTAAAATATTTTGATCAGAATTTTCAAGAAAAAAATTTACGATTATCCCCAAAATAATATTCATATTTTATTTGATACTACAGCAATATTTATAAACTAGTTATTATTTTTTTTTCTAGATTCTTATAACCGCATTAAAAAATATTTCATTCTAAAAATATATACTTACCAGTACATAAACATGTACTTTTTATTATAATTTTTTGATAATTAATTCTTTCTAAAGAAATAGCAGTTTAAGCCATATAATAAAGCCTTAAATAACACTCGAAGCGAGGCCCTTTGAAAATCATTAAGAGTTGGTTCATTAAAACGTGGATTAATTAGCTTCAAATTATTATTTAACAATCACTTATAAATTAATGATTTAATTAATTATCACATAAGGTAAATCAAAATAATTTCTATTAACAGATGAAAGTATTTCACATATTATTTATAAGTTTTCCAAGCATCGTATTGCGTAATATTATATAAATGAAAGTCAGTCGTTAAAAATTACCGTCAAGTCGTTTGCCATATAATGCGTGCACACGTAAATACTCTTATAAAAAATATTGGTGTTGTTAATTTTAAAGTACTCTATTTCAATTTTATGAATAAATATCCGAAAATACGTGATCAGCTTTAGAATATAGTACGTATAATATTTTATTTTTGAACTAACGGATATGTAAATTTTTTATAATGATATAATAGCTCAGTAAATTTATTAATTTTTCATTATTCTAGTGTTTTATAAAGAAATATCTGAATCATGGAATTGACTATTTAATAAATTAGATTTAAAAATGTACGTGTATAAATCGAACTTTTTTTGTTTACTTCACTACAATATAAAATGTTACATAAACGTATGTTTAACAACGAATAACGAAAAATCAAATCAATCATACTTTTTATTTACTATGTACTTTAATTAATACTTTCTCAATTTTATTACAGTAAAGACTGCAAGATGATAATAACGAATTTATCTAGAATTAATAGATGTATTTAGTTAGTTTACAATTTTAACTTAAGACTTTATGATCTCTTTGATATTTGAACGTTTTTTAGAATTCAAAGTCAAACTACGCGTCCCTTCTTTGTTAACTGCACAAATTTATGTTGCTACGTTATTTAATAATTTACAAAACATGTTACATAATTTATTTTGTTCAATTGAAATGTAACATCAAAAGTGACTCAGGATACATTTGAACTCAAAATATCGAAAGAGAAGTTTTTTATTCCACGACACGTTATCGTACTATTCCTAATAAAAATATGCATTCTTTTTTGCAAGATTCGACCTTTTCTCTTCAAGATAGGATTTATTCAAGATGGATGGATTCAAATTCATCCATTCTCCTGCTTAACTTTAAGATTTGTAATTATTAAATTTGCATAGTAGATTAACAATAAGTAATTTCAAGAACTATTTGTCTAGAACTTCCAAACACATCCTAATATTATTAAAGACATATTACTAATAAATTATTTTCACAAGGTTCTGATGCTGTTATTTTATTTAATGCATTCCATTCACACCACTTTTTAAAACTGTCTTAACGACTTTCAGAAATTTATTCTAATTTACTTTTTTATTCAAATTCAACTCATTCAAATCTTTGATAATGTAAGAATACTTGTTATCCAGAGATAGCGTTACTCGTAACAGTACATTTCCCATTAAAAGAATTTTAATGCATTTATTTTCAATCTATTATTTTGCATGCATAGAGCAATTTGAATGATATTGATTAAGAACCGGTTTTAAGGGTAAAAGAACGGATAAATGGTAATACGGGGTAGAACGAGCAAAAATCTTTTCGCTCTGTGCAATATGTTATCGAATACCGATAAGACTGTTTTTTAGTATGTTTTATTATTTGTCTTTCAAATTTAAAGTAATGTGTTAATTTTACAAACAAATTTATATGCAGTACGAAACATTTCGTTATAATAAATGGGAATTTGAAAAAAAACTCCTATTGCTTCGTTTTAAATTTAAACATGATTTATTTGCATAAGTACGGTATTATATTAGAGTAGTAATGCCATTAATATTTCCTGCAGAGTATTATCGACTACTTAAATTCGTTACACTCGTATAATTTAATTTGGTATTATTTGTATTATTTTATTTCGGATTGTTCATTTCTATTATTAGAGTAAAAATATAGAATGGAAAATAGTAGATCCCTACTTGATTAAATAAACGACAAGGTAATTACTAAATCAATAGTTATTCTTTTATCTTCAAGCTTATTTACGCTTTTACTTGTAGTCAATTTCTACTTAATACATGGTTTGACAGGTATTTTAACTGCTAGTGTATCTATAGGACTTGCGTAATAAAGCAATATCCAATCATCCATATCAAATGATTGTTTTAAAAGTGAACGTAAAGACTAGTCTCAGTTTTTAGGAGATGAACCGATAATATCAAATCTTCCATTACATAGAGTGAGATAGAGTGTGAATAGCCTATAAATCGATATTTTTGAGCTTAACATTGGTAATAAAGTTACAATGGATCCTTAATAGAATTCTCTTTTCTGATACTATCCTAGTTTATTGAACATTACATATTCTTATCAGAATCTCTTGCTTTTGGCCTTGTAGTGTTCGACATTGAGCATTAACCCTCATAAGCGCCGGTTTCGTCTTGCAACAAAAGGCTACACATACTTCGTCGAGTAAAGCAGCAGAAAGGAAGAGACGCGCTACACTACCGGAAGATAAATTATTCGCTTGATTAATGAAGCACCGTTCGCGGGACCTCAAAAGGTCGTCCTTTCTTTGGCTCCCATGAGGTTTGTCTTATACTTCATTAATCCATCCCCCTTTTCGCCTTGTTCGCGCTCATTTTCAATTTTGCGCGCTTCTTCCAGCTTTTCTTTTCCTATCTTGCAGTCTTTGACTCGTCTTTATTTACAGCAACTGATGTTTTTCAATGACGAAAAGGGTAAATGTACCCGTTGCTGTTTTCATTCGTTGCATTTGTGAATTTATTCAGCAGCCTCGACATCGCGGAGTGAATTATTAGTTTCAATCTCATGACACGATTAATCCCTGTATCTGCTAGTAATTTAATATAATTTTACAAATGTTCATTAGGCTTTTAAACCCTTTTAAGGTATTTTAATTAAGTACGGAAAATAAGTAAAAAATTTGTTTTGTAATTCATAAAAGTAAAGTAATATGTATTAAAATGCTCGTTGCTAAAAATTTTCAAATCTACATTATTACCTTATTTAAGATGCGAGTGCGTTAACAACAGAAGATATGCAATATTTAAGAAACAACCGTTTATTTCCAGATTGACTTTTGCATCTCTAATTTTTTGATTTCTTTAAAAGATAAACATATTTCTTTGCTATTGTTACATGACATTTTAATCTAATGAAATATTTCGATTACAACCATTTTTCCTGACAAGTAATTGTAAATGTTATCCAAATGATTTTTTATATGTCGAAACAGTAAGTGATTTTATAAATCTTTTACAGTTATGTACCGTTTAGTAAGTACCTATTATGTAGATGAACAAAATTTTAATAACAGAGCAGTATGCGAATTTGATTGCAAATTTTATATCTTATCGTATTTTCAAAATTCGGTATCGCCTCTTCTATTCTAACTTAATATAAAATAAATATGACTTTGACATTGAAATGTACATTGATTTATAAGTAAATCTTAAGTAATTATTATTTCTCGCTTGACGAATGTTCCATGAATAACGAGATCGCCGAATCTTACTTCTATGAGATAGAAATTTTTTTATCGAAAAGGGCTCGCTATATCACAGGATTTGTTGGAGATCGGCTCGATGTACTCGTGTAAAAGAAGGTTTTCAGTCTGATAAAAAACATCGATCTCCTCTATAGCTGCAGCAATAAAAAGATTGTTTAATCTGCTAAGTAGAGATGGATAATTACTATTTATTTCTTAAGGACAAATACGTACAGCCAAAAAAAATACGAATAAACATTAATAGTATTTCAAAAACATACACCAATCAAATAGACGATATTATGATGTACACAGGTTATAAACTCACAACTGTTATTCACTGAAACCTACGGCTATCGGAGAATGTATCCCCGTTGGGAATCTCTCTTACAGCATGGAACTGACACCGATCTCTCCCTCTCGTAAACTCCACAATAGCTTGTACTGAACAAGAATCAAACACCTATGACCCATGCTTACTCTATTTTTTAAGCACTTGTAACGCTATTGAGAAAAGCTTCTTGACTTATCTTCGTCGATTGTACTTTCTACGCGGTTTTCGGTTTTTTCTTTCTTTCTTTTTTTTTTTTTTTTACGAAAAGATAAAATACAGAACGAAAAGCTAAAAGTTCCTTCCTTAATAGATAATAAATATTTTTCTATTTCAGTAATCGTTATTGACGTCAAGTGTTCAAAAAAGTATTACACGTTTATTAGATTCTTTTGCTTGATAATCGTATTGCATTTAAAAAGAAAACCCTTTTACAGCTTGTTTTCTTAAATATTTAAATTTCAATTGTACGATATTAATAATAAAATAACAATTTTCTTATTAATATTCATTGATTATATTTCATATTATTTATCATAAACCATCAAAATACCTGATACGTTTTTATGTATGAAATTGCAATTTAAGCATTAACTTATTTTCTCATTTTTTCTATAACGAATACTCACCTTTGATATTTAAACTTTTTTAACAAGATATAATGTAAGATGTAGAAAAAAGGTAATTCTTCAATAACCGAATCTACTTAATATATTCAAATATAATTTCTTAATTTCTTGATTTATGCTAAAGTATAATAAGAATTTCTACGTCGGTAAAAATGTTTGTGCTAAATGAGAAAAATAGCATTTTTTAAATAATTCCGAAGATCCCAGTTTTAAATCGTTCTTCTCGTATCCATCCGAGCTTGTTGAATAGATAGTACATCAATAAAAATGTGTAATTACCTCAATGATTAATCTTGTACGCTGATATGCTCTTACGCGAATGTGAGATGAAGGTAACTCACAACTCGGAGAATGTGGCATTTGGTTCTAGATTTTTTTTTTTCATAGTAGCAGTTTAAATGGGCTTGCCCTACGAAATCTCACTTTTAGTAAAAAATTATTTTAGAGTCTATCCATGCTAGCGAAAGACTTTTTATTAAGGTTTTTTGCATTTGAAATATTTGAGTAATGGGTTGTGACGGATAAGACACGATTAGTCAACGAGATAATTTTTATAGAAACTGTTATAACGGTTTCTTTGTAGGCGATATAAATTTATAAAAGAAAACTTTTTTCATTCCAATGAATTTGTGAATATAAACTAAAATATTTAACTGTATTTGAATATTATTTTATGTCGATAAGAAATAGAATTGCATCGAAAACGATATAATTTTCAGAACTAAAATACGTGTTATTTTTCTTTGTTTATCTTAAGCTTAAAATTAATTGCCGTATTATAAAAATTTATACTTTTTTATTTAATATAATTTGTACGAAAGAAGTTTAATACGTAAAGCTAGATGATAATTCATTTTTTAATTTGGCTCAGTAAATCATTGGGCGTCACGAAAGTAGCAAAAATAACAGATATGCCTTTATTATAAAGTTTATAATATCGTTGTCTTTCTATAAGTAGGAAAAAATTACTCGACCCTTTAGTAAAAATTGTAAAAGCAATATTACTATAGGTAGTAAAACGTTGTTACATTCTTATGACAATGTTACTGCAAAGAAATTATAATTGATACTGTACAAATTATGTAACTACCTAATTTTTATCGGGCACCTATTCAAACTGAACAAACTTTAATATAAATAAAGTCTTTAGAATTTACAATAAAAAACATCAATTTAATATATATATATATATATATATATATATATATATACATACATATACATTATTTGATCGATTACCGATGCAAGTAGGAATGTGTACGTAGTTCTATTACTCGAACAAAAATTCCACGACCCATAGAATATCAGTGAATGCAACATCAATTTATAAGTGAAATCTACATTAAATAAACGAATTTCTCTCGAAAAAGAGAGGATAAAACGATCACAGCACAAAGTAAAACGCTTATCGGACAACGGTTTCGCGATTTTTTATTCGCTTATAATTCACAGGAGTTATTTATACGAGGGACAACGCTCAATCCTAAAATCCGATAAGATGAGAATATTGCAGTAGAATTTGCATCTCACTGAACTGCTATAATTTTATTCATCCGATATTAGGTAACAACATTTTTAAATGTACTTTTGAGTTATTATTTAATGTTTGTAGTTTCATCCAGTTACGTGGAAGTATTATCTACGACAAGCGGTAATTAAAATTAAAATTATGAAAAAAACGTATCTCCAACTCGCTTTGTTTTATTTTTACTTCGTATTATAGTATTTTAATGTATAAATTTAATGATCAGATATTTCATCGTTGTATAATATTATTTACATAATATTGAAAAATAATAAACTAAATCAATTCTAGTATTACGGCGACTCTAGAAATTACCGAGAAGTTAAAGCATTTATAAAACAAAAAATTTAATAAATATCGAATGAACTGGTATGAATGTAAAGATGTAAGAGTAAAATTAAAGTATGTTAATTCGTTAACACTTACGTTTTTTTTATCTTTGAATGGATATTTTCCAAATATTAACTTTACTGTCGCGGTGTTTCTTTTTTGTATGAGTAAAATTTTCTAAAGTTATTTTTCGTAAGAAATTAAATTGATGAAAGTACAATTGGCATTATTCTTTATATTACAAACTTAAAATGCACTTTAGCTAGGTTAGTGAATTCTCATTGCTGATTTAAAAATAGTAGTTGAATTATTGTAGATACGCATTTTTGTGTTAATTAGTAAATGGCATTTTTTTTAAATTGTTAATTAATAGAAATTTAAATACTTTAACTGTGTCTTATTCAAACAGCATTTTTATACAATATATATTTGCAGGAGCTTTTCTTTACAAAACAAAATTTTCATTATAAACGTAAACTTTTATTTTTATTTTAACGTATCAAAACGCAATATGAAATCTGCGTTCGAATTCGACTAGACTATCATCTATGGATGTCAATAAATGCACTTTCACGCATCAAAAGTTTGCATGGCATAATACCCCGTTGTACTCGCAGCGAGCAAAAATCGAATTTTTTAATTAAAGATCCTGCGCACATCAATATTAGTGATCTGGTGCGTGCACTTGATTATTTTTTAGTAGTTCTTTTTAAACCGTTACATCTGGATCACAGCGTTGATGAAAATGCACGAATTACTAAGCAAAAATCAAACTCAAACTTTCGAGGTTTATTAACACAATGTTCTCCTAAGTCAATTAGTGGTAGAAAGATTTCGAGAAGTGAAATGATCAATGTTTCCGATGAAAAGACTCTTGGGTATATGTACACAAGGTCCAGAAGAGCCCAAAGGATTATCGAATAATCTGATTATGAATGGGATAATGTGGAATAACTGTTGAGAGATTCACTATATATTTTCGAGACGAACGTTTAGCAAAATTACAAATAAATGTTATATATTTAGAACCGATTTCTTATGTAAAGAGTTATACCATTTGTTCAAATATTCTTTATTTTGAAATATGTTTTGTATTTGTTAAATAATACGTTGTTTTATTATTTGATATATATTTTGATATATTATTTTAATGATTACCAAAGTTTATGTTTGTACATTTTCTTCTATAATATTCAAAATGTCCATAAATTTGATTTAATAATGATAAACTGATAATAAAAAATAATATTAATGTAAATTCTCTGTACGAGAATACCTATTATTATACATAATATATATATTGTAAGATAATCCTTCTTTTTTATATAATAATAGCATTCATAAGTAGACTAAATCATGGTACATGAAGCTTCACTGAAATATATATATTTGATATATACAGTTGAGAGAAATTTTAACTTAAATATAAACAAATGAAGCCGTATATTTATAAACATATACATTTTTCTTAATTTGCTGCAAAATAAAAATAAATTGTGTATTATAAATACGTTTTTAGATAAACTAGATGTTGTACATTAGAGTTATTAATTCGTTTTATCAGTGCATGAAAAATGTTTATGATTATAAAGTCAAAAGTATAGAACTGGTATTGAGTCTCTATATGTCTTAGGTATGCAATTGGATTTGATATTATTGAAAAGCCTTACCGAAATAAGTATAATGAATGCAGTATAAATCATCTGTCACCCATATCGAATGAAATTGTCTATCAATATAATTTACCTTTTATTTTTCAGAAACTTGATAATCGTAATACTATTTAAACGCAAAGAAACTGCTGGTATGATGAAAATCAGAAAATTCAGAATTATTAATCAAATATTTGCTTTAACATTATTTAACTCGGAGTCGGTTCGCGTTGGTAGTGAACGGAGATTTGCAAGTTGACGCTAAATATTTCATTACGAAAAATATGATAAACGTTGATAAAATGAGATTGTCAAAAGAATTAAGTCGCGGTATTTGAGGAAGGAGGTGAAAAAGTTGGTCTCCTCTATTCATAAAATTAAATATCCCAAAATCCCGTAGTGATTATTCTCCGGGTATGGGCAGGCGAATGAATGATGGGGTGGCGTGGATTTGATGTCTACATATCGCGAATGCGAGTCTATACTAAGAGAAAGCTGGGGGGGGATCTGGATCGATTGTTCCAGCAAATCGCAAAGCTGGACGAAGCTGGGCCGTGACAATTGGCCTCTTCATTTTGGCCTGTGCCTTAATCGCCGGTATCGGATTGCCTTTGGCTTTGGAGCTGAGAAGTTCAAACTTACTGGAGGCAAGACTACGGGTGGTGAGAAAAATCCTGTCCAAGACGCCTCTTATTGACGGGTAAATTCCATTTTCTCTATACTACATAGAATGTACCTACATGTGTGCTTGACGCTCTATGGATGCTTTTTGCGCGCTTTAACTTTCCATGATCTGCTCTTAAGGCTTTTTCCTCGATTGCGCACTTTAGGAGTAAAGCTGGATTCTTCGGAAGGACGTTTTTAGCTTTTTGCGTTGAGGAAAGAATGCTTTTACGCAGATGAAAGTATGAAAGTGTAGTGCTAGAGGCACGAGTTTCTATGTGTTATTTTAGATTATGCTTTGCTTCATCTGCACGTTTTATTTGAAATATTTTTTTAAATTAAATACTTACTTTTCAATGCGAAGATTTTTATTTCATTATTATAATAATAACTTCGTATTTACATTTGTACTTAGAATTATCCGATAATACTGTATTTTTGTTCCCAGAGTAATTATAGTAAAATAACATTAAGAATTTAATGTTGAATAATTAAATTTTTTTTTAATATAGTTTCATTGAAATTGAAATTTATTTTAATTAATAAAACTGTATACTATGAAAAATAATGGTACGATGTATCTTTTACTTTAAGTACTTCAAACTTACAATTGAAATCCATTTAAAAATGTTATGTATGTATATCTGCTTCATTGCCACGAACTTTCAACGCGTAATGTTACGTTAATTAATATTCATTAAGAATAAAGGAATAATATATTATAGAACATTAATATTTTTATTTTAATATTCATAAAATGTGGAATCGATTAATTATTCAAACCAGAAAAATAATATTATAAGCTTAAAAAATATGAATTAATGGATTCTATCAAGTAATACTCATTCTATTGTACAAATATCGATTACTATTAAAAATTAATGTTTCTAACTTTAATAGCTAAAGATATATATTTATTATTAATACTGATTGTATAACCTCTTTTCAAATCTGTATCTTTTATGTATAGACAACTACAGATTACAATGTATTTTTATAAAATGTACTGCATACATTGACATGTAAAAGACATATGATAAAAAAATCAAATATTTATAAATAACTAGAAAATATAATGTATGAAAAAAATATTTTTGAAAAATTGTCTTTTTTTATTGAAAACACAATGTAGCTAATAAGTTTCATCATAAATATGTAATATTATATTTAAATCAAGTAGTAATTCTTTAAATTATACGCAATTATTCATATAACAAATACCACTAATGTAGATAAGCAAAAACATAAATTATTTATTCAATTGTTCATTTATTAAAGATATTCTATAGAGGTGCTAGCTTTCCAAATATGAATTTAACTGTTATTATCTCACAAGTTCACATTGTAATGTACTTTTATGGAAAAATTATTAGATAATCCTACCATCTTACGATTCCACGTTCAAGTTAATCGCACACTTAAGTGAGCAAACTTGTATAATCGCAAAATATAATTTAATTACACAGTTCTCTCTCCCTCAAAATTGCACAATGAGAATTATAATTCTAATGGCAAGCTTCTACATACGTAATACTGTGTAATAATCCATATTTACTAAAGATATAATTGAAAAATTGAAAATAAATGATACAGTATTTTGAATAATATTTATAAACGTATATTAAATTATGATAATTCTTTAATATAACTCATAAAAAAATTCTTTATAAACAAGACAATAATGTCGTTTTATAACTTGTTAATTAAAAAAATTTTATAACGTTATACATTTCTTAATAGAAATCTGATAAATTACTATTTGCAATTTATGTAATTAAAAAAATAAAATTAGTCGACAGATTTATATGACACTGAAATTATTAAGAAAATAGAATTATAAAATCAATGATGTATGAAATAATGACAAGTTTGTATTTAGAGTATCTAGTAAGTATTTTCAGATTTCATAATTATAAATACCGGTGTACATAAATTGCGCCACCAGCTAATATTTTTATTTTTAAATTGATTTCTTCGGTATCTTTTTATAAAAGTCGCATTAAATTTTTATCAATCTAATTTATAACTTTATCGGTTCAGTGCAAAAATATTTTTAATTTTATGTAAACAAAATATCAATTTTTGTCATATTATTTTTATCCGAATATTAGATCAGATTTTTAATGTACTTAATTTACATTCATTATAATAATGATATTATCGTAAAATAAAAAGAGCAATTAAAATGAAAACTGGAATTAAATGCAAGTAAAGGATATTATAACTCGAGATGGTTATACACTATTTTTTTTCTATGATTGTCAATCTCACTTTCTATTTCAAAAATCCGAATATTTTTCTTACTATTTTTCCCTGCTATTATCTTAAAAAATGATTGACATTTTCTGAACAAAAATTCAAATAATTTTACAAGATCTCATCTTTCATTGTAGGGTTCATATGTAGTATTGATACCCCACTTAATGCAGCTATCGGTTCTTGAGTAATTTATGAGTTTTCCTAAAATGTTCCATTTGGTCGATGCGTTTTCTCTCATTTATCAGTGCACGTAAAATGGTTATTCGTTATTTTCTATCTTTTCTTCAATGATTTATATTTTTCGATTACATTCCTTCACAAATACAAGTTATAATAAAATATTTTTTATATTATACAAGATAAATTTGCATAATAAAAGTAGTGCTATTGGGATTAATAATATAGGAACGTCAACATTCGGAATACAAAATGTCCTTATCCATCGTAAAATATTTATAAAACAGATCAAATCGATTGATAATACTATTCTTAGGAAATCATTAGAAAATGAGGATAATCAAATTATTATTGATAAATATATTTGTTTTTATTTCTAAAAAATTTCTCTAAAAATAAAATTTAGAATCATCTATATTAATTTAATTACAATTCATTTTTATAGTTTATTTCTTAAATTCAAATGTTTATAAGATAAAAGGATATATTTGTAGATCTTCTGAGTGGCAGATGTGTTATAAATGTTTTTATGATATGTATAAAATATGGTCATGAATTTACGAAGTTGTATAATTATACAATTATATATTCAGAGATTAGACTCTTAAAGTTCCAACACTAATAACAAAAATAAATCGTAGCTGATACAAAGACTGAATTTTCCATAAAAATACTGATTTTGCATTATGAAAAAGTATGTTGATATTAAATGAAATGTTTCTCAAATCATTGAATGATTAGTTTGAACAGAATATAAAGAATATTTGATATAAGTTTTATAAAAATAACTAAATTACTCTCGTATAATATTTAAAAAATTTCAAATAATATATCTTTTATTAGAATTTATAAATTAAAAAAAAAAGTTTTTTTTTCTATTATATTCTGATTTCTTTAAAATGTATGTATTTAACCCTAAACACGTTATACTGATTATCCTTATAATATAAAAATGTATTGTTGAAAAGAAATTTTAATTTTAATAAATATGTAACTTATATGCAATTTTATAAACACTTTTACTATTTATTCTCTTTTATTTAATAGGGCTGCATAAAAAATTATAATTTGATTATTTTAAAGTAAAATATTTTTAATATATATATATATATATATGTATGTATGTATGTATCTCGTAATTAGGTGATTATTTTTTAAATTCATCGAAAACTACAACTGAAATTTTAAAATATTATAATAAGATAAGATAAATAGAAATAGATATTATCACGCATACGCGAGAGACGAGTAATACAAGTAATACGAATGATACAAGTTGGCGGACTCTCTCTCTCTCTCTCTCATCTATCCTATAATCGTACGATTATAGGATTTAATAAATACTTGTCCTCTAAATCCAAAGAGTACCTACGCATAATTCATGCGTATAATACTAAGAAATTGGGTTTCCTGGTGTTGGTGCGAGTACGGACCCTCGTACGTAACAATATTAAAATATTTAAACATTCTTTTAGAGAATTTTAAGAAAAATTATCTTTTTAATTATTATTAAATCCTAAAATATTTTAATTTTTATTAAGAAATTTGTCTACCCTCGTTTTCAAAGTCGGTTGTTTAATGTACTCGCATGTTGGTGTTGAACTGCAAATGTACGCTATTGTTATTTAATATTTATCGGTGTACATTTCCATTGAGAAGTACTCATCCATTTTAATTTATAAATCATAATGCATAAACTGACTTCTTGTTAATATTTTGAAAGTCATATTATTATTTTTAATAATTTTCTCTTTGATATTGTTGAAATGATTTTATAAGTTAAGAAGTATAATAATTTATTATATTAATTCATTGTATTAATAGTTTATAATAACTTATTATTAAATTGTTCAATATTTCATCAACATTTAAACGTATATATAATAGGAACATATAAAGTACTGGTGCAATTACGATTATTCTGTTTTTTTTTTTTGTTCTTTTTTGCATCGTTTTACAAAGAATTGTATACAAGATATCTTATAAAAACGATAAAAGAATTAATGAAAATTTTATTGATGCCGTTATATACTTATTGTAACTAAATAAATCCATTCAGTGATTAGTAATTAAATTCTTGTTAATACAATATGTTTTAGTTTGCCGTAAGAATTTCGATTTTAAAATATCCTTGTACTAGCTCAACTTTAATGTATTGAAATTAGTTATTACTAATACATTACAGAAGCTTAAACCAAAAATTATAATTATACAATAATAAACATGTAGTTTAACAAAGTGGGTATATAACGAATTTTTACAATCAACCATTTTTTATTTACCATGATTGTAGATACAATATATTATACAATATTTATTTTTAAACAAATTAGTGTTTGTATAATATTTTATTACCTTTTTAATAAAATGTTTTAGTTTAACTATGCATTTAAATGTATTTAAGCTATATTTAAATAAATATGCGTTACCTGTAAATAATATACTACTCGCAGCGATTTCTCTACCGTTTTCTCTTTATTTCCTGTTTTTGTAAGAAATGCATACACGGAATAAAGTTATTTATATTATAATACGTTTTCTTTAATAGCTTTTTGTCTTTCAGCGAAATAAATACGAATAATTCACACATTTTAACAAAAATAAAAGAATTTATTAATTTATAATCATTCTTTAAATTTACCTGTTTTCTATCAGGATATTTTAGCAAATGTAAAAAATTCTTTTGAGACTTTAAGATGATTAAATATTAGTAGAATTACTTTTTATATTTGTAAAAATGACTAGATCTTCAAATAATCCGAAATTGCAGCCTTTAAAGTGTATTAAGGGAGATACAGTTTTCAATTTATTATTTTCATTTCTAGATTTTGCAATGTCATATATCCGTATGTACTCTTTATTGATATTATACTATATTATATAGCAGTAGATTTATTAGATGTATTAGTAATTAAAATACGAAAAGTGTATTTGAATTCTTGCCTGAATTTTTAATGCCAAAAATATAGTTGTGTGAAAATTTTTAAAAAGTTATCGAATCTATCGAAACATTCTTTTGATAAATCCTGATTACAAATTAAAAAATTATCCTAATCGAAGAAATTTGTAATTAAGATACATAGAGTAACATTTTATATTGAATTGAAAATATTAAAAAATTTTACATTTACGTTCTCTTTAGAAGTGAAGCATTATAAAACTTGTAATAATTATTAATTGAATCGTTACACAGTGAAAATAAAATGAAATAATTATATTTGGTATCACTAAGTTATAACATGAAAATAAGTAAGTAAAGCTTTCCGTAGATTTATACTTTTCAATGATTTATAGAATATTGTATGTAACGTATAAATTGACGGACAAGGCTAAAGTTGCATACTTATTTGGCTAATTCGATAAAACTTTTCAGCTTTTGGTATAAAAACGCTCTCCTTCGAACAGAATGTTCTAGTCTTACTTTCGATATAAATATTATCAAATCGTGTAACATTTGAATGAATATTTAACGAATTCTCAACAAACGTGCATTGAAATATCGATTTTAATTACAAGGTGGATGAAAAGCTTCTATAATTTATACTGAAAGTGGAATTACAATATGCACAGTCGAATGCGATAAAAGCAAAACAGATTTCGTATTGCATGGGCAACAATTTATTTCTGCCTTGTAAATTACCACTTTCGACAACTTCATTTTACATATTCTAGAAAGAGTAAGGATCATACAAAAATATGAATTTGGCTCTAATTTCATATTTCTTGAATAGTTAACGCTCGGTACCTTAAGATTTCATAATATCTATCAGCTTTTTAATTAAAGACCATAATTCGCGCATGTATTTTTCATTTAAACGCAAGAAAGCATTAACATTAATATCGCGAATCTTTAACAAAGTTAAAGAGCCGAGAGTCCTTCACGGAAACCGAGAAAAATCCTTCTCAGCTTCGGAGAGTCAATAATTTGTTCTTCACTCTTGCAGGCATAACAACTTGGCGTGGAACCTACGAAAGCAGCGCGGCAGTACGCGTCTGCGGGACTTCCCGTTCGACGAGGACCTGTCCAAGAATGCGTCGTGGGGTCCAGGATGGCAGACGGACCTAATCCGCCTTCACCGGGGAATCGTTGGTGCGCAATTCTGGTCGGCTTACGTCCCTTGCGAGGCGCAATTCCTCGACGCGGTAAAGCTCACCCTCGAGCAGATCGACGTGGTGCGCAGGCTCGCGGCCAAGTACGCCGAGAAGATGCGTCTCGTCATCTCCAGCGAGGAGCTTGAACAGGCTCATAGGGACGGAGTAATCGCCAGTCTTGTGGGCATCGAGGGCGGTCACAGCATCGGTGCCAGCATGGCCGTACTCAGAAGCTTCCACCATCTCGGCGCGAGGTACATGACCCTCACTCACAAGTGCAACACACCCTGGTAATTATGCTTTGATCGAAAACGTTTTTGCACCAAGTACTTGAGAATGAAGTTTGCTGGTGTTTTTTTGCTATTGGCTGATTTAGTTGGTACTGGAAAAACCAGTAACGAGCAGTATATCAAGCACAGAATCCGAGCGAAATTTTAATGAGCTAATGTTCTTTTTGTCTGAATAATTTTCTTGTTTTTTTTTTTCTGACGGTGCGAATATTATATGCAAAGGTTAAAGTAGCTCGATCTATTATAACAAGTAATGATCGCGTCTATCTTGTAACATGGATTTTTTTAAATTATTTTAAATGTTCGATATAAATTAAAATTTTTTACAAGCTTAATGCTTATATTATATCTTGATAACAACACTTTTTAATAATATTATTAACCGTTAAATGTGCAATGTGCTCGGAATTATTCATTTATCAAAAGCACGGATATAGTATAAATTGTTATTGTTTTCATATTCTATAGAGTTTTGTTCACAAACTCGCATTAAAAATATGTTAACATTAATTGTAAATTTATTTGTGCCAAGTTTTAAAATTGAAATTAGTTTATTTATTTATATGCTAACTTCTTCATTTAAAATTATTATATATAGTCTACATGATACGTAAATAGTACCGCGCATACAAAAAGTAGACAGTAAACGAAACTAAATCTTATTTAGTTCACTGATAACTTTAAATTCCAATTTTCGTTTATGAATCATAAAATTAAATTTATAGTATCTTACGTAAATTTAGGAATATTTTGTAAAAGTGCAAAATGAGTTTCACAAGAGTTTTTTTCAAATAAGTACGCAAAATATTAAAATAATTAATTTTTTAATATTATAATATATAACTACTTATAATACTTTATTATTAATTTTTTTACATTAAATTATATTAAATTGTTATAATGAATTTTCAACTCCACTTATGCTGTCATTTAAAAGAAGCATAATTTAATTTATTTTTAAACTTGAGATTATTCGATATTGTTTTATTAGATTTATATGATACATTAAAGTTAAATAGTACGCACTCTAATTTATACTAATTAAACATAATTCTTCTCTTCTTGAATTATAATCATGCTCTTACTTTCAATGACCAATCTCAATTATTTAACCACATCAATTTAGAAACTGAATGATATAATAAATTTTAATTTTGAAATAATGAAATTAAAATAATCAAAATAATGAAGTAAACGATGCTCATAACAAAGAACGTGATATCAAACGTTACTTTATTTTTCAAATTATTAATATTACAACTTGGTGTGACTTTTTACTATCCTAGAATATAATGAATTAATTTAATATTGAATAATTCCTTATGGATTACGTGTTTCTATTCGGCTTAAGTTCCTATTAAGAATAGTGTACTACATAAG
This sequence comes from Wiebesia pumilae, assembly GCA_018907045.1. NCBI lineage: Eukaryota > Metazoa > Arthropoda > Insecta > Hymenoptera > Agaonidae > Wiebesia > Wiebesia pumilae. The sequence goes on from JACCHZ010000022.1 coordinate 6,035,125, forward strand.
CTTCAATTTACGCTAATACTAAGACTAAGTTTAAGTTTTGCAAGAATCAAATTATGTTTATTTAAAAAGAGTTTTATATATATAACTATCATACTGGCGAAAAATAGCAAAACATTAAATTTATAATGAATATATATTACTACTTTATCGTCTGAATATTTATATATAATATAATTGTGCAATATTCTTAAAAAAAAATTAATAATCATTATGCAAGACTTTTAAATAAATGTAAATAGTCTGCTTAATTATAATTTTGTTTTTTCTTTAATTTATGAAACAAATTTCTTTGTTGTTCAATAAATTATAATTGTTCTTACATTAAAATATTTCTGTATCTTCATTGATTTTCCTTTTGAATTTTAATAATCCAGTTAACGATTTCTTCAAGAACATAACTATATTTATAAATTTATTTTGAATTATTAACCCTTTGTACAATATCTACGTATTGTAATAAATCTTATAAATAGATGTTATAAAACATAAATTGTAATCACGAAAAGAATGAGTAATTAATGATTTAAATATATAATAAAATTTGAATCTTATAATAAGTTATATCATGTTTATTACTGTATCAATTATAGAATTGTACGTATTATGACTTTAAATCATGTAAGTAATTTCAGTTTCGTATAAAATATGAAAATCAAAATTCGTATATGAATCTTCATAACTACTTCATAAATTTACTAAAATATCAAAAATAACATATGTACGTACATGAATTATAAACTCGGCAGATCTCAAGGATTTATTATTTTGCCTAAAAATTATTATTTTTTATCGTTAAAATACATTAAAATTCAAAAATAAACCATGTGCTTTAAAAACATAATTTTATTCTATGCAACAGTTTCAACATAAATTGCTTCCATTAAATTTGACTTCACTTACCAAATTTTATCGACAATTTTTTGCCAACTGTTTTTCACTATTAATTTCAATTGATATTTAATAATATCGATTTATTTTAGAGCTAACTAAGTTTAACTAGTAAAACTACATTTTAAAAGAAAATGCAACGGTTTCAATATTATATGCGTTTAAATTTTACTGCAAAATAAAACTTCTCTTCTTCGTCAAAATTTTCTTATTGATATAAAACTTATATTTTATAATAAAGCAAAAATAAGTCTCAAGTAAATTGAATAAAATTAAAGAGAATATTAAAAAGTGTGATTGAGACAAATTTTTTAAAGATTTAAAACGTCTACTATGCTTTTGCTAATTGTACTGCTTCGAAAAGTTATGACTGTCAATTCTTGAGAATTTGCCTCTTTAGAAACGCCTAAAAATACTTTTAAAACTTTACCTTTAAAAAAAAAAGAAAAAGAAAAAACGGACGTAGGCTAAGCCGTCGATGTAATTCGAGCTCATGAGGGAATTAGATTTTTTTTCTTTTCTCTTTTATTCAATGCTCTATTATGCGTAAAGAAGTGTTAAGAATTCGATCAAAATCTTTAACATAGTAATAGTAAAATACATTACATGTATAAATCTTGAATATGCAGATGACACTTAGCTCTCATTTTCTTTCTCCGTGTTCAAAGCTCTCCGTTAACAAGCATCCACAGACTTATGGTTACACTGGGTGACACCTCTTCCATCAGGATCGAATAGTGAGGGATCTTCTTCGAATTTCATGACTATTCTCGGATAATCCGTGAAAATCATCTCCAAATATCAAATTTAAACGATTCTTGCACTTCACACGAGGATGTAAAATAAACTGAAAAATTGATGCGTATATTACATATAATGTACCAAAAAGGTTAATTCCGTCGTTGTGACAGACCTACATTTATTGTTGTGAATGTAATTAGAAACTTTAGAAATAAGTACGCTTTTCAATTTTAAATCGTGAAACAATTCATTTTGAAAGCAAATTCTTGAATCGATCTTCCATAAATATTAGATTCATAATCATTAGAACTATATTAATCTCTCCACCCATACGAATTTAGTATTCAATTGTAGATGGTAGTATGAGTAAGCGCATACTCCATAAGGCAAAACGCCAATTTCGCAAACGAACCTCGCTATATGTGCAGCTGGCATATAGCAATAAAATATTCTGCCCTTGTAAACTCCACGTTAATAGAAATAGTAATTGACAATATAAAGCCTGAGTCATAAATGTATCTGTGTAATACATGTAGGAGTTATTTGGTGAACTCCTCAGATTTTTAACAACTATTGATCAGTATTTTATATCATACTTGTAACTTAACTGTAGATAATAATGCTAATTTACATTAGACGCAGGTGCCACGTTATCGTAAACTCAATTACATACATATTTTGTGAAATATTTCTTATCGGTAATTATACATAAATCCGACACATAATACATATATTTAATATTATTAATATACCGAAATACAACTTTTACAAATAATTATTGTTTAATGCGTAAAAATTTGTTGTTACGATATTTAATTACAGAGTTGTAATTTTTTTAATTATATTTCCAACAATAGAGCAACAAACCATACCGAGAGTATCACGTCCTCGTAATATACTTACAAATACAAGTAAGCAATTCATGCACGTTCTTAAGACTTTCATCAAGTATTGAACAAGATATGTTTAGAAATATTTTATACGTTCAAACGTCAAGAGGGTGATAAAATTATACCTTACATACGTTTTCATATTTAGTACTTTTATAAAGTATTTTAATCAATCGTTCCTTCAAGCTAGACTTCGTCATTTTAATATTTAAATTCTGGAAAAGGGTAAATTTTTTTGAATTTTATACATCAATACGTTGGAGAATCTTATGCAAGGAAAATAGAGAAAGAAAAGATTTCAACATTTCTAGGCCAGTTTCGATCTGGCGACCTCCCAGAGGCGTAGTTAAAATTGTACAAAACTAGGGATCAGAAAGTCTGCAGACGAAATCGTCTCGAAACGTTGAATCCTTCCTTTCACCATCTTCCCTGAAAATATTCTTCAAAATTTTCTTTACACGAGATTGTTAAAATTCTGTTTACAAAAATTTTGTCACAGCCTCTCGAAGTAAATTCGTAACAAAGAGATAAGGTGAAGCTCAAGAAAAATTGTTTGATAAAGTTAATGTTTGTATAAATTTATGTAAACCGATGAACTATGAACACAATGAGAGATTATATAATTTGATAACTAACGTACAAATTAGAGGATAAAGGGTTGGATACTCTTGTAGAATTATATAAACTTATTAACATTTAATAAATGCTTTCATTTACTTCTATCAAAAAAAAAAAAAAAAAAAAAACATTATTGAATTTGTGATACTAATTAATAAAATTTTAAAAATTTAATCAATTCATACTTTTATATATTAATGAACCGATTTGATGATTTTACTTTATTCGTAAAAGATAAACAAATATACTTTTTAAAATTATTTAATTATTTAACAATTGTTCAATATTTGTATAATTATTTCTAATTCGACGACATTAAAATTAATCGAAATGGTAAAAATATCTAGTAAATACATTTGCTTTTAAATAAGAATTAGTTCTCAAAAACTAGAATTTAGCGTTACATTAGGTTTAAAAGAATAAAGAAAAATTTGTTTCATATTCAGGTCTTTTTTCAAATTATCCAAACTTGTTATTCTACTCGTCATGTTATGGCCCTTAACGGAAATCTCAAGGGAGTATTTTCGTACATGAGGCAAACAGAAATAGAGTTGAAACGATGAAATTAGTCTGGGACCCCAAGCATAGGTCTAGAAGACCAAATGTTTACGATGAAATTCTTATATTACAGAAAATACTTTAGAGTATTTCTTAGTAAGTTTATTTAGTATTTTAAATGGCCTTGAGACAAGATTCATTTTCACAAAAAATTAACATGTTTCTTTGTACGTTATAATTTCGGATGGATAATATCATTTTATAATCAGATAAAATGTATAAATTTATGTCTTAATACTACTATCCATTAAAAATAATATTTAATTAAAAGTCTTGTTTTATATAAATATGATGTATTAATTCACATTTCAGCATATAAATAAATTAATTGATTGCATTTGTACTTTATTAAAACTTAAAATGTTATTTAGTTTCTGTATTTGACCACAAGGCAAATATATTTTATGTAATCTAAATTATAGAAGTCAGTGGCTATTTAAATTATTATAAAAAAATTCAATGAATATTCAGCTTAGCGGAACTGTTCGTCGTTACTTTGTAGACAAAGTAAACTCGAATTATTAGTATTGACTTGGTTATCTTGTTGAATGTTCAAGAGAAAACATACAGATTGATTTAAATACATTTAAAAACGAATAAAATATTAAAAACGTTTTGATCTTTTAAAACTCCATAAAATATCGACATGAAAGCTCCGCTTGAGTAGAAAAGTGGTATTTTATTCCGTTATAGAAAAAAGCTTAGAAAAGTCTAAAAACAATTAATTTTTCAGTGCCGAAAGGCTTATTCTCGTTCATTTTTACTTAAATGGCTTGTATATTAAATTAAGAGGGGGAAAAAATTTTTTAAATTACTGATAATGTTTCGGAAATACTTACCCACGACATATAATAATTATTGCGTCTTTAAAACTGAGTTAATGCCTAAAGAATTAATATAATAATCAAAAAATGGCATTTCTGATCAAATTAAATTATATGTATTATTGTGTATAATTTTATCCTGAATCTACTATATTCTTATAAACGTTTGAAATTGCAAATTTTAATTATTTCAAATGTAATGATAATAAACTTTTAATTATCCTGTGCGTTGATGAGGACTAATAAAACTTGAATTACAATCTAAAGTTCATAAATATGAAATTAACATTATTATTTGCGATTGGTTCAAAGTACTACTGAAAGAATACCATTAAAAGTATTTAAAGATAAGAATATCCATACATTTTGAGACAAATACTGAATTTAGTCATATACGTTACTAAAATACATAACGAATAGTTAAATATGTACTATTTAGTAACTTCTTCTTCTAAATATATGGATCCGTAAAGCCAATTTATTTTTATAAAGATTTGATTATAAAATGTTAATCGTTTGTGTAAAATATGAACTAATCAAGACTACATCATTCTTAACGACATCGATAACATTTGTATCGACACATTCCCATATCTTTTTTAAAAGAGATTGGCCTCACTGTTGTTCGACACGATGTTTAGAATGCATTTACTGTTAGCATGAATATGCTAGCGGGTACGAATTTATCAGTACCGAAGGCGAATGTTATTGCGGTTAATAAAGTTATTTTTGAATTGCCTCCACCTGAACCGAAGATCAACACCGACTGCATAAACAATCTCTTATATTCTGACGCAGGGCGGATTCGGCAGTAGCAGAGGACCCGGATAAGGATCTTGTAACCCTGGGCTTCTATAGCGACGGCCTGACGAACTTCGGTAAGGCGGTGGTGCGCGAGTTGAATCGGTTAGGTATGCTTGTCGATCTGTCGCACGTCTCCGTGAGGACGATGCGCGACGCTCTTGTCGTCTCCACGGCGCCAGTCGTCTTCTCGCACAGCGCAGCAAGGGCACTTTGCAATTCCTCCAGCAACGTACCGGACGACGTACTTAGGAATCTCGTGAGTATTTTCTTGATTGATACCTTCGAGGAATTTTTAAATCACCTTCTGCAACTATAAGTATGTTTAATTGTGTACAACTGTAGTAACTCTGTACGTGTATACATGTATGCGACAATAATCAAATAGAGTCAAATCACGTGAATTATCGTGTCCGGTTATATGCAATCGTACATGTCCATAGATGACGGCATAGACACATAATTCACTTTGAAGGGTATTCCCTCTCACAAATTATCAGAGATAATTCAATACAATTCTATATATTTTCCATATTAGATGATTTCGTTGATGAACGAATAGGTTATCTACCGCTTCTCATTAATAGCGAGGATTTACTTTTATGCACTCACAAGTTGAATAATACATTTCACGAACCTCCTATATTCGAGAAAGTGAATATTAACTAGTAATAATAGTACAAAGTTAATCCATTAAATATTTCTGCTTATAAAACCACGTATTTACCGATTCGTCCAGCTTACGATGATCCATAATCTTAAAAAAATATTTAATTTATATTTATGATAGTACATAGCTTTACGAATTTAAACTTATAGAAAATTTTTATAGTGTTATCGGTTCTTCAATTTTTCCAGATCAGTTTATTATTCATCTGTTGTGAATTGTATCGAGGTCTGAAAATTTCACTCAGCTGCGTATCTCATAAGATTAATTTACAGGCACTGTCTTTTTGAAAGTCTGTAATTTAAATTGTTGAATTTCTAACAAGAGAAAAGTGTTAAAAGTTTCTAATTTTATTTTTTATTACTTATAATTCCAGTAAATTTAAACGTCGATACTATTAAAGAAACTATATCCGAATTATGTAAATGCAGATAAATTTATGACAAATTTATCAAAATGTACTATAAGATGTTATTATGCTCGAGAAATTATACGATTTCTAATTCAATATTTCGATAATTGCAATCATATTTTAACGATATAAAGTAAATGTATTAATCACAATTTTCTCAATATTTTATTCAGTTATTATCTTCGTTATATTATATTATTTCGACGCAAGTGTATTTAAAGCTACAATACGATGAAGTATATTTCGTGCCAAACGTATGTGTATCTTTGATGAATTTTAAAATATAGACCGCACATAAATATAAAAAAGATCTTTCACGTCGGACGCTTGGCATTTATCCCAACAGTAACTTTTTCTTCCTTTTCTTATAAAACTATCACTTTATAATCTAAACTAATAGAATTTTTGAAAATCGCTTTCATTGTCAATGTACTCTTTTCGAATTTGGTTCGAGGTCAGTATCTATTTAATTAAAAAGAGCACTAATTATAGAAGCAACACGTTTAAGTCACATAAAGATCATGCTACTTTAAAAATCTAAGTTTAAAATACTCGAATTTCTCCATAGAATGTGGTTGTTTTGGGTTAGCAAGTACAAGTATGACAAATGTACGTTCATAGCCTACGGCAGTAGAAGTTATGACAAATATACGTCCTCGTGGTAAACGGGAATCACACGTCAGCAGAATCCCGTGTCAAAATGAAAAGCAAATGGTGACAAGCGCGTCCGGTATAATGTGTCAACGGAAAAACCGCAGTATTCAACAAAATGCAAGAAAATCCAAGCCAATCGCTAAGGAACATCTATCGTCGTAGTTCGCTTCTGCTAGATAGAAATAAATGAACTTGAAAATAAGATAAAAACTCTAAGAGGGAAGGTGATTCGACACTAGTGAATCTAACGCCACTAATCATTCGTATAGAAATAAGGAAAAGTCACGGAGAAGAATTTTTGAAAGAAAATTATTGATACATTGCTAGTGGTCATTTCTCCTTTTCACCCTTTTCTTTTCACCGATTCCTTCACAATAATTTTTGAGTAATAAAATATCGCGAATAAGTTAGCTTACGAATTTTTTGTATAGAACAGAATACATAACATAAAAAGGGGGAATAGAATTATATTAAGAGTGAAGAAATTTGAATCTTTATTTTATTTACATTAAATATCTCACTTGTGTGCTTTATTCGAAATAATTAAAAAAGAATGCCCACGAGAGAAGGTACATTTTCATGAAAAATGAACATTTGAAAGCTGCATGAATTTATTTTAACGAGAAATTCAGCTACAAGTACATATATGGCATTAAAATGTTTAAATATGCACTACAGTGAAATTAAAACAATTAAGAAATTAAAGTATTATTACGTTTTAGCTTTTAAACTCATATTTGCTGTAGAATAAATACTGCAATATGATCGTTATTTAGTAACATTATATACGAATAAATTATAAAACAATTGTAATCGTTATAAATTATATTCTACATATATATATATATATATACACACACATAAATTTTTTAATTTATATAAATATTATTCAGAAGAAATTATACTGAGAAATTATAATATACGGGAATCTGAATTCGTATTATTTTACTTTATTACGTGGGATTTAATTATAAGTTATTGTTTTTCGTTATTATTTCTTGTTATCTATTTAGAGTGGAAGTCACTTATTCAGCAATTGCCCAATGATATTTACTGTAAATTAAAAAATACTTTAAGTATTATATTTTACTGGAAAATATATTTTTGAATATTCACAATCCTATTATTAGAACGTGGTAAGATATGTACGCGTAAAATCTTATCTACATCATGTCATTTTACGGAATGATTAAACCAAAATTTAAGATTATACCAAATTTTATTTTTTTATTTACATCGTGGAACAAAATGTATATTTATTATACATTTTCGAAATACTTAATAAAATTTCTATCCAACTACGTGCATATAAAGTACAAATACATGCGCGCGCGTATGTATGTTTGAATGTTTGTATGTATTTATGTATACAGTAACTAAACTTCTATGTATATAGATTAACGATAACAGAATAAGCCCACATAAGTCTGTTATGTTAAATATTGTTACATACGTACACAAAATCTTTTCATGCAGTTAGAGATATGTAATCTGCATTTTGTTTTGAAAAAATTTTGATTTTTAATAACATATATTAACATATTTAATAGATAATAATAAATTATCGTATAAGATTCATAGATTTGAACTTTGTAAAATCGCATGTTTATCTTACTTGATTTACATCATTCGAAACTATTCTTATATTTTCACATATGTTATCAATTAAAAATATCTTCTGGTAACAATAACATCTATGGTAATTGGAAGGCGTTCACATTTTGTACAAAAGATGTAATTATAAATAAATCTTTATTTTAGTACATAATGAATTTATATTCAAAAGAAATTTTACTCTTACAGAATATCATGCGCACTTTTTCCTTCGGTTCTTGAAAATTTTAATTGAATCCTTTATAATGACTTTTTTCTATGAAAGATATTTTACTAAAAATCTGATCCAGACAAATAAGTATGATACATTGGTAGTTCTTAATTTTTAACCAGTTTCTGATTTTCTGTAATATAATTTTTAATATGATTGAAACCTAATTGTTTAAATTTATAATTAAACCTTATGAAATTATTAATACATTAAAGTTCACGATTCTCCGTAAATTCTTACCTTCCCCTTCCGAAAAGAAATCACTTGTCACGTTCTAATACTATAGACAATTTTTTAAATCGATCCACATAGTAAGTACAACTCTTACTCTATCTGTCTTCCTTTCTCTCTTTCTCTCAACTACGCATACGACTCGACGTCACAGCTTGCATTCTGTGCTATGTGAATACGTGCTATTCTATTTATTTTTTGTCTCCTTTTTCTTTACTATTGTTCCTTCTTCTATTCACTTCATCTTGAATCTATCTCTCTGCCGGAAGAAGAGATTGTAGAATTTTTTCGCTTGCATAGGTCGACAGATGTAGAGACAAAGAGAGGAAAAAGGATGAAACCAGAGACAGACATAAAAGTAGACAGAAGGACTCAAACGATCGCAACGAAACAGTCTTGACCAGATTTTTAGACCCGATTTACTTCGCATGAGTCATGATGAGGATTACTCAGGATTTATTTTTTAAACTCTTATATTCTGTGATATGTTATTTTTAATAAAATTAATTAAAATAAGTAACATAAATATTTTAACACATTATCTTTTTAAGAACATTTTTTTTAATATATTAAAACTTTTTTCTGAATTGTGTGAGATTGCAGAGAAATATGTATACAATAATATATTAAAAGAATTAAGGAACTGCATCGCAAAATGCGACGTAAGATTTACATTACATCCAACAATATCTTCAGGATAAATCACTTGATTCAATCAATTAAAAAATACATTACATAATTTACTTTATCTTATAATCTCAGCTAATTTTCTTTTAATAATAATGTATCATTTAGATAAGTATATATATATATACATATACACATATACATATATTTGAAAACTGATTAGGATTAGGTAAAATATAATTAATTTTTAAATTACATATAAATATTTTTATCATAAACTTTATTTCTATAGAAGTTTGAAGTAAACACTTAACTAAAGTAAAAGATGAGTGAAAGAAATATGACGTACAACAGTATGTATTTGAAAAATATTTTTTTTACATGTGCACCTAAAACATAAATGTTTCCATTAATTTTATTACAATAAGTGTTTCTATAAATTTGAGTAACATTTATTTGTAACGGTCAATTTTATTTAATGAAAATAACGTTTCATTTAATTAATCGCGTGTCCTTTATTTATTTACTTTTAATCTATAAAATTATATATAAATAAAAAGTTGCTTGGTGTATTAATAAGTTTTATTATCTATTTATACACGTACGTACTCGTATACCCGTACGCAATTAAAATACAAACTATAATTCGAATTTTAACAATTAACTTTTAATTATACAAATAATTGTTTAATTGTAAATGCTGAGACCGTAGAAAACTCTGTATTCATTGCTGAAACATTTTTTATGCTACAAATTAGGTCTTATTGTGAAGTTTTGTTTTAAGTTATGCTTTTCGACATTTATTAATTGATACTGTAATATTAATTATCTTTGCACTTATTTGTTTACGTATTTTCATGAAGTACGAGGAAAATTATCCAAGCATTAAAAGCCTTCTTACGGTAATATTTTTACATTCTTTAACGAAGATAACACGTCATCAATGTTTTTTATAAAAATCGCATACAGAACCGAGACAAGCACGTGTACGAAAATGTAAAATAAATTTTCTCGATGTTTGCACGAGTACATGTTGTTAGAATTTGCAATTAATCATATTCTAGGTGTTTAAAATTTGATAGATAGTAATTCTGTCAGGGAAGCTTTTCAGTAAGTAATGAAAAATATATCGTAAGCATAAAGTGCTGTTTACAGATTAAATAAAGCCGTACCAGAGTGAGCTACGGTAGATCAGTAAAATAATCCCCCTTAAATATATAAAATTTAAACCCGTATAATCATATCTCTTGCGAAAGGAATATTCAAATATACTTTCACGTAATTATCTTAAAATTCTTTATTTTACCATTAGAAAAATTGTATTAAAAAAGAAGAAAACCGCGAAGAATAATCTATTTTGCCAAGTTATCTTGTTCGTCTCTCCCGTAGTTCTCCTCACACGTTTCCTCTCATTTCCCTTTTCTGCTCTGCCCTTTGCGAATAAATTTGATTCCTTCGCCTGAAGTTCTCTCCCCTCTTTTTTACTGCAATTCATACACACGCTTAAGCTCTCTCGCGTGTTCGCGGAAGCACGTAACGGCTCTCTTGTGCAGCGGCGTAGGCGGCACAGTGCAGTGCAAATTTTAATTTTAAATTTTGCTCTAGCAATGTAAAGACGACAGATACTACCTTGGCGTCTGTTTTACGCGTGCGCATGTGTGCGTGTATGTACGCCACTGACTTAGATTGCGCGGTAAATTCATCAGACGTGTAAATTGTCGCGATACGCGCTCGTAAGGCGGAGTCGTGCGTATTTAAAAGAGATTCGCGGGGGAGTCGGTATACTTTGTATAGATGAAATATATGCAGACATTTTTCTCGCATGTGAGATTCTTCTCGTAACAGGATGATGTTTGCCACGTTTACGAGAAATTAAGTTAACATACTTATAACATACAGATAATCTCCTCGGATGAAGGAAATATTGGAGTAAAATATATATATTATGATTTTAATATATTTTAAAATAAATTTAGTAGATTATTTGTTTTTTACATTGAAATTTGCAAAAGCCAAATTATTTTTGTATTTATAGCAATACTAGTATATCTGATAGTAGAAAATGTAGTGGTAAATAAGCAAGTCAAAGATAGGATAAAGTACTTTAACTGGAAGAAGTATAAAATAGCATTCATAAAATATTGAGACAGAGCAGTACCTCATTTGCTATTAAGTCAAATTTACGACTCTTTTATTAGTTTTGTTTTAGTATTATTTAAATTAAAATTAAAATTTATTTATTTACTATTGAATAATTTGTTAAATTAATATCAAATTTATAGAATTATATAGTCCATAACTTTGTACGCTACATTTTAATTTACATGTGGATAATATAAGGTAATGATATATTTCATCTATAATAAATGAATATTAAACACAAATATAAATATATTGTTCTATCCCTGAGAAACTTAGAGATCGATTTGAAAATCATTTCATTAATAATTTATTACAACATATAATTTTGCAACACATTTTTAAATATCTGTACATCAATTTTTTCAAAAATAATTGAAAATCTGACAAAAATTATAGTATCAGTAACGTACTAAAATAACCTGTACAGGTCGTACATTAAAAAATTAAAAGCTACTCACAATATAAATGAAAAGTTTTATCACAAGAAAAATTTTAATCAGTTACCTATTTTTAATAATAATTTCTTAAAGATTTCAGACAGTAATTTACAATACATTTATTGTGCCAAGTTTTCCATATCAGATCTAAAGTTATTCAGCATTCCCCAAGATTAAAGTCTAAAGTTAAATTGTGTTATTAATCACTTGTATTGTAAGTACATTTCAGAGAACTGAGAAAGTACGTGCATGATTTAAATGCTTCTATTAGATGAGTTTTAATGAATAAATCGTGCTTCTATTTTCATCCTAAATCGCACCGGTTGATGAGCATTTTAATTGCTCGGTCTGCTTGGGGTAAATAATTAACCTTTTCAACCGAATGAGAATCATTTTATATTAATTCATGATATTATAAGATACGACTGCTGTATTCATACAGGGTTATTATTTTGATAGTTAATACACGCTCACAATGCATATAAGTTTATTATATCAGTTTTGAACGTAATTTATTTATTAATTAAAAATTTATTTACTATTCATTAACGTTGTTCTTAATAAACATAATATACTATTCACTTTAGTATTAACATTTCTAAATGTGTAGTGCTAAATAGTAATCCGAAATTATCGTAGAAGAATATTTATTTCTAACAATTAAGTATTATCCTAAAACTTTTAATATATAAATTTGAAAATAGAAAAGCACCAGAACAGAAAAGAACTATTCGAATTTAAATGGAAAATTTAAATGGAAAACTTTTAAATTTAAAATTTTCTCCTAGATATTAAAAAACATTATTTTAATATTATTTCGATTTATTTTATGGCTGAGATTGTACTATTTCACACGATCACGTTTATTGCCTGACAAAATATATATTTTACTACTGATTCAGCGTACCTCTCTTTTACGTGCCTTATCTTACATCATATTTTTTCTATTGGGCGAAAAAGTTGAAGCATAAAACAGATTATAATAATGGATACGTAAATAAAATCCAAATAATTTCCTTATATACGTCTGAACAAAATTAAAAATAAATTTATATTTATTTTATTCTTTCAATAAATGTGACTGACTGTTTTAATAGATGTTGCATCAATTGCGTTTCATAAAATAAAGATAATATTCAAATAATACGTATTTACATTACAATTTTTTATTCTATAACTTTTCTAATCTTACGCTTGTATTTATAAATAATAGTTTATTTTTATAATCGGATATTTTTTAACTTATATTCTACAGATTACGATATTTTGTTGCGTTTTAAAATAAATTTTAATGTTTACTCATCATTACAAGAGTATGAATCGATATTTATATTTATTCTTACTCATTCAAAAGTAAAAAATATTTTTAACCTATCGAATCTCTCATTGTTAATAATTATTGCTTTATTTTGATGCGTAATTATTTATTCTAAAACATTTTCATTCACATTACTTTAATCCGTTATATCAAAATTATATCAAACTTTTCTTGATTATAAATAATGAAATGTTAAATTATATATATGAAAAATTAATAGAATGTAATAAATTTAATGCAGAACATAGTATTTTCAAATTAAATTTATAGGCAGCTTAAAACGAAAACAATTTATTGATGTCAATACTGTCATTCCCTTAAATATCAAATTAAAAATTTTTACTACAATCCAAACAGATTTATTCTAAAGACTCTTGTAAGCCATTTGTGTAGCTGTAATTTTTAAAAATTCTTCGCCATTACTACTTAGTAATAAGTGTTTCTTATTATAGTAAATAGTCTACTCTAATCATATTATCACATAGAAACTCATTCAATCGGTATGATAATGTCAAATATTTTGATCTCTTACTTTTGTCTACTTATTTAATTGATACATTTCTACAAATTCGTAATAATATAAAATTCTTAAAAGTATGCTTAAAAAACTGTTTCTAATTTTTAATTATCTTTTTCATACATTCTAAGACAATTGACAAAGTAATAAAAGTAATAAAAGTAATAATAAAAGTTCAAGTGGACACATTTAAAAGGGTTCAATAATTTGATATCTATTTTGTTATATCATCCTGCACAACAATAAGATTTCTTGTATGAAAGAAGCCAAAAACAAGGAAGTAAATCTTAAATGAGAGAGAGAGAGAAAGAGAGAGAGAGAGAGAGAGAGAGAGACGATAAAGGAAAAGCATGATATAAAAGGAAGATTCAAAAGAGAAGAAGGGGATTGCAAAGCCACTTGTCGACGTAAATAATCACGTAATCAGCGCTTCTAATCTCTCTTCTTCTTATTACCTGTTTTCGTAGACGCTGAATGGCGGTCTCGTGATGGTTAGTTTCGACAGCGCTCATCTCAGTTGTGGAGATAAGGCATCAATGCACGACGTCATAGGTAAGCTCATCCACCTATTCGAAAGAATTTCAAAAAACTCGGACCTCCGCCAGTTTTGTCAAAGACACGACATATAGAATCCGATAAAGACACGAGCTCTTGTTCTGCTCTATTTTTCAGCGCATATCAACCACATAAGGAGAGTCGCTGGGGTTGACCACGTCGGTCTTGGAGCTGGTTACGATGGAATATCGAGGTACCCTTTTACTCCGACTTTATTTATGCGAGCCTTTTATTGTGAGTCTCGTCGTCCCGAGAGATTGAAAAGGGCTCGTGTATTTTTCACACTTGGGGTTGGGAGTAAGAGTCCTTGCTTTATCTCGGGGAGCGATCAATCGATAATCGGCTATATTTTGAAAGGAATCTTGCTGCGCCCTTTACGTATAATCCAAAAAACGTCTTACCAAATCGATCTGCCATTGTAACAAGTTTCAACTGAATATTTCAAGGGTGCTTATGTTGGAAATTCTTACACAGTATTTTATTAAATATCGAAAACATTATTGAAATATTCGGTTATAGTTATAGTTATTATTATTGTGGTATATTGCTATTCTAGGATCCTTTTCATTATCGTCGATTATTTTTTATTCAATTGGTACAAAGATCACATTACATTTCATATTTGGGTGTTCTTTCAGTGACAAGTAATACGATATATTTTCTTTATAAAAATATCGACAAGTTTCAAGCTTTTTTTAATTGAATCGGTCCATGTATCTGATCATTAAGCTTTAGATCATTTGCTTTTTAGCCAAAGTTTCAATTATTTTATCATTAAACTTTCTCCGAGGTGAAATCAATAATTAAATTAAAAAACAGATTTAAGTAAAAAGCACATAAATCATTTCCAATAAATAATCGTGATAAAAATAAAAATTACTCGTGATAGAATTTTAAAGTGTCCAATTAGCTGTTAGATTAACGTCCGACAAAGATGTGATTTGTAATAAGTGTTAAGTTCTATTTAAAATTGTAGGTATTCATCATATTTATATCAGAGTCCGTGTAAAATTTATTAATTGTTCGGTTTTGAAATGTGAGTCTATAATAACTGCATATCAAATTCGTATAATAGTTATGTGCATTTAAATTTATTTTATTTAGCTTTGTCGGACGTTAATCGTCGATCTTATGATTTATACTTAGCTAAATTATTTTAAAATGTTATATTCTATAAAAATTTTAACGTTTTTGGTTTTTAATGAAATAAATGATTCTTAATTTTATGAAACTTTTATAGATTATAATGTAATATTGAAGTAACATTTTGAAATTATATTATAAAATTATATTATATAGAGGAAAATTATATTGATCTTACAAATTTTATTCGATTAACAATAATTAGTTAATATGATCAAGTAATTATTTTCAATATTGAATAATTTAGTAAGTAATTTAGTAAGTAATCTAGTGTAAAATATAATTTATTCAAATTATACTGATTAACAATTCATTACTAATAAGGTAAGACCGGAAAGGTATTATATTTGCTTTTTGCAGCGAACTGTTCACATACAGCCCTGAATTTTCTGACCATTTTCATCAACACGATTTCTTAGTGCCTTTGTCTGACGTACGTCTTTTCTTCTTTGACATTTTCAATGTTAAAAGTCTAATTGGATTTTTATTATAAAGTGAAAATGGCATTTAAAATCAAGAAGAATCTTTCGAATTTATTTAAGTATTTCGAAATATTTAATTTCATGAAAAAAATATTACAAGCTCATAAATTGTAAACACTTCTGTAAGAATTCAATTAAAACACTAATTTAAAGAGCGCAATGTAAACTTGCTCAAAAAAAGATAAAAATATATTCATCGACTTAATATATATAGTGGAAGGAAATGATTTTTCGTTCAATTTAATAAATAATATTATTTTGGTTATATTGTTATAAAGATGAATGCACTATTTGGTTATTTAGAAAAATGTACTTAACAAGAAAAGCTAAAAGAAATACTTAATTAATTCGAAAAATTGTTATTTATTGAAAACATAAAATTACCATTTTTTATGTACTGTGAATTGAAATTTCATGAAATTATTAAATATCTTGGAATTCCTCATCCCCATTAGAAATACAACAATAACGTATGAATTACAAATGGTTTTGTAATAAATTATGAAATTTAAAAGTATGTCTTGTAAAATAATTTTATTGAAATTTTCAGTCTGAGATTATAATTTATAAAGTTAACTTAATGAGAGATCTCAGTTAATGAGATTAAGTTAAAAACTAACAAAAGAAAAATAACAATTAAAAAGATATACCCTATATTTCCTAACAAAGTAGACAATAGTTTGAAAATTCATAAATCATTCCATTGTAATATAACAAAAATAATTTCTCAAAATTAAAATATATAACCATCATTGAATGTGGAAAAAGCCAGGAAACGAAATAAAAATCAATGTGAGTAAGGCTTGATAAAAAATGCACTTTGGATACTAAGGGAACCAACCACCTTCGATTTGTCACCAACATTTTCAGTTTCATATTTCAGCAATTTTTCGTATTTCGCGATACTTGAAGTTTCCAAAGGAAAACCCAAGTGCATATGCAGAATTGCGCGCGAAAAATCCTTCTAATCTTTTCAGAACCCCCATGTTTGTCCTTGTCGTTACGACGACGTCCTAATACTCTTCACATGTATTTTCTTCATTGAGCATCAACAAGAATCGAGACAAAACCTATACGGACGCAAAAAGAATACGATAATAATTCGAGTCAGACATTAGAAGAAAGAAGAACGAGAACCAGTCCACAAAGAATGAAAAGTATTTTATTAAGCGAAAAGCAGGTGAAAAATGTGGCGGGCAGTTAATTGAGTTTTTTCACTATTTTTTATGAATCGTTTATATCACAATTAAAAGAGTTAAGATCTCGGTTAATTTTCGTAAAAGTTTTTCAGCGCTTTTTTACCAAATTTATTTAGTGGGATAAAGCTTTCGTATAAAAATCGGTTTGAAAGAAGAGAAAAAAGTTCGATTTTACACGTAAGGAATTTCATAGCATAGAACTAAACTCTTTTATATGTCAAGGCTTTAAAATATATTTAATTATTATCATTTTAATTATTCTTGATATCTATATTTTTATATAGATTCAAAACATTTGTAGATTATTTATTCATTCTTTTTAAAAACTAAGTAATTGAAAGTTTTCTACTACTATTAAAAAAATACATAAGCTTTTAACTTTTCATTTGACTCGCTAATTTGACACACGAGAGTAAATTATAAAGTCAACGCAATTTTTTGAAGTTGCACTTATTAGAAAAAAAAAAATTTGAAAGAAAAACGTTTCTTTATCGTGCTTTACAGGGTATAATACTTTAAAAACTGTATTTAAAAAATTCTTTTTAATAATTTTCTGTAAGTACGTATTACTCCAATTCAAATAAAAGAATCTTTTTTTATACTTATAAAAAACGAATCTTTAAATTAACTTGCGTAGTCAGGAAAAAAGAAAAGTGATATACAGTGACAAAGCATTAGTTAACTGTACAAGTCTTGAGTATCATAAACTTCGTATTAAGAAGAAATACTGAATTGTTATTTAAAATATTTTAACATAGCCTGCAATAAAGTCTGAAGAATCACATGTAAAGCACAAACACGAATTTCTCGCATAACGTGTAGTGATTTTTCTACTATTTAAAATTTCATCTATGCAAAGACGATGAAATATGTGCCAGTAAATATTCAAAATTTAACGTTGTATCTATTCGAAATATCCAGGTATAATATACTTATACATTCTTTGAAGGTTTAAGGTTTTTAGAAACGTTAGGAATACTATAGTAAATGTTAAATTAATAGACTTTGAAAAATGTGGATTTTGTCATTTTAATTTCATCGGTAGAACATAAAAAATTATATTACAAATATCTTTTTAATTGGTATTATTATTAATTGTATTGCTGTGGCTATGAAGTAAGTGACTTAATTCAGTTACCGTAGATAAGCATTGTAATTATTTTTAGTTTATTTTTAGTGCGATAAATAAATAAAATAGTGCACATAAATTCTCAGAGAACATTAAAGTAAATTAAAGAATTCTGAAAGGATAAAATTTGATTAATGGTCGAAATAATTTCTTTAGACGACTTGTTAAATATTTCACGAACTGATTATTGATAGTTGAAAATCTATCGATATAACATTGTCCGTCGCTTTTCTAAATCATACTGTCCCAGTCTCTTGCCCCGTTTCAATATGGACGAAACTCGCACTCAACGCCATTTCTTTGCTTTCCTCCCTCTATTCCAAATAAAAATCCACATCAGCATTTTAACAATTTTCAGGTGCCGCAACGGCGTTAATTTACAAGTCATGGAGGCATCTAAATTCCCATCCCTCCCCATTTCTTCTAAAGACGAATCGCCACGGACATAAATAACCGATCGTATTTCTTCTCTCACCTCGTATCGTTGAATAACCGTATTCAACTCTACCTTTCCCTTTTTTTTTCTTCCATAAGGTTTCGATTAGTTTTAGATATCGTTGAAACTGCATAATCGATTAAAGTATTATCAATGTCTATAACTTAATAACCTTTGTAACATTTGGTTCTTCTGGTTAATAATACATGTGCACTTCATACTAAGTTTGTTAATTTATACATTTTGGTTATTCAAGGTTTATTATGTTTCGGTTAATGGTATTTAAACGGTTTTCGGTTAATGGTAATATCCTTGTTTTATTTAAGAGACTAAATACTATTACAAATAAAGTATGGTGAAAACGACCGAAAAATGAATATTTTTTAAAACTTTTCTGAGATGATTTTCAAACTAAACTTGAAGAAGGTCAGACTTCGAAAAGGTTTTTCTACCGATCGTTGCTGA
Source organism: Wiebesia pumilae (assembly GCA_018907045.1). Lineage (NCBI taxonomy): Eukaryota > Metazoa > Arthropoda > Insecta > Hymenoptera > Agaonidae > Wiebesia > Wiebesia pumilae. Next base: position 6,054,684 of record JACCHZ010000022.1, read on the forward strand.
GATCTGAATAAAAAAATACAAAATAAATATCTTTTTAAGGATTTGAAATCGAAAAATGTACAAAGAAATAATATATTATAAGAGGATGTTTGATAAAATATTTCGTGAAATTTTTAGAGAAATGGAAGTACACGATCGCTTACAATAAATAATTATTCAATTACATATAATAAAGTGACTACATACAAGGATCTTTTTGACAAAGAAAAAAATCACTGTAGCTGGAAAATATCGTTAAACATGTAAATTTATGTAAAGCTATTGTCACGTTGACATAAGGAATCAGAACTGCATATGCATAAAAATGTATGTGTAGGACACTTCGTCAAAGTTTTCCTAGCGAGGCGACTTACGAGTAAAGCCACTTTATAATTTTATTTAATAGACTCGGTATATTATCTCAACATTTTGATGAAGCCTATATTCATCCAGATTTCCACACCGTGAATATATTTAAGATAAGTGATGAAGCTTCTTTTCACACTTATTGTAAAATCGATCTCTTTACTCTCCATAACAAACAATCGTACGTAATTCCGAATGAGAATAGAGTGAAAATGCGAGAGAAATCCTTTTATTCTTAGGAACAAAAGTAGCACGATTTATCAATCGGCAAAATGATGATTCGCAGATCACATTCATCAAGTTCCAAGTGACGCGTTGATCCTTCGGTCCTTGAAAATCCCCCTGGACTCGCGCTCCGAAAAACCTCTGCTTTACGGAGCAATATTCCTTCGACTTGAAAAGCTCGAGGCTCTAAGCTAACTCTCGTGAATTTCTGTCGCAGTCCTCCGACCGAGTTGCCGGATGTCTCGGGTTACCCGCTGTTGCTGGCCGAGCTGACGCGGGACCGCAGATGGCCGACTTCGGATATTAAGAAACTCGTCGGCGGAAACCTGCTACGCGTGCTCAAGGAGGTGGAGAAGCACGCCTCGACCCTCTCGAACCAGTCGCCCGCCGAGGAGTGGATACCGCGGGAGCTCATCGAGGATACGGCCTACTGCAGGTACCTTGGCGTCTGAATCCTCATCCTTACTTATTCAAGAGGTGGGGAAGTGTACGGGAGTAAACTCTGAATCTTCGTTTTTTTCGTCCGCGTCTGCACCTCGAGCAAACTTCGCGAGACGCCGTTGGTGATATTTGTCGCTTTATTCACGGGTCTACCGATAAGTTTCAACGAACTCATGTTAATCTAGACAAACGCGCTATTTTTGTACGGTGAGTCGTATTGAAAAATTGGCAATGAGTTTCGTTATTTTGTTTTGCTGGACGGTTCGCTTTGGCGCAAGGCTCGAGGGAATCAAGTCGATTGTTGGTTCGAGTTTCATGAATGAGATTCATGAGAACATTTGAATGAAGTTCATTCAAATGTAGTATGGAGTATGGCAAACATTTCCGCTATTTATCGGTGAATAAGATTTTTGATTTTTTAAGTAAAGTATATTAGTAGGTACATGGGCAATTTAAAATATCAACAGCCTTAGTAGATGTTGAACTTTCTTTATAAAATATTTCAGTGGCTGTAAATTTACATGTTAAAATAAATTTCGAACAATATGTAATTATTATGTCGCTTTCGAGGACTAAAGTAAATATATTAGACAAATTCCCTGATATAAAATTGCGCTAATTTCGAATGCAATTAATTTCTATGCCGTTTTCAATGTAAATATACATTACATTCGTCTGCAAAGATTGAACGTTAACTACCGTAAATTATCATTTCAAGTATTTTCTCAGCCTATCGTCTAATTGTGTTTCAAATTAGTTTAGTTTAATGTACTTTAAACTCTTGTAATAAGAGCAAGAGAAAAATAATAAAAATAGTCGAGAATTTTTAAAGCGTAAAACCTGCTTTTATTGTGATATCTTCTTAAACGATAAGATATGAAAAGAACAAAATTATTAAAAATAATAATAGTAGGTAACAGCTGAAAACATAAAAAGTAAGATATCCAATTGAATTGACTTTTTTTATCATTAATTAATTACTTTGTCTTACTTCTATGGAATGGCGATCTAAAGCAATAATTCAAAATGCATACTCCAATCGAAGCAAGGTTCAGCTTGTTAATATAAAGTTACTAGATGCGTGATACTTAAAGACGTGATATCTAATTCGTAACCGAAAGAAAAAGATCAGACAGGATTTAAGAACTAGAATATTGCAAACTCGATTTTCGAGAGGGGATAATTCGTTATATATGATGTATTTTTGGGCGATTGTTGGGAATGCGTGACCCTCGGACGTTGAAACCAGGTTGTTGAGTGAACTTTTTCACATTTATAATTTAATAATACGTACATTGTGATATCGACATTTAACCCTTTTTTAAAGTTTCCCTCAGATATCCGTTCGAGACTGCACTTTATACGTAATGATATTACTGTAGTTCCATAAATGTTTGGGTGACTAAAATACCGGTAAATTGTCGTTATCCGAATGGCAATCTCTTAACTATCATTACAACTTTAACGCCTGAATCATTAAAGTATTCAAAATTCGAGAGTATCGTATTCTTCGACAGATCGATAATTACTTCCTGTAAATACGAAGAAACGTCTCGCAAAGTGTTAGTAAATTTAGTGCAAGAAGCTACGTGAATCGTCTCCTCGCGATAATCCAGTAAATGTCAGTTTTCATGACAGTTATTATAATTAGTATTATTAATATTATCCGAACTCATCGAGGGCCAATTGTATCAGCTCGAAAGCGAGCTATTGTTCACACGTCTTACGTGTTCATAATCAATTGTAAAAAGTTTTAGAAGGGAATACACTGTATACTGTTTTGCGATAAACATTATAAAGTTGAACGTTAAACGACTATTGCGACCTCTAGTACATAGTATTCTACTGAAAATGAAATTAAATTCATATTTGATAAAAAGTAAGCAACTCTCTAGTATTAGGTACATTATTATCATGAGTTTTTTACCAGGACTTTAAATATTTTTGAGTGATTTTTCACGCTTTCGTCGGTTTAAAAGCAAATAGTAAAGCATTCAAATTCAGTTTCATTGAATTTCATTATTGAATAACTAGTTCAAATATGAGAAAAACTCCTTAATTGCCATAAAATTTCTTTTAAATTTTTGGAAACTTTAAACGAGAAATTAATTTTTACAATAACTTTTTATCAGATAAAGTTCTGTAGTCATAAAAACTATTAAAAACTCTTTTAAAAACTCGTAAGAAATTTTATTACAAAAATTAAATTAGAATTGAAACTGAACATTACAGTTTAATACGCAAATAACTTATAATTTTAATACATTTCATTACTTATGAATTGCATTGTACTATTTATGTTGTAAAATATAATAAAACTGTACGATATAAATTAATAAGTTTGTCTAAATATTACAGGCAGTTTCTCATTATCCGGTTTTAAAAATAATTTATTGCCAAATAATATAACTCGTATAAATGATTTCAGAATAATGTTAATTATTATTTTCAAGACACGTACTTGAATTCTTAAAAAAATCACTTATTCAAGAGAGAAGAGTTCGGTTTAAGTCTGACGATATTATTACTCGTTATACAGTTAAGCGTGTAAACCCTTTTATTTATGCCGAAAATTTTGAAAACTTGAAACTTTCACTCTAAAATATTAAGAATGTTTTTTCAGTCCTCCGAATTAAATAAATATTATTGAAAGATGTTCACACAGCGCCTAGTAAAAATGCATAAGTGACGACGTTTCACCTTCTTGTAAACTACGTAAGCACAACAGTTTTTTTTTTCTACAAAATCATTTTCTAAGCATTTTCATTTTTTTATATATAAAACAAAGTGGCTCTTAATTGAATTTAATTGTTTGAAAAACGTATAAAATACGTTTCCTAGTGAACATATTAAGTTTTTAAAGGTATCTAATTAAAAAATATATATACAATTACCTAATTATACTATGGTTAAATTATTATGAAATAAATTTTGCATTAAATTTACCTGTATTACTATTGATTTGCGATATAAACAGTTTTTTCAGAAAGATATATGATGATGAACTTCCAATGATTTATAAATTGTATTTTTATCTATAATGATATATTTATAAGAGCTTTTTATACTTTTTATTCGATAATTGTATTGCGCAAAAACAGTTTTGAACAGTTTTTTTAACGATTATATCCTGCTTGACAGTCTAAAAATAGAAAAGTTATATTATAAATCTTAATTCACGTTTATAACAATTGTTTAACAAGAATAATGTATTATGTTGTTGTTAATAGATTTACTTTGTACTGCTAATTTGTATTTACATGTAAATAAAACAGCAGTGCTGTAAATGGAAATGTCTCTTTACGACCTCTTTCATTACTTACCTTAATTCCAAGAATAATTAAGTAAGCATTTCTTTTTTCCCATCTTAGATAGTATTCAAAATTTTCATTTATTTTATTGCACTGAAAATAGCTAGTTTAATTTATAGAATTTTTATAAGATGAGTCTAATTATTGGTTTTAATTAAATCTATTTACTCATTTCGAATTCACCCAAGTAACAAATCTTTTTTATTATTTTATTACTTACTTAATTTTATTTAAATTATATTCAACGATTGTGTTGAATGACTTATAACAAATATTGAATATTTTATAAAAGTCAAGCTTTTCCATTAAGTGGAAAGTATTCTTAATTATAAATAAGTAATTTAAAACGTAATGACAGTTACCCTAAAATTTATGACAATGAAAGCTGACAACATAAGTATAAAAATATTAAAATTTTTATGAGAATTATTATTGCACTAATCATCAGACGATATTTCTCGAAGAAACTACGAAGAAAATAAAACGGCTGGTAATTTATTCAAATGTTCAATAAACATATTTGTTGTGATGGAAATCTTTTAATAATAGCAAAAGTAAGTGTAATGAAAAGCAAATTAAACATTTTCAAAAAAAAGTATATAGAGCCTCAATTCACTGACTCGTCTTTTTCAAAACTTAAACGTAAGATCATCAATCTTACAGTTTTGCAGTATAGAACAGAAGTTCGATTCGTGTCCGAAGAAAATTCATGTTTTCTTCAGCAAACAATCCGGGTGAAGTGTAAACATTAAACCCGATTGGTTAGCTTTTATTTGATATGTGACGAACGCAGATGTTGATACTACGTCGAAAATAAAAAGACGAAAGATAATCATATCTGTGACCAACGAAGGTGCCGCAACTGATACAAAGTAAAGTTTAATGATAAGAAATGTACGAATCTATATATACTAGATGTAAGTAAACACAGAGTAACCATTATTTACAAATACCGTACAAAGAGATTGTTCTTGACGAATGACGCTTTTATTGATATTATTTTTTTTTTATAGTTATCGAAGAACGATTTTTTCTAATAAAAATCAGCTATTCTTAAATTATATGAAATATTTTCGGTCAACGATGACATTTGAATAGTTTATTTTTCAATTACAAAAAAATATTAGAAATATTCGGCCTTTCTGACTAACTAACCGATGTCTCAATATTTGTTCTTTTAGTACATTATGAGCGTTGATTGAATCTTCTAACTAAAATAGTGACGGCAACAGCAGTTTTGTACCAATTTGTTACAATTTCTAAGTATCTTTTTTCTATATTTGAAAAAAGTCACTCAATGAATACGTATATTAAATGGATTCAGTTGCTTAAACAAGCCAAAAATAATAATGCATTAATGAAATCCAAGTAAATGTAATAAACGATAACATAGAATTTTAATTTTAGAAATGTAATATTCCCACATGAATAATTAATTCATAATAAAAATATATGTGAGAAATTATGAATCGTATAGTAGTTAAATATTTGAACGATAATATCATCATAACGTTAAAAATGTCTTAAAATCAATATTGAACCTTACATTATTTGTCTATCTCTGTGTAAATCTCTCTACGAATAAAGATTCACGACTGAAAAGTTTTAATTATGTACTTCGTTAAAAATATGAAACGATCCATTACTCCATTAATTTTAATGATTACTATCAAATTTCCAATAACCATAAAATTAGATAATTAATTAAATCTGTTTCAGATAATTTTAGTGCCTCAGAAGGAAGACCTTTGACTCATAATTGCCGGACATGAAGAAAATCGTTTACCATAAACTACTTCAGATTGAAGTAATTTACCAACGATTTCTTTTGTAATTTTCATAATTTTAAAAATATTCGCTATTTTATTTTTCAGATAGCAGTATGAAATAAAGAATCCAGAAATGAAATATCATTTTAAATATAAAAGTACTTATAAGTATATAGAGTATATAATAGTATATAATGAAGAAACAACGAAAGTTAACTCAATTCATGTCTGACATAATTGCCTACTTTATGTTTAAAAAAAAATAATCGTTATTTTGTTTATTTACCTACAAATCCGAATAGAAGATCTTTTACACACTTCCCATTGTATTATAAGGCTTATTTTTTTCCCGTTGAAATTCATATATTTCAGTATGAAGTATACTAATAAAAATCTGGCTGATACCTTGGAAAAGATTTCATAAAATCATCCTGCTTATTACACATACAGAATACATCGCGTAAGTAGCTTTATAGTTCAAAGGTTTCGAATGTACTTGGTGTAATAGAATCTATTACATTCGAATTTCGAATTTCCAAGATTTGTGGAATAATTCGCATACCATAGAACTTTGTGTCGTCCTCAAATTCGAAATCAGGATATTTACACGAGCCCTCAAAAGAAGGAATCGTATCGGAATCTGGAAAAAGGATACAAGAACAGAGATCAAAGGCAAGCCACTACGGAGAGGAATCATCGGTCTCACTTTTTGGAAAACAAAGTCCCTCTATTCTCTCTTCTCTCTGTTTCTTTATCTGCCTGGTTTCTCACTCATTCTCTCTCACTCTCTCCGTCTCGATCGTTCTTGCTCGCTCTTTCTGTCTCCTACATCTGCACTCACTCCTCTTTTAAGGTCAAGTTACAGAAGTCATTACTCACCTTTCGTGCAAAATATAGCACATTACGTTTTGGTGACAGTCTTTGTCTCGATTTCTTTCATCACCAAAATTTCTTTTTCTTTCTTTTTTCTTTATCTGCATTATATAGAGTGGTAACTTAAAGTTACGGTAATATTATTTGACCACAAGCTTTTTTATGTCAATACAAAATATGTAAATGAAAACAACAATAAAACAAAATATTTCATAGTGTTTCGATTGTAGTAAAATTTCAATGATTGAAATACTTAATCAAGTTTTTTAATAAAATAATAGTAAAGTTTTATTTTATATTTCTCAATAAAATTGCAATTTTTTCGTTGCCTTAACTTCTTAATCAATTTTTATTATTTTCTCTTTATTTATTTAAATTTTTTTATTGTTTCTGCTTCATCTTTTATACGGTCAAAATATTTTCAAGTTATTTATACATTTATTAATATTTATATGTCCTGGATAAATTAATTTCTACTCTAAGACTTAACTAAACTATACAAATATTACATGTTTAATAACATATAACACACGTTTACGTTTTTTATTCATAATTTTGTCAGGTTCTAAATCATTATTTCATAACACTTATTGTAAGCTATCGATTAGATGAATCGTGTTTTGTTATTTTACCTTACTTTATTCTAATTAATTTTATTTTTTGTATTTTGTCGAATTTTAATTATCCCTGTTATTTCACGTTTATCAAATCGTACATCTAAGCGGAACATTTTTACTTGACAAATGATGATTTACTTTTACATATTAACCATAGTCTTCGCAATTTTTTATTAAGTTTTATTTTCTTAATTTAATAATTCATATTTAACGTATTATATATTCTGTTAAATAGTCAGAAATGATCTCTATTCAATCCAAAAGTTTACAACGTTAACGTAAACATTAGACTATACTTTTTGTGACACTATCTATGAATTTACATATGTATATATATGTTTACTTAAATAAACAAATCTGTAAAATTAATATCTTATTAGTCTAAACAAAGTTTAGATGGATAATTAACACAAGATTCTTTGTTAAAATTATTATATGTTAATATAATAACGTGAAAAATTAAAAAATTTTCTTTAATTACTATCAGTTTAAGCAATAATACAGTAAAAATAATGATATTCTATTTAAATTTAATTTCAATTTTAATTTGTTGTCAAGAAATATACTGTAAGTAGATCTCTTTTATAAATTTTTGATCTTTATCGAAAACTATCGATAAAGATTCTTAAAATGAAGATACTTTATAGTCGATCAATATTTATATTTTATATAAATTTTTTATTTTACCGTTTACAAGTTTAGAATAGTTCATTGTTACCTTTACAGCCAGAATTGATTTATACATTTTATTTAAATAGTTATTTATTTTAAACTAAGCTAATAATAAACTATTACATTTTAAACTAAGTTAAAATGATACACTATCGCAATACAATTAAACCTCTTACTATATCATTATATCGATGCAAGGTTTCTGATAAGCATTGGTCACACTCTTTACATTTACTCATTATAATTTCTTGTATATTAAAAATCAAATATATAGTATTAATGATAAAATGTGTTTATGCTTACTGAAATTTATTAACTGAAAAAACGCGACGAATTCGATAATGCAACAGAGAACTTTTAGACTCGATTTATCTATCGAAATCATATAACTCAATTAGAAATTTTTTAACAGATAGTATGTCTGAATTTTATAAATCTATCTGTTTTTGAATAATAACTAAAATAGAACACAATTTTCATGAACGTGTCAATTCAAAATAAAATAAAATAGCATCTGTGCAATTTTTATATTGGTTCTACATTCATTTAAGGTGTATTATTTTTGTATTAATTTTTAATTTCATCAGGTCAAGTAAAAAAGGACTAAATCTCAACGCGGCTTTGTTTTGTAGTTAATTTTTCAATCTTAGCTATTCTTTCCTCTATGTAGGCAATTATTATCAGACTTTGATGCCTGAGTGCTGTGCATCAACTGTACATATTTTCCTCCAGAAAAAAGGATTATGCAAGCACTCTAAGCTTTCTCCAAACTAAGTTTGAAAGCATAGTATATCAGAGCATAAAATCTACAAAGCTCCAGCGCATTTACCGTCTTTAATTGTCTTTATTTTACAAAGGCAGATAGACGAAAGGGAATAAGAGAAATTCAGAACCGACTTTACAATGGGGAATTCTTCTCTTGTATACCTAGGTACATTACACTTTTCTTATTTCCTTCATTGAGAGACTCTGGAAGTGACCCCCGTAACTTATGACCCAGTAATATTTGTGGAGTATATAACTGTTATAAAAGTGAGACAATGCGTTTGAAAGTGTTACTTTCAATAGTAAAAGATAAATGTCAAGAAATCAGAAAGTTCATTATCATTAATACCACTATATTTATCAATTCGATAAAAGATGAGTGTTCGAAATCAGTTTAGAAATAACTTTTTGATATGTAATTGCAAATAATTTAATCAAGATCTGTTGCCGTTGATAGAAACAAAGTCAATATAGTTACACATTCATTATGCAATTTATGCTAATATTCATTAGCGTATTATTTTTTACACAAATATTAATATCGTGGCAAATATAAAATATTGGTACTTTGTTTAAGAAAGAGGGATTTCCATAAGTAATAATGTACTTTTCTACTAATTTATAAATACTCTTATGTAAAATAATTAATTCAAATGAACAACTTATATTTACTATTGTTACACGATGGTAAATATGTAAATATAGTAAATTAATAAAGATGTGTATTCCTGTTAAATATTAGTAATTTTTCCTAAGATTTGTTCCGAAAAATGTACCAACAATTTACGTTTATATTTGGAGTCGTGACAACAGTCATTTATTCTGAATAACTTGTACAAATATTCCTCGATCACTTTAAAATCTATTCAAAATTATATTTCCACCTCCTTACAAAAATGCTCGTTTATTTATTTATTTACATATTTAAACCCACAGGAATGAATGTTTTTCATCCACATTATTAAGGAATTGTTAATTATTAATCTCATTCAAAAAACACTAACTACTAAGGGCTACTGACTTATACATCTAAATTTCAGTAGCTAGCAAAAGTCGTACAAAGCACATACTTTACGCAGTACTAGACACTAATACTGGACTGTTCTAGAGGGTTCGATTGTAATCATCTCAGTCAAAAGAATAGTCGTAAAGAGGTGTCCCAGACAGTCAGTCCACGAATCCTGAAACCCGGGCTCTCGTTTATACAGGCGTATTGGACACCCTACCGTGATCAAACTATTTGGCTTTGCATTAGGATCACCTCCTCGATTCGCCTCGAGTTTGCAACCCCTTGCAATCCTTTTGAAAGACAGACAAGACCATTTCCGATCTCGTCGGTGTTACTGCTCTCTTTCTGATACTCTTAGCTGTATGTCTACTAGTTCCTTTTGAGATCCTTTGTATTTCCAACTACGTACTACTCTTTTTTAAATCACTTCCTTTATATCATATAGGCTATTGTACTTAGACAGCAGGTTTTCACTGATACCATTATGCGCCTTACGTCCAATACATCCTCTTTTACACATAGTCTTACCGCCACCTATCGCAGGTCAGTTTTTTATTTCCCATTAGTTTTCCCCTATGATTTCGGCGACTTGTTGTGCGACTTGCCAAGCGTCGGTTTTTATTGCACAACTCATCGAATATATCGTTCAATAGCCTAAATTTTGTTTCGCGGTCGATATCCTAACAATAGTTACACAGGATGTTTACTATTGCTAGCGCTTATGTTATTAATTGATCTTATATAACAAGAAACCTCCTAACACTAGAGCAAAACTCCTCAAATTTTTACTTATTAAAAACGCTAGCCTTATTGGTTATTATTTTACATGGGCATCCGACATGGATTTATTTGTTTGTGAAATTTTTGGATAAATAGAGACTTTTTGTTTCGCTATGATTTAATTGATTTCATTAATGCTAACTGCACGATTGAATACGAGTTTTTTGACGTTCTTGTACGATCGATTTGAATGGTGCACCACGACTCATATACTCCTTTTGTGTTGGATTAACATACCTGGTCTTTAGCCCTCTCTCTTCTCATTATAGAAGCATTATATGTACAAGGACATATTTACAACTTAACTTACCATCTCATTGCAGAAAACCAAAAGTCCTTCTTTCTTTTTCACAAAGTTTTATTATATTATAACACATCTTTGTCATATTATGCCTCATAGTGCGAGATATCATCCGTTTTAAATCGCTCTCAGTGATACTATACAATCCTTCATTTTGAAAAGCACGTTGTCTTTTAATTTCACGTTCTTTTTCGTCCTCATGACGAAAAAGAACGTGACTTAGTACTCCGCTAACATCGTCACGCTCAATCCGATATGAGTTGATTCCCGTTATTTCCTGCACGTCTCTATGTGCGTTATCTTAGCGCCTATCCGGCAATTGATCATATAGTTGTACTTATGCACCTCTTTTCATCTGTGGTTAATGGACGGAAGGAGATTCCGTTTTCCGGTGGTTTTACGGTAGGTCTGTACTTATTTCAAATTTTTCCTCTACTAAATATACTCAAATGTAGATACACGTATGTAGATTATTCACCACTAGGACTATTTCTAAGTTCTTTTACTTGCTGTGTTCCAAATACGTGACGAGTTAGAGTCTCTCGTTATTCCTTTTTTGCACTAAAAATACATCGAAATCCATATTTACCAGTGTGCACACGAAGTTTTGTTTCGGTGATCGGATTACATGAGACGTTTTTCATATATTTCATATACTTTATAAGGTTTTGCATATTTTAGCATCGGTTTCTCTAAAATGGCATACTAAGACATGGTAATAAATTCACTCGAAGACAATACGTAACAAGAAGTTTGATTTGTTCGGTTATTTAGATTTGACCATAAATCATTAACTTAGCTGAAATTGTCCGCTCTAAGCATTTCCACTTAGAATGTGGAAATAACCGATGACGCAGTCAGAAAGTCTATCGCGAGTTACTTCTACTTTTTTCGCGTCTTAAATTTAAACAAATTTTTATTTGTACTTCCATTTTTCCGTTTCAAGTTAATTGAATATTTAAATAAATATTTAAAATCGTAAATAGAATATTTAATCAGTAATATCTTTTCTGGTAAGGTGAATTTTTTAGGTATTTTCTGAGATTTCCAACATTTGGCCGTATGCATTCTTTTTATTTTTATAAGAAAAAGTTATGCAATGGAGAACATTTATTATCCTATATAATATTAGTATTATAAGTTTACGGTATTAGCTTCTTTCACTTCATAACTTTATGAATTTTCTATCTAATCTTAACCATTCTTTCATAATCCCATTTCACTTTCTCTCTCTCTCTCTCTCTCTCTTATATACATACGCTCCCTATCTCTTACAATATGTAGGTTTATGGTATGTATAAACCAGATACATAACCCACTATGCTAGCTAGCAAATGACAAGGGGCGAGAGAGAGAGAGAGAGAGAGGGACAGAGAGATTCGGACTAGCGATTCCACTCGCGCATTCTCCTCGAAGCTTGAATAATTCATGTCGTTGAAACAGGTATGGACGTGTAATTGTGTACATGTCGACGTTGGCCGAAGGGGAGGAGGTAGATGACAGGACTTTATTATGCCCTGGACAATATCAGACAAGCCAAAATTGTTGCCTCTACGCACTCTTTGAATAATATGCGTACTGCAGCACACGCACCTTAATTTACAATTTGAATGAATTTTCGCAACCGATGTTTGCACGCGGTACTCATGGGTACTACCACTTTATGGGCGTAAGGTTACATTAGGGGGTGTCGGACGGCACTTGTCGGATGACTTGATGTTTGGTAATGGTAATCTAACTCTTGGCTTTGTGTCCGTGAAACTCAGAGCTACAGCTAAAGGACCACAATGAAATAGTGCTAGCAATCTATCATTTATTATGGAAGATTTGTATAGATTTGTATTAGTCCTTAAGCATAGTCAGAATTAGTAGCTTTTCAAGATTCACTTATATTGAAGAATTTTTATGGGATGTTCTTTTAAGAAAACGCTTCCATATTATGATTTGAAAGTTAAGAAAAATTATTTCCGAAATTTGATGCCAAACATTTTCGTCTACAAGGTAGTTCGTGAAAACTATTTGATGAAATTATTAAATGCTTAATTTTCTATTTTTTATGATATTAATGTAAGAAATGAATTAGTCTTTGCTACACGAACTAAAATACAGTATTAAGTATTTGTTAGTTGAAATCACTGAGTGTATTCGGAAATATATCATACGACCGCTCTTTATTATGCATTGTGCTTTTTCGTAAAAAATGGAAAATAAATTCTTTCATGAATTTTGCAGCTTAATATTAGGATTCATACTTTTAGATCTTCCACATGACGCGGTAATAGTAATATCGACAAGGCAGCATCCGACTGTGAGTACGTGGTATTGGCTATTGATTCGTGTATGAACTGGAATCTATTTGACAAGTGATTTTTACCGTATCAAATTTTTATCATAAAATACAAGATCCTGCGAAATGTATTATAAGAAACTTCTATCCTTTATGTTTGCGGTTAAACATTATTTTTTTACGCGGTTACAGGCAGATAATATTAAAAACTCCAAATCAAATAACTGTTTACCGCGAACGTTAAATCACAAAAGTGCCTTATACCTAATAAAATTAAGCATTAGAAAATGTTACATATTTAAGTTTGAAAGGCAGTAAGTACTAAATCTTGCATTACTTATCCGTGAGCAGCGTGCGCAGAATATTTTAATTTAAAAAATTTAAAGAAAGAAAAGAGAAAACCAGCGAAATCCATAACAATACATGCACGAACATTTCCGAAAATACGTTCTCGCTCTTTATTAACAGCTATTTCAATTTGAGCTTCTACGCGTAATATTCCACGTGTAATCGCAAGGCGAGAGACATACTCTCGAATCCACAGGGCTCATGAAACATTAATGGAGTAAAGCCAGTTGGAAATAAGGCTGTTGAAAAAAGGGAATGCATTATAGTGTGGGCTGTGGTAGCCAGGAAGTGACCGGTGAGCGCCAATTTTACCGTGGCGCATAACTTGCTCCGTTATATAGTCCGGCATGTTTTCCCAGCGGTGCACTAATCTCGAGCATGAACCGCGTGTCGACTGCGTACTTTAATGTTTTAGCTGGGCATCGATTTTCCTTTTTCACCTGCACGTTGTAGTCTCGGTTCAGCTTAGCTGGTACGCGCTATATCGTTTCCTCGTGCACTGGATATCCTCGTGAGAAATTTCTCCTCGTTTTAGGCGCTTTCTTCCTTTAATCAGTGGATCGATCAATGTATATGTACCAATAGGTAACTCGTATTGTTTTAAACGTTGTTTGCTGCTATCGAAGGTTCTTGTAGTCGAGTGAAATTTAAAATCACTGCTCTATTAAACTTGTCATCTCTAATTAGCGTTCAACTTTTCACTCCAGAAGTTTTCAGTTATATGTGGTACTTCTAAGTTGCAGAGTTTGCAATTAACTGGAGAAGTTAGTAAATGTGCCGACAGCTTTTCTCATAACAGTACATCTCTTTCATCGGTATTTAATTTCTATTTAATAAGTCTATTTTCTTTACGCTTTACTCAATACTTGTCATATACGTGTATAATCTTAGTTTAATAATATAAGAAGTGCATCACTCGCACAGATTCTAAATTATGATTAAATTCTATAAAAATTATCCCAGTTTAGGGGATTTCAAGTTCGAAAATAACAGTTGCTGATAATTAATTATAATAATTACAGATTGAAAGAAATAACCACCATACGGTATATACCACTATCTATAAAACGAATAAAAACTGAAATATAGGTCAAGTCTTTATTTAAATTCTACTTTTGAATTTTCAATATATGAAAATACGTAGCACCGTTAAATTTTGGAAATAGAAAAAACCCAACTGGATCCAAAACTTATGAGAACTTGAATTTTTGCGTGCTACTTTTACAATTTCAGAAACAATTTATTTAATATACGTATTTAAATATTATAGTATGATTATTTTATTTAAAATCGATTCACAATTATTTTTGCATACGTGCCAGCTAAATAGGTTTCATTAAAATGAAAGCTTTCTTAGCAAAAAGATAAATTGTGGATTTTATTACTCGATGTCTGAGAATTCTCTTGAAATTTTACGAAAATTTGGAACCCGCATTTTTTATATTCCCTAATTAACATGCACACACATTGTTACATTAACTTAAGAAATATAGACGATATTACTTGGATTTTTAATACAAGTTACAAATACATTAATATTCTATGACTATCTAGACTTAAATCTAGAAAATTTTTAATATTCAGAAATCTTAATACGTGATACAAATGAAGTGATATTTATTTGAAGTGATATTATTACAAATGAAGATTTATAAAATGCATGCATAAAAGTGTCATAAATAATCTCTAAAGATGTTGTGTGAATGATGTTGAAAAGAAAACTATGAAAAATAATCGGTACAAGACAGAGTGAAGATATTTGTTAATTTCGAGGAAGACCACGTACTTGTAAGACAAAACTATCTGGGCTAACTCAATTTTATTACAAAAATGCTATATCTTGAAGTGAAATCGACTGATCGTATAGTTAGAACAAAAAATGAAAAAACATCATTTGAAAGCTGTAATAAAAGGACTGGCAAAAGGAAGAGCAAGATGAAATGATCCTACGTAAATCAAGATCTAGGTGGGTGGACATTATTAAAATTGATCTGAAAAGTAGAATATAGATATATCTAACATGTATACATATTTCATAGATTCATGGTAGAAGAGAATTTCAAAATAGTGATTCTGAATTTGGCTTTATTAAATCGTTTGATTTATACGAAGTAATATTATTTTAATCAAATTTTTCCGTAGAGTATAATAAAAAACATTTTTATCCTTTTATTTCGTGACGATTCATTTAAAATATTAGAAATAATGATAATATATAAAACTCGTTGAATTTTTTAAAATTCTACCATAATAATGTAGAAGAGAATTATAATGATATTTAATATTTAAAGGGTAACTAACGTTAAGCAATGAAAATACAATAATAATCGCTATCGCTGAGAATTAATTAATTACTTATAAAACAAAAATTTTCATTTAAGACCAACTTTCGCTTCTTTAAGCTTGAAAAACGAAATGTAACGTCGCTTGTAAAATATTTTAAAAATATTTATCAAACTGCTTAAAAGTTCTATGAATGAACAATTCGAAATTACCTGGGGTGTCAACTGCAATGGTCTAGCTTTCATAAGCCCTACACAAACACATGCCGTTTTCCTAATATATCAATCAGAGGATATTGCGGTTCGGCAAATCCATATGATTTACGGTCACTTGCTCCTGTGCGAATGACGAAACGTTCGAGTCCAATTGGAACCGAGATAGAGAATCATAAACTTAAACTGTGAAAATAATTTATATTCGATAAAATACATATATTATTAATTGCCACATTCATTCGAGTAAGATGTAGTTCGTTTATCATCACAACAATGAGAACTACTTTGGAGTAGATAACGCTAACAAAAAATAATAGCTATAACGCATATAACTAATCCTATAATCATTATGATTCAGTTAGTTAAATTGTTCGTGTTATTGAGGATTAGAAAGAAAAGAAATTAACGTCTTGTATAGACGCAATTTTTTAAATGATAACATGAATAATAATCGTACAAAAACGGCGATGAAAATAATCGTGTTTTAAGCCATACTTAGAATAATTAATTCTTGCAATGAATGGCTTACTTATTAATATTAATTTTTATATTCATACTTTTACTAGCACCTTTCACACAACTGTCAAGAAATAATCTCGATTATTCGTGAACAATAATATTAATGTAAACAGTAATATACGCACACTAAAGTAAAACTTATTGAAAAAATCTTGGATGTAAAATTTTTAGGTAAAAATTACGAAGAATTTTTCCACTTAAAGAGTGATTGTGAGAGGGGGGGAAGGGTGAGAGAGAGTTACAAGGACAAGAGCAAATAAAGGAAGTACCTAAATAAACTTTACTAATAACGAAAATTTACTCTTTCGGTTAGTGCATTCCAGTCAGCTTTCTGATTAGGTAATACGGAATCGTGAATAATAAAAAATAAAGAGCGTCTATGAGCGTCTATTGCCTCTCATGATTCCCAGTATACTGAAAATGACAATGATTATTAAGTGGTAAATATTTATTAACTGTCTAAGCGATTTCTTTTTTTTAAGGAACGTTTTCAGATATTTAGTTATTAATTTTAATGAATTAAGTACATTGTTTCTTACTTTTTTAGAATGTATGACTTACAATATGTGACTCTTAATAGTGTGTATGGAACATAAGACTTTTTAATATTTAAATTCTGCACGAATATTGTGAATATTGTTAAAAAGAGAGAGAGATACAATTTTCAAATATTAATTATGCAAAATAGAAAAATGAAAGATATTCACATAACTATATTAATTGTTATTAGATACATTTTCGAGTGACGTGTATTATATAATTTAGATCTAATTATTGAAATATAATATAATTCATAACAATGCATAAAAGATTCATAAATCTGCTTGAAAAGTATTGTACCAAGTTTTATCGATCGTTGGATGACAATTATTCAATCCTTATCACTTGTAAACAGATTAATTTTTATAATACGTTATGGTTATCATTATTATGTAAATGACATTATCTAATAAACTGGAATTTATGTAGACTTTTGCATAAAATATAACTAATGATATTCGTTCATTATTTCAGAAGTAGATAATACTTTTAGATTAAAAGGTAATTCTATCATGAAACCATGAATTGAAAAATTTAATTTTCAAAGTGCATTTAATTTTACTTAGACAGTCAATCTATTACTCGGAAACTTTACAACTATGAACTTATACAATATGTTTCAATTTCCAAGAATATAACCGAATTATAATTTTGACTAAGAATTAGCCAAAAAGTACGATCGAAATTTCACAATGTACAAAAGATTTTCCATTATTTATAAATTATTTATAAATAGCGAGTAACGTGAATATAACTTATTTTTAAGCAAATAGATAATTATCACAAATTATTGTATTTTAAGTGTGTAATTCAATGTAATAATAAGAAAGCGTAGGAGAATTTTTTTTCTTAAGATATAATGAAATTACTGTAAACCAAATTTATTGAAATTTTAAAAATATTTACCCAACAATTATCAACGTTAATAAGTTGCAATGTAGAAAAAGTAAATATTAAGTAAACATATTTCAATGAAAAAATATTTTAAAAGGCTAGATAAAATTCTATAAAAGTATAAAATTTAGAATATAAGTAAATTGTACACCGTGTTTTGTATTCAAGAGTGTGAAAGTGAAATTTATTTCAGACGATCCTATTGAATTTTCTGATCACATTCTTTAAAAAATAAATGATTTAAAGTGTAGTGGATATTGAACCCAAAACATACATTCTCTTATAATGTTATACATAATTTATAAGGAAAATAAGATCATTTTTATTTCACCTCAGGTACAGAGCGTACATTGACCGTATTTCCTTGTGAATTTAGCGGCTGATTCATTTATCCACTTTGTTTATTTTAGTAACACTGAATCATAAATAAAGCTCAAGACATTTATTTTTTATACAAATACGTATGTATTTATTTCTTTTACTGTTAACATAGAGTTAAAAGATTATGAGAATATGTAATATATATGAATATATACACTGCAATATACAATTGATTATTTGCAAGATAGTTAGAAATTACAAATACACTTTAGCTTACTCATTAGCATTCATTACTTGAGAAAAGTTTTTTCTACAGTATATTCAATATTCAAATCTTGTGCGCACCCGTAGGGCATTAGCGGTGAAATTTATTAATAAAAATGATTAATCGAATGGCCCTCATATGCGCCACTTCACGCGTTACGTTTACATGTGATTTCGATGAATATTCGCATGCGCTCGGGTCGTTTACACCACAAGTGTTTCAACCGTTGGTAGTTGTGTGCATTATGAAGTTATGATCTATGCATTGTTCTTGTGGTGGTCAATGCTAGGGTGCGATAATTCAGTTTGCGACAAGAATGCGAAAAAAATGAAGGATTTGAAGAAATATTCCGTGAAGCAAAATGAACAGAAATTACGTGCTGGACAACATAAGTAAAGATGTTTGAAATAAATTTCATTTCATAAAGAATGAAATCACGTTTTGAGAGTCATATCGATAACAATTATTTAATAGCGTTCGCAGCAAGCCTAGGAATAAAGCATTGAAAAAACAGGTTTTCATCCTTTAATGAGACAATTTTGTTACGAAACGTAAATATAATCGAGATATTCTTCATTCTGATACAATAACTACTGTTCTATCAAACAACTACTGTCTTGTATTATAGTTAGTGGAAGCAGCAATGACATCAATATTTGTACAACTTGATTCGATGTACTTTTACCTAATATATTACAATGCAGTGAAAGAGTCAAATAAGAAGTGATGCTGAAATTAAATAAAATACATAAATGAACAAAAGGAAAAATGATAACAGAATTAGGCCTATTGTACTTAAATTATAACAAATGTTTGGATCTGCTACGTTGAAATATATTCAATTTCAACCTTTTAATTTTAATATATTTGTTTCTTAAAATGTATTTTTCATGATGATTTATTTATGCAAATAATTCTATAGAATAAAAATATGGTATGAATCTAAGTTTTACAAGGTGTTTCTTACATACGATCACTTGTATTTTTCATGAATGTCAGATAACAACAAATTAATCCATTCCTGTTTTATTTCTTATTCGTTAAATATGCAGAAAGTGTGAACATGCAGAACTTGAAAAGCATAAATAACGATCCCATGAAATGGGATCTTTAGAAATGTTTGAATTAAAAATGGTCATAATATTCAATAGTTTTTACATGAATTAATAGCTGAATCATTTATATATTATTTCTAAGCTTTTGAGCTATTGACATTATAAAAAAGTTTAAACATTTTTCAGAGTTCACCGTATCATAACTCTTAAAAAGGATATAAACGTAAGTTTACTTAAAAAAGTTATTGTTGAATAAGAGTAACATTACTTTTTTTTAATATTACCTTCAAAGATTATTATGCTAATATTGTGAATCTTAATAAACAAAATATGTTAATATTTATAATAGAAAGCTGTAAGAACTAGAATATTAAGAGGTGTTTATGAAAAGCAAGAGGCTGTTTATTATTATTAAATAAGTTTATTTTATTTATTTTACTTTACAAAACTATTTTACATGCCTCTTTTCCCTTTTGACATAAATTTGACAATTTAAAGGTAGAGAAAGTAATGCTGGCAAAACTGATACAATTGAGTTTAGAGTATGCATAAAGCCTTCATTCCTTTTTAAAATGGAATCAGAAATGGCTTTTGAGAGTCTCTTGTTCACTCTAGTTGCTTCTAATGTATAAAAGCTCATTTTTGTGCGCGTTTTCGTTATTTTTTGTTGCTTATCTACTTTCATGCCATTAGAGAATAAACCAATCTATCTTCGTGCTAATTGCGCATGCAATGCGCAATCCTTTTTAACACACCACTGCAGAATCTTGTCCCATTTTTCTTTAATATCATCATCAAGTGTAATTCTTTAATCATTCAATTCATCAACTGCATTATATCTTGATATATTAGGCGTTATGTAGTTTTAAAAAATTGTAAGTACTAGATAAGCTTTAATAATTATAAATAAAACACATGCATATTTACTATTGCATTACATACACTCATACGCCATTACAACATGCACGAATTGATTATGTCATTTGAATAATATATGTCATTAAAATTATGCGTTTGCGTAAAGCTGAAATGATAATTCATTAATTCGTATTAGATATTTTCTTATATATAGCTAGATTATATATAACTTTTCTTGGTTTCGTACCACGTGAATATTTCGGAAACCATATTTTTTAAGCTGAACTTTAGTTTAAAAAATTTGTTGCTTATCTTGTTTTTTACAATAAAATTATACTTCTCTTAGAAAGAAAATATTAAAAAAAAATTACATACGATCTAGTTGGAACGCAAAAAATTGTAGAATACATGAACGTGATAATCACATTTCATTAATAAAAGTGATATTTTAAATGTGTATTATAAAAATGTTAAGTAAGTTTGATTCGGATAAATATTTCATGGTAATATGAATGAAATGATTTAGTATTTTCAATTGTTCGAGTGCTTACCGAAACAACATTGGTAGTCTATCTGCATGATTTGAATAGAGTGAGTCACATGTAGTAGACTAAAACATTAAAACACGATTCCAATTCATTCGCACTTTATCTTTCTTCAAACAATGGTCGTAAAGGCTTCCCATTGAAAAAAGAAATTTTACATCTCGTGAGCATCTTTAAGCGAATAAGGCTATGAAAAATACGCTTACATTCATTGACCCGACCAAACGTTTATATTAATATAGAATACCAAATTAAACGATAAAACAGACGTAGCAATAAAAAAATGTCACATCAAATTTAATTGAGCCTTCATTAAAAGGAACGAAAAACACAGTGGAAAAGACGCAGAGACCTTCGCCTGTCAAAGTCGAAGGTGAAATCTTAATTCCGCGTATGCAGGAGAAAAAAAATCACGGAACACTCGAGGAGGAGACGATGCCGTACGTGTCGCATCAGTAATTGATTCAGGAACTCTAGAGCTGTTTGCTTCATGTCCCCTGCTTCATGTGTTAGGTGAATTTTTAATCGAATCGTCCATCCGTTTTCTTTGTTCTTGCCTTTTTCCTCGTTACTTTTGTGGTTTAGAGTAGTGATTTTAAATATATTCGTCATATGAACGATGAGTGCCTTTTATTATACTTATGTGCACTCTTTTCCATATACGTGATTTGAATAAGAACTTTTGCGTTTTCAAATGAAAATGTTTGTTTAATTTGGATTTTGATTAGAAATCGTCATTATTGGACAATCATTCTTACTTCTGTAGAAGCTCAATTAAGTCGACAGCTGTGAAAAATAATAAAAAATGTAGATTGAATGTATTCACATCGATACAATCTGACGGAATATCAAAAACATAAGAAAATTGTTTCTTACGTTAATATAAATCATTGCAAAGCTCTATAATGTTATTTTTATGGTATTATTAATTGATATTAATGAGTAAACAAAACAATAAAAAGCTGTTATTTCATATAAAAACGTTAAATTCTGTAAGATAAAACCCTGTCAAGTATATATACTGCATGTAACGATAAGAATTAATTTCAAATTCTATGGATATTGTATACGTATATTCCTTTATCAAGAAAGTTCAAGGTAGGTTACGGACCTTATAATTAAGAAAAATAATCACGAAAATCCAAACAGTTACTAGAAACTCTTCTGACAGATGTATATTTAGCGTGTTATCTTTCAAAATTTTTAAAAATAGATATTCATAAAAATTTTATTTAAACAAGCAATAACGATCAATCTAAAAATGCACACGTGAAGTATGCGTCTGATAAGTGTTTAAACAAATATTCCTTAATTTGCATAACATTATATATGCTGGCATATCAATAAAATGCACTTTTCTTTTAATACATAAACATTAATGTTATGTTTAATATCAGCAACAAGTTTCAGTAATAAAATTTCTTTTATATCAAGAATCTGAGCGATTATTTATTTTAATCGAGTAAAATGATTCATGTAACTCTTACACTCACATGTATGCATTAATTTTAAAAAACTAGTTATAGCTGAAGCATTTTCATATGGGTATATAAACTTTCTTAAATTTTAAAGGTATTTTTATGAGAACAGTTAATATACAAAGTATAATTCCTATGTAATAAATATTATATTAAAATGCAATCTTTATAATTGCCTGAAATTTTTTATCGAAGAAATCGTAGCTACTAAGATGAACTTCTACAATAAATATCAGTTTTCTTGAAAAGAAAGAACACGTGACTCCAAAATATCATAACTAGATACAGTCTCACCTATGAGAATCGTTCACAGAATCAGAATTGTCAAAGCACGCAACTTTCAAATATGTCAATATGCACTCACGGTTTTCGAGATCGAATATACTGTTGAAAAACACCTGTAGAAAAAAAGCTATAGGTTATTCAACCACGAAAATTCGAGGCTACGAAATTAAAGAATACATACAAATGGCTCGAATTTAAATGAAATTTATCACTCTTAAAAAAGGCAAAAATCTCTTGGTATTATTATTATTGAATAATGCTATCAGTCTGATTAGAGTATATATTACAATAAAGACTTGTTGAGTTGATTAAAATATGCTCTCGTTGATAATATTTTTCATCTAATTAGAATTTTTAAAAGCATTGGTTATAGCACGTGCCGCGTTAATGAAACACGGCGTTAAATAACAAATTTCTTTCCAGTGTAAAAGTGCTTTGCGATAGTCTTGCTCCCATTATATTCAGTACTAAACATTTACAGTTGTCTGACTTTGTTGATAAAGACGCTGCATCGGACACTACGATCAATTCACGAGTACTTTATTTTTCAAGAAGTAGCCTCTGTCGTTACAGACGTTTAAGGCATTTCAAGGATAGAATAAGTGATTCTGCAATAGTATAAATATTGTAGCGTGAATCTCTCCCGAGAGCTTTGCATTTATTTACATTTCTTAGTGAGTCTTGAGAAGCTGCTTGTACACGAAGCCTTTCAGCTTTGAAAAAGAAGTAGCGAGCTCGCTATTTACCACTTTTCCCCTCGCCATAATGCAATAAAAAATTAGAAAAATCTAGCTGAATATGAAAGCAAGCATCTAAAGTACACGACATCCTTAAGTATGTCAGACGCCCGTTGACTTTCCTTCGTTAAAATCCAATTGTGTGTGTGAAACGGTGTCTCTTGCTCTCCGAGCACAAGAAACAAAGCATCCTTCCCCTTCGCTAACGCGCTATAATCTTCCAGTGTGTGAGGGCGAGGTACCGTGCGGGGCAAGTAACAGAAGCCTGTCAGGAACACTCGCGCGCACTTGGAGTACTTGGTCGTGAGAGGGCACAAGTCGAGCACAAAGAGACGAGGTTGTGCCGTCATGTGGCCTTGCGAGAAGCACTGCGCATTCCGAATGGTTTTGCGCGTCCTGTGCTCGAGATTTTCAGGGAAACGTCTCGGACGTTGACAGCGGACATTACACATAGATTTTCTGAATTTTACTAAGTTCCGTTTTGGTACTCGTGGGGGAATTAGGCGCGGTACTTGTACTGTACTAGGGTTTTGTGCGCAAAGAAAATAAGCTTCGATCGCTGAATACGGACTGTAATCCTTGCTTCATCCTTATTTTGAAATTCCAACTAAATGATAATTATTAAAGGGTATTAAGCCTTAGTCAGTGGATAAACCTTAAAAGTTGAATTGCTCAAAGCGATATCGTTAAGTAAATGGATTAACTTAACGTGCAAATCAAATTATTGGAGATAGTGGGTGCGGATTTTGGTAGAGTAGACTAACGAATCAACGAATCAAATGGAATTAACGGTTAGGCGGATATTAAGATTATACAGAATACTACATAGTAAATGTCAGCTATTAATAAACTGTTATTAACTTTCAAAACGTGTATCATTTTAGCATAATTTAGTTAATTCTATATCACTGTGCTGATCAAAGTAATAAAATAAGAAAGAGGATTAGTACTTAATAGATGTATAATCTGGCATGAGAAATAAGCTATTTAACCGGATTATTTTCAAATTTACATTATCTAAGGCAGAGTTTTACACCGTCGCATCCCTTATTTTTCGTAGCATTCTACTTTATCAAATTTATAACTGAAAATAAAGGCAGTTCCATTTAAAACGATACAGCGAAAATGGTACTTCCTACAAATTTTTCGCTTCCATGGCATACGATGAAATTCAGAAAACAACATAGAACTAACTGCAAACTCTCAAATACAAATAATTAGAATTAAGAATTGAATACGAATTCGTACTTAATAACACGCTAAATTAGTCACATACCATACAGTGGTTGACGTACATTTATAAATAGTAGCTTAAAAGTCGTCGATGTATAGTTTCTATTGTCATAAATAAATAATAAAAAAAAAAAAAAACAATTTCATAATATATGGATAAAATTCTAAAATTTTTATGATTGTTCACAATTAACAACTACTTGAACTTTTATACACTAGTAGGAATTTTAAGAATTCACGTCTATGATAGTGTGCTACATTTTTATTATAGCAAGAATAGAATAACTGAGTCTTATGACTGTTTCCATTACTTAAAATAAGTGTCGGTATAAGTGCAAAAAAAGGAATCACTTTCCCTGGAAAGTGTTCTCATATATCAGTATTTTGCAGTAGCATAACATATTCCTAGAAGCTTAGGTTTTTGTACACTCAAGTTTCAAGGCATTCGATTTATTCCTAAAATAAATTATGAAGTCAAAAATGTGTTAATGTACTACAAATTCATAAACATTAGATTATTTTTAATTACTTTTATTAATTTCTTACAGACTGTATAACATTTTAAACAGAGTAGGACTCAATTGTCCATTGTAAATTGATAGACAACTTGAAATTTTTTAAATGAATTTTCGAGTACTTAAAAAACACGAAAAAATGAAAAAATATTATATTAATAATTATAAAAGCAAAAGGATAATTTATTTTATTTATTCAATAAATAAATATATGTAATATTTCTTTTTTATTGTCTGCTTTGTAAAAAGTAACTGATTATTTCGTTTTAAGCTATACTCAATAATTTATTCAATGTTTAGTTAACAGTAAAGTATTAAAATCGATTTTTAACATAATAAAACATTTTCTTGGTAGTAAAATTTCTACTCTCGTCTAAACAAAAACTTTGAAATAGAAATCAGATTATATATTCGACTAATTTTACTAACAAATTTTTTTAAACAAGTGTTGCAAATCTATCAAACAAAACATTAATCGTAAAAATTGTGTGACAAAACTAATTAATATCGAATTTCTATTCTTTAGTTTTCCACGAAATTTGCTTATGATATAAGTTTAATAAAAACGGAATAAATAATTATCTTAATTTACAATATTTCAATTACAGCAATTTCATCACACAAAAAAATGTCAATTTTTGAAAATTGACTTGAAAATTGAAAAAGTCCCTAATAAGCCTGTTATAATGGCTTATTTCAATTACTCAATCACTCCTTTCTTTCTCAAAGTCTAGAAATTTTTTAGAGTTATAGCGTAGAAGTAGAAAGTAAACAAGTCGCAGTAACTTTTCGCTTGGGTAAAGTGGTTCGAAGATTCTTCCAAAACTAGAACATGACGCTTAACTCTACACTAACTCTCTCTCTCTCTCTCTCTCTCTCTCTCTCTCTCTCTCTCTCTCTCTCTCTCTCTCTCTCTCTCTCTGTCTTCCTTGCTTTTTCGTTTGCAGAAACCTCGTAAAAGTTAAGAGTGCGCATGTGCGCGAAACTTATGCGAGAAGCCGGTGCACAAACATGTGATGCAAATTTTCGCGCGTTCAACCTCACGCACTCTTTACCCACTATTTGCAGCAAAAAGAAAATTTAGCATAACTAGATAAGATGAGTTTTCCACCCATTAATATTAATAAACGTTTATCTAATTGATTTCAAAAGTCATGGAATTTAAACAAACATTTACTCCAAGCTTCTTGAGTTTTACTAAATTGTGTGCATACAAAATTGCTATTAATGAAATCATATGCAACGGATTGAAATACTTGACTAGATTTATTCAATTTCAATTGAAATAATTTCCGAAACATGATTATCAGTTACTTGATTTTCATTAATCGAGATCCATTAATCCTTGCAATTTACAATCTCCCCCTTTGATATAGTTATTGCAAGAAACGACTATAATTCTCTGTATCCTTCTATAATTTAAACTTTTTATGATTTAGAATTCTGTATTGGTTTAATTATACCAAAGAATTTTGTATGGAAAAACACCAAAATTTTACTTTAATTAAAATATAAATAAAGAAATTTTATCATATACATTCTTTTACACTTATTTCATTGATGACATTGACTTATCGAAAAGAAACCGTAATATATAAAAATTCTAACACAGATGCATATCAACAGTATTTGAAAATTTGATACTCGATAAAATCTATAAAATATAAAATTTTCTTACCATGATTTTCTTAACTTCTAAAAACTTAATTGACAAAAATAGAAATAGATTTAATATAATAATTAGTACTTATAAAGTAGTCATAATTTCTTTTAAGTATATATTTTTGTAGTATTATACCAAGCACATAAAAATTAAAAATTTTGAGCTAAAAATTGTCAAAAGTATTTAATTTTTAAATTACTTTGCGTCATTTATTTCCCAACAGAAACTTATAATAAACTTGCGAATAATTTTATCAATTAACAATGAAGAAACACATATAAGAACAGAGTTGCGCACAGTAAATTGCCAATTAAAATGTAAATTTCGAAGCCCAATTATATAAATCGAATTAATAAAAACATCTGATTTACTGAAATAGTACAATTATTTACTTGGTGAAAAAAGAACTACAATTTATGAGATTTAGCATAATAACTATATATTAAATCTTTTCTTTTGCTCAATTTCTAAGAACGCGTATTACTTGCTCTTCGGTTACTTACAATGTAATTTCATGAATTCTGTTCTGTTATAATTACTATACATATGTACATAAGAGCTAGATTTCTTCGCTTGCAAGAAAGCAATTACATAAACCCGTCTGGTATAATATATCCTAAAATCACAAATCAAGCGTTATAAGAAAAATTTGCAATTTTATAAATCTCCGTTATTGGGTTATTGGGTAACAAATTTTTATTTTTGAATTTCTATAATATAGTATTAGATACATTGACACTTTAAGCTTTATAATGAGTTACACGTGTTTTTTGGAGAAACACAAAATACCAAGCGATCGCACTTCAAATTCTACGACAGTCTCTTGCCTCGTGCACTCGTTCCCGGATGGGCGAAACTTTCTTTAATTACAAGGGCGCATTTTTAGGAGGAATTAGTCGTCTCGCGGATGAAAGCTTCGCAATGTATACGCAAAACTACGTCAGTGCGGGGAATAGAATAATTCGGAGCAGTTGACCAATTACAAGCGATTCTCTGTCTCTTGTGTCAAACCGAATTTCAAGGATCGGGTGGGGAAGCGCGAACCACATCCGAAACAGTGTAACCCTCGATTTTTGTCGATGTTTGAAATTCGAGAGAAATACCGTCGCTCCTAATATCGGCGATGCTAATTCTGTAGTTGGATTTGGGGTATCGTTTAATTAAAACTTATCCACGTTCTGAGAATGATGTAATGTAGGTAAGCCTCAATAGGAAACCCAGTCGTTTTACAATCCTGCGCAAAGAACCTTGTTAACTAGGCACGGGTAACCTTATCCACGTAATTGGAACGCCTCATCCGTGATGATGTGTTTTCGTTTACCTGATGCGTATCATTGGAAACTGACTCTTGTGAGAAAAATTTGTGCTTACAATTGTGGGTATTAGAAATTAAAGTGCATATAAATCGTTCAACTCAGAGGAAGTATTCGGTAATGTTTATGTTCAGGGACAAATATATATCACAGCTAAATTCATAATACTTGAAGCAGAGAAATACGATAGAAATTGTGTAATATGTAATACCAAATTGTACAGTTGTTATAATATTTATTTATTTATGTAAAACGTAATAAAATTGCATTGTTTCATGTAGTACTATACCAGCACTACACCATCTAAATAGAAAGCGTTATAAAATAAAAATACTAATTTATACATACTTTTGTTTAATTATGTGGGGAAATTATCATCTCGTTAAGTCGTGAATATTGTGAAAAACATTAAGTATGAATTTATTAGCGATGAACGAATACTCCATGATTTCCACTTTGTGAATTCAAAATTAGAAATTCAATGTAAAGAACAACAATTAAAAATGAAAATAAAATACTTCATCTTAGTGAACTAAGCAGAGCATAGTTTGTTTATAGTATACACTCTACAAAAGATCAATTTGAAATAAAAACCATTGATTGTATATTTTAAATAAATTTTTCACATTTTATTTACGGTAATTAATATTCATTCGTTAAATTCATTTAAAGCAGCGTAACTTAATTGTTGTATAAATTGTATAAATTCATGCGTGAATTAAAGACAAGTGCGTAACCACGATGTAACGTTAATGCCAGTAAGTTTTCGAATTGCAATAAAACGAAAAGTGAACGAAAATTTGCATTTGCCATTCATTGTTCGCAACAATAGAATTAACGTTCTATTTGCAAAGTTCCTCGACATTTAAACAGTAGCATCGCAAAAGGAATTCTTAATCGCTACTCCCTTGCACTTATTTCCTTTCAATCGACAAATATTTCGATGTTTCAGCTACTGATGTAATTCTCAATCAACTTACCAGTTCAAAATTCAAAAAGCATTAGAGTAGTTGCTACTACTGCTTCATTACGTACTTTCAAGTCTACGCTACATCTGTCAAAGTCTTAAATTCGCAACAGACTTATTTATCTCCTTGGAATGACGTGGCCTGAATAAGTACAATACTACGACCATCTTATTACAGAAGCCGATCTTGCGAAAGAGATCGTCTTGTTTCCAAAGAAAATATGTGCTCTTCGTCAATTTGCATGTCGTTAAGGGAAATTAAGACGAACTCGTGTAAACTGGAAGTAACCGACGCGACAATAAGGTATTGATAGTTTGGCGATGTTCACCAAGGTAGACGTCTTCACCAGTGTAGACACAGGTTTTCAACACCGATAATACATCGCTAGAGTAATTTAATTCCCCTCAGAACGAAACGGTTTCGTTTTCAAGATCAATCTATCAAGACGATTGGCAGTTTCTCGTAGCTGTACCGACACTAATAATATATACGCATAAAATACTTTATTCTATTACTTCTATTATTATTGATACAGGCATTAATAAATGTTTTTACTTAAAATAGAAGTTAAGTACTCTTAAAATACAATATTTAAATAATTATTGCGATGTTAATACTTTAACAATAAATTAAAAAAGTGTATATTCATTGAAAATTAAGTTGTTTTAATATTTTTCAAAAATTTACGTTATTAAGAGTTATTTTATCGAAATATTTTTTCTACTTATGTCAAATAATCCGCGATTTTATACGAAAGACTATAAAGCTTTAAAGCTTGGCGTACAATTCTTTTACATTATATAATGTTACACTGCAATCATGTATTTAATATTATAATATCATTATTTTAGGTCATTAGTAATATCTTTATTGGCATGTAATAATAATCAATCGTATTCCCTAACTATTGATTAATATTCTACACAAGTAACGAATAAACTCAATGTTACTTAAAAATAAATTATCCTATTTTTCAATGTAGATGTAAATAAGACAAATACTTTTGAACAATGTAGCAAGAGTATTATTATTAATAGATGGTTACTATTTGATTGTCAGTAATATTTGAGTACTATTATTATTCTAATTGTTGTCGTTGTATCAGTA
This sequence comes from Wiebesia pumilae, assembly GCA_018907045.1. NCBI lineage: Eukaryota > Metazoa > Arthropoda > Insecta > Hymenoptera > Agaonidae > Wiebesia > Wiebesia pumilae. The sequence continues at coordinate 6,085,221 of JACCHZ010000022.1, forward strand.
TTCAAGAATTAGCAGTGAATTATACAGATATTAAAAAAATATAAATTAATATAATTTCGCAATGGTAATATAATTCATAATTATTTTTCTTTCAAATTTATATATAAAAATGTTTAAAAAATTATTGTGTGTCCAACATTATTGTGTGTGCACCGATTAGCAATATTATCCAGTCAATTCTAGCACACGATGGTTTTAAAATACTTTTGCAATTACACTAACGTGCGAAAATATGCAACATAAATTTTACATACATTTGAATTAGCAAGCATGAAAATACGAAAATTCATTAATGATCATGTTACAAAACTTTCATTGCCTTAAACTATGAATAATTCTATATATTAACTGACTAGCCTTTGCAACGTACATTTGTATATGGAAATATTATAAAGGTAAGGGTCACTTTACTAAATACGTTTATACATTTGCAAGATAAATATAAATGGATACGTTTTGTCATTCGAAAATGCGTGTAATACATTACTTTCATATGTCGTAAATAATAACTGAAAAGCAAACATTTCGTGCAATACGTTCCGGAGCACACAATTTGTGATAAAAAGTGTGCGAGGATGTTGAGAATGTTCAAGCCTTTATCCCCGAAAAGGGAGAAAAAGGAAAGAGATAAGTTCTCACCGACACCTCGCTCGTCCTGCCTCTAACTCTCCATTTACCTCTTCATCCCCTCACATATATATCACGCACCTGCAATTCTCACTCTCCTCCATCACTGCTGCAGAAAAGGGCCGAGAAAAAGCCACAGCAATTACAAAACTTTGGTTTCTCTTTCCTCGCGACGGCAAAGATTGATAGGACCCCGATCGTTGCTTCGTCTCGCTGTCCGAGAAAAATTCAATATGAAATTTTCTGGCCGCGAAAGACACGTGGAGAGAAAACAGGGCAACGAAGAAGTCCGAGCAGCAAAAACTCCCAGGAAAACATAGGGAAGAGTGCAAAATATCTCGATCTTTTCCCGGCGGAGGCTTCGATCGCTTAAAAAGTCCAAAGTTAAGTCCGCGAAATCGATCCAACCGTCCGTAGAAAAAATTTCCCTTCGCACGGTTACCTCGTAGTCATGGTGCACGAGCGATTTTCTTGTCCAGACCTCGTTAGCATCGTCGACAAGCAAACGCGGGCACAATTAACGCAACCCGCTGCTTAATCGGGTGTATTCGAGAAAGTCGTCCTGCCCTCCTGCTATAACTCTGAATTATAATGCATGCGCGGAAGTTGTCCGAGCACTAACTGCAAATTCATTGAAACTTTGATACCTGGCTGATGGATCGACTTATTTTCGCCGGAGCTGCCAGATTTTTCTTTAACTTCTCCTCTTTCAACTTTACTTTTAAACAGCTTATATTACTTTTTAAACGTCAGTCTTGCGATAGTTAATTGCTCACGCTTGCAAATGAGAGGAGGTCAAACGATGATTGATATTATCTAGCATGATAACCATTTTTTCTATCAAATATCGTGAAACTAAATATGTTAAAGTGATATTAAAGAACTCTTACCAATTGTATTTATGATTTATTCTCAATTTTATAAGCTGATATTTGAACATAACGATAATACTTTTACGAGCTTGAAACTATGTATTTTCACAATATCGAGTCTCACGAGGATGAATTGCAAATTCCTAAAACGCGTAATATAAAAGAATCGTAGAAAAAAAGGTTTCAATGCCTTAAACTCACGTAAATCTTGTTCTTAAGCAAACTATACTTTATCGAGACTTTCCTTACATATTCTTCTTATTAAATTAAAGATCGAATAAATATTGTAAGAAATATCCTACTAGCTTACCAATAATCTAAATTATAAACTGCAATTTCAAAAGTAGTTGTCGTTAAATGCGACGTGAGAGTGACAATTTATTAGGAAGTTTGGAAATTAATTAAGAAGATTATGTTATGTATAACAATAACCCATAAATTTATTAAACTTTCTTGCGTTATATTTCTATTGCTAATTGCTAAAAAATAAGCTAAATTTTATGTCGATAATTTCCTATCCAAAGTTTCAATATCATTGGTGACAAGGAGCTTAGTAACACTACATACTTATTATTCTAAATATTTGCAGGTTCAATTTTCTTTTGATCCTTGTTTATTTTGTTTTATGGACTTTATTATTTTTTCGCATCGAAAAGAATTTTCGATAAGTTATGGCGTGGCATGAATCTCATTTGCTCTTGTGTAATTAGCTCGATCGAAAAGTTGGAGAATTAAATGTATTTGTAGATGGAAATTAAGTAACAGACGCGTAAACGAAAGAATCGTTTTGAAATTAAATCCGTTAAGCGACGATAAGTTCATGATATTATTACATACGAATTACTTATTTTATATCAGGTCTTTTAATAAAAATCTTCTTCTTAAAAAAATCGCAATACCATTTCTCGATTCTGTTTCACATAAAATATTTATTTCTTATGTGAAAAGAGTTGAATAATATGATATTCATTTTGAATAACGTGTGATAGTGCAAGGACAGGTGGATTAAAACGACAGCGCTGACTTTACTACAAGGTCTCGGTACAAATTACGATGTAAACAAATTTTGTTCTCCTTTATTAATACCCGAATAAAATTTAAATTCATAGCTTTGAATAAAGCTCAGAGATCATATTCCTTTTAAAATGTAAAAAATTCTGTATCTTGACAAAATTTTTCTTTCACACAACAAACACACAATGTTAAAGAAGATTTAACAACAAATAAATGTATCATTAAAGACATAAAACAATAACGCTTTACAAATCGTTTTTTTATAGCAAATTTATGATTAATGGATAAAATTAATAAGGAATACGACAAACACATGCTTTTCGCATTTACTGTTTGAAATGACATATAGATTGGTTGTACTAGGAAATTACATTTTTATGAATAAATTTATAATTTTTATACTCAGAATAATTATGTTTTAATAAATACATTTTTTAGGGAAAATGAATTTAAAAAAAGGTAACGTGACAATTAACGCTTTAATTGCTTGATACTTATAATCTTACATTTACTTTATTCATTGTATTATTTCATCCTATATCTTATTACTTCTAAAGTGATTGTATAGAATAAAAATTCATTCTAAAATAAAAAATGAAATTTTGCTATGAATACTTTAGTTAAAAATAAAAAAGTGTCTGGAAAATAAATATTTATTAAAATCAAAGATCGAATGAATATGAAAATTAGACTAATTAAAGATTATTAGATATGTTTAATTTTCATAATAAAAGTGAAAAGTTTTTTGTGTCAACTTCAAAATAATATAAAGAAACATAAATTAAGATATGAATTGTATGCACTCTATTGTTATAATAAAAAATTAATGAGACAAATTTTACGAATCTTTTATGTTTGCGTACATATATTCTGGCTTGTATGTTACAATATGTTATCTATCTAATATAAATCATTTTATATATTTCAACTACAGACACTACTTATATTGCTAAACGGGAACAATATGTTTTATCGACTGTACATTTTTCTCATCATTCTTCGACAGTACAGCGGGTCAACATTTTTTAAAAATTCATATTTTATGCCCTATTTGAATATGATAATACGAAAAAGTTGTACTTTTATTATGTAGTTATTTTATATTATTTAGCAAAATAAGAAAGATTTTTTTTATTAGTAAATTAAGATTATCCACGCGTCTTAATTTTAACAAGAAAGGTAAGTTTTTAAATTTGAAGATTGTAATGGAGAAAATCTTAAAACCAATTTATATGTGGCAATTAAATATAACTAATAAAATAGATAATATTTTATAAATATAATTTAGTTTGTTTACATGCGTTCACAAAATCTTTACGTTTTAATTTAATTTTTACAGCTTTCAAAATTTTACACAATATTTATGTTAATAAAGTGAGAAGGTAAGAAGAATACGTTAATATTTCAAGAAAAACGATAAAAGTCGTTCAAACTGGATAATTTAGCAAAAATATTTCAAAACAAAGTGTTCTTGCTATTATATAATATCAACAAATTATTCGCCAATTTAAAGTAGATGCAGTGCAGTCGATTTAAAAGAATTTTAAACTATAACTTTTGTTATTCATATATTTTACTTATTTTTAAAAATTTATTTTCAATATTTTGTTTAAGATAAAATAATTAGAGTTTAAAAATATATTTGACAAGAATTTTAATTTTTATTTTATAAATAAAATACTTAAATGTAAAATTAACGACTATTTTTATTTTTTTTTACTACTTATTTTTTAGTAAATGATGTGTTTATAAAACAAAGGTCTTATTGAATATCGTTACGAATATTAAATAAAAATTTTAATCTAAAATTCTAAATATTGTATAGTTATTTGTATAGTTATATCCAAAAAAGAAAAAATACATTAATATACATATTTACTAACTCCAAGTTTCGTGAAAAGACGAAAAAAGCATATTTTAATTATTTAAATTTTCGCATATTAAGTTTTATAATTAATCCTTGTTTTTCAGTTGAGTATTCTTCTAGTAATATTTGCATTTTTTGATAAATAAGTAACTTGTAAAATTAATTAAAATTAATTTATTTAAGAAATTAATTGTGATCATATATAGCGTATTCAATTTATTATTACTATTGATGAATAAAAATTTATATAAGTACGCAAATAATAATATTCTTTCATGTTATTATAATTTTACAAATGGAAAATTATATATTTACATTTCTTTCATAACTTCGTGGATTATTTCATTGCAGAATAGAATATTTCTATAAAGTAATAATGTCTTTTGCAATGAAAACTAATTTCTTCCGAAAATTGACTAACAAATTTATCAAAAAATAGAATATTAATGTATACCACTTACGAATTATACAAAATTAATATATGAATTTCAATATTAAAGTGCAATTATTCATATAAAATTTTTCGATACATTTTCAAGGTTCAGTCTATTTGATTAATAAATAGTTGGATTTCGTATTAAATACAATTATTTCCTTAACAATGCTAACTCTAATATAATTATATTTCGAAATATGAATGTAAAATTTATTGGTAAACTGATGTAAAGTAATTTTTTGAGAAAAAATAAAATTTTAATACTAAGAACTGGAATCTGTAAAACTATATATTTTTAAATACTAGCATTTATTGTTATAATATTATAAGCTTTTTCAATACTACAAGATTAAATAAATAATTCGAGCTAATAAAATAGTTTTTTAGCTTTGACATTGTCTTAATAAATGTGAATGTCTTTAAAACTACTTCATCAAGGAAATCTACTTGCATATCTTATACAAAAACATGACTTGCGTTTATAATAACCAAAAATAAAACTTGCGATTTATTTTTTCCTTCAATTGTTTACTAAACATAATAAAAGTACTTATATAATAACCGCCAATAAGATGAAATCAATATACGACTCATAATGAGCGATACGTGTATAAAAATCTTGGATAAAAATCATTTTAATTTAATTATTTATTAAACTTAAATTTTTTTGATTAATCGCGATGAAATATATATTTTACATTTCAATAAATTTTTATTTTGTATATATCATCTTTAGTATATAATTAATAAAATAATATTGCCTACTTTAAATGAACTTTGCTCATTTCTATGAATTTTTGAATTTCATTGGAGTACTTTATGCTTTAATGCATGCGACTTGAATGCGCTTCACCTGGAGACTCTAATAAGAACTGCTTTAAGTAAAAGTATCAGGCATCGAAATTATATATTGCTGTTCTTTCAGCGAAACCACTGAGTAGAGAAATAAAAAGTGGACTTTGCAGACTGCTAAATCATGAAACGTAAATTAAGCTGGAATAATAATAAAATCGAAACGTTAAGAAGCTGTTAAAAGACGAAGAACGCGATTCCTGAATTGTGTAAGTTATTTTGGGAAGTTTATAAGTAGTTTCATTCTAATAGCGTGATCGATGCATCAGGAAAGATGCTTGTGTCGAAGGGGCAAGAGTAAATCGGCTGAAGTTGAAGAAGAAGAGGATTCTGCGAGCATAAAAACGTGCGGATCACGAGGCTGATGATAAGTTTGAACAATCAGCGAGCAAGAACAAAGCTGCACGCGGATGCGAGTAAATGGGAATTAGACGGTATCCTGATACAAAAACAGATGAGCGCATATCTACGAACTATTCAGCAGAAAACTTCAAGACCACCACTGTTATAAATTAGATATATTCAGGCTGGTGAGTGGTCTACATAGATTTCACCTGTGATTTATAGTTAAAATCTTAAACGACCTTTTTCCCATATCGATGGCTGGTCTATGCAGCTGCTGCACTATAGCCGTATAAACTGAAAGAAGACGATGCTAAGATAATGAAAAATAATTGAGATGGACGGGTACACAAAATTAGATGAGACTTGATATATTTAATATAGTCAACTCGAGCACAGAAAAAAGCTCCAAGAAGCTACTATTCGGGCGATCACGGCTACTAATCACGGAACGAGATCGAGTGAGGATTACTAAATGATAATTCACTGTGTGAAACCATCGAAAAATAAATGATCCGGTACGATCTATGGGTATCCTCTGCAAAACTATTACAAAAAGACGCGTCACCGCCTCTAATTGCGATACCAGCGTGAAATATTTACAAAAACCATATTGTCCTGCACAAGGTAAACGAAGCGGGTAAATACAAATCGGTACTTAATTAATTCTATGTAATGAAGTACGAAGGTGTAGATCGATCATCAGCACTGACGAGCCTAGTGATACCGATGACGATGTCTAACACCTACATTTAAAAAATGTATCTAATCGCTGATTAAATTGGAGATTCAATGAAAAAACAACAACAACAACAACGGTCTTTCACAGTGCACAAAACGAAATTGAAAATTATACTCCGTAAAGAGGGAGAAAGAGAGATTTGGAATGTAATATGAGGAGGCTCGTCACTCGCAAGCAATGTTTGCTCCTAGCAAGTATGATACTGCAGCCGTAGATGCTCCTCTTTATTAATAAGATGTTTCCTCTACGTGCGCTTTCCTGCAGAGAATCGCTTTCAATCTCTAACCCAGAACTAAGCGAATAGAAATTCAAGATGTAGAGTGAAAGTTAGGGATTAATAATCTCCTTCGACTATTCTGAGAGAAGCTGTTTTCACCAGCTTCAATGATTCTTTTTCAAATGTTGATAGGGACGTCCTTACTTTTCTACTTCAGTTGATTCTCTTCGGATAATCTCACTTTGGACGAGAATAATAATTAGAATTGTTTGAATCGCTTTTACTCTAATATACTTTCTTGGTACCTTTTCTGGACTTGCCTTTGCTAATTATCTGTCTTGCGATTTAGCGTAAACGATCAGTTCGTTGATCAATTACGAATTACCCAAGTTTTTCCGTTTACGATGTTCTTTTCGCGTGTTTCATTAATGTTTTACAGTTCCCGTACACCAAGAACGTAAATTAACATCACATTAACAAATTAAAAATACATGTTCTAAATTAAGATTAAAGAAAAGAAAAATTTGTTCCGCTAAAAATCTTTTACCAAATTTTGCACGGGTAATTTATAAATTTGAACATATGGTTAGGAAAAGCATTGATAAAACTTCACATATTTATTTTCTCCTATTCAGTAAATCTCGTATAAATATTCTTTATCGCGCTTCACTTATCACTTCCAGAAATCAAGAAAACCAAACACATGAAACTCCAACATTTCACGGCTCTAGAGCGTGAGCTCGTAAGAAAAAAAGAGATAGCGAGTGAAAATAGAAAGCGAAGATAAGACGCGAAAATGAGAAATGGATAAGACGGTGAAATTCCTGAGATCAAAAGATGTCGATGTTGTATGCATAGATAGGAAGAGAGCAGTAAAAATCAAAAAATCAGGGTGCGTCCGTCTATTTCACGCAGAAGGCGTTGATGCTGGCTTACCTTTTTCCTGATCGGAACAGAAAATTTCCCGTGAATTTCCATTCTCTCTTCCTTTTTTCCTTCTTCATCCTTTCACGTCTCGTGAATTGAGATGCGCATGCGTATGCTTTTGCCTGGACCTAGTGCTCTACGAATATCCCATACAGATGAAGAATGGTCGGTGCTTTTGTATTTTTAGCGAACTGCAGCGAAATCGCGTATTCCGCTATTTCACGATTTGCGCAAAGGAGGGGCGAAGCGAACATCGCGCGAGTATAGCTTTCGCATGGTGGGATAGAATTTGGGGATTTAGCAATTTTCTCTTTGTAATGGATTCTGAAAGTTGCATTATGCATTTATTTCCTATCTAAGAACTAATCCGACGCAATCGTCTAAACTGCTGAAAGTCTTAAAAACGTGAGACAAGATTCTAAATAGAAAACTCGAAGTTGATATTATGAATATTTTCTACTACGATGCGAATACAATTATTTTATGCTTTAACAACAATTACGTACCACTGAATTTTTTTCTAATTCATCGATGTTTTGATGAATTGATATAATCAAATAATTGTCAACCATTTATGATTTATATTCTTAAGGGGAATGGGTTAGTGATTTTTAGAATTTGCAGCGAATCGATGTGTTACGTATATTTTCAATTTTCCCTAGTAAAAGGCAAATATTTTGTTACTTCACGAGTATGGAAATTTTATTTTCTTAAAAAAAAAAAAAAACTATTTTAATCGTTGATGAATTATGCAAATTCAACAAATATGCTGCGGTTACATAAAATTTTAAGAAAAACTGTATCATCGCGTTCGTTCACCTCATTTAAAATGAAAAAATGTTCGATAACTACTTATGAATGCAGTACACTAGTTTATTGTACGTTTAATAACGTTCATGCGTTAGACTAAAGTGTGAGTTTTTTTTTGAATTTTGAATTTTTATTTAAATTTTTAAAAAGGCGATAAACTCCGATGTACGTAAATAACCAACGGTTGGTGGCTGATCTTCCGAAGAGAGACCAGAGAAGAAAGAGAAAACGAAGAGTAAAAAAGAAAGAGCGCAAAATTTCTCGATACGGTGTAACACTGTGACGGGGAAACTACGAAATGAGTCTTGGAAGCAGGAGCCCAGGAACAGGAAAGACAGAGAATGGTCCGACAATTGTAGCTTCTTGATTATCAACTATAGGAGCAATAATTCGGATAGTTAGGATGGATGCGTCCACTAATGGCTCTGATTGTTTGGTTATTCCGTCGGCTATCATAGCTTGAGCCTAAATTGGACGTTAAAAGTCTCTCTTTCAACGGGCCTAGTGTACTTCTTTTGAATTTTTTGAAGGATGTTAGTATATGTCACGTTGTACTTCCTTCTCACATGTCATACAATACTCGCGCACTGAGAGAGAAAACTTTTTACATAGACAACAAGTACAAGAGACGAAAGAGAAACAGCACACATTAAGGCTCGATATACTCGGCGCACGGCTTCTGTTACGTCATAACAATGTTTCATTTTGAAAAGTTACGTTACGTTACGTTTATGGAAACTATTGTAAAGGTTACTTGCATTTTTAAATAGAGTAAAGCATAATAGGGCTTAACGTGCATCTGCGTATCGGAAAGAGATATAGTAATCAGTTCACGCTGCCTTGCATTTAAATTTCTCTCATACGGACGTAATTCATTGTTTTATTATCTCATTCATCCGTAATCTTAGAAAAATAATACCTACGTGATGAATGAAGGCTTAATGTTTTTGCTTCATAATTATTTAACCAGCTTCAATTGATTTTCAATTAATCAATTAAATGCAGGAAGCACAATACAACAGAAGCATTTTAAATAAATGATTTGAAAACCCTAGGGTAATATGAATATTTTCTTCCATTATGGAAAAAAGAGACAAATTTAATTACAGGTTTTTAATTTCATTCGAATGAGCGGTCTCGTGATAAACGTATAATGAAAGGATAAGAGAGCTATCAATTCTTTGACCTTTTGTTTTAAAAATATAATAAAATATTATATCTTTTATGATATTTTTCATATACTTTCCTTCAACAACTAATTGCAGTCTACTTTTTTTTATTTAGTTATTTCTTTCCATAACGGATCAAATTTAAAAAAACAATTGAGGCATGCGAATTGAAATTTTCAAATAGAATTAATGTTCATTTTATTATGTTTATTAAAAATTTGTTTTTAAAACTACTTTACGAAGGTCGATTTAAAGTATTAAGTAACTTTGTACTTTTAATTACTTTTTTTATATTTCGCGATTAAATCAGTTCATTTAGAACCCTTCAATGATATATTCAATTACAGATCTCTGTGACTAGTTTGAAAAGATTTTTCAAGCGAAAATGAGTCGATATCACCGTATAACACGACTAATTAATTATGAAGTACAACGGTTTTTCTTAAAAAAACAAAAGTTAAGCAAAGAGATTAATTTACACTTCGCACTGCAAAAAAAGTAATCTATTTCACAGACTTTAAAAAATGTTTTACTCGATAAACACTTTCGTCTTATCCGAGTGATTTTTTTCCCTTATTTCGAGATCTCCTTCACATTGAAACCTCTTTGACAAGGTTTGCACAACAATTTTACTAAATATATTATCCTTTATATATTTATACATTTCACAAAAGAGTCCTGAGACTAATAATATCAGGAAATACCCACATGAATTAATTTTTACATCATTATATTTTTACATTTTTATATAAATTTCTATTATCAATAATGTATTTCATGCAAAATGAATATTCTGCATAGTTTATATCATTTACAGATCAAAAGATATTGTTTTAATGTAAGATATTATAATATATTAATTATAATTGTTCATTCTTTGAGAATTGTGTTGCAGCTCTGTACAAAATATAATACATTCCGTAAAATTTATTGCCTAAAATTACTAGGTTAGCCATACTTTTAAATAAATAAAATATATTAAATTCAGGAGTTACTTGTACCCGAATCAGGTATAGAAAAGCAAGAATTATTTTTCAACAATAAAAATCAATACGATGAGCCAATACGCGATAATAAGCAAATATAAAGTACAAAAATATTATTTTACACTTTGGAAAATTGTAATAACAACTTTCCGTCATTCGTCATTCGCCATTCTATTCGCTGACTAGTCTTTGCTAATCGACGATAATGTAAGTACTGACTGTACGATTTCATTATTGGTTTTATACCAACTGTCAGTTCGAATTCTTAAACATCGTTAATCTTTGAGAATCTTAAACTAGAAAATTCTATTCTATTATCACCAGTTTTTTTACTACAGCATTACAAGTTATGCCATATAACTAATTAAGAGAAATATTACCGCTAAGTAACATAAAGTGAATAATCAATTCTTTTTAACACCTTAAATTTATTGAAGAATGCCTTTTTAATTAAACCACAAGCAAGATACATATATTTTACTTATAAAAATGAATATAATTAAACGCTTTTTAGTAATAAAGGTAAACCGGCACATTATCTTGTGCTAATTTTTCTTTCTTACTTGTAAGATAATTGAGAGTCTAGTCTACTGTTGATCTACCGATGTTTTATCTTTATTTTGACTTTGAATAATTTTTATTCTTTAAATTACTTTATTACGGTTTTAATGTAAAACTCATTCATTATTATTTATCTAAGATGTCTTATATTATAAGATTCATTTCATAATTTTATTGGTTATTATAATTTTATCGAATTATATCTCTTAAATTATTACAAATTATTTAACTATTAATGATAACTAATAATGTTTAAAACATGAAACCGATCAGAAAATGTATATATATCAAATACAACAAAACATAAATATTCAAATAAAACACAACAGGCATTGTACTCATAAATATATATAAATGAGACATAAAAGCATCTTCTTTCACAAAATAAATAAAACTATACGATAATTGAAGCTCGAGTACAATCTGATTACGTATAAATAAATTTTATTGGAGTTAAAATTGAAAGCCGAACTCGACAAATTATTTCAGGGTTTTTTTCTATTTTTTAAATCAAACCACAGCGACAGTTAATAATCGCTATTCATACCATAAGTCTTGACAAATATAGTAATTGCGACTCGTACCAGCAACTTTTCTCGTGAAAATTTTTATGCGATATCATTCGTCTAAGTAATAGAGCAAAGTTTGGAAATATATTTGAAGCAAGAGAAAAGACAGAGAGACAAGTACAGTTCTGGATTTAAAGCGGTTAGTCTGTATAATTTCCTTGCTCGGTGAAAAACCGAGTGCCATGGAACTTGGTTCGTTGAGAAAAATACGTGCTTTCCACTGGCAAATAATCAACAAGCTTTTGTCCTTTAACCCACGTCGAATTAAATGCCATTCGGTTGTAACATCGGTTCAGAATTGTATGGGCCTGCTAAATTTATTGGCATGAAATTTATTCTTTTTACAAAGATGAAACTTTTACATTCTGAAATACAAACGTATTTAAGTAATTCTTCGAACGACTGAGAAATTTACTTTGGAATGAGAAGTTTCTTTTGTCTTTATAATTGTACCTTCTAAATAAAATTAAATATATGTGTGTGGCGTGTGCATGTGTGTGTGCGTGTATTACGTGCCAAATAAATCTGGAGAACACTTATATAACAAATAAATAATAAATGCTTCTTTTGTAATTTTACGTGTTTCGTGTATTTACATAAAGTTTTCACCTTTAATTTTAGAAAATTTATGGTCTTCTATAAAGATTTTTTTTATTATAATTTATTATAATTTATAAGCTCTCACTTGATATTTGAAAGCTTAAAATTGTTCGTTTAATTTATTTGTACTTTTAAACATTTTAGTAGGATTTAGTTGGATTAATAAAAGTTTTCGCGTTTTCGTTATTATTATCGCTTTAGAATTATTCAGTTAATCGTAAGACATTTAATATCCTATCTAACGTATATAAAGCCAACTGCTAGTCGTAGAGGACTCGAACGTCAAAGCTATCGGATAGGGCGAGAGCCAAGACAGATTCTAGAGAAAGGCACAGAATATATATATATATATATATATATATATATGTGTATGTATACAGAGAGAGGGGGAGAGAGAGAGAGAGAGAGAGAGAGCGAGAATTGGAACTAATGGTGCTCAATACTGGCTTCAATTCGACTTTTAGAAGTCTTGAGTACAAGAAAACTATTATAGATATTATCTGACTAATGAACGCTTAGCAGTTGAACCTCGTAGCTAGACGATAATCGATGTCTACTCTGCAAACGATTACCAAGTTTTTACCTTCCGTATTCGTGGTATGAGAGACTAGTATCGACTGCCTTAAAATATGCTATTCCTATGACAAATAAATGAAACGAACACTAAAATCCTGTCGCTCGTACTATAATACATCTGGCAAGCAGTAAAAAAGACTTTGGTCGATAGATTGCCGACACTTTTAGAAACCGAAATGATGAGTCGCGTTACAATAAAATCAATTTGCCAGGCTCAATTGAAAGGCCGCTTAATTAAAGTGAGTGTTATCATCTGAAAATTAGAGGCTCTAAACATGATAAATCTGAATAATGTGAAAAAAAATGTAGAACACCAAGCGTTTCGTTTTCTGTATACATTCGAAGATTTCAGATTATCTCTTTAATACCATCTTTTAATATATTAATGCAGTCATTCACTGAAATACTGCTAGTGGAACAATATCGATTTATACATAAAAAAGCTCTCGAGTCGGAGAGCTAATAGTAAGCTTTCTGAAAGCTGGCCAAAAATTTATATACCTAAAAAATAGACGTTTTTTCAGCCGATAGAAGACAGCAAGATTAGAATTAATCAGCTCGTGTAAGAATATTGTTCATCAGACGGTATTACCTGGACGCACTTGAAATCGTTCAGTGTCCAGCTATTCGATTGAATTCAAGAAATTGAATGAAAGGAAAACCATCAGCTCGCCAAATTCTTTATAGGATACAGCTCGTTATTTTGACTTCGTTGTTTTGTCGAGTTATAATACCAAAAAGGAACCTTAGCACCATTGCTCCAGACAATTTCGTTGGGTTAATGCTCCAAGGTTAAAAGCAATATGCGAAGATTGCAGTTATCGTTGACGCCATTCTTTATTTGGAACGTAAAGAAGCAAATAAAGAATAAAGTCTGTAGAATCCTGACTGCGTATGCACTGGCACCATACCGAGGTAATGTCTGACCTAGTGCCAAGAGGAAAGTCGCGTTGGCTAAGAAACGAAAGATTTTTTTTTAATGGATTGTCCAAATTGGAATATGACACTATCTAACGGATGCAGCCTTAATTTCTAGCTTTATATCAAGTTTTTATCCACTTTCACGAGGAAAAGTTTATAACTCACATGCATTTACTGTATTCTAGGTCAGTTTATACGAGTACAAAATTGCGAATATTGCATATAAACCAATTATACGAAGATTATTCAATTTGTTGTAAAATAAATTTTAAACAGTTTAAAGTTTTAATAAACTCGGTAACTTAGACATCGCATCAACATTTTAATTATAAATTAGTTAGTGTACTGATATTCGGATCAGCCTCAAAATTTTATGTGCTGCTTTTAAAACCTTATTAAACATTTAAGAATTGATAATAACTACATACAATAAAGCTAATCATATAGATGTTATGGATTCGTGTAACAGAAAAACATGCGTAATTTTAACTAATTTTAATTTTAAATGCATTTATTCACTAAGAAACATCTTAACCTTTCATTTTTCTCCTAATAAACATACAACAAAACTTTGTAAATTCCTTTTTAATTAAAAAATTCAAGTATTCTTGTTATTTTATTTGTTATTTATATGGTTAATTATTCTTTTGGTATTTTAATAAATATTCTAAGGAAAGAAACTTCACGTTCCAATGAAATAACTCGCACCTCGGTAAACGTGTTCGTTAAAACTTTCGAAATTCATAGCAAGAATTTTATTCAAACAAGGAGTTAAACGAAGGACTAGTAATGCAGAACTTAAAGACGATGATCGTACTGCCTTTGTCTATCGAATGGAGAAAAAAAAACATAAACACTCTAGACATTGGGAACTTTGAAATCCCTCGTTCTGCAAAATATCTTAAAAGAAGAGAAAAATAACAAAAGAAAGCGAAGATTACCTTGACAGGCGATACCCGGAATGTCGTAAATTAAATTGTTCGACATATTAATTATGGGATAGAAAGAGGGCGTCTTTAAAAAATTCAAACAAATTTAACTTGTTAGTCTGCGCGTTATCAAGATCGGATAAATCAATACCACCGATTTATCGAGACAATTATCCTAAAAGTACGATTTAAATAAACGTTTCAAAATTTCTTGGATTTTACGTCGTAGTTTTAAAAATTCAACAAGCATAATAAATATAATATCATTGTGTCTGCTGTAAAATATAATGCACGGAGTTCCAACTTATGATTCAGCGCAGAAAATAACGTATACAACAATAACCATAAACAATGTTTTAAAAAATGTATTAAAAATTTTTATTATACATATGCGCGCGCGCGCTCGTGTGTTATATTCTTTCTACATATATCGATTCATTTTCATATGTAACTTTGGCTTTGAATTCTACCAATATATACGCGACCTCTTATTTAGGTCGACGGAATATAAAGCTTTAGGCGACTGATGCCCTGTGGTGTACCTACTCTATTCATCAGTCGTGGTGAATTGGAATTGTGCAAGGCTGTTAAGATGAAATATACTGGTTGATTAGGAACTATCGTAAACGATGCGTTTGCATTATTATAAGATAGTGTATTTGACTTTTAGATAAATAATTATTCGATGCAACAGTAAACTTAACTAAAATACCTTGTGAATAGAAAGGAAACGAACTATTTGATAAATTATAAAAGAATATTTAAATGATAATAGAAAAGCACATTTTTTCGGAATGTGCTCATATATCAGAGAGAGAGAGAGAGAGAGAGAGAGAGAGAGAGAGAGAGAGAGCACAAAGAAAAAATGTATCACATATCATTATAATGCTGTAAAATTAGAAAGTTATTAGACAACTTCTATACATTAAGTATAACGTAAAATGAAATGTACTATTAGCATTAAAAGAAACAACGGTGTTAGTACAATTTGTTAAAAATCGGCTTCTATACCTACATAATTGTCGTAAACCCAATTAATCATCCAGTGGCTATATCTTTTCCACTTTATTAGAAGTATGACAATTAGACGCTAACATCAAGAGCACATTCTACATAAATACTAAATTAACATTGATATTTTTACAAAATCATCAAAATCATTTTCCATCGCTATAAATTCACTAAAAATATTCAGTAATAATAAGCAGCGCAAATAATGCTCTATGAATTTTTGGTTTCGACGAGTATGTTTAGTGATGAAAAATAATGTTTGCCGTCAAATAATTGTCTTGAGATAACGTAACTAATGTATTTTTACATCACTGTATAAGTAAATAGACATCGTCTTCTAATTTGTATATTTTTTCTAAAACTACAGCTGCGAACTACAGCTGTGAACTGCACTGCGGCAGCCATTATCATAAAAGCCTTACCAACAATTTTCACGTTAATATAAACAGTCGCTTAAAAAATTATCTAAGTCATAAGTTGATCGTGACAATAATGAATGTGTAACAAAGTAAGCAAAGCTTTTAAGACTATAAATGTATATGATGATTACGGAATCAGTGCAACGGCTTTTCTTTAGAAAAAGATTCTATTAAGCACTTGTTTTGCCTCGAAGGGAAAGTAAGAGAGGCAGAAATAAGCATAAACACGAGCAGCTCTTCATAAAATATAATCAAAGAAAAAGGACGACAAGCGCCCGATACAGCAACAACTAGTGCGCGCTCCTACGAACAGATTAACGCGTCCACGTTGTCGGGGAAG
The DNA here is from genome assembly GCA_018907045.1 of Wiebesia pumilae. Classification (NCBI taxonomy): domain Eukaryota; kingdom Metazoa; phylum Arthropoda; class Insecta; order Hymenoptera; family Agaonidae; genus Wiebesia; species Wiebesia pumilae. Next base: position 6,102,008 of record JACCHZ010000022.1, read on the forward strand.
TACAAGGGAAGTACCAAAAATGAAAAAAGCGAACCAAAGGAGTTCCTAACCAGGGCGAATCGTCCCTTATACTGCAACAAGGAAAGTAAAAAAACAATAAGAGTCGTGGCAAGAAAAGGAAAACTCCCGGCGCCAGCTGTGCGCATGTGCGTTGCAACTTAGAAAGTGCGAAAGTGCTTCTCAATTTTGCGCGCAATCGTAAAGTTCCCCTCTTTGCACAGCGGCGAATTGCCCAAGTCAACATATAAATTGCTGCCTTTAATCCACGCAAGTCAGCGAAGAAAGAGCGAGCGATTAAGTTTCGTTAAGCCGCTAACGAGGAGCGTTTACCGCGCGCGAGTCACTCGAGCACATCTCGTCGAGAGAAAATTTAGAAACGTTTACTTGTCACTGTAGAATCAATTTCCATTTGCTGGCGAAGCCGAAACACATGATTTATGGGCTGGAAGAACTTTTGGTCAGCCAGTCTGCGTATTTGGTGTACCACTCGCGCGAAATTTAACCGAAAGAATGACGAAAAACTGATTGCACATATAGTCGTGTGTATGTCGTTTACTTCATTATTTGAGATCCAAATCTATCAAATTCTATCATTTGCTAATATATAATTCAAATGTTGTTAGAGTCAACGAGTCCAATAAATGTCAATACATTAATATTCAGCAAGTAATTACTATCTTATGAATTATTGCATGGGATAATTTTGTAATAAGATTTTCAAATTAGCTTTATTTGACATATACATATTATATGTGTAAGTTTTTTATTCACCTTTCTCTCATTATTTTTTTCGAGCATATTTCTTATTCTTATCGATTTAAGTGATCTCAACAGTCAAGATTAACGAGCACACACAACGATGTCCGTAAGTACGAATTGCTTCCTCCTGTATTTCATTGTAAGAATGCTTCGGAATTGTTACTAAGAACTGTACACGTAACAAATTTATCGATCGTTAATGAAAATTCTACACAAAAGTATTCAAATTAACGTTACCGTAACGAGAACATTAAAACATCCGAATAAATCAATAAAGCGGTTTACCATGATGACTTAACTCCAATCGATTACTAGAAGCTTTGTCTGAATTTAATTAACTGAATTCAACTAAGTAGTTGCCTAGTATATATTCTAGGTGGTTTATACGCGTTACTCACAATTGATTAAGTTAAATAATGAAAATCGATAAATTTGACGGTAAAAATAGTAGTAATCGAATTTTAATAAAAACAAGAGTATAAGTATAAACGTCAATGCTAAAGACTCTTACAATAATTATTTAATCCAGCTGTAGTGGTAAAATTGTGCGTCACGCATGCACAGCTATCAAAATCAAAGAGAAAATTAAAGAAGCAGCCAATGATGGTAGCGAATAAGGAGGCAGAATGAGCTCGAATGAGAAGAAGAAAGTTTCGGAATGGGAAATAAAGAAGACCGTACAATGGAAAAGAGACGAAATGAGAAATAGCGAGAAACTTTTTTTATACAAAAAGTAGGAGAAGAGAGACAGATTGCTTCATTAACGAAAAGTTTTTAAAATAAGATAAAGCGCAAACGAATAGGTAAGAACTCTTTTATTAGGAGCTGTGTAAAAGGGTATAAGTGTGAAAGTGTAATGAGAATGTAAGAAGAGTTCATAAAAAATTTTAATTCCTGAGATTGAAAATTTGCGACTCAAGGGTAGGGGTAGTAACAAAATATGAAATTTGGTAAAATGTTGGAATATTGTAATTAATTAAGATTATAGATATCAAAAAATACAAATAACAATTATAAAGAGAGTTCGAGAAGTTCGAATATAAGGACAAGTTGTAATCTAATCTTAGACAGACTGTTTAAAAGAAAATTTCATTATCATTACTCACTTCACTAATCACACAATTATTTAAGTATATTCGTTTTAAATTTTTTAATCAATGTTAATTAATGCAGCGAATTGCAGTACCACTAAACAATAATATACCCCACTAATGTTAAGAATTAAATAAATTGCAGATACAAGCCAAAAGTAGTGTGCTTCGCGGTATTAATTATAAATAATATTAATTAATTGTTGCAATTTGATACGTGCGGAAACATATGTTGTTTTTCACATTGTTGAAAGAGTAACGGTTTCAACGTTAAAATCACAAATGGTCGCATAATACGATTGACTATTTATAAAATAAATAATCTGCATTGTTTTCATTTAAAAATTATTCTGTATCAATAAGAATTAAACGTAAATCCACAAAATTATAATTCACTACAACTAAGTATTCGCGTAATTGAAAATTGAAAGACTATTGCGTTATTCTATTTGGAACGAGGTCCAGTTTTTCAAATGGTTTTAGATTTTGTCAGGTATATAAGTTAACGATAAGTAAGTATAAGTAACGATTAGTCTTTATTTATTTTAAACGGCTTCGCATTCATTTACGATTTCTACGTAAGCCCTGGATAAATTCTATAAAAGGAAAAGGGAAAAGCCTCGCTGCAAATGCAAGAAATGAAAAAGTAACTCTGGTCGATCAAAAGATCCGAGCAAACGGGAGTAAAGAGAAAAGGAAAATAAGAGGAAAGAAAGATTGATTGATACATCGGTTTCAGTTTAATGAAAAGTCGAGTAATATAAGCTTACGCAAAGGAAGACATAAAGTGACAAGGAATTTGAAGAATGAGAAAACTTCTTGATTAACAAAAGACGGAAAAAATGGTAAGTAGTGGTAAATTTTTCGAGAAGAAGGATCGAGTGAAAGTTCTGGAAAAATAGCGAGAACGACACAATGTATCACAGACGAGGCCGTAAGGAGTAAAAAGTTTCTAATGGCTTGAAGATTGTCCAGAATTCATGCACGGCACGAGAAAACTTAGAAAAAATTGAGCCTGATTACAAAAGCGCGTATGCTGAGCTACAGATGTAGGGAAGTGCGTGAAAAGGGAATAAATCACTTTGGCAACGTTAGAAAAAGGTCCGAAAAAAGGAACGTAACATCTGCTAAATCTTACTTAAAACTGAATTATTACGTAACCGAGGATACGTATGAGGAACAGGTGCTAAGAAAATTCCTAATAAATCGACTATCGTATACCGCTTGTTATTACTAATTAATTTATCCAACATTAATTACCAATAAATAGTTAAAAGTTACGGAAAAGACCAAAGGATTGAAAATTTCATGCGATTATGGGAAATCAATATTATTATGATAAAATGAATTTAATACGACTTCTCTTGCTAAAATAGAAACTCGTGGTTTTATAGATGCGTATAAGAAATAATGCAAACATAGGAGGAAATTTAATATCTAACTTTTGTTCAAATATTCAAAATTCTTCACATTTCCAGATATATTATTTTATTACTTTTTCACAAAATGGGAATTTTTTTCACGTAACAATGTCTTTGCAATCTTCCGCATAAGAACGTACGCCGCTATCGAAAACTACCGCATAAGCCAAGTAAGAAATTGAAAACATTTTTTAAATACCATTTAATTATATAATTATGTAATGTATAATATTTTCTGCGTTGACTTCTTGATAAACAAATTGAATTAAGTCAAAATGCACATCACTGTCAGTTATATTGAAAATCTAAATTTCCCAATATAAAAAGCATATCGCACTCTTTAAATTGTAATCATTTACAATGAAAATAATTACGTATTATAGCCTACGAGAGAAATCAAAATATTATACGAAGACAATTGAGCTTTCAGACTATATCATATTTAAGAAGCATCGCGATGACTTTCGATGACCCGAAACTTTCGATTAAATTTCATAACTATTTTAGAATAAAGAATTTTGTAATTATCTGACTTGAGGAGCTTCTAAAGGTGAATGTTTAGAAATATCAATTGACATTGAATTGAAATAAGGACACACGTATTTGCAGAGAAACTTTTAAAAGAGGAATAGATATTCGTTCTGATTTAGTATTTTATAATACGCTGTGAGATCACAGGCGGATACGCTTACTATGTATAATATAATATAAGGTACTCGCTAAACCTTATTCTGCTGTGGAGCACCGAATATCAAAATAAACGCAATTAAAGCACGACGAACAATAACGATGCGATTATCCAAGGGTACCGACGTAAAAGTACACATGAAATGCTTAAATGTCAGAGAAGCGAACAAAATAGTGGAAACCGCTGCAACTCCCGAAATAAACTGCAGTGCATGTGACTCTCGCGAATAACCAATTATATATTGGACATATGTCCAATGATCGTAAAATAAATAAAGGCAAAATACCTCTTCGTATCTGGCAAAGTAAATCGAAGAAAAGGAAGAAGAGTTAAAAGTCTGCGATTATGGGAAAAATGGTTAGCCAGGAAGGAAGCACAACAAAGGAGCTACAGCGCAAAACCGAAAGAACGTCAACGCATGATGAAAAGCCCAGCGTGGAAAAGAAAGCATGCGAAAGCTCAAGCGCGCACTCCTGGGGAAAATAAAGCAGCGGAGGAAGCGACGAATAGTCGTGTATGAAGTGAGTGACAAACGACGCGTTCGTGGCTTCTTCCGTTTCCTCCTCATCGCGACAAGAGAAACGTCGGAAAAGCGCCGAGGGTATTAGCATGCGCGCGTTCGTCCTGGAAACGCGGGGAATGTCTTGACGCCGATGTCGATACCTTTTTATACAAACGCACGTTGTGGGATCGAGATGACGGCTCTGCTCGTTCCAGACGATTGGATTTTGGATTTACTCCGCGGGAGTTATGTTACTTCAAGTCGCTACCAAAGGAAAAAGTGGACACGGGAGTTTGATGTAATGGCAAAATGACCTTCTTACTTTGAAATTAACGTTTTTCATAAATTTCGACTAAATTCGTCAAATAAATCTAAAACTTCATTTCTTCCTTTTTCTTCCGAGAATCAACATTAAACTTATTTTGTTTTCAAACTTGTAACAGTTTGTGGTGCTTGCGCAAAGTCATCGTTTTAAGTTATCATTTATTTAGTACCGACCCCTGGCTACTCAATATGAAACAATACTCAGAGTACAAAGTTAAACTAGCAATTAAGACAAAACTGTCGTGTACAATATTCCAGCTACTAATCTTTATGGCCGAACTTGGGTATGAAAAAAATATATATTATAAAAGTATTTTTCTATTCATGAGAATAGTGTTATTCTAACAGCGCCATACATCTTATATCTTAAATCCGATCAATTTTAAAATAAGGGTGGGTTTGGATATATTGTATTACTTAGAGCACGTTTATTGGATTGTTTAACGCTTTAGCCGCGTATACGTTGCCTAACATTTAATTTTGATTTTCGAATATTGTCTCGGTCACTAAAAAGAAATAAAATAAGCGATAAAACGTGTAAGTTTTTTGTCATTCGTATTAATTTTTTCCCCCTTTATGAAATGCCAATTTTTTTCAATTCTTTCGCTAAATTATTAGATCAGATATTTTTATAATTCTTAATCCTCGTGAATACAACATCAATATTACAGATTTCTTTTTATCAAGTATTTAAATATTAACAGTTTTTTGAAAATCCTTTAAAGTCAAATAGAACTGTACGTAGGGTAGATACTAAAATAAAATGAAATTAGTGTTTTGTAACATGTAAAACCTCGGTTATCATAAAACGTCTGCAGTTATTTACGTACAAAATGTAATAAAATATATAAAGTTTTTAATTGGAGTTATCAGAAAGTGTGTCTTCTTAACGACGTAAATGCTAAGAGGCACACTAATCTAAAAATCATATTTCACTTTCATGCTCGTCTGAATTATTTCCTTTTTCTCTTGAAATCGGCTAAATTTCAAAATGATTCACTGTTTTTCTCACAAAAGAAATGTTTACGAGAAGCGAGATGTTAAAAGAAAAATTCTTATATTCTAAATCATCTTGCACGCTTACGATACAAATCACGTATTTTACAATAGAAACAAATTAATTGCGAGGCGAAACGTGCAACCTATTTATTAACGTTTACATCGATGTTCCTTTAGATAAATATTTATATTTACTTTACGTTAATATATATATATATATATATTATCAATAAGGTATAAATATTTAAATTATACATTTTAAACGTATTTCTGAATTTTAACTTTAAAACCTACATAACGAATGAGAATATAATGCGACGAGAAGTTTACAATGCCAAATATTCAACAAAATAATAATTATAAATAAGCTAATTAAGTATTAAATTACAATATTCATTAAACGGCAATAAAATTTTACAGTTAGAGTAGCAACGTGTGCCTTTTTCACCTTTTTCGCATAATAAAGACACCTTTATAATCTTTATATTTCTTCTGAATAGTGGAAAATTAAAACGAAGTACGCAAACTTTTTCTACAATAATTCAGCAAATCAAGCAAGAGAAAAAATTTAAGAGATAATAAAACAAAATTAAACTGTAAAATTACGAGCATTATTTCCACATGAAAGAACTCAGTTGTTAAAATCAAATAAAACGTGCCAAAATTATAGATCTACATCTTTGTAATACTGTAAAATATTATCATAATCTGCAAAATACTACATTTTTTATAAGAATTAAGCTGTTCTAACGATCTTATTTAAATATTATATAGAAAAAAGTACAATTGAAAAAAGCTTCAACAATGTCTAAAAATCCAAGCCAGAATAAAATTATTATTGTGGATAATAATATTAAGAAGAAGCATTCAAAACATGATTATGTTTTTTTAAAGTTCCGTTCCATAAACATTATTCTATTAGAATACAAAGAAGCATACGCTTAAAAATTTTTAATCTGTATTATTATCATAATAAATTCAAACTACTTTGAAAAGTTTATTCAAGAATCAGAGAAAAGTTCAAGCTGTGGGGTTAATGTAATAAAATATTTTTGGTAGGCGCTTATTGTTGCATCGTTTATTTATACTAGCGGCGCGACATTGCAAATACTCAGGTCGTGCGAAAAATGTCTTGACCTCGACGTCACCACGAACTTGATTGAAGTTCAATTTTTCGAGGTCGCCATGAATGAGAATGTGTACTCTTACTCCGAATGCGACCGTACGTCGTTTGTGTGCATTCAATATAACTTCACTCGAAACAATGCTCACATCATTCTAAACTGGATTACATATTTTCAATTACTATTAAACGCTAATTCTACTACTAACTAAAACATTCTCAGCTGTACCGTTAGGTTGAATTTTCAGAAAGTTTCAAAACTTAATATATTCAACGATAAAAAGAATTGTAAATTATAAACAATATTTGAGCACTTGCTCTCTATGTCGGAGAAACTTATGTAATTGGAGGGTGTAATTTCACTTTTAATTTGCAACTTTATTAACACCGATTTCGAAAGCATGCTGCATCTCAGCTAATAAAGCATTAAATAGTTTGAATATAAATAAGTTAGAGCGACACTTTGTAAATATATTTTTTTAGTTCATATAAATCGTCGTTTGTTGCATGTATTTCACAATTTTCTTGATCTCTTGGAACTAAGTCATTCGTTGGGATAATTTTTAGCAATCAAACATTTTACGATAATGTTCACCTGATAATAACGTGAATTATAGAAAATTAAAAATAGAGGTAATACGTTATACTCAACAATATATAGTTATTAACTAAACGCTACATATGTTTTAATTAAACATATAACGAGATCAAGATTTTTAATACAATGTTTATGACATCTAGTGAAATTCTCCTTTCTATAGATAGACAAAGTGTAATCGCATTGGTCTTTCAATTTCAAAAAGTAATTTAAAATGTAATAATATCAAATAATATACCGCGTGTTGCAAAATTGGAAAATCTCGTAGTAATTAATCGAGGTAAGGCACCTATGTCATGGGGCTTAAATGTGTTGCATGAGAAATCTAGATTTTATGTACGTCACTAAAATTGTTCTGGATAAGATATTATTATGCAGACCCGAGTACATCTCTTTTACGAGTTTTTTAAAGAGTTGCGCTATGAATTGGAAATTGTCGGAAATGCAACGAAGGCCTTTTTGATATAAAAGTTTTCCGAGAATGAAATGTATTATCCGAATCATTGATTCGCACTGCTTGTGCAAAAGTAGGAGCACATTTCTTGCAGAAAATATTTATTCAATACTACTTATAGCAACGTTATTAATTAACAAATATTTATTGACAATATATAACGGTATTAATAATTTATGTATAAATAAGATATTTTATTTTATACCCCAACATTTTTTAGATACTTCTAGGGATTTTATATTTGTTCTCAAAGTTTACGAATACGCATGTATTTTGGACATACAGAAATGGAATATAAATGCTTCGTAAGACGAATACAAAAAAGTTATGATTAGTTTATTTATAACGATGTTTTCATAAAATGACCGGGCATTATGAAAGATAAATCATTGTCTTTAAACATGTAATATTACCTAAAGTAATGTAAGTATGGAATTTCACGAAATTTTAACTTAAAATAATTCACGTAATCGATCACACTCTTCGATCGATTGCACCGCGAACTAAGTATGAAAAATTAAGCGAACCTATAGAGAAACACATTGTCATTGTGGTATTTACGTACATATATATATGTGTGTGTGTGTGTGTGTGTGTTAGAATATACGTAGAAATGTCTACATTCAAGATTAAAAAGTAAACAAAGAGGTAACATTATAAGCGTCTGTTATAATTGGATTTAATTAATTGTATGTGTACACGAATATCCACTCTGTCTTATCGTAACAGACTCGTTCTACTGAAAATTGAGGAAGCCATCAGACACGATCGGAATTACTTGACTACAGAAGCAGCATCCATAATTCAGCATACGTACAAAATATAGGAACATCGCTCAGACAGGACTTGCAGAGCATAGCACGAGATGATTTTTAATTTTTCCTTACACTTGAACTTTTATATTTCGTAATAAAGTTTTTTTCCTAATCAACCGTCTTGAAAAAAGTAACTCAACACTTTTGCGTATCTTGCAGAATAACGAGCTTCTCTCCAAATTATATTCGGTACTACACCAAGTCAAAGTACATCGACAATTACATTTTTATGGGTTTCATTTGGAAAATTCTATAAACAAAGTAATATATGAAAAGTTGCTGTCGACGGGACTTTACAACGTCTGCATTCTTTCGAATAGCTTTTTCAATGTAAAACTTTCAAAATAAAAACTATCTTTCAATTAACAATTCGTGATTTTTAATAATTATTTTAGCAAGAGTTTGCTTTTTAAATCTTATTTGTGAATTAAAAATCCTAATAAGGAAAACTTTATCTTGAGTGCTTGAGTAATCGCTCCATGGATGAAATCCAATATTTTGAGAAGTTTTCATCTTTATAATTTGAAAACTTTTACAGCTGGTCTATGCATATGTGTGTGTGTGTGTGTGTGTGTGTGTGTGTGTGTACATAACTATAGACAAGATGTTTTGAAGTTTAATTTATTACGTGCGTTACATTATAAAAAATATTTTTCTCCTTAATTTTAAAAATTAAATATAATTACTATTTAAAGTAAACTGGTATTTCATTAAGTATGTAAATTTTCCAGTACACGTGATAATTTAAGATTAGAAAGTTCTCGTACGTAACTAAGTGGATACATCGTTTACATTATATATATTGAACATAAGTAAGGGAGGCTTCGTTCGTAGTTAGCTTTATTAAATGTAACAATTAAAGTTATGTTCGAGTTAATTAATTTAATAATAATTTCCAATTAATAGCAAGAATTTTTTAAGATACGTAGCTGCTTCGATTTATACTATCAGAAACGTCCGATAGATATACCGAATAAGTTAAAAATTTTAATATGTAGTACGCATTGCAAATCGTTCGACTCTATTGTTAAATAAAACGACAATAAAACAAACATGAATTACATGATGATATATATATTCCAAACACAAGAAGAAACTTCATTCTTTAAACCATTACAAAACAACTTTTACTTTTTATTGCATTAAATAAAAAATAGAGTGACAATTAAGAAAATTATTGAGAAAAAAGTCCACTCCGATTTTGTTTAAAAATACGTTTTCTCTATTCTTTTCTAAAATCGAAGAAATGGATGCGTATTCATTTTAAGTCTAACGGGCTTGAGTTTTAATCCCGCTTTACCTAAACCGAAGTCTGCGGAAGTGAGAGTAATCTAAGTTAGTAATCTAAATACAAAATTAATATATTTAATAGTGGTAAATACAAGCAACGATCAACAAGCAGAAGAATATTTATTATCGCCTCTCCCAATGCTCAGAGTACAGATAAAAGAATTTTCGCCATATGGAGAGAGCACAAACATCAAACATACGACGATTGCATCGATGCATCCTTAAAGTATTGTTTGCCACAGCGATGCGATCAAGGCCCGCCGTCATTTCCGCGTTGATTAAGAACTCATTCTCGCGACAGGAGGATTAGGCGGACGAAGGCAGAGGAACAAGTAACTCGCAAGAGAGCAAGAAAGAGAGAGGGAAGTCCATCAAAGCACACATCAGTCAGTCGCGGCGAGCATTAAAAAGGGAGTAGGGGGAAGAGCGGCTCCACCTCTCTCTTTCGTTCTTTCAGAGAGTGCGAGAGACGCGGAGTGAGAGAGAGAGAGAAAAAGTGATTAACGAGTGCGAGCCGCTTACGCTCGCGGCCAGAGCTGCCGGTCCCTTTAGTCGCGACTCGACGGTAAAAGACCGCGCGCACAATCGACCAAACGTCGCGTTTCTGTCTATTCGTCTCTCTTTCTTTCTGTGCTCGATCCGATTTTTTCAAATTTCGCACGCGTCCGCGCAACGATCGGCCCGAGCTGCGCAGGCGCACCTACGAAGGTACACAAGTGCGCTTCTCGACGCGAGGTTTAAGGGTTCGTTCGACTTTCGTCGCAGCCCCCTTACACTCGTACACTCGTTGATAAATTTGCAAGTACGGCTAAGGTTTTGCATGCGAGCGTCGAACACTTCTTCCGTACTGACAGATCCAGGCGACAACTCCTTCGTATTTTCGATTTTGTATTTTCGAAAACGCGTTGAGCCTTAAGATAATCGCCCACGAAATCCAAAGTGCATCTGTCGATTTTCATTCTGAAAACAAAGATTCACCGTTATACTGCGATTGAAATTTCAGTTTAAGGAATATAGAGTGTCTCAAGTATCGGTCTGTACGAATTCACACTTGAAAAATTGACTATTATTAAATGGACGTTATTGTTAATAGATTGTTTGGAAAGGTTTCTGTAAAAAGACCGTTAGTATGTAATTGACATAATCAACTTTCTATTACACAATTTTCTATCAAAAATTTTCATTTTATACTTCATTTGCCTCCACTTTCTAAGACTTAACAATTTTTTAAGCCACGTATCTACGTAGACTTTGTGGACCATTGTATTTATTTTTACAGTACATTTACAAACGATTAAGTTGAGTTATCGATCGCCCCTTTTGAAATTTTCAATTATTCTAAAAGGGATAATAATTTCATAAACAATGTTGAAACAAAAGTTTTTCAAAGAGGTAAATTCTTTTTTCTAAATTTTTTTTCCTTTACTTTATAAATTTCGTCGATCTTCGTTTCAGATTCACATTTTAGCATCCATTGCTTTATAAATGATTTATTTTGTAGGAATAATTCTTATTTCAAAGAAAATGATAGTGTGCACAAACTCTGATGCGTGTAATAAATATATTTCCAATTGTGACACTTGAGGTTGCTCGTGTTTATAATCAAAGATCGTTCATCCTTATTAAATCCTTATTAAATCCTTAAAAAGTACGTAGAACAATGCAGCGTTAAGAATTATCTAAATAACTTTTAATTCATACGTACCGTGCTCGTGCTTTTATTAACAATTATCCAATTATAGTTAAAATGCCGATAGAACAAAAGTTACAATGAAAGTAATGATAATAAAAAGTGGGCATTTAAAGTATGTAAGTAATATTATAGGATGTGGTATATTATATTAAGAGACAATTTATAATATATCACTGGTTATCTACGAAGAAGCAAGAAATAGCTATTCATAATTTTTTATTAGTGTGATAAAGATAAGATACTGTCACATTAATAATTAAATGATCTTCCAACTTTCAAAAACGAGGTCAACATTTCTAATGATTCTAGTGAATAACGCATTAACAGCTTAATTAAATTAATTGAATCCATCTCACATACGTATTACAAAGTATGAAACCTAAATAGATAAAAAGCTTTTTATCGCGTGATTTATTTCGTAAATTTAAACGTTCCTTTTCTAAAACTGCCTGCTAATAATAAATGAAGACCCCGAAGAAATTTGAATAGAAGTTGTGAAAAAAACTTGAAAGTATTCTTGAATGAAATTTCCGTTGCCATATAATCCATTCGTGAATTTCTGCATTCATACATCACGCTCGTTTCTTTTCCTTTGCAGTACGCCCGGACGACTAGTGATAACGAGTGAAAAAGAGCGAGAACGAGAAAAAAGAAGCGCAAGTTGAAAGTGACGCGGCGCGAATATTCGAATTTCGCGCGCTGCTTTTTTGTCATTCGAAGTGACGCGAATACAAAAATGTGCACATGAGCTTTTGCCGCTTTTTCCTTTATTTATACTGAAAAGCGAAAAAATCTCTAAACTAAAAAGGAAAACGAGGAAGCTACCGAAGATTTAAAGAAATAATCCTGAACGAGTTTGAACGGAAAAAGGTGAGTGCGAAATTCGGCACGACGAAAAAATATGTATATAATTGTATCGTATACTATTGAAAAATGTCTTTATACTTTCTCCTTTTATCTCAGCAATAACTCACGGAGCTTGACTGATCTGTGGCACTAGATCACAAACAAGTCTATATCTTTACGGTATGAATTAGTAAGTACATTGGTATGAGTGGGATTGTAACAACAAACATTCGCACTTACAAGCACATGAGTTTGTATTCGTTGTGCATTGAGCTGCGATACAAAATCAATTCGTAATGTCTCATCTTTTTCAATCATTTCAATTCCTTTATTGATTAATATACTTTGTCTACTCGATATGAGTGACTATCTGTACTGTTAACGCAGATAAATATTGTATTAATTGTTAACATGTGTAAAGAAGATTAGTAATATCGGACACTCAAAATAGGCTAGTGTTAGAAATATTGCTACGTTAAATTAAGGCAAATTTTTAAATATTAATATTCATATTAATATTGAAATGATAAACTTTCGAATTGTTAATGCAACAGGAATAATAATAAAAGCATAGAATAACATATACATTTACGGAATGGTTAGTCTATTAATTGTTCATCAATTGAAAATATTTCAATTCATTGTCCGAATAAATCCTAGTTCGTAAGTCTCTCTCCTGGGAACTTTTTCTTGTGCCAAAAATGTTGGAAATAGATGAGGGGGGTGAAATGCTGGAATGTAAACGCGCATAATCCAACACGTGAAATCCGTAATGAGGTGTTAATTAGACTTTACGTTCTATGAGCGCGCATCTTATTTGACTTTTTGCAAGCAGTCGCAAAATTTTCGCTGAGATACTTATTAAAAGCAGATTATAATCACAGTTGGTTTTGCTGAATCGCTGCTGAATGTGCAAAAAGTGATGTAATTAACAAAGTCACGTGCGCGGATGTAAACTTCGAATCGTGTGAAAAGAAAATTCTATTTTTTACTTCTTTTTTATTTATGCGCGCAGTTGTTTGTATTCTTAGTTCCACGGTTCGAGAAATTAAAAAAGTTCTACGAAACGGCAATTTGTTGACCATAAGAGACCACAAAAAAAGTAACTTCAAGTACCAAACCGTAACTTCAAGGATACAGCTATAGAAAACAACGCATAAAACTATTAATTATCCATATGCATAATAACAGAATCATCATACAAATGCACGATTAAAACATTGTCGTGCATAACAATACATTTTTTACACGAGCTATTTTTTAAAAATACGTATAGCTAATTATACTATCTTACATTCGATACAATAATACTAATAAATCGACAATAATACCTAATTGATATTAACATTTTCTAAATTGCACTAAAAGATTTTTTTTATATAATGAACTATTAGTTCCAATTATCTGTACAAGTAAACCAAAAAAGTTTTGTACGACCACCAAAGGAATTTTGTGCAATATAATTTTTGCTTTTGAAATATTAATTGCCTTTTTCCAATGACTAAGCAGAAACAAAGCACATATTAAGAATAAATTATGATTGTATTTTAAAATCGTTTTCAGCGGTAGAATGTTCATTATTGCAAAATAAAAGATTTTCTTATATACGCAGATTTATCAGGCGAAATAATTCCATAACAAGAAATGCAATCGACTTTGAAGACCTGCTTATTTGAACGGATAAACTAAGATAACACCCGTAGTCATACGTTCTATACAACGAGATTTTATGAGACAAATAGAATATTGTCATACGTTGAATTGATATAAATTTAATATAATACTCAATAATTAGTCAAATAATTTCTTTGCAGATGATGTTACCTTTTAGAAAACGTTGTAATAATTAATATATAAAAGTACTTTATTCGATTCGTTAACATTATTCGATTATTTCGGCATTAAATCAGAGCTTCGTGCTACAGACTTTCTTCCGTTTTCAATATTTTCCGATTAACGAATGTTTAATTCATATTATCGAAAGGTAAACTCGCTTAACTATTTTATGCCAGGAATGGCAGTAAATCCCCACTTCCTTTCTTATGTTATGTTGATCATTAATCGCCTCGGAATCGGATGTTGGAAAATTTTCAAACTTGTTGGATAGAAATAATAGAGAGCGTAATTAACACATTTAATTCGCTATAAAATACAGCGTCTTATTTATAAATTAAAAAAAGCCGCTAATTTAAAAGAAGTATTAGACCAGTAAAATATATTACTATGTTTGCATATGGTATACACATATATATATACTTATATGTCAACATCTATATTTGTTTTTATTATAATATCAATTCTGTTCAATAATCATTACGATTATTTCTAAAAATTGAAATATTTAACCAAAACTTGCAGCGCGATAACAAAATTGTAGCAGAATATTTTTATGTAGAAAATTTCACGAGAAAGCATAACAAATATAGTTAATATAAGCATTGTTACTATCACTAGTCATATAATTACTATCTTGTAGAAATTTTCATGCGTAATTATAATAATGATTAATTAAACACATTTGCTATGCAAGCCGATACTCGAATATTTATAAATAATTCATGCAACGAGGTCGGAAATAATTCAATGAATCTACCTGATACGTGATTCTATCAGTTTTGTATATAGTTTTACAAAATACTCAGAGAAATTTTTCGTTAAAGTAAGTAATTTTTTATCAAACCTTAAGTAAGAGTATAGTACGAGTCTTTATCGTAGTGCAGTAAAACGTTGCATGAAGTTTTGCATTTTTTGACATAAATCGTAGTTCTATATATAACTGTATTAGATAATTGCATAATAAGAGATCTGCAAGAGCGCTTTGAAAGAATAGGAATTCTATTATTTTCTTGTGTTTTCATTAAATTCAAACTCGTATTAAAAATATTCGCTCTAATATATCTGGAATTAAAATTATACTACTGATTGTCAAACCAATATTTATTTGTATGAGAAAACATATTATTAATTTTTATTACACGATAAGTTCGACCAATCAACGAGATAAATATAAAACTTAATACATGCATTATTATAAAATAAGAACAACTATTAAGAACAGTAATTTATTTTTAATTAAAATTTCTTATACCGATTAGAATACAAGATTTAAAGAACAATAAGAACTGATTTTAAATTAAGTAGGTACAATTATTTCATACCTTCGCTACGATTATTAAAAGAAAATTAAGAAATTAATACATTAATCGAACCGTTTTTTGAAATGTTGTGTAATCAACCTACTATTGTACATCGATATGAATTAGAAAGTGTTAAGCTCGAAGAAAGTAGGAAAATTAAAGATATACGCAGAGCTTTAAACGCATAAAATGTGACTAAGGAAAACAACCAAATGTAAGCAATGTACTTAGTAAACTGGGACACTCGGTTAAAGATCCATTACCAAACGAAAATACAACCTATCAAATCGCAAGCTTCCTCTCAGTACCAGAATCTCTACGACCGGTCGCGCGCCTTATCATCTCGTAACGGACGAGCACTTGAGCTCCCAGAAAAACTGATAAGGAAGAGAGAGAGAGAGAGAGAGAGAGAGAGAGAGAGAAGGAGAAAAGGAGATAACAAAGAAGTCTATCGAAAGCTTGACGATACGAAGCAGATGCATCAGAAAATTTATGCCGAGCTAGCGAACGACGATCGTGTGCAGAGTATAAGAAGCGACGAACGACGACGACGACGAATGTAAGCGACGGCGTCGGCGTCGGCGTCCTGAAACATTGATACGCGGCGGGAATAATCTGTGGTTCGTTGCATTTCTCTATTGTTTCTTTTTCCCAACACTCGCGCAGAATTCAGATTTAAAGAGAATATATATCTTGATTGGTTTTATTACTGTAAATTTTAGCGACACCTGGCCACTTGACGTGTACTATTCAGCTAATCTCGTCGTATATCACTTTATATTTTTATATTAGTTTTAATTACTGTATTTCATTATTACGATACTTGGCATTTCAGAAAATTTGAAATACTATGCCATAAAACACAAGATTTGTATAAAGTAAATTATATAAAAATTATTCAGAATAAAATAGATGTATAATATGTAGTCAAGTTGTTACTTTGGGCAAAATATTCTTTCATTTTGTCTGTTCATTTTGTCGTACATAAGAACTGAAATTTCCACTGACATATTTTCTTTAAAGTAACGGAATAAACTCTGAATTGATTGGAATGCGTACATAACATTTCACACGTATTTCGTAAAAGATGCAACAGGCCATTTATCGATGATGCAACATTAACCATTAAATTTGTTGGTGAATTTTTCATTTATAAAATATCTCAGTTTTATCTATGATAAGGAATTGAAGTTGCAAAAGTTTAATCCTATATAATAACAAAGTTCACTCTTACATTTTTATGAATTTCCACTCGTCTATAATAAAACGTTCGGAAAGAATATGAATTTATCGTTATTTAAAGTATAATAAATAGCATTCACTCGGAGTCTATTCAATCAATGCTTTCACTTCCATTTAGAAAGAAAGTCAATAGTTTTAATCAATTAACTTGATAATGCGAACTTGATGGTTCGTTCATATTGATTTGATTACACAATGTTCAATACATATTCAGAACATGCATAATCAAAACTAATCAGTTTGGTTTTAGAAACTTGAATAATGGTATATTATTTAATACAGTTTTATATGATCATTTCATTTTTATTTATTTCTAAATGTTAATTCTGTTTCAAATAACTAAAAGTTACCTCTATCTGGTTATGTACTCTTGACTCAGAGAAAAGAGCTCAACTACAACACTTTCATAAATTTCAATATTTTAGATACTTGATAGAAATGCGAATGACAATTTCAGTTTTATTTTAATTCAATGAAATATATTCAATCATTCGTTAACTTTTATGCACTTTGAATATTTTTTCTTCTTAGTGAAAAGAACAGCGGTACTACTATTATATATCAATAAAATTTGTGGAGATAATTAAATATTAAAATTTTATACATTTAAATAAATTCGAAATTTCTTTCTAATAAGTTCTTTGTTATAACAAATTTAAAAAATATATTTTACTGGCTATCTTCGTTTGTTTAAATTTGAATAATACATTAATGGGACAAAATATTATTATAATTTTTCATTTTTTCTTGTACATAATGCTAAATTGAATTCTCATGTTTTTGGTACGCATAATTATAATAATCAATCAACCAATTAAATTACAATGTAGTCCCTTAATTGTATATGTGAACTGATTGATAATTTCGAAGGAAGTAATTCAAAACATTTTTCTATTCATTCTGAAGACAAGAAATTTAATAGCTATCAAGGCTTAAGAAAACTAGATTAAATTAAAAAACTACGGTAAAGTTAACAACAGTTTTAAAAACAAACATAACTAATAGATTTTGAATAATCTTATTAAGAATAATGATATCAATATTAGATAGAAATATTTTTATCAGTACTAATGTAAGATATATTTTTCATATCGCAGTTGCTATTAAATATTAAATAAAATTCTTCTATAAATAAAATTCTTCATAAAATTCTATAATTTGTAGCTTCGAGTAAAAAGTAATATCTACATGAACTTTAAGTTAAAAATATTTCGTATGTTATGTATGGTACTATAAATCATCGAGTAATATTCAAAAAAATTATGAAATGATTAAATGATTACCAAATACTAATGAAAATAATTAATCTCGAACCTCGTAATCTTAAACGATCAAATTTGATCAACATTTTAAAAAATCGGTATTATTCGGTCAATTTGAAAAATGATTTTCTTTGTAACCCACACCACGATGCAAATATATTTCTAATTGCTAATCTAGATAAAAAAAATTAATATATTTGTACATAATAAATTTACAATAATAATAAATTCTCTATAAAATAATCATGATAGCGAATGATTTAAATAAATGCTAAAGACATAAATGTGTTATAATATTATGCGTGTCGCGTAAAGAATGAAATGTAAACTTAATATTCTCTAAGTTATTTTCTAAACAAATAATAAAAATGATTTGATAAATACTTCATTGTTATTAATTGTGCCTTTTAAATTAAATGAATACTCCATGTTTAATTTTATACCACAGGTATCTTAAATGCAAATACATAACTATAATAGTTACAGTTTACAGTTTCTTGCATATTTTGGATAAGAATTGTCTATAAAGCTGCTACATATTAATGTAAATATCTAATATAGTGTGTAAGTTAACAATGCATAATACAAAGAAAATTGAAAACAAAAACGTATCTGAAATAATCGATGCTTATCCTAAGAAAACAATTTTTAATCACAATTATAAAGAATCGAAAGAAAAAAATACTGAATTAAAAAAAGAAAATGTATGAAAGAATAATATGTCATATTAAATTATCTTATGACATTTATCTTAACTGTTACATCGTTCGTAAGAAACTGAAATATATTTCTAACCCCATATAATGTTACATAATTAAGATACTAGGAAAATCTTATAGGAAGAATGCAGTTGTACAAGAATGTAATCAATGTCATTACTGAAAATGATCGCGCTTCGTTAAATCGGGTCCATCACCTTGCATGTGTAACATTTGTAAATTTATGCTCGTTATAATTTCTTTCATCTACAAAGTATAGCATGCGTTAAAGGTTTTCTCTTAGTGATTCACGTTAAAGCAACGTTCTCTAGCTGCTTACACAAAAGAAAAAGATCTTCAAATGGCTCAAAAACTTTTCGATGTGAACGCATTTTCCAATAGAATGTAATATCCTGATTTTTACATTAGCGATCGCTAAATTAAGAAGATTTTTTCACAATACGTGCAAAATATTATTAAGTGATAGCAATAGATACGTGCGCTAAAAGGTAATTAAATTATAAATAACAGTTATGATGTGGATAATGATAACATCAGCGCAATTAATATTATCATTGATACAATCGCAGATGCGCAACAATTTTCTAATAAAAAAAAATGCAATTTTCAATTTCTATAAATATAAGAAGACTAAGGCCAATCTTAATAAACAAATATCTATGAAATAAAAATGAAACTATAAAAGTACAACTACATAAATAAATTTCAATAGGCTCGCAATTAATTCCTGAGGACATTAATTAACGCTCGCTTGAACATTAATTTCAATTACACATTAAAAGACTATTGTTTAATAAAATTTGTATGCAGTGGCTCGTTAAATACGTCGTGGAATCGATAAATTAGTAAAAGGCGAGAGACAACGAACGAAATGTTTCTCCTATATTAAGTGCACATGTTTGGAGGCCAAGTTACATCGATAAGAGACGTTAATAACACGAGGGGAGAAGAATGAAAGAAATTACGGATTCACTCGATTGGCAGGCGTTACTCGTGCATCTGCGACTGACTCACGGGCTATCTAATGAAGAAGAGGAGAAAATACGAGAGACCAACGCGTGTGTATCGCGGACAGTGAAGCCTCGAGAGGGAATCTAGAGGGAATCCAGAGGGAATCTAGAGGGAATCCAGAGGGAATCTAGAGGGAATCTTGGGCGCGAGCACTGAACTTGAAATCGGAATTGCGCGCTCTCTTGCTTTTCTATTAATAATTGGCGCGCGATATTAAAAAGTGAAAGAGTGGGAGGGAAGAGTGGCGCTTTCACTTTCGATCGCGTGCTTCTCTTTCGAGAGTAGAGGATAGAAATGACGCTTGAAATGTTCTCGTTTGTGTACAGGGAAAAACGCGGCTATGTATTACTTACGTTGTTTCGTTTCGAGCTGCGATAACGTATTCAACGTAGTCACTGACCGAAAAATTAATTAACATTCTCTATCCATTAGCTGTAGATTTTTTTAACGCTTTCACCATTAAAGTTTTAAATGTTTTCCTTGACAGTGTACTTATTTTGATAATAACTCTAGAACATGCATACAGTTCCATCTCTGATACATTATTCTTAATGTTAATCTCTGTTAATGTGCTATTCAAATTGACGCTGATCAACGAAATAAGAGAAATAATTACATCCGTTTTCTTCTGCAAACAATTCGGTAAAAACTGCGACGTACAGGAGCTCTACGTGAGCACTTGAAAGAACTTAAGACTTATTGCTATCTGAGCAACTCTTGTCTTGAGGGCACTTGACATAAGCATTAGAATAAAAATAAAAAATAAAAAAAATCAAATAACCTGCAAGAAGCACGTTTCTCCGTTAAGCAAAACAACATTAATATATAAACAGTGAAAAAACATGGCGAATTTCACAAAAGCATATGCGTGGGAAATATCGAAGCAAATAACGAAAAGTGAGACCGCAGCTGAACAGTGCCCTTTCTATCTACAAGATATGACCTCAACGCATCACTGTACCATAAAGATTCCTGTATTAAACGTAGAACTCGAGCCGTTGTGCGGCCACGTTAAAGGACGAATCTTGGGAACCATCGCTTCCAT
This sequence comes from Wiebesia pumilae, assembly GCA_018907045.1. Taxonomy (NCBI): domain Eukaryota; kingdom Metazoa; phylum Arthropoda; class Insecta; order Hymenoptera; family Agaonidae; genus Wiebesia; species Wiebesia pumilae. The sequence continues at coordinate 6,123,027 of JACCHZ010000022.1, forward strand.
AAAGGCCGCGACAAAAGTGCCATTCTGTTCTATCGAGTTACAGCCTCGCACCGAGAAGGAGCAATGCGTAAAAGACGCAATTGTCGGGACAAGTCGCGTCTCTGGACGCGGTAAAAGCGGACCAGCAATGGCAGCCAGAAGTATTCCAGAAGTCGGAGAAGACGCGTCGCGCTCGGCTGCGCCCTAATCAAAGGAAAAAAATTATAGCTACTCGCCTCGGAGGTGGTAGTGCGAGATCTTTCACCGAATCTCCGTGGTGCTACTTAACCGAGCTTACCTTATTGTTCCAGAGTGACACGCGCTTTTGCCCGGGACCTTTCTTTTTAATTTTCAGCCACTCGAAAGAGACTCGCTTACCTGAAGGTGCTTTCGCGCCACGACCGCGTGCGGATGTTTTCCTATAGATGAAGAGCATTGATAACAGGCAGAACCAACCAATCAACCTCTACTCTATTTCTTTTCTGGAATTTATGGTGAGAATGAACCAAATAATCGATTACAATTCGAAACAAAAGTAAATCAACGCTTACCGTAGAGGAGAAAAGCGTAAACACGTTCGCTTAAAGAAAAAGTTTAAATAAAAAGAGTTTGGGAAGAAAGAAAGAGAGCAACTTTAGATATTTTCGGATACAACATCTTTCTGGTAATCAACTCTTCTTTTGAACACGCTATTAGAACAAAAGTGTAAAAGAACAAAATGTAACTATGTCAAGTAATTTAAAAATAAAATAATCAGATTATTTTATGCGTGTACAGCCGTCATCGATTAAAGTTATTCAGTAATGAAAGGTATTTTAACGTTTTTATCTTATTTAATCATATTTTTCTAGCAAAATTTCTTCAAACGTAAAGCAGTCAAATTTCGAGTTTATTATCGTGGTTTTATCGGCATTCAACTTGTTTTTTACGAAAATTGCATGCATTTTTTTTTTTAACATGCATTGGAAAAAAAAAAAAAAAAACTCATTTTGTGCCAAATTGTTTTAAATACATTTTCGTTTTCCTTTAACGCTGCAAATTCCCTAGAAACAACCTTAAGAGTAAAGAATAGAGAAGTTCCGGTTCCCAACAGCTGTTGGAATTTATAGTTAATTGGGTTATATAATAATGCACTGAATTTATTCATATGTATTAAAACTATTTATGAATGAAAGAATCAATAGTTATCGAAATATACGTTTTTTATAAAGACTCTTTTAAAGCTCACATGAATGATGAATGTCAAGCAGAATTACCTTCGATGAAAAATACGCTTTAGTAAATACACGATCTCTTTTATTGGCTAAAAGGTGTTTTTGCTTTTTACATTGTTTTTTGCTTTTAATCATTGTTATGTTTGTGATTTACATTGTTTTTTGAAAAAGAAAATATTTCCGCAACGTTGTACCTTACGATATACACGATATACATAACAAAAAGTAAATTATTATTACGTATAATTGCTAAAATCTTATTTAATCCAGATAAATTATTTAAGACTTTATTTATAATTCGAGAGATGAAAGTTGTATAAATTATAATCGTATTCATAAGGAACGTCTATAAATACTTTCGATCAAGAGAATTTGTAATTTGAAATTAGAAAGTGAATACTAATAAAAACGACTTATCATTGTTCGATATCTGTTTATCATGAATAATAGGATATATCCAATTGAGTTTATCTCTTCAAGTCAATAACTAATTACTAAGATAATATATAGTATTGTAGGAATTTGGAATTCTAGGAAGAAAGCAAGAAGTGGTTTGTACAAGAGTAATAGTAAAGGGATTTACTACATCGAGATACAGATGCTTTATTAAAATCAAGACAGCGAACAAAGAAAAATATATCACCACGAGTCGTCTGCCCACGAACAGAGCAGATTTCAATCTGTTCTCACACCTTGTTCTTCGCATCCCGAGAAAGTCAACGGATCCTCCAGATCTCGTTGTAAACTTTACTGTGAACCGCCGTGCGCGGTTATGTCTGCTTGATCGTCGCCATAAATCATAACCGAAACTCGCTACTCTCGCGGCACTGAATTTTCTCGGCTCCATTCGGCATTCAGCATCGAACTGAAAACACGTAGTCGAGATATTTGAAAAATATTTTACGGACTACGCATAAAAATATCTAAAAATAATAAGTAGAATAAAAATATTTCGAATTACAATGCCAACTTCGTGACTGTGTGCATAAATTTACAAAACTAATTTAACGCGTACATTTTCGAAATTGCGATAAGTGTTGGTTGACGTGGCTAGAAAATTTAATTCGTTGTGTCTGTTGCTGAGAAACCGAAAGTAAAAGTCAACGTCGAAAAGTTATGCTTTTTTACAGAAATATCTATAAAATTGGTGAGTTGGTAGAAGTTAACGCACAGATACAACCTGTAGAATTTTGACAAATAAGTGCGTTAAAATTTCACGGGAATTAATGTGTAATTTTAAACTCGTTTTAATGATTGCAAAAGCACCACGGCTAACGCGGCATAGTACGCTAGAAAGTATTGTCATTTTCTTTGTATTATATTATTTAAGGAAGTGCTTGAGAATTTTATTGGCGAACGAGAATAGTAACCAACGTAGTATAATCTTTAATTGCGGTTAGTTACGAATCGAGCTTTTCGCAATAAAGCGATGATTGTTACACCGCAACAAACTCCATCGTAATAATATTGTTGTAATAGATGAAGTATCTCCCTAAAAGTAATAAAGTGAGAAAGTGTGCGAGTGCCGCATAGAGTACAGTGAGATTTTACTTTTAGTTTCAACGGACGTTTCAATCTTTCTAATCTCTCCCGGCTGTGCTCTGTAAAATACTTTAACACACATGCGTAATTTGCAATACATTTGTCAAGTCAGATTTTTCATTCTATTTCCATTCTATTTCCATTCTATTTTCATTCTATTTTATTCGTTAAGGGAGAAAATGTACTTGCCTCGGGCGAAAAAGCATGAAATATGTAAAAAGCATAGATCGTAAACAACAAATAACGTATTGCGGCTTATGAATGTCAGGAAGTTTCAACAAAATAAGACAAAAAAATTATATTCTAAAGTATGTCCAAATGAAAGACGAACTAGCGTATATCAACATATTAACATTGCATCAATATTTAGCAACGTAGAAAGCTCATACAACTAAGTAAAGATACTAATCTCGAGAAATGAGACTACAAAAACAAGCACAGGGTTTTGAAATTTTCCTTGAAATCCATTCTACGTGGCATATTTACTAAAATTCGATAAGCGCTTTCAATCTTCATCTTTCGTTCGACATACTCAAACTCTCACCAAAGTTCCAAGCCTCGCACTCGAAGTTAACAAAGTAATAAATTTAAGACAATAAAACACGAGAGTAAAGAAGAAAAACAAATTGATCCGTAACATGAATAAAAGCCCAAAACGTATTTCATATGGAAAAGTTCGTGCTCGCGAAAATGCATTTGCCCAGCAACTGCTGCTATGAAATACGACTCGATTACGAAAAAAAAAAAAAAAAAAAAAAAAAAAAAAAAACAAACGGAAAAAACATAACAAAAATACACGAGGTACTCGCCGAAAAAAATGCAACAACCAAACGGAAGTGGGCCCGGCTATCAAAAAGAGCGATCGAGCAAACGAAAGCCTGCGTCGCCATTGATCAGTCGACCGATACAAATACGACGGAGACAGCTGTGATGTGGCTGTGCGTTTCCTTTACAGGCGTCGGTTAAACAAGACCTCTTGACCTTCTTTGCCTTTACGTTTTGCCTTCATCGCGCACAAGAGTGATCGGTAAAATAGTAACGTTAAGACTGTATCTGGGTGATGAGCTCGAACGCGTTTTATCGCGTCGACAAAATTTGTGGATTTATCTTTGACGTGTTTGGCGACTCCGAGGCGCTCAAAATTTAGGTTTACCTTTTTCTTTGTTAAACAGTCGGAGATACCTAAGTCAGTTAATCAACTTATTAATATCGAATCAAAAACTTAAATTTCTACTTAAGAACGAAGCTATGAATTTTTTGTTTATTAGTTTCTTTTAACGATAATGCGCACTGCGTTTTGCCTAGGTTTTATCCGTATCCACTTGAAAAGACAAATAAAAGGATTTTGCGTCAAAGTCAACCAATCACACTCGAACATATTTCTAAACGAGTTGAAAATTCCATTCGGTGCATTTAATTCCGAATAATAAACGATGTACCATGTTGTATACGATGGTAAATATTAATACCACTAGAGAAAAGATATATTTATGCGAAAATAATACGAATTTCAATTAACGTCAGGAGCTATACTAGTTACGTACGTTATGTACGTTATGTGCTACGTATCACAATTGATTATGAATTCATTCCAAATTTAACAGACACACGTGTTCATGTAAAAAATGCATTGCTTTCATTTCTCTCAAATGTCAAATAGACCACTTGGAATTTGAAATATTACAGCTTGACACTTCTCTTAAGAAAGAGCTTTCGGAAAAATTCAGCATTCGACTCAAAACCCATTGCCTACAGAAATAATGAAACCGGGAAAAATCGAGAAGAATATCGCGAATAACAGATCGAAAAGTAGACTGAAACATTCACCGTACTTTCTCTCCCTCTCTCTCTCTCTCTCTCTCGCTCTCTCGCTCTCGATCCATCTATCTATTTGTCTATTTCTTCCTTTGGTCCTCTCTTCGTTGCCGGTCTTTTGTTGCCGACAAATCGAATTACGAGGGCTGAGTCTCGCTATCGGCGAGTGCCGCTCGATTCCTCCCTTCAATCGTCGAGCTTTGAGGATCGAAGACGACGTCGACAAAGTTCTACAGTCACTTTGATCTCAGGAGGTGGGGGTGGAAGTAGAAATAGAAGAACGAATATATGACTATATTCTTTTCTACTTCTCTGCGATCGATCTACTTCTTTCTCAGGTTTTCTTCTTTTCGTCTTTTTCGTTGCTCTTTCGCGTGTATCTTTTGCAGCGCTGAAATGTAAAATTGCGCAAATCGAGCCAACATCCACCAGAAATGGTTATGCCGCAGACAACGAGATTTACCCTGTTTAAGTAAAAATTAATAGTTCGCTTCTTTCTCTTTGAAAGGTTACTATCCTTACGGTATATTTATAAATCACATTAAGCTATTAAAATAGTCCATATTTTCAGTTTGTTAAAAATGTATTACCCTATACTCCATGGATTACCTCCAATAAGCGAATGAATACGTTTTCATAATTCAAAATAAAAATTTGATCCGATATATGGAAATACATGATTTGAATGTTTCAAACATTCGAATGTTTTTATCGACTTTCATTATCATGTTTACATATTTCATAATTTATTATGATTTCCTGATTATTCTGATTGCGAAATTTAAATTGAATAATTCCTCTCGAATACTTGTGTAAGTACAATAATATGTTAATTATGAAAATAGATTTTGTATATGAGATATAATATTGGATTTCAAATAAAATATCATCAGCATTCAAAATTAAAATATAAAATGTATACGTTAATAGAAATTTTGCCTAGGTAATTCTGTTTTAGATTCGTTCACTTTTTCCTCTGACTATATTATTTTAAAATTCTAAAGGTGTAATTACATTGGCATTCATTTATTGAAAGTATTAACTATTTTCTAACCATACAATTCTATTTGAAATTGTAAATTACATAAGTGTATAATTTTATTTCATAATTTATCAAAGGCCGATTTTACGATCTTGCGTTATAATTATTAAAACATATTCACATTAACTTTTCAAAACATTTACAAAACCATCGTCATACTGCATACGAGCTTAATGAATCCTTGTTACTTTAAATAAAGAAATACCTTTTTTTAAATTTACCTCGGAAAAATTTCAAAATCATTCGCTAAAAATATAAAATGAATAGAGAAGGAAATGCGTCAGAAATTTCGAAAAACCCTAAATAGAATTTTAGTGAAACAATCTAGAGTAGTAATTGAAACGTATTACGTATCTAACTGAGATTAATTACCAATTGTTACGTATTTAGAGGATAATAACAAATAATGACATTTCATATTTCATATAAAAGTACCCTTGTATCTGAAATCATAGTTAAGCAATTAATCATGAAATAATGAGTAGTCATTTCAACTGTTTATTGAAATATTCATCAACACAGTGGAACTTGTATTGTTGAGATAAGCACTAGAAATTCACGATTATTTGCATGCTTTGAAATCCAGACATAGTTTACGGCTTAGATGAATGAGATCAATTCGAACAATGTGGTAGAAAAATCATTCTGTTAACTGAATTTGAATAGCTTCACTTTAAACGCAATTCCGTACAACATACGTGTGGTATTAAGTATATTAAAACGTAACGTAAACAACATTTATTTTCAATACTATTCCATCTTATTTCTTGCAGATGTATAACTACTAGCCGCAAAAATTCTTATTATATTTCACTACGTACTGCAAGGGATATATGTGTAATTTAAATTGGAGAAAGAAGTAAAAGTTTGCAAAATAATATGAGATTCGTTATATTATAGTACGGCAAAAGATATAGAGTTGCAAGTCATTCATAATTTTGAATCCGATCTAACTACCCTTAAAACGAAAATATTTCATTTTACGTCATAATTAAAGCTGTTATCATTCAGATTGAGTGATTTAAGAGCTACAAAATTTTAAATGCAATAGTTTCAAAAATTAAAACTATTTTTATATTTGTTTTGTTGTAAAACTCGCAAAAATTTGAATAAAGTTTCCGTAACATATATTGAAGAGTATATTTTCCGACTACTTTGTCGCATAATTCAAAGGGCATCCTGATCGTGAATTATTTTTCAGCATTATAAGAACATCACACTACTTGTGACAGAATGGAAAATCCATTTGATTGGAGTGGATTTTGCTACAAGAATCTAATAAAAGGATTGAATATGAATGCAACCTCACTTTTGATTCATACTGAGAAGAACATTCGGGCTAATTTGAATGAAAAACCCATTTCAATCTAATGAATTCTTTTCCAGGAATAGCTATTTCTACATATACCTCTCTCTCTCTCTCTCTCTCTCTCTCTCTCTGTCTCTCTCTATACTTCTACCTCTACCTCTCTAACTCTTAACACAATTCACACAAACTCGTACTCGTACGCACACGCACACTCACGCATAAAATCAAATGCTCAGAAAATCATTTCAGAGTTCAAAGGACTACAGTTTGTTCTTAATATGTAATTTATATTTTGTACTTTTAAATATTTAGTTTAAAAGCTATTGAGAATAATTACTGTAAAAACAATCTTAACCATAAGAGGCATTTTCATTTTAATATTACAAGGAAATTTAAAACAAAATATTAATAATATTCATTTATGAATGAAATATATTTTTCATGCAACAAATCAATAATATTTTAGTTTATAAAATGATATTAAACTATATTTTGACTCGTAAAATCTACTATATTCTCGTTGCAAAGAAAATTAATGTAATAATTAAATTTATAGAAAGCTTTTTTATAAATCAATTTAAGAAATCTCTTTTGATTCAAATTACTCATATAAATATAATATTTCTACAAAATAGTAGTTAAAAAAAATATTAAGTTATACGATATGTGAAAGATATTAGCTTGATTATATCGAATCGTGAAATAAAAGTAATTAAGTGAGATAAAAAACTTATTTATTTGCTTATGATTTTTTTTCTTGTGTGTTATATCTACATTAACAAATTGAAATTTCTAATAAAGATAACCTTATTTTCCAAAAATTTTGAATGCCTTATTCTCTTAAAGAATAAGTAATTATAATATATATTTTACAACTACATTTAACATTTTAGATACTCTATCATAAAATTTTCATCTAACATTTAACTTGAAAATATCACTATTGTTTACGAGCCTCCATGAGACGTGCTAAAGATACTGTAAAATATAAAGTTGAATAAATGTAAAATGAGTTTCGCTTGAATGAATAATTCATTACATTGTTACTTATATTGTTAAAATTAAAGTAGGTTATTGATAAAAATGTGGAATTACGAATATATATGTGAAAGATACATGATCTAGGAAATTCTATTTGTGATTAGTAAAGTAAGAATAATAGTGCAGCAGAAATAAAAGGAACACTAGGCAAGTTCATATTTATAGAAGCTTCCTTGTAAAAATGCTAATTCAACATAAAAATTCATTTACAAACGTTCTCCATTTACTATTATTTCTTTACATATAAAGAAATTTTTTGGTTTCTCCAAAAACTGATATTAATAAGCTTAAAATTATATTAAGCGATGGTTACTTGAATGGTTTTCACAAAAATTATTTGAATAACTATGAAATTTCATTTTTTTTAATATTGTTATTATCTCTAAAATTGATTTAATAATCGACGTGTTAGAAATAAATTTAAAACTGTAAGTTGATAAATTAAAAACAACAATGTAAACTCATTTCTTACTATAAATCGCTTCTCATGGCAGAAGTAAATGAAGAGTACGATCAATGGTAGTAGCAAATTACATAAAAATTCCAAGTGTAAAAGTACATACGCACATATATATTCATCCATTTATGTGGAAAAATAATTTCTTTTTAAATTTTTAATGGTGTAAATGAGGAGACATCAAGAAATAAAATTATGCGTAAATCCTGAAAACTACGTAAAAAAATAAAAATTTAAGATTAAACGTATATTTAAAAAATTAATATCAGTGAAATATAAGGATTAATGAGTAAAAAATTAATAAACTGCCTGAAAATGATATTACTGATAACTGATAAGGTAATATCCTGTACAATTCGTATTCATTGACCATTGAAAAATAATCATCTAGGTAAACACTATAAAGTGCATATTCTATTTTAAATGTGAGCGCAAGATTCGAGAAACTCAATTGCATACAGAGATGCTTTTACGTATACCATCTCTCGAGCGTTAAAACACTTTTCTATAACGCTGCCTTCAAGATTTTATTTTGTCGTGGCAAGCCTTTAATAAAGATAAAAAAATGAATCTGACTAAAATTTTAATTTGATCGAGAAGAAACATGGCGGATATATTCAGATCAGTATTAGAAAAAGTATATTAAATATACATTTTTCAAAATTTTCGATTAAACAAATGCTTTTATCAAGCGTTGAAGGAAACAACAGTGACATTATTTAAATGATACTGATTTTATTTATGGATCTTAGCAAACAGAAGCTTTTATCTATTACGTGTAAATATCTACCAAATGATGCTTTCAAAAACTACAGCAATCAACGTTCTTTATTTTTATCTTATTTTTATCTTGTATGTCGCAGGCGTCCTTTCAAAACAAATATTCTCAGCAGCATGGAATAGAGCGATAATCTAAGCGCGCTTACAATGAATCTGGACGAAATGCACCTTGTATTTGCATGTAACGTTGGCATAAATAACGCAGGTATTAAAGTATTAACTTGATTTGTATCGTTAGCGTTTACGTTACTAGAAAGATATAACGTACAAAAAAGCGAGATACTACAAGTGGAGCGAGTAGCAATATTGACGCTTGACACTTATACATCTAAATGTTCTTTTAATATCGTGGAGCGCATTCGCGATATCCTTAAATTATAAACTTTCAAATTACCGATTGCAGTAGTCTTAATTAAGGGTCGATTAAACTTTAATTCCATGTGTTATTTATCCTCGAGTTTATCCATCGAATTCAAATAAAATATCCTTTTTTACTAAGCAACACCCCCATTTGACAGCACACCAATTACTTCAGGATCGATGGTAAAAGAAGTATAATACTAGCTCGACTAGCAGAGCAAACGCCAAACGAAACTAAAATTATCTCAAAGACCGCTGGAAGATCGAAACGGAGAGAAGAAATCAAGTGGTCAAAGGACGACTGGTAACTCGTACTTTTCGTAGCAGACGTAGTGGCGTTGCGACGCGCGTATGCGTGTGTTGATGTGTTGAGTTGCGTCCCGCGGGCTCCTAATTAAGGGTCAAATGCAGTCGCTCGAAATGAAAGAGCGAGAGAGACGCAAGGCTGTTTCATCGAGTAATCAACGCGTCTCCCTTTCAATTCGAGTGTATCGGACTCCTTGTCCCCCTTCCTCCTTCGATCTATCCCATTTTATCCCTCTTCGCGCCTCATTTATCTCAGGCTAATGTTGCTCTTTGTTGCAGGCGATTTCGCAACCGTTGACCGACTTCTACCTGCTGATAATCAACGATGAAGTATAAGGTAAGTCGTCACCTCGTTTTCTCAAACTGCGTCTTGAAAAGCTACTTTTGCGCGCGATAACACTCCATTCTTACCGCGGTATCCTTCCTCCTATTATTTCCTCGCTGCTCTCACTCCCCCGCGTTTCCTAAAGAGCTCGAGCTTGTCGGTCTTTCTTCTTCTCCCTCGTTTTCAAGTTCTTACGCCGAGGCTCGACTCGTGGTCGATCTGCGTTGCCTTCCGTTTCCAGTACTGTTATTGTGCACTTTTATTTTATCGTAAGCGCGAATCTTGAGCTCACGGCTTGCGAATTGAAGATTAATGATTCTCCGTGTTGTATTACGTAGATGTATGCGCCACGCGAGCGAAAAATAAAAAAGCTCGGTAGATTAAATGTAATAGTTGCGACCGTGAACGCGTGCGTTGATGCAAGTATATACGCGTACGTACTTGGAAAGACATTAAAGAACGTTGAACAACTCAAAACTAGTTTTAAAAGAACCTTCGAGTTCGTCTCGATTGAGCTTGCGCATAAATATATATATATATATATATATATATATATATATATACGTAAAATACGTACATGTTCGCAAAGCTTGAAAATTATTAAACATTAATGGCATTGACGAAGTTTAAACAAGTATTTTTAAGATTGTAAACATCATATGCCTCAACATCAACATCGTCAAAAGCTATTTATTATAAACTGAATTGTTTGTATAATTTTATACTAATAATATGCGACTTGTTATTACGCGATACATTAAGATGTCGCGTAATTTATAAATCGAATTACTTGGTAATTCCTTTTTTTGTCTAATCATTCACGATCGATAACTTTTTAACTACTACTTTTTTCATTGCCATACGCGTATTAGAAGAAAACATATAATTATAATAAACCATTGAAAATATCTTCAATATTATAAATGAACTAATGATGTTTGAATTATAATTCAAGATTCTATATATATATATGTACGTATAAAATAAAGTGCCTTTACGAATTATTCAATTAAAATAAGTTAATATGATTTCATAATTTCTTTTTGAAATAATGATAAGGTAATTTATAGCGATCATTTTCGAATGCACGAACCGAAAATCTTTAAAATAACTGACTAAATTAAATAACGTTTCTTTAATGGTATTAACTTTTTACTTAATACATAAATATATTCAATTTATATACAAATTCTTTATTAACGTTGAAAGTTATCCGTATATAAAAATTTTTAATATAACTTTTCTTGTAATCGCATCATAGATTATATTTTTTAAATAATAATAAATATTTTTTTATTGATTTGAATGTGCATATACAAAAGAAGTTATAATTTATTTAAAGACTTAATTTACTTCTGAGAAACTGGAGGCCACTGTTACCAGCTGGAACATATGAAACGGTAAAATTGCGATTGGATATTAAGGTAAAATATCTGAATTTTCGGTCCAAAATATCATTCACATTTATTTAAAAACTAAAACTTCATTGTTCAAAACACTTCTTTAATTCAAGGTGGTTTAGAATTTATTTACGAAATCCTGCATGAATAGATATATGCACACGTAGCTGGTGCACAAAACATCCGGATACAGTTTGCGTCTAGAATAAAAAGAAAATACAATCGAATGCTATGAGCTTTAACAAGCCGATGTCCAAGTCTTTTTTCGACGCACTTTGACAAGCCTTTCACACTTTCATCCGCGTTGACACTTTTATGATTTTTCTGCTCGTTTTCGGTTCGCTTTAGGATTGTCGAGCGCATTTGCCTTTCGACACTTCATTTTAGGGCTTGATATTAACAACTTACACGGGAAGTGGCAACTCGAGTTCGTTTCCGCATTTCGAAAATTAGCGAGTGTCTCGTTTTCTTTTTCGTACTGTTTTCGTTGGAAACTTCCTTTAATATATGCATCATTTGTAATCATCATTATTTTCACTTATTCTTGCGGTCAGTTCAAAGTAAGTTATGTTCGCGTAACGGCATCAACCGAATCTGCTTTCGTCATTGTGTGCAGCTATAAATGTTGATCAGGATGAGAAGAGTCATCCGGGCATCCATCAACGCGAGTTCAGAAAGCATCTAAATTTGGTAATAATCCTCTTGGATCCGAATCAAAAATTAATTCAGTACAAGAGCAAGCGTTAGCTATCATTTTCACCGAACTTATGGGTGTTTATTCTTGCGAACCTAACGACATCGTCATCCAAGATGAACTGCAGGAACGGATGCTCGGCCCAGAAGGACAACTCGACCCAATAGGCTATTCTCTACAATGGACAGCGTCATGAGGAGATGTCGTTAGAAGATTTAATATAGTACTCTAGCTGTATGTATGCATGTTCCATTGATTGCGGGCACCTCTTGGTACATGTTCCGGTTGACCTATATTCCAAGAATGGACAATCTAATTTTTTTGTCGACGAAATGTAAGATTAATGTGCTTTGAATGCTTATTAGTCTCAGACGAAGTCAGGCGAAGTCAGGCGAAGTCAGGCGAAGTCAGGCGAAGTAAATATCTACATAGCGAAGAAAGTAATATTCTTTTTAAACATTTTAAAATTTAAATAGGAATAGCTTCATCAGAAAATTTCACATTAACTTCTTTGATATTTCGATTAACTCAAATATTTTTCTAAGCGTCATCAGTCAGTCGCTCTCCAATAGGTAAGTTTTATAATAAGCTTTGTGATAAAACGCTAAACATAATCATATATTGATGTATAACATTTGCTTTGGATTATGTGAGAGAAAAACCTTGTAGAGGCTAGAAGAAACAATAAACATTAGCTCATTATTCTGCTCAATGTCTCAGTTTCGCATCTCTTTGCTTAATTTTCGCGCTAAATTCTAATTTTGATGCCTACTTATATAATGGACTATTTACTTTAAAACTTACTTTTGTGAAGTATAAGTCTAATTGTCCTATTATATAAAGATATCACTTTTCTCAGACAAAGTTATTAAAATAAAAATGTACACATACGAATTAAAATACCTTTAAAATAAGATAATTAAATTTTAATTAGTTAATGGTTGAATTATTTAAAAGAAATACATTGTTTTGAGATAATGAAAAATATATTATTTTCAACGAAAATATTCATATTAAGTATACAATCCGTATTATGTCATTATTTCAAAAAATTTTCATATTTTGATGAGAAATATTTAAGAAAGGTAACATTCGTCGTTACTTCCCAAATTTTCTCCATTTAAGCATTGAGCTGTTAACTTAGATTAAACGAGTGCTTTCATTCGTACAAAAACACGAGATAATGCAACGCGATAAATCCCGATCTATCATCAGACATTACGATATATGCTATACGTCATTGAGAAACGTTCTTTCAACTACACTTCATGTTATATGAAAGCCTCGAAACTTTGTAGAATTACAAATAATAAGTATAGAAAAGGTGTCTGAATTTGCATATTTATCGCGTACTTACGTATAATTCCACCCGCAGTCAATAACTCAATATCCGATCGGTATTACACAAAGTATTAAAAGCAAATCCCTTACAGCCGCATTAGCGTCTTCTGCTGAAACTCTAAAAGGCTGAACTCTAGAAGGCGCACACAAAGACCACGAGTCCAGAAAACAGAGCGTCGAGGAAGCACTAACAGAATCGCGAGAACCCCCTCGATGCCGGAAAAATCCAAACCTCTCCCTCTGTTTTGCGATACGCAATCATCCCATCCCCTCGAAAGTAAGTGGAGCGTACGCCAAAAGCCCCCCGGGAATTCCGAGTCGATTTGCTTTATTTCCATAGAGAGCTTTTCTCTTTTCTTTTTTCCTTTCGCAGTATCGGGTGGACGTCCTTTTTTCAGTGGGAGGAGGGAATTCTTAGACATTTTTGGCTCGAGCTCGGGTCGTATTGTGGACTGAATCTATCATGAGCAGCATTTATGCTACTCGTATCTGCGGGTGCTCGTATCAATTGGTACCGTTGTATGATGAGCAAATCGAACTTTGCCATAATTAACTATTCACGATCGAGATAATTCGAGATAATTCATTGACTTTTAGATCGAAGAACAAACTGGTCCACGAATTATGCTGTTTATCCGCTACGTCAAATGATATTATCGTAATGTGGGTTTATTTTATAAAGCTTACGCGTGACTTTATTTGGCACGAAGTTTCGGTACCAACCAATACGTGTCTGTGTAAAATTACATATTTAGATGAATGATTATTTACTATTAATAATATTAATCGTTAGGTATAAAACATAAGCTAATACAAAGAAATATGCGTCGCTTTCTGGGTGTCTACATTAATACTGGTATTACATGCATGTGGCAACGTCATTAACGGATGAAGATATTCTGTGATATTATTCAATTTTGTTCTCACGCTAATGAGAAATAATTCGTGAATTGATTTATAAAAGGTCATACGTAGTCCCAATGTTAATCATGATGTCATTTTGATTGAAACTAATTGTTACCAAACCAACACGCTTTACAAATGACAGATATTGAACTTCAACGTGAGGTAGTCTTTGAAACTATAATTAAACGGAATAAAAATCTTCATCAATTTGCTTGATGAAATTTGATTTTAGCGCAGGAGTAAAATTTTGGTAAATATAGAAAGTTATCCACTTAACTATAATGAACGTAAAAAATTATTACAATAGGTTCTGCAAATAAAAATAGAAAGTCTTGCTTATAACGCCGTATATACTTAAATTTACAGAATATAATATCACTTTCAATAAAACTTTTTCTAAATTCATATTAATTTTGTGAATACAGAATGAAAATCTTTCCAAGTTTTTCTGACTTCCGTTGAAGAAATGTGAAAAATTTCTCAAGGATTCACACAATTCAAAAAATCAAAAAATCCGAACTCTAAAGAAAGAACATGTATATCTCTTAAATCTTGATGTTAACAAAGTTTACTCGACAAGAATAAGCTTCTGAAATTAAGTTACGTCAATATATCTAATAAAAACAACAATATGAAATATAAAGAAACTAAAGGAGGAGGCGACCAAAGGCACAGATGCGTCGAAAAAAATGCCGCACATGTAATGAAAATCCGTAAAAAGTCTCTTCTTCGAAATCCGTTAGCTCTTAAAAAGAAGCAGTAAGAAAAATATAAAGTCAAAACAGAACGTTTGACGAAAGAGAGGCGAAACAATAAATCAAGTGGAAAGGAGACAAAGTTTCATAATAACAAGTCTCGGTTGACGATCTGAAAACTCATCCGTATAATTATCCAGCGTTTGTAAAGAAAGCAAGAGAAAAAGCAGCGCAAAATATGAAGACGCGTCACTGAAAAGGAAAAGCAAAAAACTCACTCGCCCTAAGCGAATTAATAAACAGTGCGCGCTCTCCTCACTTCGAGCTCTTTGGGAATGTCTGCGATGTCGTTTTCTCTGTCTCGCACGAACGACCAAAAGGGACCTCATCTCGCAATTTCTCCGGTGGTTCGCGGTAGTGTCGCCCGATGCCTCGAGAATAAAACTCCGTTGGAAATCCGCGAATTCCGATATCGGCTGAGCAGACGACCTCCGACCTTCGCCCCCCTTGGCGAAAATGAAAAGGGGAAACTTTTATTCTAGCCTGACGTTTGTCGCGTTGCTGCTTTTTGCGATCCTCCCTTTTCTCGAAGTGAGGCCATTGTATTTGATGATTGAAAACTCGAATTAGTGGTGGCGATGCGAGCCGCGGTAATTGTAATCGATAAATGCGTAAGACACCGTTTACGTAACATTTTCTCGCTTGGAAACGGTCCATTCTCGGACTTTATCGCTCTGATCCTGATCTTTGACACTCTTTTTCCCGTTCCTTTTTGAGGTTCCAATTTTTGGATCAAGTTGATACTTCAAAAGAATTTTTCAGGTAATTTATCGGTTAATTAAGTAACGTAAACACTGCGAAGTTATCGAAGATTTATTGCCACTGGTGTTTTTGCATTAGGTATAACTTCCCAATGGTTTTGCTTTCTCTTAATGTGTTATCATTCTCAGTCTATTCTCTTCAAGAATACCATTTGCGAACCAAATTAAATTATGAGAAAAAAAACTTGTTTATTGTCATAAACCGAATTGTTTATTCTTATCGAGCAAATTCCTAGAGATGTATTCGGCTACGAATAATGTATAGCGTAGTTAAAGGTATTCAAGCATTAGCATTATAAAATTATTTATAATTTGAATTATCTAGTTAAGATGATATCCGCTATTCAGATACACATCCTATGTATGGAATCGATAAGTTCATTGAATAATTACATCCGATACGTTCATTTAAACTATTTGCGCGCGTATGCATATAATTTAATATAGCTCTTTTATAATATATTATAAACTATTTACTGTATAAAAAGTAGGCAATTACAATGATCGAAAGTACCCGTGTCATGTTATTTAATTGAGTCTTATTCGGAAGCACATATGAATAAAAAGACACGATTTTAATGTTAAAAACGTAAATTTAATCATTTCCTCACACTTAAATAAATCAATACGAGTGATTGATAAGTAGCATTTAAATGAAAAATTTCTTAACAAATTTAATATGCAGAAGAAATGGTGTTTATTACAAAAAGCAGTACAGGAACAAGAAAAGAGATAAAATTGATATTTGCTAGTGTACGATAAAGCAAAAGCTGAGCAGATATTGTGAAAAGCCTGTGTGGATGAAACTCATCGTTGTGGAAAGAACCTTATCCGCATTCCTAATACGTCGCATCTCTGACACTCTCGAGGAATTCGATGTTACGAATACCTAGTAATTTTCCCTTCCCTACCCACGTCTTTTAGAAACTTCCGACCTATAACGTACTAATCCTAATTTGACTCTTTGTCTACTCGTGCACATGTGATCCTAAGTACAAGAGCAATGTAAACGCCTCCTGCAAGAGGATCGACCGCCATAGATTAATGCCAAGCATCTTCCCGAGCACGCGATAGTCTGACAACCGCGAACGCGCTCAAAAACGCGGTCGCGTTATAACCTTTCAACCTGATAAAATTATAATATTTTACTATGAAACCTAATGCAATTAATTTATGAGATACCGCTAAAATATTTTAGCTTACCTTTTAGGATACTTAAATCTCTAAAACTAAAGTCGCACATTCTTAATCTGTGCACTGCAATACTGCTTTAACATATTTCACACTTTTTTACTTTGACAAATGTACAGTTCAATGAATGATAAATAGTGTCAAATTACATGTACACCTTTTATCATTGATTAATTAATACATAGTTTTTAAGAATTTAGCGCTTCTTAAAAATCACCGTGGGAGGAATAATTCTCATATATTGCGAATTTAATTATCATTTTATAACAGTCAATAGAATTTTATGTATTGATCTAGTTAAGATATATATATATATATATATTAATAATAATCATTGAGTATTCAGAATGGTTTAAAGTTTTCTGAAAATAGTTTTTGTGATTACATGCTTTTAGAGTTGTTATCATTGCTCAAAACCGCAAAATATGTTATGCAAAACTACTAAAAAGTATACTATAGAGTATTACTAATTGACAATTTTATTGAAGTCTTAAGCAACAACTGCAAATAATTCACTCGATATATAATGGAAATAAATGAAAAGTTATCTATCACAGGAGAAATAGGCGAATCTGACATCGCCAGAAACGGTAAATACTGTGACAGAAGCTGTCAAAATCAGATAAAATGATTAGTTAGTTTATCTGTGTTTCGTAAAAAGCATTTTATAAAAGAAAATAATTGTTAATAATTCCGAAAAAAAATTACTTTAATAAGATCAAGTGTCGGTCTTTCTTGAATAATCTATTCAACTTACAAAATTAAATTTTGTATTAAAAGCTCTTGTTGAAAAATGGTAAATCAATGGTACATTAAGATGACATTGAGATATGTCGAATAAAAGCAGCTCTGATCAATTTTAAGAAATACCCTTAATCTACAATATGATTGATACATTATTCCTTTAATGAATTTTCGAATTCATAAAAATTTTCAATTAAAAAATAGAACAGAAACATCAATATCAAAACATTAATTATAGAACCAACGTTAAATGATAGTAGACTATATCATTGTCTTGAACGTATATACAGATTTGTTGAGATCGATAAAGATGTCGATCATTTAATAATTCAACCTTTCATCTTATTAGATAAATTTTTCATCGATAAATTCGTTTTCATCTTTATATTATTTTTCTTTTAATATTGAGTCTTAAAAATATGAAGAATCAAAATTCTCAACCTTTTTATAAACCGTGGATCTTCTGAAAGACTCAAAGCTTTATTTCTCAATTTCGTTCGCATGCGACAGTAATGCTCATTCATCCTTCGAACTGCAGTCGATTGTAGACTGTCAAGCTCCTAAACGCCGGTCAACACTCTCGGATCATCATCTCTTAGGTAACTTAAAGTGGCCTCGACAACGGCGTGGGTGGGATCGTCGACCTGACCTCGAGTGAACGCTGCTTAAGCTTCACGCTATCAAACTCTCGATCAAACTGACCATTTCAACTTCGATTACTGGCTTCAGCGAGGTTTCTTTCTGCGTTGTAGGCGAGACTTTATTACGAGAAAAACTGTAGAAGGAATAGCTAATTTTTATGCTTTGTTCGTTATCCGTGACGATTTCGTCGTGAATTTTTTCACGTAAAAAAAAAAAGGTTTTTAAATTGATAAACATCAGCTGGAAAATGTCTATGTAGGAAACCGTTATATATTAAATGAACACCAAAAATTGATTATAATTCTATAACTCTTACGAATAGTTTTTAGAAGAAAAAACTGGAAGAAAAAAATTTCACAATTATGACTCATTGTTAAAAAAATTATTTTCAGTTGCATCACTTCCTATAGGTCCAACAGATACCACCACTTAAGACATCTTTTCACAATTTGCTCACGCGTAACAGAATAAGAAATTTCTCAATAAGTTTTGTTCCACTATCCCTTGTGAAAAAAGACTTTCTATTTTTAACGAACGAAATAGCAATTTACTCCTAACGGTATTGGAGTAAAAAATGCAGTTTGAGACGATTCATTGTAATTCGCATTTAAGATGTTACGTTTCTCGTTGTCCTAAATGTCCGGAAAGTGCAGAATAAGCTAATACCACGCCTATTCTTAGCTGTCGCATTGTTTCTATAATAACTTATGAATTATTGTCAAGTTTACGATCGCTAGTACTCAGACTTTGTGCTCCAATAACGAAGTAATGCTCATTGTACTTTAATTGTATTTTTATGCTTCACAGAAGATACAGGTTCAGTTGCCGAAAGACTTTGAGAGCAATGGTTCGTTAAAATGACCAAATTCCAATAAAAAAAATCACGATAGCCAATTAACTGAAAATAACATATTTTTAAATTAAGAATTTTTATTGTCTATAACCAACAGATTTTCAAGTATAATAAATAATTTTATATTGATACTTAAATTTTAATTTCTTGAAGGAACAGTAATATATTTTAGAATCTTTTCGATATGAATTTGACATAGAAATATTACTTGAGCAATACCGTATGTTACAAACATTGAATATTTAAAGAAAACGGTTTCAAATGTGACAAAAATTAGATATTGAGCTCGTTAAATTAACTTTGCTTCGTAATTAATTTTCAAATAATGTTTAAATAAAATTAAGTTGATTGACTTTTTCAATCAATATGCAAATCACAGAAAACATTTACGATGGTAATTCGACCAAATGTCACTCTTATATTCGTTAATTTTCATATTTTCAAATGAAAATGTCCATTCACATTTCATCAGATTTATTTGATATATATAAAATTAAAAAAAACAATATGTTTCGTACAAATATTAAGGCAACGAGCACTAGAATCTTTTACTCTGAATTAAAAAAATGAATTGAGTTTCAATGATTTTGTGTAACAAAGTTTTTGTATTAACAGTCATTTTATATTGACTTGTTTCGAAAAAACCAAATTAGTCAATCAATTGTCTTTTTAGCCAATTTGTACGCTGTAAAAGAACTAATGAAATAAATATCACTAATTTACCTTATCGCATCGATCGCTTTGATTGACTGCAACTAAATTAACAAATTTCCGTTTAAATGGATACTCAAATACATGTAAATATATTTAATAAAAGAACAATTATTCATAATTTACTCTTAATTAAATAGAAAATATTAGTATTTCTTAAAATTGCAAGGATTAGCTCTATTTAGTTGATACAAAGATTTCATAAACAAGATCTTAAATATCAATCGTCGTTATATGTTATTTCTCATATTTCATATATCAACTACTCTGCCGTCAAAATAATTTCTGCTGAAATATTTTGGTAAAACCATCACAGACATCAAATATTGGAACTCGTTATTATTAGAGAAGTGGCTTTCACCTTGGAATTTATAAAATTTCCAAAGTAAATGGTACAATTTAAAATCGAAGATTTCATTATTATTTTCATAGCAGTTTTAATCTTCCTGATATTTCCGCTTTGTAAACATGTCCTATTTGTACCGAAACTCGGGAAACCCCTTAACCCGTTGTATGAATAGGATTACTCACTTAGTATTCCGGTATGATTTTCGTACAACAACCTCGGCGCTCCGATTTCTGAGACCAATTAACTTAATAAGATTAATTTTATAAAAAAGCTACGCGTTATATAAAAATATCATGAAAAATCTAAAAGAACAGCGGTTTTTCATGAAAATAAATAGATTTTGAAGTAATACAATTTATTTACAATATATCTATATATTATTTGCATTTTATTTATAAACAAATTTTTTATAATTATGTGATCATTAGTTATTCTTTTTGTTATTAGTCTATTAAACTCATGTATATATATATATATATATATATATATATATATATATATATATATATATTTGAGCCAAGTATCAAAAAAAGTATAATTGATACATAATTAAATATTGTTCTGAAAATACTTGAAATTAAGGTAAATTTTCTTTTAATTGCTAAAATGCAATTATTGATCAGTAAAATTGTATTAAGTTTTTAATCTCAATGATCTCAGACTTTAGGAATCTCGGCTCTTATCATTTTCATCTTGTTTGTAGAAAATAAACAAAATATGCTATTTACTAGGAAAATGAAATTAATTGAAGTAACTTTTAACCGCAATGTAAATCAACGAAACATTAAATTACTGAAATTAAGGCACATCTATTTTTACTAGTATACATCTAAAAAGTCTGTATCGCTGTTAATAGCTGCGATACATCATTTACGAAGATAAATTATGAAAAAGCTAATGTATCAGAGGAAGTATTCTTGTGTTTATCCTACAAATAACTACACACGTATATTATGAACATAAATTAGTACTCCAATTACAAAAATTCGAAAAATCAAAGATTAAATATTTCAAGATGAAAATAAATGAACTAACGTTAAATGTATATTACCAGTACATTTATTTGCTCTAATTATTTCCATTTTACTCGCTTCATGTTAACTTGTAATATAAAAGAGATAAAAATACAAATTACTGTAATAACCATTCATGCATAAAAATATACGAACGGTAATAAAATCTTCGATGTGCATGTTCGTTATTTTAAAAAGATACTTTTTGCAATATTGTTCTGAAATATAATGAGATTTAAGTGACATCTGACACCAGAGACATCTTTTATTAAATAAATCTCATTCTTAAGATTCGGACGCTATTCAAATTTTTACAGTAAGACAGTATGAATAAAGTATCAGATTAACCCTAGACTCGGGGATAAGCGGCTGTAACATCCAACCACCTATTTATTTAATGTTCTCCCCTACTTCAACGAACCATATCAAATTGGATCGCAGGCAGTATTTTAGCACTGATTCCAACCTGACACTCTGTATTTAACATTTTATCAAGATTCGTAATATTTAATCTGTCGCTTTTTTTAATTTTGACAAAACAATCTTGTAAGAAATTCGAATTTGAAGAAAAAAATAAAACGGTAAAAGATGTGAATACTAAAATCTAAAGAAGATCTAATTAAACGAACCTGCATAAATTCTGCTCAATTGTCGTAGTTTTCTAAATTTAAATATTATACAGTACTCTGGTCAAAGATCAAATCCAACACTTTGCTTTTAACGAAACTGTGAACGTATCATTATGATTCGTCTAAAATTTGAAATAAAAAAGTATCTCATTACTTTGGATTGCCGGAAAATGTAATTAGAGCGATACTGACGATATTAGATACGTATAATCATAAAAGAAATTAAGAGAAAACTCAATTTCGGTAACTTACAGTAAGACCAAGTACAAATTCTTAATCATGTATTCGTATCTCTAACTCTAAACAATCAAATCAAAAACAAACTAATACGTTCATTTTCCACACATTAATAACGTGCTAATTATTCGATTTCCTTTTGCTCAAAAAATTTGTTTTCAATTTAGCTCGTGTGGCACTATAATGAGATATTATAATTATAATGAGATAATATTCACGACTGTTTATTCTAGTATTAAGAAAAATAATTCCCACTCTTAAGTCACGTACACATTAACGTCGTTTACCACGTTTTCATACAACAGCCTTTTGGAAAAAGTTCGAAACTGTAAATCTAAGAATCTCAGGTTAAAACTGAGTCCTGCTTCCTTTTTCCGAAATCAGCACGGTGAAAATTCCTACGTGACGCGAAAAATGTCACGATGCCACATGCGAAAAGTGAATATTATGTAAACCCGTAAATTTCGTGATATTGTCGACGATAGCTTCGCTTTACTGCTGGAAATAGAAATTTATACCTCTGGTTATGGGAATTCCTCCAACATTTACATACATTTTCTCGGAGAGTAATGAGTGATTTACATCCTTTGAGTAATAAATAACGCAACATATGAAATACATCTACATTTACATCTACATTTTATTTAAAAGCGTTAATCCAAAGGAATGCAACGGTTAACGAATTATCGTCGAAATGCATATTCATTTTTACTATTTTGCTGCTTAACGAATAGACCACACTTACACTAAAATATAACTTTGCAATGTTTGGCTAACGCAGCTGCAAATGCAAGCATAACTTATGGCAGCACATGCACTCATACTGCAATAATTGCAGTACGCGTATTATATTATCTTAGGATTAAATTTTTAGTAATTCACGCCGCTGAAATAAATCGATCGCCCAACTTATTTCGTGCGCCACTTGTAATCATCCTTTTACATTGCACTGCGTTTAGTTTTCTTTACAAATCATTTGTTATTCGTTTCCATTTTGCACTAAACTTTGCACTAAACTAGTGCCCAATGAAATTTATGGGAGCTACCGCTATATTTATGAATTGGCACGAATTAAATCGATAAGTTTTGTAGAAAACATGTGCATTGTGCGTGCAATTTTAGAGTTAAATGTCCCCACTCGGATACTTTTCAGTTACAGTTTCGTGCAAAAATATCACTGTAGTCTGTGAAAAAGAAACTTTGCATTAAAGCAAGATCTTCGTAGTTTACTTTCGGAGCCTCCATCATTACATCGAGATAACGTTCTCAATGTAATTATGCGATTAAATATTAATTTCATTAATATGGCTTTATCAGATTATAATCACGTGAATCAATAACACGATTAACCGAAATATCTGTTTATTTTTGAAATTTCAAGTTTGCAGTTCCTGCTTTTCTTTTCTATCTAAAAATTTCGCCTCGGAAAGGTCACTCTTGATGGTATACGTACGGAAACTTATGTCGCCGTCGTTTCACTTTGCAATCTTTGCGTTACTTCAGAAACTAAAGTCTATTCGGAAAAAGTGCGCAACTTAATTTGCTCTATTTCGCGTAAAAAAGCATCTCCCGAGGTTTCATAAAGTCCACTTTATGAAACACGCCATACCAAGCCCTCTTTTTATTTTATTTTTATTTCGGCATATTATCCGTTAAGAATTTGATTGGAAAAACAAAGAAATGTAAGAAAAACAGCAAGATGGAATATCGCCTAGACTCGACGGACGCAAAAGTATTTGGTGCCTTGCACAAATACCCTTAGCAGCTATTTACCCTTGGCAAGGTCGAAAAGTTTAGAAGCACCCTCGACCGTCCGGAGTTCAACCGCAAAGGCTTAGCCTCGGGGAAAAAAGGAGAGTCGGGGCTGACCCAGTGCACGTCCAAATATCCGAGTCACGACCTCCCCGGACGCCGAGAAAAAATGTCCCACGTTACCGAGGCAGTGGACTTCCAACAATAGGTGTGGGTATCCCACAGTGGCGTTCGACTCCCGGAGGGTCGAAGACGGCCCGGAAGTAGTACGTCGGCTATTCGAATTCGCGGCGATAAGATCGACATGTCCCAGCAGTCCTGGCAATAAAGCTTCGCTGATACTCGCGGCTTCGAACGGCTCATCGCGCGGATTTTACGATCTTGCCCCACGATTCCCATCTCCGTTGTTCTCCTTGGTTCGCGCGTCTTCTTATGCCCCGAGAAATCGCATACGAATGCTCTATTCCCGATGCGTCTCCTGAGCTTCTCACTCTCACTCTCACTCTCACTCCCTGGCTTACAGGAGCTTAACTGTTTCGGTTCATGCGTTATGAATGATTCTATGCAGAAACCTTTGTTGCTATCGTTCCTCTATACCTGCGCCTCCTTCGTTCTATTGTTCTTGCTATTGTTTTCCATTCGTATTGTACTGTCGAATGTCGTGCTATTAAGCATTTGATGCTATTATATCACATTTAACGATTCTCATTGACAAAATGTACACTTTGTGAAACACAGAATTACGATACTACGAACTCAGTATCGTCATCGTTGAAGAAATATTTTAATCAATGGAAAGATTTAGTATTGTCGCGTTAAAAGTATTAATTTCCTTTATTAGCTATTTACGTTATGCATTACATTGTGCCGTATTATACAGTATTTTGTCGTGCAACATTAAACCGACAAAATCTTAAAGAATTTTTTCTTTTATAATAGACTTCGATTGATATCGCTTGAGATTTTGGTTATGGATAATTGCAATAGTAACAAGCTTTATTACAACCTTAAGAAATGTATAAAATATTTTTAACTTGTGACACATGAATTGGTAGAGTGCAAAATTTTTAAATTTCCAAAGAAAATTGATATTCGTGAGTGTAGGAAAAGTTGAGAGAAGTAGAATTAAATTTTATGAGTTAACTTGGATAGTATCTGCTACCTCACCAACTTTTTTTCAACTTTCTATATTCTTAAAAGGCTAAATTTTGTTCTAAATAGTTTAAAATTTTGTACTCCTCGAATTAGTGTAGCTCTCAAAAATTTACCTTTAAAAACCCAATAAACTCTTGCTTACTCGACCTCTTCCATTGATTTTCTTTTCTTATCTTATATGCAGTAAATTCCTTTTCAATTATGAAAGTTTTAATTTTTATTAATAAAAGGAAAGCCTTGCTTAAAAGCATCAAATATCAATTTTATTTATAAAGTCTATCTCGAACAAATCAATTATGCGAAACAATTACAATTTACTTTGCAAAGACGTATATTTAATAATGACTATGGAAAAGTTGTTTCTGTGTGTCGATGTAATAGCTTAATCCACTTTCCATTCTAATTTCTTAAGCGATCACACCGTCTGAAAAATTATAGATGAAAGCAATTTAATAGGTTTTCTTATTGTAATAGTTCATCATTGCTCTTTTATTCCTTCAATAAATTACATCTTGTTAAACTCACCCGATGTCCGGACATATATTTCCTATTTAAATAATGATTAAACTGCTAAAAGTATGGTGGAATTATGGTAGTTGAAAGTAAATAGCGAATAGCTAAATGGATGTTCTACGAGATATCAGGAAACAACGGTGCTATTAAAATCAACTTATACGTACAATTACGTACATCTTTCGGTTACCCAATAAATTCTAAATTATATAAATCACTTTGTAAAATATAATTAAATATAAAGCAAAGTATCGTTATAATGGAACTTGGACGTTCAAAATTGTATAATAATTAATTTTAAAGAAAATATTTTACTCGATTATTATATTTTTAGAATAGGCGTGTCACGGGTCTATCATAAGTGCGTTGCTTTAAAACTGCTTATTTGTAGTTGCATGCAATTTCCATTTTTTGACATTCGTCATTTTTTCTTAAACGAATACACTTGAATTATTTTATTCGATACCTAAGGTTTCCAGATAATATTTTGATAATAATTACCTATAATGATTACAACGATATATATATATATATATATATATATATATATAAACGTTGTTTGTCACGAATTAGAAAATTTATTGCGAATTTCAAAATTAAGGCAGTAAATTTGACGTGATTAAAATAAATCTATAATACAAAATGAAAGATATAAAAGTTGTCGTATAAGGAAGACGGTAGACATTTGAATAACTTTTAGTATTTAAAGAACAGTACTACATACGTAACGAGGAAGATCTCTTTTTATCAGTCAAAATAACTAATGTGATGCACGTACATCCTGTTGGTATTGAGTCACGAAAAGATTGGGATGATAATATTTATTTTCTGCCTATAATATTTCTATCTGTCTCGCGAAATCGACATTGCAATTTTTATACCTGCAAAATACGAAGTCAAATGCATAATAACACGAGCAAGTACGTAATTTTCGTTCCGTGCTCGTAATATTTAGAATTAAAAAAAATAACTAATTTCGTGTCGAAGGAAACAAAGACAAGACTAATTTGTGTACAGTGCTCGAACTATGGAATGGACGTTGCATTCAATATTAATGTTAAACATGCACATACGCAAGACGTGAATGTACGATCGAATCGTAAAAGCGAAAATTACCACGTCATTTTAACAAACATTTGCAGAAAAAACACCGAAGAAAGCCGTTGCTCCCAGTCGAAGCGATCGAGAAAATCCCACTGCATTTCCTGTCACATATTTGCGCAGTAGAAATCCTGTTGTCGGCAGGCGACTTTTTGTAATGCTTCGCCAGTATATCAAAAGAAGCTCTCCTACCGCGAAGAGGGTAAAAGAAAACAGGAAGAGAGAGAGAGTGGCAGAGAGAAATTCTATTACCTTTAAAACGACCTTCGTCGCAGCGTCTTCTCGCAAATTCAGCTCACGTATAACACAGAGACACTTCCAAATTTGCGCCTCTCCTTAGCATCCGAAAAGACGAAAAGCGCTCCCGTTCGTGTCGCCCGGAAATGAATTTACCGCGCGACTCCTCGAGGAGGGGCTGGACGAAGGAAACAGCTATTCGTCAACCGATCAATTAGAATTCGCGTTTGAAGAGGTCACGTACGCCACTTTATTGGAATCCCTAATTAGCCGTCTGTACTGTTTGCGAGTATCCGCGGGCGATACAACACACAAGTACAATTTTCAAGGCACGCAGGTCATTGAATCGCTGAATTCTCTTGATACGCTGTTGGCATCTCCACCGCCTCTTCTCCTTCTCTCTCTCCTTCTCTCTCTCTCTCTCTCTCTCTCTCTCTCTCTCTCTCTCTCTCTCTCTTATTATTCAACATAAAGTCTTTGACGTCATCTGATTGGAGTACGAGCTTGCACATTAGTTAATCTACTCTCTAGACTAAGCGCATTGATTTTTACAATTCATCTTGCACGCTGATTATTTCGGAGGCCGGACTTCCGTAGGACTGCTTGTGTTACACCTGCTATTAGCTAATGTGTCTCGTTATTAGAGAGCTTTACTTATTCACGACCGAATTATACAGGTGTTTATACGGTTCCCTATATTTACATAAATTATTGCGCAGTAGATAAATTAGAGTGTCTCCAACGCGGTATAATCATTGCGCTTGTAATATTTTAAATATTCCTCCAATTGAAATTGGTCGTTAAATATTCATTCTGATATTCGGAATTTGTACATTTTGATGTCAACTTTTAAGAATTCATAAACTTTTTCAAATCGTTTAATTTACAATTTAATCGTTAAGCTGCAAGCGCAACTGATAACACAAATCCAACTCTTTAATCGTAAGATTATTAATACCGGTTTACATATTTTACGATGTTCTTTACTTTAACAATTACGCCTTTTAACAATTTACAGTGATATATCAGCTACGAGGTTTCTTTTAAACGTTCCAAAGTATAAATAAAAACAAGAAGTATACATTTATTATAATCGTGTTAAAAATACTAGCATTTATTTGTAGATTTTTCATTTGGAATATGAATAAAAAAAATACAATATATTTTCCAACATCGATGTTCAGTCCTCAGCTCGTTCCTCTGTAATGAAACTTTCAAAATATTTCCAAAATTAATTTTATAAAGAATAATAAATTCTTAAGATGTAAGATATTAAGTTGAATATCAGAAATATCTGAATGAAGTAATCAAGATTTTAAATTAAGCTTTCAACGTAACCATTAATCAATATCTTAAAGTAGATACGACGATCTTTAATACTGTGAAAGTGTAAGAAATATGTAAAGTGCTTTTAATATGAGATATCGAAGAAAATATAAAATATTGAAAACTTGATTTTTGAGTTCTTGAAATGTACATTTTCGAGATATTTTCAAATATAAATTCATAAATTAATGACATATGTATTTAATATGATTTAACTCCTTTTACTCAATTTACTAATATTTAATGTAATTTAATATTTATCAAATTATTCTATTTCGTATAATTTTACGTTTAATGTATAAGCGCTAAAGTTCTTTCTTATATCGATTCACCTCTAGACGTCGGTGTTTATTTGAAAAACTCTTTCAGAATTCAACCTTCGAAATTCAAAATGATATCCAAAGTGATATTCAAATTGAATATCACTTCGATAAAAATAAAAACCAAAGTCATATAATATATAGATATTGAAAAAGAATTTGAAAACCCCTTGTAAGGTCATGTTTATCCTACAATCGTTATCGCGACTTTTTGCGTTAACCGTATAATAAAAAATTCTAAAGCATTTTTATTAGGTGAACAACAGTTGCGATCACTGAACGAACGTATAAAACATTTATGTAACGCGCGTAAATATTTTTCAAACAGGACCCAACAACTGAAACATCTATAAACCGTTATCGGATGCTTTCGTGTCAAATTTTTCTTTCAAGAGTCAATTGAATTTCTTTGCAAGTTATGAAAACAACGAACAAGAACAACTCCGACTATTTCTCGTGCTGATCATAGAAAATCCAGTGCACCCGAGTGCTCATTCGGCTCCCTTTGGACGATCGGAACATCTCTTTAAAATACTCCCTAATGGATTGAGCGCTCAAGAGAATGAAAAAGAGGGGAAAGGAGGAGGCGAAGCGTCAACAATGAAACTGACAACAACGACAAAAAGCCCCGCAAGAAATGAATAAACATGACGCGGCATCGATAATTTCCGTACGGGGTGGCAGAAACAGATTCGTATCGGATCGAGCGACGCGCCGCCCTTAATTGAAGGATCCACACAAGCGTAAAGACGTGAAAAGAGGATCGACAGACAGGAGTTGTCACAACATGCCGGACAGTCCGAGTCGTCGATTTCATTAGGCGTTTATCGGAGGACCGGAAATATTAAACCGTCCCCGCGAACCGCGCACGAGTGAAGCTGAGCGAACTCGATCGTTGATGACCCGAGAATTCAGCTGCGGAACCAGCGACTGTCCCAGCGAACTTTCCTTCGAATCAGCTGTGCACGTGTGTGCGAACGAGTAACCGCGCGGAAGGAAATGCTCGGGCTAAATCAAATGTATTTCGAAAGCCGTCGCCTGGGAATCGCACGCGGATTTCGACGAATATTACGTGGGCGTGGGTCGCGTTTTTTATGCTCGCTGACTTTTGCTCGACTTCCCGCTCGAATTCTGTTAAGTCGAGGTGAACATAACGAGATATTTTGTCCAGAAATGCCCGTGGAGAGCCTCGTGCGGCACGTTTCCAAGCACCCCTACGTGCCCATCTACCCCTATGTGCCAACTTCTGTATGCATGCGGTTCTACGAGGCTCAGCTGCTTAGATATGCATAACAACTTAATCGCGTGTAGCGATATTTATTTTCTGTGTCCGAGTGTCCAAAACCTGCTAAATATTCGGACGTGAACTGGCGTTACTTGGTTTGAGTGGAAATGAAAATATCGAAGCTGCTCATTGATGTAATTTTTGCACGTCGATATATAGACAACTTCGACAAGCAGTTAACCATGCGTTTCATAAAAATCCGATAAGTTTCGATTCTCAAAATTACCTATTTTATTTCCTATTGACATTACATTTATTGAATATATGCCAAGTTTCGTTGGAAGCTTCAACAATAAAAGTAAAGTGAAAGCTTGGACTTGATTGAAATAATGATTATTAACTAATTGACAGTGCGAACTTGGTATAAGTTCAAACATTAGATCTCTTATCAGAAAATTAATTGCAAAGCCAATTAATGGGTATTTCATCGCTAGTGATAATGTGGCTTAGCACTGTCTCGAAACTCATCAGTAATTACTTTTGATTGTTCGACATTCACAAATAAATTTATCGTTGATCGATTGGATTGCATGAAAATTACATGAAATTGCACGAAATTCGAAAAAAATATATTAGGAATCGTGAATTCCCTGAATAATTTTATTTCGAAATATTCTATGTCATTACTCTTCGATTATACATAATGTACAACTGGAGTTTTAATAAAATTCAATTCAATTCAATTCAATTCAAATTCAATCCATCGGAATAGTGTTTACTATCTTTCCATCAGTATAAAAATTATACTTATAATTTGCGGCTTTAACGAACAATTTTTCTTGAGCACAGCAATGAACTATTTTTAAAACTGCATTTGTAATGTCATTAATCAATTTTCTATACTAAATTCATAGAATAATTGAATGTAGAGTAATATTTTCTTGTGCCTGAGGAGCATCTAACATTAATTATTACTATGTCCAAGTCGGATTATGATTAATCAAATGGTATGCTAAAAGTTTAGATAAATAATAAGAACACTTGCATTATAGAGTGATCTTTCACTTTATTGAAGATAAAGGGGACGAGATTTAGATTTAAATTACTTCCTGCATAAAGAAAATTCACAGTTACAATTGACGCTAACGCAATTTAATTTACATGAAATTAATCATAAATTTATACATTGAATTTAATTATTTTAAGTGCGAGAAAAATTAGTAAAAAAAATTACACTGGTAAGTGAATTTTTTAAAAAAGTCATTGGTTCTTTCAATAACAAATAATTCCCCTATATTTAATTTATATATGTCAAAATCAGTAAAATATCTAAAAAAATATTATTGTAAATATAAATTTTTAAGAAGCTATGCGTCATCGATACTTTTGCTTTTTTAATCAGTAAATGTTATTAATAATTATAACTAAAATGCAAATTACATCAATATACAAAAAATAATGCGCATTAATAAAATTCATTGTTTTATTAAGTCCTTTTATTGACAAAGTGAAGGTATAAACGATGCCTATGTAAAGGATTTAATATCGTTACAAATGAAGCTTTATAATTAGAATTATATAGCTTCCAACTAAGTGAAGTGTGCTGAAAAATTTTCAATGTGAAATATGGTAAAATATATGGTAAAAAATATGTTCTGTGTGTAAAAAGAACTACGCGAATGAATTAAACGGACCAATAGATATGACAGCTACGAATGTATCTTTCTTCTGAAAGATTAAAAGTGCGACGTTTTCAAACAAAGGTTAACACACAAATTGTAATCGTTATTGCACCCTCGATTTCTAGTAGTGGTGTCGACAAATATCAGGAGAGATTAAAACATGTTTTACGCGTGTAAAGAGTTGATAAAATGTAAAATGATATTTGATTCAACTGACAATGACAATTCAAAATTTGAAGTGAAAATATTTATGTACGTACAAATGAGTAATTAATTGCATCATCTAAAATAATTAATTAAAGCTTTTGGCAGAAGAAATTTCAAATTAAAACGTATTGAAACTTAAACTACGATTGAATAGTTTTAATGTATATGTGATATTTAATATTATGACTAATAAGAGGAAAATTTAATTAAATTTAAATCATATTAATAAGGATAATTGTTGGAATGAAATTGGATTGATTTTAAACATACTTCTTCTGAACTTTACGTGGATTCCAAGTGAAATACATCAACATTGCAATACACATTAAAAGTAAATAATGAAGTAAAGATAAATAAGAAAATAATAAAAATACGTAAGCTAACCCATTAAAAAACAACTTTTGCGCGTATTCTTAAAAAAGATGTAAATTTGTAAGAATCCGTGGTACTCAATGGTCTAAAAATCTAAATAACGTGCATGACAAAAACACATTCCATTATTTCCAGAACGCAAAACGCTCGATGATGTCTCCCTTTATATTGCATTGAAAGAGCCATTAACCGCAAAAGTTCCCAAACGTTCTTCCGTGCCATCAATTTTGCACAAAATTACTTTTCCTCGCTTCTTCGCGCTCGGTACAATAATTGCGCTTGGAAAGAAACGAAAAATCGACATCAGGGAATAATATGAGTAAGAAAAAAGCAAAGAATAGATAAAGTTACGAAATAGTACCGAGACAATAAGCATAATGAAAAAGAGTCCGAAAAAAGATTTGAGAAGCGGAGCAATCAATGAGGTATTCGTTACGAGAACACATACAGACGTTCTGAATCACTGTACCGCGCTAAATAAAGTAGACGATGATCGCGATGGCGTCTTTCACTCAATAGAACGAAAAATCTCGCAGTTATTCGCGGGCATTTTTATTATGCTTTGTTTTTCTTTCTTCATCCCTTTTTAGAGCGAAGACAAAATAGACAAAAAGACGACGAACGTCAACGAGGATCAAAAGGCAAAATGTAGAGACGAGCTTTACGGCCTTGAAAGAAAGCGCAAGGAAAAATAGAGAAAATGAAGAATATAATCTCAATAGAAAGTAAATTTATTACATTATATGTTTGTTGTTCATATGTGCTTATTATCGAGTGAAAAAAATATGTTTACAAAAGGAAAAGGTCTGATTTGTTGCGATCCTTTTCGTGGAATTATTGCTCATCAGAAGTGGTTACAGTTGTTTCGAATAATTCATTTGTCCTTGATAAACGTTGTATTATCTTTTCTTAATTTGATTGCATTTTGTGGAAACTCCAATCAACAACAACATAATTTAATTTATTTCTATGACCCGTAAATTTGTAAAGTAAAATACAATAATGTCGAATAATACATTATAATAAAAACTATTTTCTCCTGTCAGTATAAAATAAATTTTCTTCATCAATGAGAACAAATTTTCCTTTTTACGTACATTAATAATTGATGTATAAAATTTTTTCGAATTAATGCCACACCTTTCATATTCACGAATGTAATACGGATATTGACTTTAATATTAGAAAGTTAATCGTTTTTCATAAAAAAATTTTTAAAAGTAGTTCTAAAATCTCATTTAATTAATAACGCAGCTCCTCCTTAAATCATAAAAATACAAAATTATTCCATCTACAGCAGACATATCGCGAATTCTAGAAATAAAAATAGTATACGTAAACGCAACATTTGTAACGATCTTTTTGAAATAATGCGAAAATGTTGTATAAAAGAAGTCCGCATAAAAGATAACAGCACTTATTATAAACACACACAATTAAGAGACAAAATTTTCAGCTTTTTTTAAATACGTTTCATTGATGAATTAATTTATACTTTTGTTAACGTATTGATTTTATTTTATTATTTTCACGAATTAATTTTTTTATTTTATAATATAATTTTGCAGACTTATAAATTATAACCAAAAGCTACGTATAGTATTTTCATATAGTATTTTCATTGTGAAGAATTGACTTACATTTAATTGTTCACAATTTTCGATTTTCTTGTTTTGATGTGTTTTAATAGAGTATTAAAATTTAACTGTTTTACAATGGAAAAAGAAGAGGCAAATACATGTTCAAATCGGCTTATATAACATTCGCAATCATTTTAGCTGAAAGACCTTGACTAATGATACATAATTACTAAGCATGAAAAACATAATATTCGAAAATTACAATAACAATTATCTGAATCATTTGTCCGTAATTATCTTAACAATAAAAATTATTGCTTTGTTGTCCGCGCTTCAACTGAATTTGTTTTAAATAAACACGTTCTGAAATTTAACTTACTTTAAATAATTAAGTAAGATGAACATCATTGAGTTTAATTTTAAAAATTATTTCCCAATCAAACGAAAATAATATAAATATATACGATGACGTGTAAATGTTTTTATAATATTTCATTGGAAGCAAGATTTTGCAATAATCCCAATTGAAATTAATAGTATTGATAAGTTTATTATTTATACAACTGCATATAAAAAATTTAATATACGTAGCAATTAAATACGGAATGTCAATGGAAAATACATCTTTCACACGGGGAAATTTTCTGAAATTTTACCGAATGCATTTCAACGATACCAAGCAAATTCTAACAAATTCCCAAAAATCATTGTTCATTCGGACATGACAGAATATACCGTAATTTTGGTTTTTACATTAAAATTTGTGCGTCGTTAGAAAGTAATGTTATTCACATCTATTATGATTTTCATTTTCATCTATTAGATAAATATTTTCTTCATTAGCATGAGATACCACGATGAAATTCCTAATAAGGAGCAATCGAACAATAGGACATAATTAACAATTTTCCTCATTGGTGAATGTGCGTGTAATTAATAATTATACTGTACTATTGTATAAGTAATTAAATTAAAATTAAAATTAAAATGAACTTTTCAGCGCAGACAAGCATTAGTTAGAATTCAAAACTTCTGAAGCCATTGACATTCCCGCCATTTAGGAGTCGAAGGGAATGTTTAACGGTCGCCGTGAAAAGTGCGGTTAATACTAGCGGCGCATTATTGTCCAGGTTACATATTTGTTCCCCCTGAAAAGGGTGGAATATTGTTCTGGGTGCCTTCGTGGCGGCTGTCGGTGAAATGGTTATGGTAGTAGACTATCGCTGAGGTAGCGGTGGAGTTCCTTTTCTTAATTTACACTTTCGAATAGAGCGGACTAATTTTCTTTTACTTCTTTTCTTATTTATTTATATTCTTCTCTTCTTCTCTTTGGGTGGTACCTGCAAAAATCTGCAGTTACACGTATTTTTCGTCAGCATAAGATGAAAAAGAGGTTACAAATCCAAGAAAGCCTTTATTATACACTGTAACGTTCGTTACATAAAGATAATTGTGCGTACCTATTACGCATATCAATGTTGCACATAAACCTAAATTGAAAAGCGAACGGATTGGTTGAGTTGGATTACTCCGTCTATTTATAATAGAAGTATTTCATTCGTGACGCAAATCAACAGAAATATAATAGTACATACGAGTATTGAACAGTTCCATGGGGTTATTATTACGTTATTATTCTACTTATGCGTATAATGGACCACGTAAGCCCCAATTTTTTCAAATGTTTTTATCAAACTTAAGGAGAATTTTCTTTATAAATTACTGCGTATTTTAATATTCAAGGTATGTAAAAATGAAATGAAATTTCATTTTTGAACGGATTATCACAGTCGTTATCTTTCACTGAATTTTCATGTTCAGTCTGTAAAAAAAATTTCTAATATTTAAACACACTGATTTTCTTCTAATTGTTTTCGGGTGTACAAATTTTCAAAAGACAATGTTCGCACCATCAAATGTATTAGTTCCGACGACATGGGTTATTACTCGGTGAATTTTTGATTTTTTTGTCAAGTTTTGAAATGTTTTTCTTTGCAGCCATTACATTTCCATTTAATCAACGTTTTTAATCGATAGTTATTTTTTTGCGAAATTTAATGATGTCTACTTCATTGGTGTGCGACGCCCATTGAAGTTCAAAGAAAGTTAGCTCGGCAATAAAATGTGATCGGTAATAAAATTTATGATCTTTATAAGCTTTAATTGTATTCCAGTAGGGGGAAAAATCCTACGTAACCTTGGCTGCGCTTACGTAAAGTACATAACTAATTTTTCACAACTATTAAAATACATTACGTTTCATTACGAATTCTCTATTCATTGTTATCGCGCATTCAAATCTTCATCTAGTGCACGTGGCCTGAAATATTTTGCCAAACGCGCCTAACGCAGTAGGCAGGATTGTAATTCGAGTAACCGCGCACTCCGCGCGGAAATTAATTCTAAATTTAACTGAACTTCAAGCCTCGTCGTCGCTCTCAAAACATCTGTTCCTCTACTTTATCTTACAAGTACTCTCATTCCACGGGCAACAGATACGTTAGTCATCATAAAAAGCGATTGAAGAGGCACGAGAGAAGCGGACGCGCACGCGAGAACGAGTCGGTAGTCGGGGAATAATGGAGGCATTGTCGGCATCGAATACATTGAGATCGTGGATTCACTGACACTGGCACGTCACGTCACGTCACGTCACGTCACGTCACGTTTCATCCGTCTGCCTCGTCCTTTTCTGTCTATCTACCTTTAAAGGTTGGCCCTCGGCTTTCGCGCGCCCCGGGAGGACGAGAGGACGAGAGGACGAGAGGATCCGATATTTCTCCTATTCTGACATTGACGAACGCACGGACTGAGACAGTTGACTGTAATTGGAATTCACCGGGTGAGGAGTGGGCGTTTTAAATTTTTATGAGTCGATCGAGGGTCCCGCGAAAGTCATTGTTCGGCCCCTGCCAGTGAGAAAGGTAACTTCGAATGTCGCCTTCGGACAAGTCGATGATTCGTCGCTCGTCTCCCGCGAGCATTTGAGCGAAAGCCTCGTGAGCTCGGTCTGTAAATTAGTAAATCTTCGAACGATGTGAGATAATTCGGGTGCTTGGCAGGATGGTGAGACAAATACGGAAGTCGGCGGCCGCGTCGAGTAAGAAACACGAGCGTCGTAAAGGTGAAAGTGGAGAACAACTCTCAACTGAGTTTTCCCGAGAGAATGACTTCGTTTCGAAGGTACTATTCGCACAAGTTAACGGAATTTTTCCAGTTCAACGTGACGTGCTGTTTATTCAAATTGAGATATGCTCGAAGTATATTTAATTATTTTATTCTCGCTCCGACTTCAACTCGGGTCGACTCGGGTCGAGCATTTAAAGTAATCTTGCACTTTCGGCGAGTAGTTCGATGCTCCTTACGTTCAAAATTGTTCTTTTCCGAGAGCTTCGTTCGTACGCGTATTAAATTAAGCCTAGTGCAGCGCTCGTTTAGTAAAATACGACTCACTGGTTATTCCTTTATGAATCAACGAAAATCTAGCAGAGAAAAGGTGATTCACGACTTTCGAACACCAACTCGCGTGATAAGCGTAAATTAATGTAAACAAATGGTACTATTCATCGCGCAACTATTTCTTAGGCTCGTTAAAACATCTCATACGATCATAGGTATACGTGTTTTTGTAATTAATGCTTATTTACCGAATGTACAATTACATATTTGAATCCATTCACCGCCAAGTACCAATGATTGTTTTATTCTGTTTTTAATGAAACAAATAGAGAGAAGTGACATCAACAGATGCATGGAAAGTCTTCTACTTTTCAGATTTAATTACAATTAGTTTATAAACTAATTATTTCTGAATATATGATTCTATCGATTTCATTTCTATTAACGAATAAAAGTTAACACGTTTTGTAAACTTATTAATTTAAATTTCCAATCTTGATAAACTCGTTTTAAAATCCATCTAAGTTAATTATCAAATCAAAATGTTTCTACGCGTATTTTAAATCCTCGTATAACTAATAATGATTTAAAATTCACATTAATTGGATACTACTTAAATAATTCATTAAAGCTTAATAGAATCCGAATTGCAACGTTTTTGCACGTATGTGTACATTTAGTGACAAAATTTCAGAAACTCTGTGTATTATAAAAGCCAATCACTTAAAGTATGGGAGGTTCCATATTTGATAGCTCTGTCTTTTAAATTTCAAAGAAGCATGATTTTTTCTTTTAAAACCTATAAACCAAAAATACATTAAATTGTTCAAATTACCTTTCAATATCTTATTTGAGCAAACGATCATTGCATTAGATATAAATAGAATCCTATCTCCTTATATCCCTCTCTTTCTCTTAGTCGGCCGATAACAGTGCATCAGCAATATCGTCAGCATAATTAATCATTAGTTCATTAGAGCACATAAACGCAGCTTAAAGAGATGTGACAGTATTCGCGTAACGGAAGCGATAACAACGATACCGGTATGCTGAAGAGCTCATAAGGTTTATGGTATGGACCACAGAAATCGTGCGTCATTGATGTAGGATGTAGGATAGGGATGGGAGCGAGATAATTACCCTAGTAAATCTTCAAAATTGCACGGGAATATAATGTACTTGGTTACATTGCCATAACTGTACTTTCTAACGCTTGCTCTTTCACTGTGAATGTAACCTTTTCTTTCTTTTTGTACATTTTGTTGCGCAATGCGAAATTATTCATTATATTGTTAATTTGGCTTGGACAATCGAAAGAGCTCATAAATAATTTTCTATGTTATAAATAATTTAACTAGAAATCTACTAAACGATTTCATTTACTATATAGACACTGGAGAAAAGATGATTCTTCGGTGCTAATTCGCTACTACTCTTATTATTTTATGTAGCCGAAAGTATTCCAAGATCTTCGTTTATAATTCTATTACTTTACGTAATTCAAGAGTATAATATGAATACCGATAATCCAAAAGA
Organism: Wiebesia pumilae; assembly: GCA_018907045.1. Classification (NCBI taxonomy): domain Eukaryota; kingdom Metazoa; phylum Arthropoda; class Insecta; order Hymenoptera; family Agaonidae; genus Wiebesia; species Wiebesia pumilae. Next base: position 6,161,828 of record JACCHZ010000022.1, read on the forward strand.
AAAGAAACATGTGTAGAAGAGCAAAACCAATAATAAATTATTAGTTTAAAGCAACGATTAGTTTATACATAAGGCATCCACAAAAATTTTTTAATTTTATAAGCTTGCAACTTGAACGAATCTCTGGCAGCTGATCAACGGATCTACGGATTTATATGGCTCAACGTGTACGTTTTTATAATATTCCAAATACCTAAAATAATTTTAAAAATTGCAAAACGTTTCTTTTCTACTTTATAATTTAGGAGCAAACAAAAATTTATACAAATTGAAGTGATACTTCAAGTCGAGCCTTTTATCAACGAACGTTCGATACAGTTTACTTAATTTCAGAATGCGATTTTACGTATTTTACCGTAAACCTCGCAAAGAAAAACGTCGCTGTGTATCTAAAGCAGTTCGTGATCATTTACAATGTGACTTAAATTACTTTGATACATTGAATTAGTTACCGATTATTCAATTTTCGTTGACATGAATATTTTGAAATTATTTCGAGTACATAACTGGCGTTTACGTGTATTCAAGTGAATTTAATATTATTCCGCATTTACAAGCATTTGCTCGCTACAAGTTCCAACAAATTATGACACAATTTCGATGATTTTCGCGTATATCTGACTGAAATCCAGCAACGGTATCCAATTTCGCGCGAAAAACATTAAACATTACGCATGTCTCAAACATTACATTTGAATGTGGCAGCTTCAAAGTCCTGTCCGATCAATTTCAATCCTTTATATGGTACTATAATAAAGATACTATTTTTCTGTTTGCATTTATTAAATTTCTGAATTTAAGGTTGAGTGCTGAATTTAAAATTATTGAATAATAATATGTATTATAAATTTATAAAAAATAATTAGATAAAAAGTTATGCGTTAAGTAAATGTTTTGAGTCGATATGAATTATAGAAAAAATATTGTAACAAATTGATAAAGATAACTTTTATTAATAATTAAGTTTCCAATAGAGAGTCGCTTTATTTATTGTTTAAATAAATGTGATAATCAATTTTAATGCTGATATTATTATTAGGCCCGTCGCTATAATTTATTTTATAGAAGAAGTTCAATTGAAACATTAAACTAATGTCGTTGATGTTGTCATCGCAATGAGTAAAAATGATAAGCGTATTTAGTTACAAGTACGTGTAACCGAAGGTCAAAATAGTTTTAAAATCCCGATAAATAGAAACGCATAGGTATACGTATACAGTGATTGTAATAACAGTGACGCTGCCCGTATTTCTGATTAATTAATCGTTTATACGCACGCTTGGAAGGTCGCACTAAGCCTTTCATTCTTCGATTTTACATACATAATAAAGAGGAAAACGAAAATGAACTAGACTCAAGATGTGATAGAAAGAGAAAAAGAGTAGTTGTATCTTGGAAAGCCATTGAAAATTTGCGTGTGTGATGATGTTAACACGAACAAGGTAAAATTCATTAGCGCAAATCACTGTCGTACTCATTGATCTTAGATAATCAAATGATAGATCAAAGCCTTTGCTTATCGAGGAAAATATAATGCAGTACTTTGTAATCCGTGAGGTAGAAGCGAGAAATCACTAGATTTTCAGCGATTTATGTAATTTCTATATCGGTTGCGCACACGCTTTACCACGATTAAACTGTGATTTCATGTTCTGTCTATTTCATGTTCCACGACTAATCAAAGTTATTTCTAGATAAATGCTAATTTCGCTGGACTAAATGAAATTTTATTTATAATTATTGAACGAGAAGCTGATCGAAGCTAATCATGATAAGTACACGAAGTGGTAGAAAGATAATGATGCTGACGATAATTATGCTTTTATCTTAATATTCTACGGCTCTTAATGCTAATAAAATTCACAATGATTGTATTTCTAAACAAATTTAGAATAATTGCACTGTAAAATATTCATTTCATTAAGACATTTCTACATCTCACATTATAACAGGCATGGATGTAAATTTTATTTCCAATTCCAAATCCGTTGCGGTAACTGCCGTCGTCGCTTCATAGACGACAATGACATTTGAACTCTCGAGTAAAACCGCACCAATTTATGTGTATTTTTGTTTGTAAATAAACGTTAATGGCTTGTTTGAGATCTATAAAACATAAAATATTACGAATATTACAAAAAATATTACAGAAAAGCTACTGAATGTAAGATAATCATTATCAAGAAAGTACTGTTCTTCGTCAACGCTATCCAGACATTTTTACTTCTTTAATTAAGTAGGATTCAAATGCAAATCTAATGCAAAAAAAAAAAACACAGATAAAAAACGATAAAAAAACGGCGTAGAGATCGTGAAATCGAAGTAACGAAAATGATCGATGTCTATCGCTAACAGTCCAGCAATTATCCGCATTAAATCGGATTTAGCCGTCCTCGACAAGCTCTCAGATTCATGCTCAAGTAGTTCGCGCTGTCGCTGGTCTTAATTCACGCCCGAGGGAGAAAGAGAATAAGCGTGAGAGAAATAACGGGGAGACGGGATGTCGCGTCAGACTCTGTTTTGCACACCGGAAGCAGTTGCGAGCGCGAGCAATTCTGGGACAAGGTGAGAGAGCGCGTCGATGATAAACCGAACTGCTGGCGAATCTCGTCATGGTCGATAATTTCGATCGGAGATGATTTCTGGCGGCAAATGGCCCGTGAAATCATGCTCGGAAATCGTCGGTCGATGTCGACTAAGAACCTCCTGAGCGCGTCGATCTCGTTTTTAGCTGGGAAATTCAGTTTCGCGGGCTTTTCGGTCACTTGCGTGCAATTTGCTTTTTAGCGAAAACTCCAAACGAATGGATCTGGCTTCGAATTTTCTCAGCTATGCTGATAGGCAAGATCGTGCGTATGAGAAACGGAAATCGAACGGAAAGGGATTGATTTAACTTATTTTACTTCGAGGATTCATTTGAGACTATTCGGAAATAAAGCTTACTCTTTCGGATGCAATAGTTAATTAATTCGATATAACATAAGGTTGAGAATAATATAAGGTTCAATAGTTACTATAAAATACAAGTGCGTATTTAGAGTATGGAAACGATATTTACCATAAATTATCACTCGTTTGTCATGCTTCTGAAAAATGTTTTAAAGAAACGCTTTCGTGTTTTGATTCGTGTATTAATAATCTGTTTTCTTTACGCAATCTTATAAATAAATTTAAAATACGATAAATAAGAAACTTGATTGATCCCGTGTCAGAATACTAAGCATACAAGAATTGTAACGTGAAAAAAAAAAAATTTCTTTTGCACAACATAATATAATTTACTGTGTTCAAACCAAGAATAGTATTTTATTTGAAAAAATTGTAATCCATTTAAATTGCCCAAGAATTAACAATTGCAAATAAATACTGGACCTACATTCTTAGTCCAAATTATCGACTGATCATGTTAATAAATATTTAAAAGCTATATTTTGTGTAATTTTCGTTTATATTATTAAGAGACTCACATTTTCATTGCGATAAAGAACACTTACGTTGCAAATTACAACACGAGAATAATTCTTAGTTTTCTAACCAATAACGCTAAAATGCTAATTTTTTCTTTAAAGTAAGAAAATCGTTTTCAAGTCCAAAAATGAATTCCAAGATAATTTACGAGTTGCGCAATTTTCATTTATTTTGTATTATTCTACATTATGCAGAAATGAGATCTATATACCCTTCAACATAGCTTAGAGGTTTCTGATAAAATAAATGCTTTGGTATAAATTAGACTAGTTCAAATAAATTATATTATTCCAAATACAATGCAAACATAATTAATCTAATAAATTATGTTATATTATTTAAATTGTATAATAATTTGAATCTGTTTTTTATTGTTATTTTTAAAAGATTAAGTGTAGTTATAAATCTTAAAGAATCAAACGTTTATCAGTATTGCAATGCAATATTTGACCTTAATTAATTTAAATTAATTAAGTCCTGAAATTCGCAATTAGAAATGCCTTTGTACAACTAAGGCTTTGTACAACTGTGCTCCTTCGCATACGCTCGAATAATGTAATAAAATAAATGACATATTGAAATAATTAATTATTCGACTATTTAATTGTAGCAAAAACAATTGATTATATATGTAATATTAAAAACTCACAGGAAAGATTGACTTGCTATCGGTATAAACTGCATGTAAATTAAAATGTGTCCCAACTAATACGTGCATTGCACAATCCCCGTTTAGTGAAGCCGGTATCGAGTACCTATTTAATTTATGTTAATTTAATTTCCTTTATTCAAGCATTAAATATCCTTATTTGTATATATTAACTTTCTAATATTTATAAATATTAACGCAACTTTAATTTGAAATAGATTGAATTAGTTTAAATTTTATTTTATATTATAAAGTTTTAAACTCTTTTAAAAGATCCCTGCATTACATTTGTACTTTAATTCTACTCAATTACTTTAGAATATCATAAAGTACTTATCAGAAGTAACATAACTAAGAAGTAAATACAACATGTAATAGTGGTATCTTAAGTAAAACTTTATTGAATGTTTACTGGACTGAGCAATACAAAATACAACAGATTTCATCCAGAATTCTTCAGTGTTAACGCATGATGTAACTCTCTATCGATGTAAAAAGCTCTCTGATAAAAGGAAATGGAGGATGAAAAGAAAAATCCGTTAAGATAGAAAGGGACGAAAAAATAGCTGTAAATTGCTTCCGTTATGCAAGCGGCGCATCGCCTCTCTTTTGTGCCTTCATCTTATATATATATGACCTCTTTTCCCTTTCCCTTTCTTCGTCTTTTGCAGCGCAATTATCATCAATATTGGATTATTCCAAAAATTTAACTTCCGTAAGACTCTTCTTTCGTTTCGCGAAAACGACCGTTCAACCTGGTTGATGCTCGCTCACTTTCATTTTTCTTTTTTTATTTGCCTCTCGTTCATAATGTACCTCAAAGGCAAGTTAATTGAATACTAATCTTGATTACCAGCGAAAATGTTAGTTCACTTTAAAGCTTAATTATTACTTTTCAGATAAAGACCGCAAGCTACATTTTCACATTGATTTTCTACGATTGATTGCGAAAAATTTACCACTTTCTTAGTGTAATTTTAAAGACAATTATCGTTTAATAATACAAGCTTTATATAATAACAGTTGTCGACATTTTTTCAAGCATAAAGCAGACTCGACGTTTTAAATTGAATAATGAAAGAAATAATTTTTTACAATAATATGAGCAAGGGTGAATAGTATAAAAGTATCATACTGTGTATTTCATATATTGAATTTCATCATTCATCGAGTTAAATTATAATCATATATGTATAATAAACAATAACTCGTATGTTTCTTTAAGAAGTACAGGCAAAGGAAATAAATATTTCATGAATTCGATTGCGTAATTACTCGCCTAAGAGATGGGTAATGTAATTTCAGTTGTACGAATGCAATGTTCGCCTATTCTTATAAAACACAACATTCATTTAAAAGACGTTCAAAAATGTATTGAAAATAATCTCGTGTGTAAAGTAAACCTTAAACGGAAAAACTTTGAGAAAAACTATATTATCATCCCTCGGTATATTAGTTTCGATATTAATTATTCTATAATTAATATTATTTATATACATAGCTAATTTATCAATTAGTGTGTATACTACGTTGATTTATCTATTTGGAATAAAATTAATTTACATGTATATTCATTTGGGAAAATATGCATGTATGAATATAGCACATATACTGATTTACACAATTTATAACAATATGAAGGTATCGATCTTCATTAGTTTGAAAACTTCATCATTTGATATTCTCTGCTTTATTACAATTTTTAATACAATTTAATACAATTGTAAAGTAAGAAATTTACATGTAATAATTAATTAGACGAAGTATACTTTAATTTTAATACGTCCTAAGTATTGAATCAAAAAGATGACGAATGATAATTTAAAATTGTAAGACAAACGTAAATTAAAAGCCACCAATCGTTAGAAATTCACTACATGTCATTTATTACTCGTTTCTAAAATCACATAATTTCAAGCTTACGTTTTTTAATAATAAATTAAAGTTATTTCAGAAGGTTATTACAAAACACGATCCACATTAATATCCACCTTCGAATAATTGTCAGCTTTTATTTATTTTAAAAATATTTACACAAGTTGAGTTATTCCACCTCTTCGTCTATTTTAATTATCGTCATTTTTTCATAAATTTGACATGTTGGCTCGGGTTTTATTGCAATAAGTTTATATAACGTAATGATATTGCGGTATTGTCGGACACTATAAAACGTACTTAATCTTCGGCTATTAACGTTGATTATAGAAAGAAAATGCCTTCCGTCTGGCATGAAATAATCCTTTTCACGCATATCCAGGATCATTTGAATTGCCGATGTCGAGCACGTATTTATCGAGCGTACCACGATCCAAAAACTCGAGGAAGGAGACGTGCTTCCACATCCCTCCGAGTACCAAAAAGCCCAAAAGCATCGTGTAAAATGCCTTAACAACGAGAAAGCAACTTTCCATTCTGCCTCCATTCTGCCTCCATTCTGTCTCCATCGCGTAATAGCAAATAAAAATAAATAGGAAACAAGAAGGACCGAGAAAGTTCTTCACGCTTGATACGAAGAAGACTGCTATAGGCATTCCTGAAATGCCGAACAGCAGCACAAGCGTAAAAATAAAAATAAAAGTCGAGACGTTGCCGAATGCACGTATATAAAACTGAAGATATGTACGTGTCTCGCTCTCTCCCTCTCTTTATACACGTATACATCGATCGTAGCGACGCGTGCATCGCTTTCTCTCATTTTCGCCCGCATGTCGGCATGTCGACACTTGCACCAGGAAAGGAAATCCGCGCGATGCACTTTGACGAGCCAAGTTGCCGCCTCTGCACACCGTAAGCGGCTTTTAACCCCGTTATCACTGGCTCGCGCGCTTTACGGGTTATACGTGGTTCGGGGCGGGGGGTGGGTGTGTGTGTGTGTGTGTGCGTGTGTGGAAGGCGCGTGATTTTTATGCGCCCCCAAAAACCGCGAGGCGAAGGTGGATGATGCCGCGCGTATTTACAGGCGTTACGAACCAACGACTCTTGCGTGCTTTTACGCCGGGATAATGAAGGGAAGTACTTGCTGAGTTAGATAAATGTGCCTAGACCTCGGCTCGGAGGATCCGCTCTGTATTTCAGCCGGATTTTCCTTTTAAACTCGTGGAATGTTGTTAGAAGACTCGAGTGACATCGTCACTGTAATTATGATATGTTATATTTTTATACAGAAACTCGAGTGGAGAAATTTCGATGGAAACAATCGTAGTCGAAACAATGCTACGCGAATAATGAACTGTTTGAGTTGAGCAATAACACGAGTTTCATTTTCATTCAAAGGGCGCACTTAAATTCTGGAACACGGATTTTCGCAACGTTATAATTTAACAATTTTTAGTCGGTAATATTAAAGGCAATAATAACAAAGTCCAATAAATGTTTCTGGAAGTTTAAAAAATTCAACGTTAAAAGGAAAAATACCAAAGTTATTAAAGCAAAGTTATTATTTTTACACGCGAAGTATATTAGAAATCAACATATATCGTTCATTGTAACGGTGTAATAAATTTAATTGGAACTATTTATGATCTTTAAAAGAAGTCATCGTAAAAGGCTGAATATTAATGTCAATTCGAGTACAAGCTCATGAAATTATCAACTGTTTCATAAAACTTTATTTCTTATAATTCAAATAATTTCATACTCAAAAGAAATTTGTTTAATAAAATAAAAATTAAAGTAAACTCAAGTTCCCCTTTATAATTCGATCAAATTCAAATTGCCATTCACAAAAAAACAAATAAGTCTTCTGATCATTTGAGCACTTACTACAAATATTATTACCTTTGTGATTATTATTATTTGAAATTAATTATAAATAGTCACGCTTTAAATATAAATGTTATTCGTTTGTCCAGAATGAAATTAATAAGCAAACCACTGTTGTGCTGATTTTGTCTTTGATATTCAATGCACACGAATACTCTATGCATAAAATTATATCATCGGTACGCGATATTGAAAAATTGTGTCTTGTTATATTTTATTTAATACCTTCCCATAGGCTATTTATAAACTCCCTGATACGATTTGTCACATAATGTAACAGATAGCTCGTACCTTTAATAATTAATAATTTATATGTATCTTAATAGATATATTGATGATAATTATATACTTTCTACACCTTTAATACGTAATATCAAATGTGGCAATAGTCATAAATAATGCCGTTAATCACCCTCGCGTTACTGCAAATTAAACACAAATCTCAAATAACCAATATACTTTTCTGTCACAAGGGAATTTTTTTGCTTGCACAAAATTACGAAAAATTAACTGAACCTAATTGATGATACTGAACGCTGGTACACTACGGTCACATCTCTATGTGGGAGTATAAAGTTATTGAAATGATATTCAAATGACAGTTGCTTAATAGTCTTTGTAATTAATTTTGTGACTTCGGCTTCGATATATAAATCCAGTGGTTAACAATTCTCACAATATTAAGTGTACGCAAACATCTAGGCATTTCATTCGGGATAATTTGATTTAAACTAGAACTTTTTATAAAGCAGTTTTCTTTCGAAGGAAAGTCCTAAATATACTTTCGTAAACGTTTCTTAATATTTCATATAATTATATTATGCATATTTGATATTTAATTATTCCCCGGATGCAGATATCATATGCTTCGACAGACTTTAGCAAGTCGTGAATTTCCCGGTGCATTTTTATGATTAATTCAAATTTTCTTTGTCATATATTGTTGCGTTCGCAATACTTCAAATTGCATGAATTCGGCGAACTGAATGGAGTCATAAAATAGAATAAATAATGCTGCTTACTTTTTATGTATAGCAATGCTTGGTATGAACATATTCGATTTACGTTTTACGTAAATCTATTGGCATTATTAAAGTATTAATATCGACGAAGTAGTAGTCATTATTTATGAAACCGTCATTACCTTTATAACCGCAGATTAAATTAAATTATTGATCAAATTTTTTCACACTCACTTGATGATGGAATGAACGATATTTATTAGTAAGAGAGAAAGAAAAAATTGATTTGTTTCAACTCGTTTATTTCATTCTTCTTTAAATTATTAAATTAAAGTTGATTATGTGTATGATATCATTGAAATGACATTCAAAATTTTAAAAATTTAGAAACGCCAGATTAAGCAATTTCAAGCTTTATAATTAAATTTTCATAACACTCCTGATAGTCGCCGAAATATTATTATGCATTTTGAAATTTTAAATGTTGCGTCTAATAAAAAGTCGCCTATTTGAGAAAAAAGTTAAAAGAACACGGCATATTATGCATTAAACGAAATCTCGTAATAAAACCTTTTTACGAAATTAGTTATTACTACTTTCAAAATAATTTTAAAACTTCGTAGATACACATTTGAAATAGCAAATTATTTTACCAATTAAAAATAATCGATGTGTGTATTTTGTAGCTCCCACAATAGTCATCCGAATACTAGATTTCACATTGATTCACAAAAATAATCGTTGTGAATTAATACGAAATATTACAGTAGCCAACGTAGTTACACGAACTAACAAAATAAAAGCTCTACTTTTACAATAGATCATACCGTAGATGAAGCTCTTTAAAATGAAAATAACTTCATGCTAAGTATACTAAGGTTTAATGTAGAAATATAATGTTTATTCGAATTATTGTATCTTTCTGTAAACATACAATCTTAGTTAAAATTTCAATTACATTTACAATGAAATCCATCTATCCCTGTTAATATGTATGTCAAAAATTAATTCATTAAAATATTTCCATGTTTTGAAAAAAAATATTTTCCAAAAGACAATTATCACTTCAATTTGTAATGCAGATAACAACAAAAACATTAATCCAACTATCAAGGAAAAGTAGTTAATCTCGTTTTTGTAAATGTAAAGAATAGAGCTTTAAGCATTACGAAAATATTATTTAAAAAAGAAAGAAACGTCGGAATACGTCCCAGCGTTACTCAGGAGGATTAATGCTTTTCAACGATGGTCAAACAAAAGAAACTTGAAGCATACCAGATTTAAAAATTTAAACTACCTATTTATTAGTATTTTATGGAACCTTTAATTATATGTCTTGTTCGCTTGGATTTTACCAAAGTAGCATTCGTTGAAGGAAAGAATATAATAGTATGTAAATGCCGTTGTTTTATTAAATATTTTCGTATTAAATAAAAGTTTTGATTTCTCATATTTATCGTTGATTTGGCCGTCACGTTTTGCCGATTTTCCTTTCATTTCTCAATCACGAGCTATTTTCCTCCGCTGCTTCCAAAACATATGTCCGCATAGAAAGTAGATTTCCCGTTTTATTGAATTAAATTGGAATCTGTGCCAAGCCCCTCGAACGAATAAGTGCACAGACAGACGCAATTGCTTCGACGTTAGTGCACCAGGAGGCACTCAAAAGTGCATACCTCGGGCTGCATCCCATTCATTTGCGCGGGAGAAACAAGCAAAATGAATGGTAAGCCTTCGGTGGCGCGTCTACCTATTCGAAAAGGGTCACGAAGTGCGATTGCGCAGATACCCGTAAGAGCTACAAGATCCTTCTCGTTAGTTTCGAAGCTGCATTTTCATTGCACGAGCTTCATTGACTATTAAGTCCTTCTGATGAGAATTTGGGATCGTCGTTTGAAGGACAGAAATGCACAGGGACTTGGAAACTTCGTGAATTCGGGCGGTTACACGCGACCACGGGCTTCGATGATAAAATAAAGCGTCACAGAATTAAAACGCGGTTAGATCATCCAAGTCCTCTAAACTACCAAGCACCAATCGACATTTAACGGGCATTCGGAGATAAAGCAGATTGGGCGCGTCTCGGCAACGTAATTCACGTTAAGGAGCGTTCGCATGGATACTAGGCGAGATAACAATGACCACCACTGGACGACGGTGCTTTTATTCAAAGTGTGTACACAACGAGTGCAGTCGGAGGTGCGCGTTATAAAAGCAGATTGAACGGAGCCTAGTGGTAGCCATTCTTCCCACATGGAATACGCTATTGACACCGATGTTACGGTAACCACTCGCTTGCGAATTCAAACCTTTCGAGTGACGACGCGATCCAGATACGCTTCCGAGAATTCAGAAACAACCTTCTATTGAGCCTTCATTTTATCGAATGGTTCCACTCGTTTCACTAATGCTCGCTACCGCGAATTTCTAAGATTAACCGAATTTCCCAGTTGAGAGAGTAAAGTGTCCAAGTTTGAGCCGAAGTTACAACATCGACCGTCCAAGTCTGGAAATAATCACAAGCTGTTCCTATTATGCTCCAAAATCCCAAAAAATACCCTTCAATTCCCTTCCAGGAAATTAATTAACGACATCAGATACTAAGAAGGAATCGAAATTCAATTATTTGTACGGATGATTTAAAGAACTGATCGAATAGACATGAAACGTAAAACTTTGCTGTCTCGTTTTAATTTTCTTTGCTTTTATTCTGTAGTTGCTACTGGAGCGGTAAACCTAAATCCTTTTTCAAATTTAAAAATGTTCGGGTAAACGTTGACGTCGCGAAACTCGATATTCCCATAAAACTAGTAAACAGTTTTTAAAATAAAATTTCTAACGAAAACACTTTACATAAAATCATTTCGAAAAAAAGCGTCGATTATCTTACAACGATTGAAAATTTAATATTAAATTTAATATGCTGAATAAGTTTGAATGCAACTGAATCCTGTAAAGGACATTACTCGTTCAAAAGATTTTTATTTTACAATGGAACGCAAATTGGAATAAAATTTTAAAAAATTAAATCACTGTTGCAACAGACACCTATAATTGTTCTAAGGTTTGCTCAGAATACAAGATGATTCATCTTGGTAATCCTAATCTAAGGGCAACTTTAATTAATTTACAACAACTAATATTTTTATTACCTTAAATGTATTTCGTATTATTCGGAAGTTTGTGTATTGCATTCGCAATAGATTAAATACATGCACATCTATTATGCGTGTATTAGTCTACGTTCGTAAATAGACCGAAGTGATTGAGATAATCAATCATTCTACATTTGAAAAAACGATAGTACACTTTTTGAACAAAATTGAACACCAGAGTTAGCGTCTAATTAAAATTTCCATAGTAAATTATCGAATAAAAATTTATTTAAAAAAAATACGTAGGATATTAATAAATAAATACAATTATACGAGGCTAACTAAAAAAAACAGAAATACATGTCGATAGCAGAATTGGAAAATTACCGTTCACAAAACCATTGGGATTCCAAGCTCAACCCCCTAACAACTAAAGCAACCTCCAAAATAATTTTTATCCGTTAAAAATGCGTAACGGTAGCGTAAAATAATGCAAATGCATTAAATTCAACCTTTGTTATATTTTATTTCTGATTTTTTATAACTCGATAACTGAAAAAACTTTTGAATCCTTTAAATACCATAATATAAAAAAATTTTATTATATACACTCGATAATACAACATTTTATACTTTGAAAATACGTCTAATGACGTTATAAAATAAATTTAGGAATCGGGAGAGATGTACAAAAGAATTTATTCATCTATTTGCTCTAAATACTAGTTTACTCGAAATAAACCTATAAATTTCAGATGAACTTTGAGTACTCAAAAGAAAATTCAATATTTTCACGTAAACACTGTAAATCACACACACATACACACGCAATTGTCTCCTGTTGAACAAACCTGAATATACAAAAATTTAATTCTCTCCATTACAAAGAAATTTTTCAATTTAAGTTTTATATTTTGTTCTCATTTTTTAAAGGCACTAATTTTTTAAAATAATTACATAAGAATAGTAACTTTTTATTCCTGGAGTAATAATAAAACTTTTGAATTTTTTTTATATTATTTTATAAAGCATCTCTTTTATAATAAATTTATAAAATTTTCTACGCTCGCTATTTTCGTAAATTTTATCTGTAATATTTCTATTTTAAGTCAATTTTATTGATAAATCTGAAAAGTTAGTTATTGCGTTCTATTACTGAATCTACATTTAGATTTCCATTTTTTCGAATTTTGAAATAGAAATCGAAAAATTATTAACAATTGAATTTCTGTATTTGAAAAAACAAATATCCTGAAAGAAGTAATTACGTACGTTAATTATGTATTAATTTTTTTCATCTTTAATTTACGATTCCAACAAATTTTACGGAAAAATTATCAAATCTATCACTTTTTATATACAACTAAATCGTAGCATTTAATTAGCAAGTCAAACTTTGTATATCTAATCCAATTATTTATAAATTTTACAAAAATATACATTTATACTAACAAGAATAAGTACAAAGTATATGCACTTCTTTCGACTATGCACTTTTATTTCGATTATTAATCTGAACTTTTTTATTTCTAAATTATCAAGTGTAAGTATAGTTTATATTTTATGTGCATTCGTTTAAATTTGTTAGTCTATTAAAAATTCCAGAAGATATTATATAATAAAAAATTACTTATTCTTCGGCAAGAAAAGGATGTTGTAAAAGATTAAACTTTTCAAAGAAATACGAGTTCATATTTCTGAATAACTGAAACATCTCGCTACACATATTAAACAGAATAAAAGAAACTTTTATTCCTTAATATCGCTAAATTACAGGTTGAGTATCGCTTGTAAAATGTTCAAAATTTATAAAAATATATTATCTATAGTTTTCAAAAAAGTAAATTTTTTTTCATTTTTACCAAATATTTTAGAAAATTATTGAAATATTGATCAGTAAATAATACATTGGTATTTACAAATATTAAATCTTTAAAAATTAATTTATTAATGGGTATACATGAATTTGAATCATAAACAACAATTTATTTCCTTTAAATCCACAACATTAGTTTAAAGTCATTACTGTAAAACGATCTTTTATAAACATTGTTATTAGCGATTATTAGCAATGTGAATATAATACTAAGCACAATTCATAAAGAAATGTATTTATTGTGCTCACTGAAAGCAATAATAGAACACCATTCATTGCTATTTATTGTAATAATTTACGCACACATCTGCATTGAATTTGTAAAATAAATTTACTGTAAACATTTCAATAGCAATAATGGTGATTTTTTTTTCATAAAAATAGAAAAAATGATATACTTATATAATTGAATGCATCAAAATGTTTTTCTTAATCAACTGCTAAAATATACGCAACAAATCATAGAATAATCACTCTTGTTGAAATATCCTTTTACAAAATTCCTAGTGGTAATACCAATCTAATTTTGCATTTCTAATTTTTCGATTATTAAGTCAAGATACTTAAAGTTAGGCGTTCATAGAATTAAGTAAACAATTACCAATTTTTAAGCAGTGTTCAAACAAACAGGAATAAAAACATTTAAAGATACTTAAAGATATTATAGCTAATAACTTTGATTAAAATGAAATTTAGCACATTTACTATAAAAATACGAAAACTTAGATTTTCAATGAATTTCATTAAAAGTTCTTTCTTTTTATGCAACCTTATACGTAAAGTAATCGATATTTTATACCAAAGAATAATGATAAAATATAAAAGGTTGATTAGACGTTATCGTAGTGTAGAAGATGATGAAAGAAATTCTTTCCTATAACAAGTAGAAGTTCCTAACAAGGACCTCATCTTGATACAAAGGAAATCAGTATTCATTTTTGAATGTTGAATTAACTTCTATCAACTTGTATTCTTTGTATGATTTTACAGTTTGGAATCTCTTACGTTTCTGTGTAGTAAAATTAAACGTACCGATTGTGTATATAAATGCAGAATGTAACGCCTAGGTGCGCGTATTTGTTAATCCGTGCCTGTAACCAAATAAAGATAAAACAACGCTTTTAATAAAATTACAAAACAACATCTATATAATTATAATATTTATAATAATATCTATATAAAAGGGAATGAAAAGATAGCGAATCTCAATGGCACTAATGACTTATGATGCGATACGATAATTCATAATGGGCTCTTTTTATTATAAGTCATGATTCCGTTTCTTTTATTTCTCTGCTTCGTAGCTTTATCAAGTTTTGTATTTTTCGATTCAGAAATTATACTTTACTCCGATCTACTTTAACTTTATCTTACTCGCGACGAAATATTGACTAGCAACGAGAAGCTAAAACGTACGTCGATAAAAGGTTAATCGACGGAACTTAAATTTTCGGTCGTAATAAATTAAAGTTAATAAAGTACCAGAATATAAACCTATTTATTGTACTAAAAACTATTATTCGTTGCTCGCTGTAAGTTGAATAAATCTATTTTTAAAAAATGCCCTGTCATTCAAAGTTGCATTAATACGACAAAGGATATTATTATAGACATTTCAAAAAAGACAGAAACATTGAATGCCTTCTTTTACAAACTGACTCACAAGAGTGTACTTTAAAAATGTACTATCTTAGATAAGTTTTAAGCGAGTAAAAGTTCTCTATACAAATTCACGCTTTTACGTTCAATGCTTTAAACATAATATTTCTAACGGGAATTGAAAAAATTAAACAGTGATTTACTTACAAAATTTAGAAAACGCATTTTTTATTGGCTAATATGACAAAAATTGTAGCAATCAATATATTGGCAAAACATTTATTATACGATAACCTTGTTATCGCTTCAATGCTAGGAACAATAAATATAATGTAAAAACCAAATGACTGCTAAAATATTGACATTGTATTTTCAAATCGTTTCATAATGTGCCTACAACAATATTATAGCTCCACATAATATCGGCAGAATCTATAAAACATCATCGAACGAAGGTGATGCATTTCATATTACTCGTAAAATCAACCATAAATCGGTTTTAACGCACGATAAGTCATTGCTTAAAATCTATCATAATCTTGGAGTTATATGTAAATATTTTATGAAAGATATTTAGGTATGTTTAGAAAATAGATGTATTTAAAATAGTTACATAAATTAATAACTCGAACTATCCTGAATTAACATACTGAAATGATTAACCCTTGAACTAATTATATATCACATGAATATATAATTAAGCACGTAACTGATTATTCTTATTGAAATATATTTCGAATAAATGAATTGCTTGTATTTCATTTATAATAATTCATTTAAAATAATTAATTAGACTTTTATAAGAGACGCATAAAATGCACAGGCTTTGTGTACAGCTTTTAAAAATAAGTAGCTGCAACCATCGCAATATTTATATTTAAAATTCGTTTACTTAAATTACCAATAAATTTTCATTCGAAATATCACGAAAATTAAGCTAATTTTTAGATGACTGCTAGTCATCTAAAATATTGTATTGCCAATGTTAGTAGAATCTTGAAATTATAAAATCCATTTTAGGTACAAGCATGTCACGTCATCTTACAGTTTTTTATTCTTAAGACTTAAAACAAATAGAAAATTTATAATTTTACAAAAGCTAACTAAAAAAATTACGTGCTTACTAAAAAGTTATATTTTAAATTTTAAAACTATTTCAAGCATTACGTAAATATATTTCAAGTATTTGAAAAATGTCATTGTCTCAGAAGCATATCAAGTATATAGTATGTAGTTACGTAAATTATTTCTACTTTCAAATTCTCTTTTCACAAAGGATATATATTAGACTCGTTCCAAAAATTAACACTTCTTCACGATTAGTAAGGATAAAAATTAGATTTACTCAAGTTGGTTTAAACGCGTAAACGTCCATCAATTTTACCACTACAGTATATTATTGTATGATAATGATAATAATAATAATTATTATTATTATTATCATTAGTTCGTAATTATTTAGTTTTACTTTCAACGATCTGCAAGAATATTGTATCGCACCGTCATAGAAATACACTAGATAAATAAGATAATATAAATTTTGCCTGTTTGACGAGTACGAGAAATAAATATCTGGAATGCTTATCGATCGAAAATCTTGTATAAACGATATAATATATGACTCCTTCTCTTCATCCAACAAAATACGCAGTTTTATACACGCGTACGTATATACATGTATAAATTCGTAAATGTCAAATCTCGGTCATACCTTACTATCTATTTGTTTTATTCTCTCTATTCCAACTCTTTCGCTCTTTCGCTCTTCTGCTCTCTCTCTCTCTCTCTCTCTCTCTCTCTCTCTCTCTCTCTCACTCGCTCTATTCTTCATGTCCACATGTGCAGGCAGAAAAGAACAAAGAGCCGGTGCCTCGGCGTTCGCTCTTTCCCGCCAGAGCCGCACTCGTGACTGCCAATATCGCCTCGGCTCTCATACACAGAGAGGAAGGAGAGGTTGGCAGGGTGGACGGGTGAATGGCCCAGTTGTAGACACTTTATATCGACGTCTCGTCAAGGCTTTAAACTCGCCACCACCACCGCCTCTGCTGCTGCTGCTGCTGCTGCTGCTGCTAAGACGACGATGAAGAGCCGAGAAGTGAGGGTTGCTCGCTATCTGTTTTTGAAGCTGAAATTTAAGCGGCAAGTCGGTGGAGGGTGATTACGCTCCTGGCAAGCTGTTCCACACGCTCCCTTGGAATTCAAACACCCTGTCTTAGAGGATGAACAGCTATACCACTTTCAACGAATTTCACGTAATTCGCTCTTGACTTGCTCAGCTCTCTTCATGCTTGCCCGTTGTTGCTTTCATTGTGTCCTTTCGTATCTCCATTTCTCTCTATCTTTCTCGCGCTTCAGACTGAGACGATGAGCCAAGAGAAAGATTAAACGCATTACTTTGTACGGAGATGGCGACGCTAAACCTTCACGATTATGCTTTAAGTAAAACCTCGGCTTCCGGCATTTCGTTTCCTAATCTTTTTGTCTATTATCTCTTGTCTACGCTCGATTCGATGTACAATCTTTTAGAACATTTCAAATAGCAATCTATCTACCGTCTTATACGTCTTAATATTTTTAAAATTTTTACATTTACTTTTTAAACTCTTTTCGAATTTTACATTTTTCCAATCTTCACGCGTATTACGTAGGACATATCGACATTCCGTCTGTATACGTATGACATTTAAATTCCATGCCCAATTTTTAATGAGTTATTCGTCGTTAGCGATTTAAATATTTTACTAATCGATCTTACTTTTGAAAAGTCTATTGAATTAGACCGAGAATTAACTCGCCCTTTAATTATATATTTAAACGTAACGAAAAGGTTCATCAAGCAATGCGTTAATTATTAACGTATCAAACATTTTTTTTCAATGATAATTATCTCGCAGGACTGTAATAGAAGTTTGTCATTTTATTCTTGTTTTATCCACGCGTCATACTGTGGTATAATTGTAAACTTCATAAATAATAGTCAGCGATCTGAAGCTCATTTTGGGAAAACACATAAGTATTCTTAAAAACACGCATGCTTAGCTTGTCGATTAATACAAGCAAATACATTGAAAAATGAATGCACTTTCGTAAAAAATATCGAAAGGAGAGAAAATGTAGCAGGATATTCGTAACATTTTACAGTAACTGTTATACCTACGCGTTATTCTATGCGCTTAAAAGTGCCTAACAATGTCATTGCTGTGTTATCATACTGACCCATAAATTTCAAATAAGATATATTATACAATCTTAATCGCCGTTCCCATAATCACAAATAAGTAGAATAAAAGAAATTTTAATCATCGTGTATTCCAAAACAAAATTAAGTTATTTTTCTTCCAAGTATACGCTATCGTGCAACAACAGACAACATAAATAAGATTGTAATTCTATTATCACAAATTGACCTGCGTTTAAAATAAAATTTTAATACGTGAATATTTATCAAATCGCAGTAAGTAACATTATTTTAAAATGACAAAATTGTGATTATAAATTCGATTTCATATACATTATATGCCTTATTGAAAACATCCGTCATTTCTGTTACCTTGAAAAGTCACGTTTAAAAGATATAATTTGACTCTTGTGTTCGCATGGAAAATGTGAACAATTTGTAATTCAACGAAATTGTGGATAAAATTAAACAAGGGATGTAATTGTGTATTTAAATACGAAATTCGGAATTAATGACAAATATATTTCATTTTGAAACTTCATTTGAAAAGTAATAGATTAGATTTAAGAATGAAAAACATGAAAAATAAATTGTTCAAAATAAGTTTCTTATTAAAGAGAAATAATATGAAATTTTCAATTAAATCTCTGGTACAAGTAGAAGACACTCGCTTTCAAGGAACATTGAAACCAAAAGAACCTGTAGCTGCGCTACTTAATCAGAATATATAAAACAATATACGTTTCAAAGAATAAAAGACGTAAACTTTTGATAAACACACGTAAAGCACATTTTTAATGAAAACATTAGCGCAAGCTGATTTTTATTAAATTACTATAAATTTTGACGCAGTAAAGTGTTTTTATAAAATCAAATAACCATATGTGACGCATAAGTAAATACATTCGTAAAAAAAGCTTATTTACTCTATGTTTATGCCGTCATATGTTATAACGTACTCCTATACAAATATCCGAATGTGATATCGGCTGAAATGAATAAAATTTACGCGTCATTTTCACGAATATGTATTTCCGAACTGCAACGTAGAAAAATATTTACTGTTTAATCACCGTTAAATGAAACTCTAGCTGCCTTTGCCATGATTATTTTGTAAAACAAAATAATTGTATACCAATTACAGGCATTATGCGATATCCCAGTAATTAATAAAAACATAAAATCTGTGGGAAAAGCAATATTCCGCTAACGATAATATTCCGGAAACCATTTTTTACAGCAATAAAGAAACAATTGTAGTACTTCAAAATGTCGATCACACACGCAAGGCTAATAAAATTAATTTCCTTTCTCCACGACTGCATGTAATTGTTTGCATTGGTAGCACTGGTAGCACTGGTAGCAGGTGTTACATAACTTTTTATGGAGTTTCGTTGGACAAGATGAGTGAAGAGGTTGGCTATGGATAAACAGGAGTAAACTTTGCGCTACGTTCGTTATTAAACGTGCATTTAACAGGAGATGCATTAAAATTTAAATTTAATATTAAAGTACGCGTGTCTTCATTCGCCGTGCCATTAATCAAATAGAAACGTCTTATTTTAATCGGCTCATAAAACTACGTTGACGAAAGCTTCGAGCTTCCTTCTTTTTTATTCGAACGCACTTTTTAAATGTGCAACGATTTGTTTGGAAAATTTTCCGATTGGAAAGAAATGACTGGCACTTTTCCTAACAATACCGGGATTCAACGTTATTAATGATAATATCGTAAAATATGTAATGCCACGGATCAAATTTTACAGCGTATTTGCTTTTTACCAAATTATTATCTACACTTCGATAAATGTGATTGTACGTTTTCGTTATACATCAATTATTCGGGATGTTTTTACGTTTAATGTTCCCACCATAAACGTAAAACCTTGTCATAAAAATAACGATTCTTACTTTTGAACTATCTGTTCTCGGTTCACTAGTCGAAGCGCATACTTGTTAAGAGAAACATAAGGAGAGAAAAATCTCGAAATATAGATCCTTTCTAAGGGTAAAGACTAATGGTGAAGACTAATAGTACGATCGAACTCCCACTAAGCCATATTCTCGTAAAGATTCGACTCGTAGCTGCCCTCGAAAAATGACAAAAGTCTCACCAAGTAGAGAAAAGCGAGCGCGACTTTCGATAAAAGTTTCGATCGAATGACGTATATCGGGGGAGTCTTGAAGAATAACAGCTTTAGCATTAAGCCCTTAAAATAAACGGTCCTTGTCACTTGCCTCGACTCGCGCGTAAAAATAATCCTCCGCCTAAAGATCGTAAATCGAGCGGCGCGCGGCAACCACACGAGAGAGTGAATTTTGCAGGAGCGCTACAGCGAAATTCCACAAATTAATGTTGAGCGTGCACGAGACGCGGCGCATCCCCTTGGAGCCGAGCAAAAATAAATCTGTCCCACGAGTCAGCGGTGATGGAGTCGCGAGGATATAGGGCTCGCGCATGCGCGGGAGCGAAAGCTCCTCCTCCCTTCCCCGACGATAAATCAGCGACAGTTCGTTTCGAAAAGCCAGGTTCGTCAAATTCTCTCGCGAATAACGATTACTTCGTCCCAGTCATTCGATTACTGACGAACTCGCGTTCGCCGACGACGGATCAACGACATTTAATTCAGACATAATTCAGCCATTAAGGAAAGTGCTCGCGTCGCTGACAATGCGAAGGAACTTGACAGTTTGCTACGTCTGTACTTCCGAACGACACTCGTTCGCCCTTTTTTCGGAAGGGGAGGATGGAGAATCTTTCGTTTTGGAACATTTGCGTCCTAGGAGTTCGCGGGATTTTCGAAAATGTTGCAATCGCTTCCATTGTCAACTTTCGTTTTCGTCTGAAGAACTCGGAATATTCGAGTCAATCGAACAGCAAATACCTGAATTCGTCAAACGAACGTTTTTACAAACTTAACGGTGCGCGCGTCCTTGCAAATTCATTTTAAAATTCTAAACATGCGAAAGCACTGCTTTTCTCTCGGAAGACTTTAAATATCTTTAAATCGAAAGCGTACGTACGTACGCTTTTAAATGTTTACTATTAAGTGTTTACAATTACTTTCTCGATGAGAATCACCTTATTCACACAACATTTAAAAACATTACTGAAGAGAGTGAATAGATTATTTCCTTTAATTAATTTCTTGTGAAAATTCATAAAATTTGTAAGTGTTGAGAGTCAGGTTCAGTAAAGTTTATAAACTGTGTCTCATTATTCTTAGAAGAAAAATCCGTTTGCATTTCGAACAATCTATCAAAAATTGTAATAACTTTTTCATCTCAAGAGAATAAAGTTGCAAGTAACAAAATATTATTCACATCGTTGACGTTAAAAATACGGTTAATTAATTTTGTAATTTATGAAAATGACTAAGCATCTTATTAATTGTGTTCGAGAAAGCATTTTAGTTAGATAAAAACTAATTTCTTTCTAAATTTAAAAACGCTAATTGTAATACGCATTGAAAATTGATATTTTTTCATTCGCTTTTTATATTTATATTTAGCAAATAATTTGTACAAGAATAACACAACAAACTAGCATTATGTCAAAAACTAGATGTTCTCGTATTGATGAAATAATAAAACAATAACCGAGTTTAATATGCACACGGTTAATCGTAATTATTTTTAAAAACATACATATCATAGACTTCTGATCTCCGTCGACGACCAAGAAATTTTCTTTTCTTCAAGAAATCTATGCTGAACTATATTCTGTACTACATAGGTTTAAGAAGCTCTTTTTTTCAATTGCTGATTTTTCAAAACTTTTGAAATAAAAACAAGACTAATTATTTGTCATCGATTTATTTGAAAAACTGTATCTAGAATGAATAATCGACATTTTATCTCACAAAGTTAAAAAATTGTACTTTTTATTGTATATTATTAGTTACTTTAATATATTTTAAAATATTTCAAATTAATGAAAATCTCTGAAAATGCAGCATTACACAATTGTTGCTTACATTTTTTATTATTTTATTTGAAAACTCATATAAAACTGATGCTATAAAATCATGCGAAAATAAAAAGATTTTATCGCAGATTATTAAGCATTCATTGAATGTTTACAATAAGCAACTTAGTTTTCTACAAAGATTCTGTTCTATACGACTATTTTTTCGAATAAAATTTCCTGTACATTACTTGCTTTACGCAATATTAATCTCAATGCTTAAACAAAAATAAATATTGAAAAATTGCCTAAATATTACTAATACCAAATATCTAGTATATAAGACTTTTTAGTGTACAAAATAAATAACATATTTTCAACGAGTGATCGTTACTGTAAAGTTAACATATTTTATTTCAAAAAGTGCAACCTGCAAACTGAAAAAAAATACAATATATCAATAATGGGTTTTTTTTTTTTTTTTTTTTTTTTTTTTTTTTTTTTTTTTTCAAAATCTTTTGATTCCTTAATACACTGAATAATATTGCCACAATATAGCCACAATAGTAATATTCAATAATGCTTGGTAAAAGTTGTCACTTTTAACAAATTAAACACAAGCAACAATGTCGTAATAATAATACTTTTTATCTTGAAATCACATAATAAACAATTTTCGAATTTATTAACATTTGGTTTAATGCCTATTGAAAAGTACAGTTTTATTAATAATTTAATTAATTCAAACATTCATGTTCGTTGTTTAAATCCCTATAAATCTTCATAGATTAAATTTATATAAGAGTAAATGAAATTACATAACCTGTACTTATAATTTGTTAAAACTATACAATAATGTTGCAAATATACGCATACTTAGTTATCAATGATTTTATAGTTTTCCACCGAAAAAATGGAGTTTGTATACAGATTTATATTCAAAATGGATAATAATCTAAACTTCCTTATAATTATACTAAAAATATTTCCTAAGCTATAATAATTTTTAATTTATTTTCTTTCGTTTTTTCAACAACATTGCAAAACGATAGAAATGCAATAATGAAAGCAAAACTATGCACTACAGCTACAGCGTATGACATATTTTCATACTAGAAATGGCTAAATTGATCAAAATCACGTCTTATGTTATAGATGTTGATTTTAATTAAAATTCTAATAAGTATCGAGAAATTTAGAAATTACTTGTAGGTAATAGTGATTAAGAGTCATTTTACACAATTACGTATAACTGATCTACCGATTGCTTATCAAGTAATGAATTCAAACCCTGTGCATACGTATAGAATATTGTTGCAATGCGTACACGAGACGACATTGAAAATGTAGGAAAAGTACTGCATCTGAATAGTGTAACGTGATCCGCTAATTAAATAGAGAACGAAAACCAAGAGTCAAACTATGGTATGCGATTGCGTGCGCATTCGGATGCCTTGAATTATTCAGAATTCCATTATTTCGTGAATGAATGTCTTATTTTTTTAATCGAAAAAAATCAATAAACCTTCCGACAATGGCTCAAATTCACATTTGTATTACAAATATAATTAACTTCAATATGATTCGTCATGGATAATAATATTTATGGAATACAGTTTAGCAGCTTTCGTACAGAACGTACAGAACGTGTAAACCTTTACACGAAAGGCGTTGATTGCACGAATTTGGATCTTAAGAAAAACGCTTTTACCTTTACAAGTACATAAGCATTTTTAATTACTCGTCGCATATGGCTTTTCGTGTTCTTTCCGCCTGTAATGAGTTTATACAACTTTCGCCGTTCCCTGCCTGTCTCCATATCCTTTGATCGTTTCTCGCAAAAGTCCTAAAGGCAATGTTGACGCAATATGCTATATTTTTTACTTAGAAAAAACACTGTCGTAACATCGTCGAAACCGTCATGGAATTCGGAAGATTTTCGAGTCGGGCAATAAAGCTCGATTTATTTACACCGATGGCAATGCAGCGATTTCGTAAACCTGAGGGGAAGCTTAACACTCCCTTAGTACCACTGGACGAAACGCGATTCCGCAACTTGGAATACTCGCAAAGTGAAAGGCTCCGAAAACTTTGGCGAATCAACGGAAGTTCGCTTTCAACGCTCTCAGCGTTCCCTCGAGTTTCTCGTTAACCGGACGTACGTTCGCTCACACCTCACTCCTATTCCTACCACCACCTCCTTACCGATCGCAATATTTAACATTCGACTTTAATATACAGACGCGTATTTGCCTGTGTGTCGAAAAGAGGTTTCACTAGTGCGGCCACCGACAAAAATCAAACTCCTGTCTTTCATCATTGAGCATCGTATTACCCGATCCTCTATTTTAATGTGGAGTCTCATTATATCCGAGTTTGTAACCGAAGCCAAAGATAATATATAATGTTAGATATTTCTTACTACGCACCATTGGTACGTTGACAGTGTAAAATAAGACTTGAAATATTACAAAACGTCTCAATTACGAAAATCTAACGTGTCGATCTGCCACTTCATTAAGACATATTATTTCGAATTCCTTTATCAAATACAACTTTTTCGCGATATTTAAAAATAAAACGAAGAGTTTCATGTAATACGAGCATTATATCATTGTATATTATTAACTGTTACGTATTAATTAAAATTTTTAGTCAAATTTTTTTGGTAGAGAATAAAAGTTCGTCAAAAGTTTATCTGCACAAAATAAATAAATACAAAAGGAATTGTTGAAAATAATGCGCAACTAAGCTTGTAAATCATTATAGAAAAATGCTCATTGAAATTTATGTTCACGAAACAATATATTAAAAATTATGAAGCAACTTCGCATAAAATATTAAACATAAAATGAAGTGCATAAAAATGCAATGTACGCGCCACTGAGGAAGATTACGTAAATAAACATCATAATAGCAAGTTAAGCTAGCAGACGAAATACGAGTTTCCTTATTTGCACTAGTTACTTCCTTACTAACTTCATCCCGTTTTACAATTTAATGGTAGTCGCGCGCACGCGTACTTAAACGTATATGCATATAAAGAGGATTACATTATCAAGCATTTTAATATGTACAAGTTTGCGAAATTAGGCACTTATTTTCCACATTTAATTTTCATGTGATTTTAGAGTGGATAACGATGCAAATTTTAAAATTAATACCTTAAACAATCAATAGTAAAAATTAATTACTTAGCGCATAAAATACGAGCAGAGTACGAACGTGATAATGACATAAAATCATGACTTTTGGAAATCATTTGTATCATCCAATGATATTTCACAATAGTTATTTCAAATGCTAATTCCTACGCTTTCCACGTATTGGTGAAAGAACGTTGCCGTATAAAAAGCGCGGTAAATTACTTTCTTCGGATCCTTCTAAGTTTGTTACATTTGGAGGAGTACTTTTGTTCTTGAAAAATTAATCGTTGCGGCTGGGATTAATTCGTAATTAACAAATAAATGAATGTTTTTCTTAACTTTTGGTCTGGCGCATGTTAACAATTTTTAATATTATTTACTATTTACTACTTACTCGTTTACGTTACGATTTATGGAAGAAATCGCAAGATGTCATTTGGAATTGATTTTAAAAAAATGTAATGCAACTGTGGATCTTGATGCGCTAAAAGTACAGATCTACGCATAAGTAACCTTCTTTTATTTATTAATTTATATATAGCTTCACGTATCTTGAAATACTGACACGCGTTAGCGATTTAAAATTCGCGTCCTAAAATTATAGAAGCAGAAACAGAACATAAATACATTGAAATGCAAAGTAATAATATCAGGCTTTTCTCAAATTAATGGAAATTCGGGAAAACTGTTCGTATTATCTGTAAGTATCAATTGAAAATAATAATCAATGGAATAGCTTAAAAGTTCGGTCTACTCTCTCACCTTAATGGGAATTCTGTTAAAACGAGGCGAACTTTCTAAACTTAATAAAGAGCGGAAGGGATCTTCCGCTCTTGTGAATATCGTTCACAAATCGCGGCAAAATCAAATTTCGCTCGTTCTAGTAATATACCTCTTAGGAAATTAGCTTGGAAAAAACAGCGAAGCTTTCCTTCCCGAACTCCCTGTGTATAAATACCGCACCGAAACTTCCAAGAAGCTCTGAGCTCTCGATCTCCACGGGGACCGAGTCCGTTAAGAGCGAATTTCTACATTTTCCCCGCGCTCGCACTCAACCAGCAGCGGAAGCTTCCGTTCCTCCCAGAAACGCGTCATAAATCCATCCTGAATTAGCCTCCCAACAGCTCCTTATTCTCGCGCCCAAATTTAATTCGCCCAAATTCGAAGCTTCAACTCTAGACATACATGCGCTTGTTGATTTAGGTGAACGACCCCGAGAGTGCGACGGCAGCTGGTGGCAACACGACGGAGGAACCGCGAAGGAGTTCCCTGGAAGCCTCCTGGTGAGTCCGCTTTTTTCTAACACTTTTGTCTCCCTCTCGTGCGCAATCTTTCACTCGCACACCTACGCACATACGCTGTCTGTCTCTCTTGCTTCCGCTACTTCCTTCTTGAAAGTTTAAAGAAGTTTTCAACCCTCCCAGTGGTAGCTCGAGGCCGTCACTGAGTGAAACATTGAACTTTTCCGAGCGCGATACAACTCGGACTTTGTCGCCCATCCTCTCTCTCTCTCTCTCTCTCTCTCACTCTCTCTCTCTCTCTCACTCTCTCGGCCGTTCTTGTTCGGCTTTCTTGCGGCTGGTTCTTTTGGATTCTTTGTCCAACTAGAGCTTGTCGAGAATTCGGGCTTTTGCAATATTAGCTGCGGCATCGGTTTTACATCTGGCGGATTGCACGTGGAGCCTTGGGACTCCTCGCGCCTATTTACAAGTCCAACTTTTACTTTATGCCAATGTTTTGTTCCAGCTCTTTCATTTCAGTCCTTTCTTTGCCGTTCCATTTACGCGCCTTCTATTGGGACACGACTTGTTGTGCAATTTATTATTAATATCAGCTTTTTGTCTTGGAGCTCCGATTTTAGATATTCCTCATATTTTCGAGAAATGCAAATACCTTTCTTTGAGGATTGAATAATTTTCAGCCGTTTTCCATTTTCTACTTAGTTATTGATAAACAGGGCATGAGCTCTGTTGAATGCCACGACAGGAGCATGAAACATTTATTTTTAAGAAAGCAGATATAAGAAAGTGAATACTAATACACCATTTGATAATAAAACTAGATTCAAATTTCAGAAAAGTACGCGAACAATGTAAATAACGTATAAAGTGCAAATAATAAATGAAAACATCCAATTCGTTCAACTCGTATTCGAATTCGTGACAATTTGCGTGGACTACGTGAGATTTTATTATTACAAAGATGTATTACTCGCGTGTACTTACTCTCAAAATTATTACACTGAAGTATTAAAATTAATGTTAAATTAAACGTTGATACATGCGCGTATATGCGCTGAATACAACAGATTGTCACTACTCAATTTTGTGTCCAAGAAATAATAACCGAGTACCTTCCGTTACTACTTCGTCCCGGCGAAAACTCAGCTGCATAATAAAGAAAATCCAGAGAAAACTATGCCCTCCGTAACAGCGTAACGAAGCGTAAAGATTTTATTCTTAAATCTTGAATTACATCCATCCCTTTTCTCATTGTAAAGAAAAATGACGCACATGTTAACGGTCTCCAGGCAGCAGCAGCAGCAGTACGAGCGCGACGAGAAGAACACGAGAGCCAAGGAAACGAGGCTAATAATCGTCGTCGGATTGCTGGCGGTCGCGGTGATTGCCCTCATCGTCACACTCACTCTTCAAATAGCCGTTTTCAGCAAATACGAGTACAAGGAGATGTGCCAAAGCGAGGAGTGCATCAGGACGGGTGAGCTTTCATCCCAGAATT
The DNA here is from genome assembly GCA_018907045.1 of Wiebesia pumilae. Taxonomy (NCBI): domain Eukaryota; kingdom Metazoa; phylum Arthropoda; class Insecta; order Hymenoptera; family Agaonidae; genus Wiebesia; species Wiebesia pumilae. The sequence goes on from JACCHZ010000022.1 coordinate 6,190,209, forward strand.
TATTCCAGGGACTCCGTAGCTCTACCTTATCATTCGGGCGATTGCATTACACGCAGAGCTGCATCGCTCTGTTGCTCTTTTCATTATTAAAATGTGTTTAAAATTCGAGTGGGAGGAGGTGAATAAACGCTTTCTTCAAATGGGGCAGTCCAATACCTTATAGCGAGCGAAAAGCCGCCTTTCAACGCAAGAGCATAAGTAACTTGTGTGCTAATTAACAACTCGGACGTGCTGACAGCGGTACACCACAATGAAATATAATTTGGACGTGTAATAACGTCACGTTGAGCCACTTTCATTTTAATAAAATAAATAAAACTAAGAACTCAGAGAACATTCATTTGAGAACAATTTTCTTTTTTATTGAGTAATTTTTCATCGAACTGATATTTTTCCAGTTATTTTTCCTCATATTTTTCCAGTTAGTTTGATGCTTTCGACTCAAAGTTTCAAATTCTGTTCCCTGGCATTTAGAATATAATTACTTTGAAAGTGATGCGAATGATACTTTTGTACAATTGCATTATTCATTATTTTCATTTTAGCGATAACTTGCGGTACAATTGTTCTCGTACTTCAATGCAAAATTTTCAATTAATTTACAAGTTTTCAAGTCTATCATACTGTTTAATGTAACGAAGAATGAAAATGTACTATTTATGAAATTTAATTATATTAATGCCGTGATTGCGCTTTATCTACCCAGATTGTTGCTGCCTAACTTTAGAGAAGTATTTAAGAATTATTTTAAGATCAACCGAGATCTAAACTTTATTAAAGAAATAACAAATTTGCTTAAATATAAATATAATTACGTTGCCTGTTACTCCAGATTTCATTTCTATTTTCGAATTAAAAATATTTTTATATTTTCTTAAGCGAGTAGTACAATCGAACCATTCGTGCAACTTAGAGACAATAAATTAACGAACAATCCTTATAAAAATTGATAACATCATTTGTTTTAAAATATAAATAAAGCCACAAGTGTAATATGTATATTACACTTTTTGGAGTTGGTACTTGGTTTACAGTTAAAACACTTGGGAGGAATGTTCCATTTTGTAACGGTGAAAACATAAACAATTCTACGTATTCGAAATATTTTTTAAATCATACATTCTCTTTTTCGCGTATCTTGAACAATATTTTGTTTTAACAAAAATTTTCACTTATTATCAAATTACTCGAGAACTTTTATTTCAATGGAATATATCCTTAATTGTAAGAGTGATCGACTTGATCAAATCTACCTAAAATCTCGTAAATAAATGCCGAATCCGAGTAGCTTAACCCGATTAGAAAGAAAAGTTCAAGGTATTGCAACGTACAAGAACCCGAAATCGCGAAGTAAAAGTAAAGCTCTGCGGTAAGAAAAGTCCAAGTTTATCCGCAAGCTGAATGCATTATTGTGTCGGTATAAAACATAAAATTGTTCGATAGCCGCAAGAGTGATAGAAGGTCTGAACAAAAGCGTGGAGCCTTGCGAGGACTTTTACAGCTTCGCCTGCGGAGGCTGGATCGCCAAGCATCCGATACCCCAGAGCCAAACATCCTGGGACCAGTTGAGTTTCTTAAGAGAAGAGCTTTTAAAGAACCTGAGAATACTTCTCGAAGAGTCCGATCGCGATGAGGACCCCAAGTCCGTTAAAATGGCCAGAGCATTTTACAGAACCTGCATGGACACTGGTAAGATATTCACGGATAAGATCCATTCAAATCTAGATTCATGTACATTGGTAAATGTTTTGAGGAAAATATCCAACATCTGGATTTTTCTGAACATATTTTAGACTATTGACTGTGAATTACTTTCTGCTGCTACAATGTAAATGTCCAAAGTGATGAGCTATAAGTTATCACTGTGCAGACAATGTTCACACATTTTCAATGTACATGTGCATGCATATGCATATGCAGTAAACGAATATAATTTTTCCGTTGAATTTTAATAATTCACAAAATATTTCTGCTTCAGAAAATCACACACACCTGCATACTTCCCCGAAAGTTGAAAAACACTCAATTCACTGTAACAAAGTAAAAATAAAATCTTAAGAATGTAATATAAAAAATCTTTTCACGAAACGAAAATCAAACTTGCGAAAATTAACTTCAACACAAGTTAAGTTAACAGTCTTGAAATATAGTATAAAGTATATGTGCTTCGATTGAAGCAATATTGATCATTCGAATAAATACAAGCTCAGTCTGGTGTTCACAAATATTCTTGACAAAGAATTTACAACGATGTTTAACTTGATGGAATTAGTTTGTCCTTTGATATTTAATCCCCTTGAATTACTTTTTTATGATTTAAGAACAAATCATCATCGCTAAGAGTACTTAAAATTTAAGTAAATGTATGACGATGTAAACGTGAAATAAAATAAAAAATTAAATAATTATTACGTGTATTATTCTCTAAAAAATACTAAAATTATTTGATAAATCAAACACCTCGAGCATACAAACTATAAAATGAAAAAATTAAACTTGAATCTTTAACAAAATTGGTATAAAAGATTGTGAAATTCAAGGTTTATTGTATTCATGTTGTAAGTTTCATTTTAATCAGACAATACGTAAGAGCAATGACTAAACCTGACAATATTTGTGCTGTAAATACGAGCTTATATGAGGACTTGTTTTCGTCTCCTTTATATTTACCGATATTTCTGAGCTTCAACATTTTAATATAGCAATCTCATACGCAGTGGAAATGTATTAAGTTATTATAACAAAATTATTATATTTTATTCTCTTAAAAAATGCTCTTGAATGTATTGTTTACTATTGCAAAGTTATTTATGAAATGTTTCTCTTTTTAAATTTTAAACAGCAAACAGCAACACTGACAAAAGGAAAAAGAATAAAAACGATTTAACTTGAAAAGGTATAATCGGTAAAATCACAAAAAGCAAAATAATGAAAACACGTTCGTTAATAGCTGCGTATTCATATGTTCAATTTTTTAATAATGAGGAGCGATAATGATCAAAGAATCTAATTTAATTGTATCAACAGTCGCAATGGCACGATATATAATATAAATGAATTACCAGAAATAAATGTCGAATAAGCAGTACCACCGATGAATGTAAAAAATTATTACATGGAAATATAATGAATAATAAATTATAAAATGTAATTTATTAATTATCCCGCCATTGAAAATATTGCCTTATCTAAAATTTAAATCTATCGGGTGCATAAAATATTTAACACAATACGTAGTCTTTTCATACATAACTCCATTTAATCGCTTAATTTTGAAAAAAAATGCAATAATTACTTGTTGATTAGATATGACTGTTTAGGACATTGATTACTTCCTCGGATAGACTAAAATCATAATGTAACTTGTCTTCTTCCTACTTCTTGTGCCTATTAGTAAGTCAAAATTATTATCGGTTACCAGCTAAACGTGTATTAACGTATGATGTTTTTATATAATATGTCAAACTGTAAAACAATCGAAATTCTAATAACTTTTATAATAAAAAAATTTCACATACATGTTTATTAAGCATGTATTTAAAATTTTAATATATAGTCAGGTTTAGTGAAGTTTATTAATTGTTTTCAATTTATGTTATCTGCAAGATCTCAAGTTTTAGAAATCAACAGAACCAAAATTAAAGATAAATGAATTTTTTCAGTTTTTCCTGTTTTTTTTTTTTTTCTTTTTTTAAATCATAGGTAATTTGATAAACGTCATTGAACATCGGATAACGTCTCAACGCTTTTATTCGAGCGTAATCTATCTCGAAATAGTACGAAGAATAAAATTAAATATTCAGTATATTCAAAAATTTGATACGCGAAACAACATTTCAGCGTGAAAAAGGTAAAAAATACCTTAAGAAGTGCGAATAAAATCCACGCGCACCCAACTATATACTACAAAAAAAAAAGGAAGAAAGAAAGAAAAGGGAATGACAACGAGCGATTTTACCTGTACGCATTCTTGCAGCGAGTATCGAGGCGATGGGGTTGGATCCTATTTTCCGTATCATGGATCAATTGGGCTTACCGAAGCAACTGCCCATGGATGACGAGCGAATACCAAAGATGGACATAGCGAGGCTATCGGGCGTAGCTCAAAGGCTCCTTGGACTTCATCTCCTTGTGAACTTGGACATTAGCGAGGATGTGAGGGACACCACTCGCAACAAAATTATGGTACGTACGGTCTATTCGTGTGGGTGCATTTTCATTCGAAATCGATTGGCATACGTCGTTTCTGTTTATATCGCTTTGCGGTCGACTGTGGCTGTTTTTACACCAGCCAGTAGTTTCAGATTTCTTTCTTGAATGCGGATACTGCGGTTCAATTTTTACTAGTTTTACGATGGAGATGATGTGCAGTAAGTTTAATGAAGCTACTGTACAAAACAAGTTTGTGCAAGCAAAGCTTTTTTGTGGCCTTATTTACTTTTATCTTTGCGTGCATTAAAACTTCCTCGTTGTCTTTTCGTTTCGCTGTACTTTAACATTATAGTTTATAAAAGTTTTATTTAGACTAAATAAAAATTCTTGTTATTCAATCGAATGTAACTACGTGTATTTATATATATATATATTGTTTAACATAAGACCAAATGAATTTATTATCGCGAGTAAACGTTGTAAGCGAAGGCTTACAACGAGAAAGAAATTAAAAGATAGTTACGCGTCATCAAGTGTCGCATAGTTTCATCTATCAAAACGTGTAACCAATAATCGGTTTGAAACGAACGATCGGTCGCCGGCTGAGTTTTACAAGGTGAAAAAAATCCCACGGCCAGAAAAACTGGCAGAGTTTTTCTGTTTGAATAAGCCCGCGAAAACTTGAAAAGCTTTCAATGGATAGAGAATCTCTGGAACATTTATATCGGGGCTGGAAGCCGAGGATTTTGATCCGAAATCGCTGAGCCATGGGATTCACGGATAAAGTTATTAAGAGGACGTTGGAAGTTTGGGGTGCCTGGGCTCACCCTCGTACGAATGAAAATCTATGTCGGGGATGTTTGAGAGAGGATGTTGTCTCTTCATTATCCTGCTACCAGTCGATACATTATTCATAAATCATAACGCAAATCATAAACGCGAGAATAACGATTTTTTTAGCGAATAAATACACGTACGTTTACTAAATACGTTTCAAAAGAGAATTCTACCCGTGATAAAGCTTACATTAATGGGCAAAATTTCCTTGTCCAATAAATTTAGCTAACGTAACAACATTTCTCTAATAGAACTAGATTTTAATTGTAACATGAAATTTTGGACTATTTGTTTAACATTTTTAAAATTTTAATCGAAAGGATATTTCGTTTTTGCATGCTGCATCGTTAATCAAACCGTGTAACCGCAAAACAGTAAATCCAATTCTAATTTTTATGAATTCAATCCGCACTCGTGTATGCTGGATCATTTAAATCAATTGTTCATGCACAGGAGCATTAAACATTGCTTACTTAGTACTTAAAACTTCTTTTAAATTTAGTTATACCATATTTACACCGGACACGTTTAATGAACGTACAAGATTGTGCGTGAAATAATCGTTAACATCAACCCATGACATGCGTAGTAAAGCATATTTGTTATGTAAAAAAGCGTATCACGTACATTTCATACTTTATTTTCAACTGCATCCAATGAGACTACTTAAAATTTTATTTTCGGTCTTGTATTTTTAGTAAATAAACATATTTACATGTTGAAAATATTATTTAACATGGCAAATCAAGTCTAAATTAAATATAAGCAAAACCAATATTTTCGTTTTATTTGAAAGTCTTGCGCTACATTTCAAAAATAGCGCACGCTAAAACCATTGAGCTAGAAAAAGCAAAGGTGAAAAAATATTTCGCGTAATACGAGAATCCGCGTTATAAAATAAGTATAACAAATCTGGAAAAAGGCTCTCTCACTAACACTAGTATATTCTTGTAATCCATTTCGAAGAACACATTTTTCCAATAAAGGAAAATGTATTATTGCATCTCTGGGCCTTTAAAATTTCCGTTTGAACCGCCTGTTCGGATCTTCTGAAATTCAACCCTTACTTACATACGAAACCCGACGAGAAATAACCGAAGATACTGAAAAAAACACGCTTTTCCTTTCAAAGATAGAACAAGTATCGCCAGGCTTTAGCGAGCGTTATCTCCTCGACCCCCAGCGTTTCCATTCGGAGCTTCACGAGTACAAGAAATACATAAAATCCATGGTCGAATTGGTCGGTGCCGGCGAGAGGAGCACCGAGTTCGCTGAAGAAATTCTGAAATTCAGTACGCAAATAGCGCAGGTGGGTCTATTAGCCTATTAAGGTAGCAATGATTTTTTATCTATGGGCTTTACTTATGGGCTGGTCTGCTGGGAATAGGCACAAGTTCAAGCTTGACGTTCTTCTCGAGATTGTTGTAGAAAGATTTTTTTCTTAACATTTTTTTAACAAAATATTACATTTTAATTTATTTCTTCAGTGTTTAATGACCAGCCAACGACAAAATCTACCCTCGAGTAACTTACAACGGTCTTGCACTTCTTTCCAAATATTCTTTTATCAGCGCTCTTTCCTTATCACGCAAATACTTTTTATATATAATGTTTATTTCGTTCAACTTAGTCAATGTTTACCTAAACACGAATATAAGAAAAAAACTATAATTCTTTAAATCTCATCTTGTCAAAAGCTAGAAATAATGGATACTTGACAATCTCGAAATTTAAATTTAAGCAAAGAAAACTTCTGAATACATTTATGAAAGTTAATTCTTCCGGAAAATAGCACATATACTATTTACATGTTCTCAGCTTCGGACTTTTCCAGCAAATCATAATTTAAATAGAAAGCAAGGGGGTAGTCATAATTCGAAGTATCGAGCTCATAAGAACTGTTGCTTTATCAAAATTATTGTGAAAATACGTAGTATTGAATAATGATTTAAACACTGTTAGCTAGTAAAAATTGGCTATTAATTAAATAATAAGTAAATCGTTACAACAATTGAAGCTTGCCTCGAGATAGCAGGATAATTATAATTATAAGTAAATAAAATATCAGTTATTTATTATTCATATTTTTATGGATTTTTTAATTGAAATTTTTAATTAAAAAAATAATATTGCTAGATAATTTGAAAAATGTCACAAGTACAAAAGAATTTAAATATTTCCTTTTAAAAATAGGTATGACATTTAAAAATTAACGTTAAATAAGAGTGGGTGTTCGCGGTGTATAACAAGTTCCTTTAAATAATTTTGGAAGAAAATAGTCTTAAAAAATACGTATTTGTGGAAAAAAAACATTTTGAAAAACTCGTTTAATGCTTAAACGTTATCTTTTTAATAATTTAATACAGGATCACAGATTGAAGATTACCTTTCAACCTAGAAGTACTTTATTAAATTTTACCACACTTGCTGCGAAATTCAGTCGAAGAAGAAAATTATAATATTATCTTATTTTTGATAGATTTTAACGACTCCAGAGGAGCGTCGAAGTGCCAATCACCTTTTTCATGAAGTAACCGTGGATCAGCTACAGAAGGTAACTGATATGGAAGTACTCGAGGTATGTAAATATCAGGCGTATGTCGCTGTTTTTGCAACACTTTATATTCATTATCCCGACACCCCGGATATGCAATGTTAACACGTTCCATTTTTACATCGTGTTCCCAGTTTTGAAATGTAACTGTCATTTATGCAAAATATTTCAAATATTATCAAATAACATAAAGTGTTTTAGTTATCATTGATTCTGTTTAAAATACGTACGAGACGTAATACAAAAATCATTAGAAGTTTTTAGGGCTTTTAGTTGATGTAGTGCGTAGACGGAATCAAAGAGTTAATCAAAATTTTACGGTAGAAGTGGGATTAACTACTTGACGTATTCAAAATATTCGAGCAAGTCTTTGGCGACGATTCTGTAATCGGAACCAGGAGTTTAAAGAAAGCCGAGAATACATCGAAGATTCGGACGACGTTACACGTCAAGCAATAATAAGAACTTAAAATATTATAAGGCTCGTGCACATGATATTTACCAATGTCTTGAGCATATAACGAATAGCATTCAAATTCGTTTAGAAGTTGTTGAATTTTTTAGGAAAATGTTTTACCTCGCTGACTCTCTTGTAAAATTCTTGTGATACAGAAGCCACTATATTCTCTAAACCTGTTCCATTGTGTCATTTCTTATTTTCAAAACTCAAAAAGGCACACAAGGACTATGTTTTTCAACAATACATAAGCTGAAGGCAAAATTACTGCCCAAACTGATAACGATATTCTAGAAGCATTTAACCGTTAACTTTTAGAATAAATCTACGTTGGCATAGGTTTATAATATCGCAAGAGAAATACCGTAAATTGGATGATACGACTATAAAAATTGTATAAATACTTAAACATCCTCCTTACTCCGTGATCAAACAACGAATATTTTAGAAGTTTTGATTGGTTTACCTGTGTGTTTATTATATGTGCATCCAAAATGTATACTTAAATTATGTAAAATCGGTTACCAGTTTAATTACTAATAAAATAAGCTAAACATACACGTATTTCAAGTTATGCGTTTTGATGAGACTTTGAGTAGTATGTTCTGATTTCAAAATATACCACATACACACATAGCATTTACGATATACCTTAGCTTCTGCTGCATAATTTTACTAGCATTTACAGATACTAATTGTGTACATTAGAAATCCTTACAGGGAAATATTTTAAATATTCCTCATGAAGTTTTATTTAACCGCAACCTACCGATGTATATGAGTTTCCTCCCTTCCAATCGTTCTCGATATTTTCATTATTGTCAACTCTTCGAATCTTTAACATATAAATGTTCTATATCAAGACAATTCCTAGAGAAAACAATTAGATCAATATGAAAATTTAAGCTATGGTTTTTTATTAACATAGTATACAACCTTAATATCAAGCTAAATTCATCATCTACATAAAATAGACTTTCCTTGCAAGTCCTAATTTAAAATTGTTAAGTGAATAAAAAGTACTTTGTGTAATAAAGTTTTACGAGAAATCATTTAAATTGTAATATAAGGTAAAGGTCAAATACCAAATATACCACAAAATAGCTATTCAAAATCACAAACAAAAAACTGCTTCACGTGAAATAAAAACTGACAAGCTCAACCTCGACAGAAGAAAAATATTTCACTACGAATTTACATTCTACGTAAACAACAATTCCTATCGATACATCCTCAATCAACGTAATTATACACATCCTTTTCCGAGCAATGAAAAGTAAAGATAAATTGTTAGAGTAACGCGTGCAATAATTCTCTTCGATATCAAATTTCCTGTTACTGCCCGCCCAAGCGTGAGCGTTAGCAAACAAACAAGCTATAATTAGACAAAATAATAAAAATTAACATAAAACATAAGTATACAGTTCTACGATTTTTCACGTACAGTGGGACTGGACAACGTACTTGAGCAACGTCTTCAACAAAACAAACGTCACAATAGATCCAAACGGCGACCGGATGATTATCATAGATTTGCAGTACCTACAGAAGATACCACAGTTACTCGCTGTCACGCCACGCGCAACCTTAGGTAAAGTACTCACACGTTTCTATGTTTCCGTCTCTCTTTGCCTACTTTCTAAAGTTTCAACGCGTAGTATAATTCACGAGGCAAACACGCGCGAGACCATCCGGGATTTAATCCCCTGACTTCTTCCTGCATCCCCCGGGAATAGTTACTACATGTCAGTGACGCAAAAGACAAGTTCATTATATATGATGATAACAAGGATGATAACAAACTCAACTTCTTTATTCGACCCTTGCGAAGATTAAAAAATTTACAGACGAGTCAAATCAATAATAATTAAATATATGTATTGTAATAGAAAACAGTTGAAACCCATAGCCTTTGTAATTCAATTTAATTAAAGAAAACATATAGAGTATTAATATGTAGTTTCTAAACGTTAGAAAATGGCAAAAAGGGTTTTTATCCACGACGAGAAAGATATCGACAGTATCGGTGACATTCGAAAGAATAATATTCAAGAAATTTACGTTCTTTGCTTAAAAAAATAATAAACAAATATTCTATTTAATTTACTCGCACCTTTAAATACATTTGCATCTCAATGATAAATTATAGAAACAAAGTTTTGTCCGATATTATAGCACTGAATATTAACATCCCCATTTTACAATGTCTAGGATAATTTTAATTTTTATGTAAGTATAAATTGCACTTAACGTTAGTTTAAAATAAGAATTAAGTCTCGGTTCCCATATGACAAATTTTGCATATTTCTTAAATATATGGTACGTGTGTATGTATTACAAAGAACAACATTTTATATATTTCTTAAGGTACTACCTTCGAATATTCGTTAAAAAATATGTCCGAAGAAACGTATTCTCGAATGTTAAAATTCACATTCAAATGTAGTTCAAATGTAGTTGAAGTGCATTTAACTGCATTTTTCTTAACTTTAATAAAACTTTAAGAAACTACTTCAGAAAACGGTAAGTTATCCTTACCTGTGCATTCAATATCTGCCTTCACTTGTAAAGGGTAGATAAGACTTGACGATATTAATAGCATTTAGTGAATATAACATTTGATTATTAGTGTAATGAAACTTTTTGCAAATACAGAATTTTAATGGCTATAATAGCCTTGACAATAGCTTGATCCTAATATGGGGTCAAAGGAAAGATATATCTAGTCACTAATACCGCTCTATATATAGCAATAATACAGCCGCGTATTATAACTCCGACACAATGAAAAGAAGAAAAAACAAACGGCAATGCTCGATTGGCCACGAAATACTAAAAATGTATCTGCGAGTAACATCGACAAAATAAGCAATAAAAGAAAATTATAGATAGAGTAAGAAAACACGAAAAAAATAAGTACGTGAAAATTATGAAATTCAGAGATAGAAAGGGAGAGAGAAAGAAAGAGTCAATAATATCGAAATAAAAATTTTAAGTAATTCGAGAAGTCCTAGCATTTATTCAATATTACCGATGAAATAATATACAATCTATATAAAATAACGCTAGCAGATTTAAAGTTTCCATCTCAAATATTTGACTATTTCCTATTGATCGTGTATTCTCTACCACTACAGCTCCTTTATTTATCTTTCAATGATAAACGCACTACCGACGTTTTTTTTTTTTTTTTTATGTTTTTTTAAAAACTTTTCAAATAAAAATGAAAAAACACTAAGAATATTAACGGGTAGAATTATTTGAACGTTTTCATTATCAGTCTCTGCGGGTTACTGAGAAGCACGTTATCTCTAGTCTCTTTCCTTCTTAGCCTTTTCGTGAGAATATACACGTGATTGAACGAGCAACTCTGCGTAGATTCGAAAACACATTCGAGCTTCTCACGTATAACAGTTCATTGATCCTTGCAGCAGCTGCAGTCACGCACAATTTCCCTTTTACGCATTATCCTTTTCTAACGAAACGTACATTATATATATCCCTTAAACATATAATTTGCGTTTAATGTATTTGAGCCTTATTATACTGATGTATATTTTACTTGTGTTTTATGTAAAATATTCAAGATTTATATTAAAAAGAAATAGTAGCAGTGACTTTTTCTCTATGGCTTAATAAGAATATGACAGAGAATTATACAAAATTATACAAAATTACATTTTTCCATGTTCATTTCGTAAAACAGCAACAATAATAATAATAACGACGATAAAAATGATCATATTAAATGAATGAAATACCAATGCTCTTTGTTATTGAAACATTATGAATAGTAAGAAAATTAAACGAATACGTAATAGCAAAGTGATTATTTTCAAAGTTTTATTCTTTAGAAAAACAAACGGATTATAAAGTGCATCGTTCGATAAGCTTACGTAGAAATCAATGCTTATGCTCAAACGTAATTCTAATCCGAAACGTAAGAGGATAAATAAACTAGTAGATAATAAGTGAACTGTAAGTTTTTATATTTAATAGAACTAGAGAGTAAAGAACAATTACATTTACAGTAATTTCTGTAATTCTTAGAGCTATGGTGAATTAATCACACTCATTAAAATGCATTATAATCTTTTAATTATTTTTCTAATATCATAGTATTCTAATATTTAATAAATAATATCTGCCTATCACTAGTATTTCACTAGCTAAAAAAATTTGATGCACCATTTTATAAGTAAAGTTAACTTGGAAAATTTAAACGTTCCCCGTTTCACTTCCTCGACACTGTATACTTAATAAAACTGAAATTAAATTAGTTTAACAACTTTGCCTTTAATAGCATAACAAGTTTTCCGAATAAATGACATTTCAAAATAATCCGTAGCCCAATGACAATTAAGATACAACTAAAAGTATTCAAAGTTAATGTAATTAAAAACACTTGCGAGTTTCAATTTGGCTTTAAGTGAGGAGTAGAAGGCGAAAATATTTGGTGAAAGATGAGAAGAAAAAAGTGAAGTGAAATAAAAGAAAGAAAAGTAGTTAGATAAAAAATTAAGAAGTTCAAATTGGTAAATAAAAGAACCTGAAAGGAAAAGGTTGTATTTGATAAAAAGAGACTGAAAGCGGTAAAAAAAGTAAGGTTAGTGAAGAAAGGCGGAAGTAGAAGGAAGGGGAAGAAAACAGAAGTATAGCGATAGTGTAGCGAAAGTGTATATAAACGAGAAAGTATAAAATAAAAAAGGTTGATAAGAAAGAAACGGTGTTAAGCAAGTGACGGTAAGCAATAGACCACTGAGTAAAAAAAAGGGTGTAAAAAATAAAAAGACAAAGTTGAATGTAAACGGAAAAACGAGAAATTATAGAGTCGAAGAAAAAGCTGACTATTGTAAAAAAAGAGACTTTATTTATGCAAACATGGGACAAAAGCTATAAGAATGAATAGTTAAGCAAATAAGATTTATTTAATAAAGAGAGGACAACCAAAAAAATGGTAGTGGCAAAAAGATTATTGGCTAACGAAAAAACAAATTATTATAATCAGAGGATATAAAAGTGGCAACGATATGAAAGTGAAGGAATAAAGTATATCCAAAAATAAAAGATAAGTTCTCGACAGATTTTAACCGAAAGTGTTGTCCTGTAGAAATATTAAATAAAAAAAAAGAGCAAAGAGAGGATCATAACTGAAGTTAAAACAAAAAATGAAGAAAAAAAAAAGACTATAATAAACGGAGATTTGGGAATTTCACAAAAAGCAACATTAAAACAGCAAACATATATAGGATGCTTTAAGAACTATAGTAGATAATGTTATAAGAAAAAGACAAATTACGTGTGTACAATTATAATACGTTTAGCTTAAATACGTGAATTAGAATGTTATAACAGCAGGATAAGGTAGCATAACGATGATAGTACAAGCATTGGAAAATAAGAAAGAAAAAACAATGGGCAATATCATTGATACGGATAGAATGGAGCTGTCAACGTGTTTAGCCATATTAGTTATACGAATAAAAGTGAAAATGAAAGTCTACAATCAATTATACAATACTAGACAGAAGATAGGATCAGATTATCTACTATTAGAAACAAAAACACATATAGGACATAAAGCAAAGAAGGAATTTTGAGATTTCGATATATAGATGAACAACCGTGCAGTACACAATCCACTATAACAAAAAGCATAAATCAAGAGATACCCAAAATAAATGTAAAAAATAAACGGAAAAAAAAGTAGAATGAAGAACGGGAAAAAGTACGACAGATTCAAAAATAAAAATAAAGAGAAGAGTTAAAAAGAAGTAAAAAGTCGAATGAAAGAAAAAATTAATAAAATTGAAAATATAAAAAAAAAATGAGAGAATTAAAGCTAGTGTAAGCCAATAAAGGGAACAAAGACACGTTAAATAAGAAAAAGAGGTATGAATATACACTACTAAATACCAAAAGAAAAGGAAGAAAAAGATGAAGAAATACGTAAGGAAGAATGGAAAGAATTCTTTATAAAAAAATTTGATGGGACTAGTTAAAGAATGATATGAAACTTTACAGAGAGTTCGGAAGAATAAAAGGATAAAGAGGAGGTAAGTAAAGGAGAAATTGTGAAGCAACTTAGAAAATTAAAAGCAGGAAAAGCGCCAGAAAATATGCCAAAAAATGAGAAGTGGAAATATTTGCCGATAAAAAGGAGAACATTTTTGAAAGAAAGCAGAAATCCCAAAAAGATGGAGGTAAGCTTTCTAATCTGGGGAAAAATTTTAGAGTGCATATAGTAATTACAGACCAGTCACACTAATTAATATAATGTAGAAGGTGTGTGCGAGAATGCTAAATCAAAGGATAATGAAAAGTGTATAAAATAAGCTGAAGGTAGGTCAATTCGATTTATATAGTAAAATAAGCTTATAAGTAACATTTGGTAAAGTAGATAGGAAAAGCTTATGCAGATTAACAGTTTTTAAAAGACTAAAGAAAAAAATGAAGAAAACGTTTAAGGAAACGAAATATTCAATACAGTTTTGGACAAGACAAGAGTTTAGACAAGAACATTCCATAACTTCTGCATTGATCAATGTATACCTATGAGCTTTGGATGAACTTAAAAAAGATCGAACGAAAGAAATAATAGCAGGAAAAGAACGGAAAAAAATTAATATAGTTCTGTTAACTTAGTTCTATTAATGACGAAAAATAAGAAAAGAAAATATATACTAAAAATTAAGAAAGTTCTCGTAGGAAAAAATTTTAATTTAAAAAAACATAAAGTTAAAAGGCAAAAAGGAGAAGGAAGAAATGGTAGAATTAAAAAGAAATCAAGCATCTTGGTTAGTATTAGAGAAGAATAAAAGAGCAAATACACGTATAACATAAAGAAGAAAGGTATTATTGCAATGAGAAGTACTTGGAGCATAGGAGGAGAATTTTTAGAGAAAGTTATGAAAGTAGGGTAAAAATATACACATTTGGTGCAGAATTATGAAAGACCGAATATATAGTTTAAATATTATAAGAAAAAAATATGTGAATGTATAGTAGGTATGGATAGGAGAGCGCTAAATTATAAACTAATGAAGGAAACTCTTTAAAGAACCTTCAAAGAGAGGAATAAAAAAATTAAAGTAAAAAAATCAAGTAAAATACTAGTTAAAGGATGAACAATGAATGTACGTGAAAAAAAGAAAGATTGTAAAGAGGAGAAAGGAAAAAGAAGGTAAGAGAATTAAAATATAAAAAACCACATAAAATAATTTATGATGAAAATGAACTAAAATATTTGTAGCAAAAGAAAAAAAACAAAAATAGAATATTACTACCCAGACATAAATGTGAAAACTAGAGTATATCGAAAGAGTATTGGTAAGATAAAGAACTAAAAAGTTGAAGAATATGTGGAAAGGAAAAAGAAAGTATATTGCATATATTGAGAAAAATCATAGAGACATAAGCTAAAGAGAAAATAAAACTAGAAATTCACTAAAAGTAGAAGAACAAGAGTTGGAAAAGCTGAAAAATAAAAAAAAAAGAAAGGAACGAAAGATGGTATAAAGAATGTAGGCTATAAAAACAATCAAAAGACCATATACTGTGAAAAGGGCTGTATGTATTTTGTTGCATTTATATCACTGTCCATGATTTTTTTCTAAAAACGAGGATAGTCATTCAAAACCAAGAAATATACATTGTGTAGTAATAAATAAAAGAAACAATAAGAATACTTGCTTTTCAATTGTTCACTAAAAAAAACGAAGTAGACTAAAATATGAAACGGTATCATACTGAAATATTTAAAAGAAGTATGTCTGCATTTTAACAGTAAATAATTAAAAATAAATAGTCCATCTATAATTGGAATACTAAATTTGATTCCTTTTATTGCTGGTTGTTGAGGGTGTATATTCTTTAATGTATACTTAAAACAAAAGAAGATTTTAGAAATGAAAAAGAAATAATAAACGTTCGTTAAAAATTTGTCCAAGTTGTCTCTTCACTGGGTTTAAAAAGAACAATCACGCCTAATTTTGTATTAGACTTAAAATTGTATTACGTATCACATCGGTCAACATATTTCCTCATGAATTCCTCATAAGAAATATATACAGATAAACAAGATATTCAACTTAGATAAAAGCATAGATCATAAATCCCTTAAAGTGTTTTTAGGCTTTACTACCCAAACTTTTCCTAATTACTTTCTTATACGTTACCTCTACGAAAATTCTATAATTTATTGTGAGCACCACCTAGTATTAACGAAATGCGTTTCTGTTAAAAACTTAAAAAAAATTCTTAATATTAATTCCTTCCCAAGTGTACCGGATGAAAAGCTGTTTTAAAATATGGCAATGTGTTATATTGTCAGATCCCCTAATACATGAATGCGTATATATATTGAACATGTTTCGTACGAGGGTACACTTGAGAAAGAATGACCCATATCTCGTTTCCTTTTCACTATAAGATGAATCTGTTCTTAACCATGTACGACCAATTGTGATATTAAGAATTTCTTTCAAGTTTTTAACAGTGACGCATCATCTAAAATACAATGATGTTAAAAGAGTCAGCGAATAAAATTATCTCTAAAACAACTCTATGACTTACAGAAAAGTAATTTAAAAATTCAAATCCGAAACTAACAATGTAAATAAAATGATTTGCTTGGTATTTTCATATTTCATTTAAAATGACATTATATCTGCATACAAAATCAAATATGTTCTGTAAAGAAAAGCAAATAATTGAAAAACTTCTGTTTCCAAACAAATCATAAAGTACATTAAGAGATCGCTAAAAAGATAAATTAAAAGTGCTTGATTAAAAAACTTAAGTAAAAAAAAATGTTAATAAACACGAAAAAAGAACTTGCAATAATTTATTTCTTATTATTTAAAAAACAAACATTATGAAATAGTTGTCATTATAAAATAAAGAAAAGGTCAATCTAAGTAGTATTGACCTGAAAAAACTTAATCTAAAAGAAATGATTACTATACACTAGTAAATCTTAGAAATCAATTAAAAGACGACGAATAATTAGCGACTTTCAAAATTATTAATTAATAGCTTTATTCAATCATTAGTTAACTTGTTTATAATATAATTTGTATCCCTTGTGCTCAATAAAATATCATACGTTCGAAAAAAAATGTACAATGTACAGTACATTTTAAATAGCTACAATATAAAAAAAAAACAAGTAATTCGTTTGATTTATTGCTGTTATTTATAAAAAATAACTCTATAATTAAATTGATAATGTGGAGAATCATAGAGCCTTTTAATTGTATTTACGTGCAAGCTCTTCATACTCTTGTATACTAAAAGTTAACAAATACTGTACATATTTAAAATTAATGAATTATTATGAAAAGTTTTATTAACAATATAATAACTGAAAAGAAAACTAATAGAAAAACTAAAAGTAAAAAACTTTTGTGCTTTTGTAAAAAATCTATAATATATTAAAATTTGTTGGAATTTTATAAAAAAGATGGAATAAATTCGTATCATTTAATTGATTAACAATTTTTGACCATTGCAAATATTTATTTTCTGAATTTATTTCCTGAAAATAGATTAAAAATTGTAATATTAAAGTTGATATGCACAATTAAGAATATATTATTAACTTATTTCGTTAGCTAGATGTAATAAATTATTTTTATTTATATAATTGATTATTTATAATTTTAAACGAACTGAAATTATAAATAAAACTTCATATCAGTAAATGAAAGACTAACAATTATAACATAAAATTTAGTTTAGCACCTTCGTACAATTTCGATTCAGCTTTTTTTAGTTGTGCGAAATAAAAATACATCGCAAGTATTCTAACAACAACTATATCCTTAAGACTCTCATTTCGCATAAATGTTTGAGGACATTTTCGTTGCATATGAGAAAGTTTATATTAAGAAAGTTTGTGAGTTTGAAAACATACAATATTATAAGAGAACGTTAAAATTAAGAAGTTATTTCACTTTTGTAATTCTAACGATGAACTATGTATAAGCAAGACAAGTATATACTATTTGGGAGCTAAAATTCTAACACTTTTCTCAAATATCATAGTTTGTCTACTAATATTTTAACATTTATTATTAAATATATGTTTCGTGTTAGTTGTTATTGTAAGATTATTATATATCAATAGTGTGAAAGCTCAAGAATAATTTCATTGAATAACGGTATTCGGGGATTTCTATTTGTCATAATCTTCATAAAATCAATACTACGAAGCTGATTTTACGTAATTTACTAAAATTATAATTTTCCTTGATCATAATTATTACTTTTAATACTTAAAGAATTAGCTACGAAATAAATATATATAGTCGTAAAGAACTCTTTTTCTCAATATTTTATTTTTATAACAAGAGCATACTCTAATTGTTACTAAAAACGATAAGAAATCACAACGTTTTTTAATAATCGAAACAAATTTTTGCTTGAATTTGCTTTATTTTTTTAACACATACAATATTACAGTTTAGCAAAAAAGTGAAATAACGAGAGAAATATATTTTATTATGAACATATAAGAAGCCTACTATTCTAGGTCAGTAAAGCGAAACAAATAGACATATAATTCTCGGTCGGCAGACGATCGCAGTCTTATTACCTCGTCTACGTAAAATTTTATGCTTTTTGTTTATTAATAAAGAGAATCTTTTTCTATTTACGTTCACTAAAGAACAATTCCTACATTTATTTGTAAAAAAATGACTTGCTTGACATTTAATTTCATTATTATAAAATCTTTCTCAAATTAAACAATTTCTATTGATTTTTAAAACGTGTTGAACTATTACATAGAATTAACATCTAAGCTTCATTTACTTTATAAAAATAAAACACTCCCAAAAATAAATGTATTTTAGCGCATATTCACTTATGCAACTTTTCAAGAAAAATTAAACGTGTAATATAACGAAAAATCGAATATCGAGCTGTATAAAAAAAATTGGAAAATCAAATAATAATTATTAGGTTTATTAATAGCAGTATTAAATATTGAAATGAAACTAATGCTAAGTTATTTTTCTTAACATATGTATCAGATAGTTGTGAAAAATGGTTAATCCCCTTAAGTATTTTTAAATGAAATTTATTGAATCTATTGAAAATATAAAATATATATTTCTTATATGAATGTATTAACTTACAAATTTATGGAAACGCGCTTTAATACAAATCTGTAAAGTCTAGCCAACAATTTAAATTTCGAACTAATAGTAAAATAAAAACAATAACATCAATTGAAATTAAGATAATTAGTTATTTGTTAATTGTCGTTGGTAACTTAAACCACGTTTTGCATTTCTTGAAGATATACAAAATTGTAATAAATAAATATTTTAATAAAAAAATTTTTAAATAAAAAAAATGATTATCTATTAAAGTCAAAGATTACAAAAAAATGCTATGTTATGCTATGTTATATTCTTAGATGTAACCATAATGTACTGTTCTATCAAAAACCGATTGATTAATAGAATTTTGAAATTCTTTCATTTCAAAAACCGTTGAAAAATATGTATAATATGTATAAAGTAATACGCAAAAAGTTTACACATATTGTACTATATAAAAAAAAATCACGATATAACACAAATAAACTTTTAAAAATTTGATCGCCTAAATGGTCTCAAACAATATTTTATACAGCATGGAAAATTACAGCATTTTATAAATAAATTAATAATAGGTATATAAAAGAAATAATCAATTTCAACTGAACAAAAAAAAAACTAATTTTAAAACGTTCTCTTTACAAACTGCGTAAAAATTTATTCTTTAAAAATATTTCAAAATGATTCTGCTGTATGTGCTTTGCCAAAGAATATTTCCTATTAATTGTATAATTACAATGATCACATTTCAGTTTTTGCCCACATAATTTTTTTATATGTCGATTTAAATTCTTGAAACACTCATACTTTTTTCCACAATCAGGACACTGATAATTCTTTTTGTGAAACCTTTGATGTTTTAATTCAACATGTTTTGTAAGGACCCAACTAAGCTTAGTTTTAAATGCACAGTACTTGCACTTTAAAATTATCTCATTAGAACATACTCTCTCATGTGATAACATACTGGGCTGATTTTTAAACTTTTTCTGACATATTGAACATACAAAAATTTTTTTGGATGATACTAAATCAGAATGCTCGTTTTTGATATGTTTAATGAGGTGAAACTTATATACACTTTCAAAGTTGCATTCATTACAATAAAAAACTGATCCTTTAAAACATTCATATTTTATGTGATTTTGAATACTAATTAATCTTTTAAAGAGACAATCACAAGTATTACATTGAAATAACAGTAACGTTTGACAGTCTTCACATTTTATATCAATATTTATCGATACCTTATTACACTTGGAACAATACATTTGGATTAAATTGCTGTAATCTGCAAAAGTTACAAAATTAAAGTTATCCACATAATTACTTATTTTTGAATAATTAACTGAGAAATATTCTGAATATATGTTAGTTGAAAATTTAAATGTAAATAAATTTATTGTAAGTTGTCATAAAGACATGTAAAAAAAGTAAGCAGCTACAAATAAACTGACAAAAAATATGTAGTACAATACAAAATAAAATACTTGCTTTTATTGCATCTTTTTACTATCTTAAATATACTTTTAATTGGAATTTCACTTGGTATTTCTTCTTTTGTTCTGTTTTTACTTGATGTTAATGCATTTTTATATTTATTTTTTTTCAACATTGTATCTTAACAAAACATGTATTGCATGATTATTCCAATAAAGAAGAAAAAAAAT
This sequence comes from Wiebesia pumilae, assembly GCA_018907045.1. NCBI lineage: Eukaryota > Metazoa > Arthropoda > Insecta > Hymenoptera > Agaonidae > Wiebesia > Wiebesia pumilae. The sequence continues at coordinate 6,210,987 of JACCHZ010000022.1, forward strand.
TATATATCATTCAGTAGAATTGTTACCTGTTAATGCTTTTTTAATAACTTGATGTTTGTTAATACCAGAAAATTCTTGTTTCATACATAGATCATCATCTGAAATTATTAAAGCGCAATAGAAAAAATAACAGATTTTATTATCTATAATTTATAAATATAATTAAATGTAGAATAAATTTAATTTCTTTAATATTAGCTATTTATTATTTAATTTTTACCTATGTCAAAATTAACAGGTGATTTTTCAAAAGAATTTCTAGTACTCATAAATTCTATTTTGTTATTCGCTATTTCATTAAAAATATCATGGTTTGTTGCTGCATATTCAACATTTGCTTTATTGAATAAATCTGTAATTTATTTAAAATTAATGTAATATTTATAATTAATATATTTTAATGCACAAATCTTGCGCAAGATAGACTGCCAACAATCAAATAAATAACATAATGAAAAACACTGAATCATAATTATTCATATTAGACTGATTAATTTCCACAATTCCAACGGTTATGCAATGAAAGTATAATACAAATACACAATATTTAAAAATTGTTTATAATTATCACACAAAGCATCATACAATTTGAAAAATAAATAATATTAATTAGGAGTCATATTTTTTAATTAGTACAAAAACAAATTTTTTACAGTTTTAAACCAAAAAATTGAAAATACTAATGATTTTGTATTTCTAAATACTAAAGTTCTACTAAAATTTGAATTTAAACAACATCAAACAATTATTATTACGTGTCTTAACTTATAATTTTAAAATACTATAATTTAACTGTTGACATACACATATAAAAGTATTAGATTTTTATTATGAAAAGTCACCATGAATAGCTGGTGGTTTAAAGATAAGATATATATCCTGGGTGTTTATTATTTCTTCTATACTACTAGACAACTCTTGCATGGTAATAGAATCATCTTCTAGAACATTTAAAATAAAATGTCTTAAATATGTATTTGAAATGCAAATAAAATTAACAAAAAATACAAGCTCTGAATTTATTACAGTCATTATAAAAATAAAACATTATACATTGTTAAAATATAAAAATAAAAAAATACCAGAAATGATACAAGCTTTTGATACATTATACGTATATAATATTTCAAAAAAAAAGCTTCTATCATTTCTGGTATTTTTTTATTTTATATATATGTATAAAACTTAAAAACTTTGTAAATGCAAAATAATGAATAATCAGGATGAGCAAAATAAACATCCTTACCTATTTTGAGTAGATTTGAATTGCACTGATAGTTATCCATAGTTTTGAAAAAAATATAACTGTAAATAATTTTTCGGTTGTAGAAAAGTAACGCGAAAAACGTTACTATGCCTGCCTTTTACATTACTACAGTGCAATTTATTCAATTAAACAATTAAAACAACGTTAAAAGAACAATAAGAAAATAACCAGACGAAATTAACTATTCAATTTTTGTTAACGATACACTCGGAACTCTTCTAAGAAATTTCTTACTTTAGTATATTCAAATTTTTTATGCAAAACCTTTTAAACAACGCATTCTTTACTAATCTCCTATTTTCACTCACTTTAAGCTTTTATCTCACCGATACACAGATTATAGAAATAAGCACTAATGATCTAAAATTCCATTCGCATTCATTAATACGATAAAACATCAAATTTCTTCTTCTCGTGTTCAAATAAGAATTGAACGAATATTACCTTCATTTTTCGAAGTTTTCTGAAGTTGTTATTGAATCACGCCCAATACACAAAATAAACAAACCAACGTATTTTTGTATACATAAGCAGTTTTAGGGACATTCTAAGTATTACATCCTACACTACACCTTGCAATGTGATAAATTCAAAATGATAAAAAGTTCTGCAAGATGGCGCTGTTCTAATACAACGGAAACTTTTATTTCGCATACAGATGCACTTATTATTTAATATATAAATATATAATAAAAAGATACGAATAATTTTGTTTATCGGTAATATTATATTCCGATGACAAAACTACTACGTAATAATAGTAGTGACTGTGATAATGTGGTATTCACGGATGGTAAATTATTATTATTGTTAATTTTCAATAACGAAATCCAGGATGCTTTCGTAAGTACAGAAAAATAATACCTAAATACATATTAACCGATTTGTGTTGACAATGAAAAGTTGCAATTTAGTAATGGCTGAGGAAAATATTAAATACCTTTATTTTCGTCCCAAAGGTATAATACAGATTAACGTTCCACATATTTCTATTATATTTCGAACAATATTTTAATTGACCGAGATTTTAATTTCGTAGTTAAGTTAAAAAATGCTTTTAAAAATTACTTGAATTTAAAATGCAGTAAAAAATTGTGAACATAAAAATTGATTTCAATTATTTTATTCCAAGTGTTCATCAAATTTTATTACGGCATTTATTATATGTACAGTAAATGACGCTCGAACATCTAGCATTTTTTATCTACTACGTATAAATATTCAGTATTGGAAAACAACGAACAGTTGATATAAAAACATATTCAAGATTCGTAAACAAATTTTAAGTACTGTATGTAAAAATAAATTACATAAAAATGTATTGAAAATTTTGTATCATTCAATGCCAGTCAGTATTTTTACCAGATACGTTGACCTCTAAATTCTCTCTTTGAACAAAATTACGAGTTACGGATTTGTTTTTGTTTCACGTAATAATACGTGCTTGTTCGCATGAGTAGGAGATCGAATATAAGTACAAACGCGCGCGTAGGTGAACGCGTGCACGTGTGCATTAATCAAAGGCACAGAAAAACAAGTGCACATCAAATATAATTTGTCTTATGCTAAATACCTCGGCAATTTTAATATATCGTACGATCTACGATTAAGAAATTCTTTAATTAATACGATATAGAATAAATGTATCCCAAAGTTGTCACTTGCTTAAACTGCTTCATTATTTTAAAGCCTGATCAATCAAATTTTGATAAAAATTGATTTATTTGGTATAATTCACTGCATGCATTTTCGTAATTCCGGTAATCAAAGGAGGTAATTTTTAAACATTCTTTAAGCTTGAGCCTAATAAATGGATACTTGTATACCTGTACTCTTCTAGATAATAGAATGAAAAATTCAATATTAAAAAGAAAATTATATTGCATTCGTAATATTTGTGCTTAAGGGTCGTATACCTCACCACTTTCCTTTCACAGCTTCTGTACTTCCAACAATTTGACTCTAATCTTATTACTTTTGTACCCACAATACCCTTGTACGAGATTGGAAACATTCTGATTTTATACTTCTTTTCGAGTTGAAACACGCGTGATATTTGCTCAGACTGTACTTTGGTGTATATGCCTCTGTGCGTACAACATCAATTTCATAATTCTGTGTGAACTCTTATTTTGAAAAAATGAAATTGTTATTATTTAATCGCGAAACGTTGCAGATTGGATGATCGCAAGCCATCGAAGCGAAGTACATTTACGAGTTATTGTGCGATGCTATTGGAATGTAATAATATTATCTCTAGTGCCTTCGTGACAAGATACTTGAATTGCTCAATACCTCTATCGTAGGTACCTTTTAGGACTATAAGTGAACTGCAAAAAATACTGTCGATGCTTTTTCAGATTAAAAATTTATCATAAGATTAAATACTATTTTAAGAAAAACTGTAGTGCATATGCTTAAATGTTACCAGTTGCAAAATATGAAAATTGAAAGCTGCGATAATAAATATTCCATGTCTTCAATTTTAGATATAATTCAAAGTGTTCAAATCCTTTGGTACAATATTCGTTTTTAAAATGACTCTTTCCCGAATGATCAAGTGCGTAAACTACTCAGGCACTTAACAGGTACATCACGCCCGTCGCTTTATAGTCGCGCTTAAAGCAGTAAAATTCTAAATTTCGTTATCGCACTTGTATTTCAGATAAATACAACTGCTCCTGATATTTCTCTCGATTACGCTTCACTTTGTTGTAAAGGATCGTTGGTCTACCGTGGTATTAGAAAGTCAACAAATCTAAAAAAATTCTATGGGAAAATATGGTTATTTGGACACTATTGGATTTTATTCTATCGATCATCATTCTCTCATTGAAAATGTAAGAGCTCTTGAACGTACTACAATATTTTAGTATGTTCTAATAATATAATGTATCTTAGAGAATACTTAGTTTTCAAAAAACTTCATTTAATAATATATCTTATTACATATAAGGTATGTAATATTTTAGGTCGGTAAATGACTAAATTGCACGATAGTTGAATACATTGAAAAATTGGCAAATGACATTTTCTAATGACATTTAAGATAATATTTTGAATGTATATTTTTCGATTGCTTTACAAATTACCTTCGGATAATCTACAACATAATCAAAATCAAATTAAAAATTAAGTATTTTCATATCCTTGACAAATTGCAGGATAATATTTATATGAATGATGGAACATAATATTTCAAAGATAAGGAATACGCGAATACGTCTCAATGCATAGATGTAGAATATAATAAGTACTTGCAAATTTTGATCAACGGATGCTATTACATGGTAATGAATAAATTCATAAATACTTATACACGATGTATTATGGAAGAATTTATGTTTTATACGCTTTCATTTTACTCTACTGTTTAAAAAAAATTATAAAGTCATTTGTTTATTTGATAAAACACAATTTTGTCATGGAATTCGACGGTCGAACAAGTAATTTGTTAATGTTACTTTACAACAAACTATACGCTAGCTTAATGCTTAGCCAATATTACTACCTCGAGCACAGTTGTGTCAGAGTACAAAATAATTTATTAAAACTATTTGAAACTCATGATGGATTAAAACAAAGTAAATGGCTATTATCTCCTTTATTCAATTATATTTTAGAATACGTTATCGGATTAGCACAAAACATTTTGTAACGAGTAACTTAAAATGATGTTACCTCAGCACGATGATATAAAAGTTCGGATTCAAATTTTGAGCAATTTTTAATAATAGAAGAAATATAGACCGTATAAAAACTATATCAGAATTAGATTTCGTAGATGATTTTATGAGACAGTTAAATTAATATATTTCGTCAGGCAATATCGATAGAAATGAAGTAAAAGAAAAAATTACAATGTATATCCAGAAAATGCAAATTACAATGTAATTTGAAAGATGAAATTTATAAAAGAATAATATTGTCGATAGTCACTTACACAAACGAAACGATTGGTTCTGAAAAATATGATTAATACAAATTTTTACCGAATCCAACAGTATTTTACAGTAAAAAATACTATTTTACTTCGTAAACTATTGTAACAGTAATGAAAATCAAATAAATTAAAGCAGCAAGACGCAATTAAATAGGATTTCAGAAGAAAACTCAAAAAGTAAAATAGTTAGACGAAGATACAGATGGAAAAAGAGATTCAACAGAGAAGAAAACAAGTAGTATTTCACTACATAACGATGATATAATTAATGAGCAGTAGATAAAATTTTCGTATTCGCGAAGTAATCAAATATCAATTTCTAACGATAGCTAAGTCACATACGAACTACATTATTGATAAAATTACGTTTCTTTAACAATACACCTGCTGGAAAATCACAAATCGATATACATTTAATTAATTTTACATTCAACATAAACGTTTTTAAATATCAAGTTTTTTCACGAAAATCACGGAAATCCGACCTATAAAATACTTTTTATATCGTGTGAATCAATTTATATTGTATTATCAATAAGAAAGGGGAAAAAAAGCAGTTGGGACACCTAGGAAACACGAAAGTCCTTATTCATGGAAGTAACCTTACACTAAATAAGGTTTTACGTTGCACTTTTCCTCCTCGAAGCTATTCTTTCGATTCTTATAGTTCCCTTGTACTTGGAGTTCTTGTGGAAGTTTATCTACTTCAGCGATACGTGTCCGAATATGTATTTTTCGAGTGGCTTCGTAATCGCATTGGATGTAGTGAAAAGCTGACTTCTTGCGCTTATGCTCTTATGTACGTTTACGAGGAATTTCTCTTACAGCTCTTTTCGTATATCAGAGATTCGAATAGCCATCCGACGTAGCATTTTCGCATCGATCCTCTTTTCTTTTCCGAGGGTTAATTCGCTTGGACGTTTCGTCGCATTTTCGGCCATAAAACAAGATTGCCTCGCTTATTCGTCGAAAAATGCGGGTATTAATTGTAATAGTGAAACAGATGGGAATAAAGTTGGAAAACTGGCTTTTTCAACTCATTTTTTGGTTCACCTAATGATCGTGCTTAATCGACAAAATGCTTATACCGCAAAATGGTAGCGTGGAAAGATACACGCCACCGCGTCAGAAATAAAAATTTATGATCAGTGCTTACGTAGAAATATACGAAAGCTAAATACCCACAAAAATATTGCAAAAGCTATTGTCTTGTGTATTATAATTAGATAAAATGTAACCTACGAGAATATTCGGTGAAATACGACTTAGCTTTTCCTGATGATAAATAGCAAAAAATCCATTCACCTTATCTACCGAAGAAAGGATATTGTGCATAATTAAATTTATATTGTTAGAGGAGTGTCGAATATCGAATTGAAAATTGTTTCTACATTTGGAACTTCTACGTACATATCTTCTATTATCTTATTACTTGCTGCATTGAAAAATAGAAATCCAGAAATTGTCGTACCTAAAGTAAGAATTAAAATTGTAAATCTTGTGCAATTCTGTACGATTGAAAATATTATCACATATATTACGTAGAAGCGTTGGATTTGGTGCTACGATTACGTTACGAGGACGACTGGAAGAAAAAAATTCATAGGCATCAGTAGATGATCTAAAACGGAAGGAAAACGAATTCGATTTCCGATGGAGTAAAGCCGCCTGTCACTATTTTCCGTGTTTTCGCTTATTTTTATCATATATATATATATATATATACACATACGTAACACAATATTCTTTATAATTCGATATATAGCTTCAAAATATAGGGTCTGCAAATTTCTGCTGATATTTTTATTGCACCCACGTTGCAGCATTGACTTGGACAGTAAAAATCTAACGGATTCAAATATCGATGTGTATTATTTATAATTACCTTACTACGTTCCAATGTTTCAAACTAGCTCCGAAACTACGATTAAATTTCTTTCTCTTTAAAGAATTATTTATACAATTAAAAAAGTTTCACTCACAGTAAAACTATCTGAATTCAGAGTTGTGTGTAATCAACATCGTACTACTTAGGGTAAATGTGGAAGCCCGCAAAATTTCATCTCGAAATGCCATTGGCACCTTTTGAAAGCTTCCTTTAAAGAGCAGTTTGCATATTCTATTATTTCTGGTAGAGAAAATCACTATAATTTATTAAGAACTATTCCTTTATATATATATATATATATATATTAACTGATTATTTCTTATTTTACTCAAATAATTTAAAGTATAATCACTTGATAATTAGCTTATTATTATATATGCTATTTAATACAAAATATTTATATGCGCGAATAATAATACGAATACTCTAAAGAGTAACATAAGAATTTCATTTAAATCATTTTTTCATACACTTGATTACGTTATATATACATATGTATGTACAATTTTATAAATATGTCGAATAGCAGATTTTTAAAAACTTGTTTAACGTATTATATAAAAGTTAATTATTGATAATTATAAGTGTGAATTGAGAAACAAAATGTTTGAATATTAAAATATTTGAATATGGTTAATCAGAGCCATAGTTACTTAATCTCCATACACAATTTTATCAAAATATTTGCACGTAGTTTAGAAAATCTAAATTTTAAGGCAAAATAATAATGTAAATAGTTATTCTAAGCCGACAACTACAATAACTCTCAAAATTAATATAAAATTTTGATATAAGCTCTCAATAAAATGAATCTTTCCTTGTGTACTTTCAAGTTTCAAATTTCAAGCTAAAAATTATTAGAATTAGAATATTAGAATTTGCACTGCAATAACTTGAAATTCTAATAAATTCTGAACACGCACTATTATTAATTTCTTGACAAATCACAGAATGTTTCCAAGAAATTTCTATTTCATATTTACTTTACATAATTTACGTTCTATATAACTTATTATATATGACGTTTATGCTCTGTATATATTTACAAAGAATATTATTAGTGTTTAATTAGTACTTATAATGCTTAAGCCTATTGATATGTAGTTTATATTTTTGGATATAAACTATCTAAAGTGTAATTCGTTGATGGATCATTATGTTACTACGATTAAAATGAGTATAACAGGAAGAAAAATTCAAAAGGATTTGAAAATAAAGTTATACCACAAATTTCAATTGTAGTATTATATTTCTGCTATTATAGAAAATTAATTAATTAAAAACTATATACGTACATAAATTATGTATTACGCTTAACAATGTATTAATAAATATTACGAAAAAATGTATGATTTTATGACCATTTTTATCTTAAAAGTATCTTAAATTACCCTAGAAAATATGTCCATATGTATAATAAATAGCGAAATCGAGTTTGATTCAATCTTAATTCAATTTTAATCAGTATTCAGTAATAAGTAATGCGTTAAATCGGCGGTTTCATTGTCAGTTACAATAGAAAAGAAAATGTTCCAACAATTGAATCGGTATTGCTAATACAAATGCTATAAGCTTTCAGAGAAGTTTTCTATTGCTAGGGTTAAGCAATAACCATTACCTAATGTTCGTTCACGATTACACATGTATTTTTCGATGATTTTTCATTTCCTGCCATGTATTCATTTAAAATTCAAATAAATGAATCGAATTAAATTGAACGAAGTGAAGAGAAAACAAGTAAATATTATTTTGAAAGAAGATCAATTTCTGAATTTCTTGCTGTACTTTTAGCGTTCGTTGACCTTCCACTCTAGCACCCCATGCATGTATTAATAGATTGTTTAGGGGGATTGTCTAGATTAGAGTATTGGGGATAATACATGGATAAAAATAGCTACAATCTATTTCAAAGACCTTACATTACTACATAATATCGTCGAAAAGACAACTTGATATTACATATACGTGATGACATTAAGATTGATTGATGTTACATTTAATGAAAATAGTGGTCAGATCGTGTTCTAATCTACATATAAGGTATTTTTAATTTTATACAAATGTGGAAATTAATACAGTATAATACTTTCATGTGCTATACATATATGTATAATTAATTTAGAGCGCCATCATATCAAATATCTAAATTCAATTATTCAACATCCATCAATTCATTTTTCGACGACCAAAAACACAATAATAATGCATCCCATAATAATTATTAGAAAATTAGTCCTTTCTAATACCTCTTTTTGCAAGCATTTAGCTGAATTGGATATTAATTGGATATACTTCATTTCTTGGTTTTATCATAATAAAATCATAAAATACTTGAACAGCGTATGGAAGTAAATTTTTAATATAATAATTCATAAAATGTCATTTTGAAATACTAAAGCCTGTACCTCCGAAAATTTTATTGTTTTCCTATTTATCACAAAATCATTAAAATTACTTTCGTCTCTCACAAGAACACCAACGATCGATATCCAACGTAATTTTTCTAATAAAACAACTAGCCTTTAAAGTACATGTATCGAAAATATAACCACACCGTAATACAATCGGAATTTAAACTTTAAATATCTCAGAACAAGTGTACTTATTTGCTTGCCATCATTAGAATGTCACTAACTTACATTTTATAAAGGAATATATCTCGTGAATTTATTTAAAAAATTTAAATATTGTTTTTGCGTGCTTTCTCTCTGAGTAGTTCATAAATTTTCCTTTTCCTTTATCTCTAGTTACAGTCGGAGTATTTAAATCTTGGTAAACGATGGCGTTTGTATTTTGGGGGCTTTAAAATATTATGCACAGAATAGTATTATTACGCGTAGTTTTTACGTTGATAATAATCGTTGAAACTTCTTACAACTACTTTTTATAGAATATATATATATATATATATATATATATATATATATATACTAGCGTTACACGATATACAGTATCATTTTCAAGTGTGCGGTTGAATAAAGTTCTTTTTAATTTTACGTGAAAAAGATATCTATTCTAATTATAGAAAAAAGTATGGAACCACATATAAATGAAGCTGTAAATCGATTGAACTTGTAATACTAAATTTTGTAATTTAATTAAAGTCTAATAATTGAAAAAGAATAGCACTTTGTGGCATTAATAATGAAATAATACCAAAGTTAAATTTTAGTACAAGTAATATTGTAATTCAATAATAAAATACGAAGTTTTTAAATTTAAATTTCGTATCTTGAATACTACAATCTTGAAGTCGATACAATGATCATTTTCAATTTTGTAATATTTATGAATGTCAAAGTATTAAAGTCAACCCGACTTATTAATTTAATGCTTATGTAGTCATTATGCAAATAATGATTTTTATAAAAACATAATATATATTATATTTATTATAGAAAAATATTATTTATACTGTCTTAGCTTGTACTGTTTCGCATTTCACGATTAGCCCAAAAAAATTTTCATTGTTTACGTAAACGCGTATACATGTCACATTGAATGCAATGACAAAAATCTGTGCGCAGAATTGAAGTCAATTGCACGTATTATTGAATGAAGAGTGAATGTGAAAACCAAAGCAATGAGTCTTCTATATCTGCTTCATAGTGTCGCAAAAAATGCAAATATGCTGAGCCTCTCGCACTAACGTATCTCACTTAATCGTCCCACATACACACACTCGGTTCGGAACAAATCCGTGCATCGGTTAGTGCGTGCTGAATACAAAGGATGGGCTAAGACCGTCGCCAGGGAAATAACGCGATAGGAGTGGCTTAATTTTTAGCACGAAGTGACGTCCCTCAAAGCGACTCTTCTTCGACCAGTAAGAATAGCGATAGTGATAAGCTAAAGCCATACCGAGAATCAGGATAATACCGGTAGCCGGACCAGGATAATACCTCAGCTATCGTGAACGTCCTCTCCGTCGGCACAGATTTACAGGATACTTCGTCTTCGAGCGCTTCACCATTCGCGCGATATCGGTCTTTTTCTTTCGACGCCCTCCATAAGCAGCGTCTTCTTCAAAACGCTCAAACATCCCTTTCTCTAGTGCTGACGGAACAGACGTCAGTCCATCGATCGTCCACTCGAATCACCTCGTCCACTAGGGAAAGAGAATCGAGCGTTAAAAACCAAGAGGTACGACGAGGTGATCTTTCATCGTACTCTCACTCGCGCGAAATCTGTCGACGTTGTTTTGTCGGAATGATAGTGTTGCATTATTTTGTAAGAGAATCATGTTGGCACTCCTGGGATTAGTAGATAAAAAATGAAAATGTATGCGATGTTCAATTTAAATTTTATCGAGCTTTTGCATGCATGATTTGATGTACATAATTACTCGGGTTGCTTCTAGTAAGCATTACTCGCTGTATACAATATCTATTTACTACAAAGGAATTTCTAAACTCAAACTCACGGACTGAATCTTGAAGCAACTTGTCGGAGCACTCGCTCGTGCGATACGCAAACTTATCGCAAATAGGGACAGGAAAAGAAATTCGCATATTCATGCACTATGACTAACCGTTAAACCAAGAGCATATATTTAACTTAAACCTCAACGTTTGTGCAATTGCAATTATTCCTGTACGTGTGTATGTAAATGGCGAACGTGTGCTTTCTTGTTAATTCTTAATAAATAGATTAACAATATAATACTGGAGAATATCCTAGTATTCTACTTAAAAAGTGTGCACATTTATAATCAATTGTTAATGAAATATTCATAATATTATATTATACTTATATCATTGTGGTAACAATTTCATGTTTTGGTTGAAATTATTTCGCTGCATGTTAAAATCTTTGAATGCCTAATTTTTGAAAACTAATACATTACTTTAGATAAATTGGTAATAAAATAAATTACATTCTATTGGAGAATGAGGCGAAAGAATGCTTGCAATGCATTCAAAACATTATGTTAGACCGATAAATATAGTATGGGAAAGAATAGCAAAACTATTAGTGATTCATGATGAGTATTGAATTTTCATTTTATTTAATTGTACGTGATTTTATTAGCAGTTATAAATTCTACAATAACAAAAAAATATCGAATCGCGACGTCAAAAAATATATATATTTTCTCATTGTCTAAATCTAGAAAAGTTTACTTTACTATTCGTACAATTGGAAGAAATTAATTCTGTGGGCATACTTTAAAAATGTTAGACATATTTAAAAGTATATGAGATTTCTTTGCTAATATTTTACAATTGTTTGGAAACATTTATAACTATTACAAATAAAAATAAAAATGAACTGCATATGCAACTACCAACGCTAATTACAAGCTAGTAATTCAAACTGAATCGACAAAAGATTTGTGGGATATTATTTGATTTTATATTCACTACGATCATAATTCTTTATTATATTTTTTTATATGTATAAATACTCATAAGTGTGCTTGGAATTTACTTAATTCCTCTTTTAAGTATTTTAGATGTAACGTTCTAAAATAATAATTGATATAAAAAAGTACAGAAATTTACCGAGAGCTTTATAAATCTTGTTTTATATAATCACAAAGCCTCTGAAAAAGATTCAAAATCCGTTTATTATTACGTAGAAAAATATAAATTAATTACGTAGCGTTATTAAAAATAAAACGTAGAATTTCTGAAAAATAAAATTAATATTTATACTTTTTCCAAAAATCAATGAAAACATTAGCGATGCTTTTTCATTCGTGTAATCTCTTAATGACGTATTTTATATTTTCAAGTTTAATAATATTGAAGGTCACGTATACTTATTATATTTACAATGTATTTTTTACAAATATATTTTAACTAATCCAAACTTTCCAATTAGTTAATACAATCACACTAGCATTTCAAAGAGAAATACAGCTCAGTATAGTTGAAATATTGATTTTTGTAAGCTCCGTATCGACGAAATCAAACCGCTGTACAATTTTTGCATTCTCCGGCTTCTTTTCGAAAATACGTTGCCAATAACTTATTATAACATCACATTTCAATCAATATACTTGAATGTCCTTTTCTTCTCGATAGCTAATAGAAATTTATATAAATCTGTAATGAGGAAAATTATACGCATTTGAATCTAAATGAGATAAGACAATACAATGTCCGTGCATTTATTAATCTAACATATCATTCATTTAATATTCAATTTAACTAAATTATAAACATTATAACCAATGATTAAATTGAATTCATAGAATTTTACAGAATTTTCGGTAATTTTCCCTTTGATAAAAATTCACTCCTTCTAAATATCATCAAGTAATTCCCTTTAGATTTGAACTTTAAAGCAAAATTAGTTTTTTTATTAGAATTCAATAGCTTAAAAATAACTGATTTAAATTATCTTGATGAACAAATATCCAACACTTGATATGTAGTGACGTGCATCAGGCCATTGTGTTCATTTATCCACTCATTTTCTTATTCGTTGTCGATAATTTAAAAAAAAGTAATAATAATCTTTGCGATGAAGTTACTTGTAAAAATTAATAAAACAACAGATGAAATCTCAGAAGTATTTGTTAAATTTTTTACGATTGATGAATCGTAATATTCTAATCGTAATAAATGTATAATAATTGTGAGACTATGTTGCATTTAAAGATTGGTATTTTTAATAATTACTATATTTTGCAGCAACCAAATTCGTTTGAATTTTCAAAAGAAATTAAACGTTGGATAAATTTTAATTATTGCGCCACTTTTCTTCATAATAATTATAAAAAAATGCACATTATAAAAGACACACTTTCTGATTATCTGTGTAGATTTTGTGCGATGCTACAAAATTTAAATAACAAAAAGATTCTGGTTATAGCGAATTTGGCGCAATAGCGCATAGCACAACCATCTTATAAATATAATACATAACGTATCTGTGCATTTCTATCTGGATGATTTTATAACAAAATATTATTAAAAATATTTTCGTTTCTTTATGAATGATTTCAAACAATTACTGTGGTTTTATTGTAAACAAATGCTTTTCAACCGCTTATCTTTACACCTATGCATCTTGAGCATATATATGTACTGTAGCTTTTCTTTTTATTTATCCAGTAATAAGTTAAACTGATTTCAAGAACAACTTCGCTATTCCATCTCCCAAGAGGTTCTAGTATTACGATAATTATAACATTCGCCAAACATGCCATAACCACTGTTTATTAACATTGTGTACGTGAATGCGCGTACTTTAAGGCGAATACCCGCGTGAAGAGTGGCACCAAACCAAGATAATATACAGTATAGCAAATGAAACGTGGGTCAATAATTCTATCAGAATATAATATAATTACAGTGCATTTATTCCTCGATTAAAGTTGAATCGAATAAATTAATAAATGTTATTGAACTGAAAAACAGTTAAGTACTCGAAATACAAACAATGCTATCTGCTGTTAATAAAAGAATTAATAAAAGAATTAAAATTGTAATCATACATTCAGAACCAAGATATAGACATTATTATTGTAAATTAAGAATTTATAAATAATAATTAAACGCATTAGAATGACTAGTATAATCGAGTGTCGAGATAAAAATTATTTAAATATAACTCCCGTATCAAATTGAAAACCTTAATACAGTAATAAAATGATCGCATACGATAATATTAGTAAAAGCGCTAACGATTCTCGCAAGCACAACTTTGAATCAAATCCATTTAATATAAGCATTCTCGACAGTTAAACATTTTTATTGCACGTGAAATATCCATTTTAAAAAGATTATAAAGGACGTTTTCCGATACTTGAAAAGAGACTTTTTTACGTTACACTTTTATGACACATGGCTCTATAGTGAAAAGTTTAACACTAAAACTGCTGTATTAAAGCTGCGTTTGTTTCTTCCCGATAACACGGAAAATCTATAGATATAACTTTGTATTTCACGATCAAGGATAAATGCATTTATAACGTACAGAATTTTCGCAAAGTTAGTTAGCCTGGCATATTTCACTGCGAACATTAAATTAGTAATATCGTTACTACTACGTGCGACAAACAAAGTCCCGCAGTATTACATTAAAACTATCTAAATTGGATGACATCTCCATAAATTGTACTTGTAAACGTAAGCATTATAATCGATGTCAATGTTTAGCGCCATATTTATTTTTATTAAATTGTCATGACAAATCCACGTAATGAATTTAGGAAATATAAAGCGGCACGAAGTGTCCGTGAGATAGCAAAGCTAAACTTTTATCCACTCGGCTACGTATCTACATATGTAGAGGGAAAGTATTTTTACTGTAATTTTCATGTATTGGCCGACTATGTAATACCTCAAAAAACAACTCGAGAACCCAATTCGTGATCGGAAATACATGTCATTGACCGTGCATCAAAACGCGTACGTGACACAGGCAACGGAGATGTTGGCAGTTCGAGTTGATTACAGCTTAGACAGACTCAAGTCTCACTTCTCACTTCCGAGGAGAATTTCTTACGTTTCGTACGTGAAGTGCCACTGAAAAAGAGCAGAGGAAAAACTCATCGGAGAAAAGATTCACTCTTACTCTGATTCTATTTATGGTTCTGGCGCTCAAGTGTAAACGTGAGCTGTAGCTAGTCATTGGTCTAACGTACTTTCGGCATACGACCTTCTACGTGGACAGTAAATAGCACTACAGCTGTACAATGAAAAGATAGCTTTATCGATAAAACCTACGACAAAAGGACATGGGAATTTTTCAGGGGATCGTGTAATTATTTCATTCGGGTACAACGATAAATACGTAAATATATAGGTACGCGCTTCATTTGATCAAAGCTAAAACATTTGATCAAAGCTAAACCAAGGAGGACTAACGGAAGATTAACGGAGGATAATCGATGTCGAAATGTACGTAATTCTTATCGCAGTAAACCTCCCCAACAACTCTAATTCATTTCTTAAGATAATATCATATTATAAGTCTCAGTTTGCAACTACTGCGATGCGGCGATGATTTTAATCTAATTAATTCATACTATTTTATCAAAATCAATGAATTCATAATTCATTCTTTGTCTCGAGAGGTGACTTCTATGAGACTTCAATAATGAAAGAACGTTCGCAAAGTAACGCATGAATCGTGTGACCTGTAAAATGTGAATCTGTTGTGCTTCGCTGTAACATGGATATTATTCAGTTTTTATAGAAACGTTAAGAAATGTTAAACCCTTAGCTACGTCTGTAGAAAAAAATCGTTAAAAGTGCAATTTTCAATTGTACGACATTAGGACAATAGCATTAATCAAGTGGAAACGAGCAGTGCTACATTTCATTACAAACCGATGAAATTTAAAAGTATAACGATTCATCTGTTGTATTTTTCAAGTATGTTACTGTGACTAATAGACATGCAGATGGATTTAAATAAATCCAATTTCAGTTTTACGCAAATACTTATTTTAAAATACATTGTATTTTGCAAAAGTAAAAGGTAATCAAATAAATAAAAATCAGTAATTTGGCAAAGATGTTTACACTTTTATTAACTGCAGTGAGTGATATAAAAAAGTAAATGTATTCGATAAGTCCATTTACGCTCGGAACTAAAATTACTTTCATCTGACTTTTTACTACTTTGTTTCCAAATCAGTTAAACTTTGATGCCTTTTCAAACAATTTCAATAAAAGAATTATTACCTCTTCTTTCGAAATATGAAAATTTTGTATTTATTGAGTACACAATTCCATTCAAAGATCTCAGCTCTTAATAAGTAAAGTTAGAACGCGTACGTCAAGAAACTCGTGTGCATCTTCCGAACGTGTATAGTACACTGAGAATTAATAGTGACAACGGTAAATTATATAAAATAACAAACTAGACAAATATAACAACATGATGTAAATCGACATAAATAATAAAAATACGTACGTTGGTATTATTTGTAGGAAACACGAGCAATAGCACATTCTACCTTGACTAATTCAGAGATAATAATGATCTATGTTAATCATCTATTGCCAATAAAAATGTCGGAAACGCAAAAGTTTAAGAAAGATATTATCACAGCCAATTGATTAAAAATTTTCAAGTGAAAAAATTCGCGAGGGTTCGAACACCGAACTTAATTTTACTTTCTTAAACATTGTATGCTATTTGTAAGCTATAACATTTATATTCATGACGTGTTAAAAGAAAAAGTTTCGTAAATGTAAAGTTCACGATAATGTAACAAATAACACGTAAAGAATATTAATAAAAAATTTAACAATAGCTAAGAAATTGCACTGAACTTAAATGTAACCGGTGATACTCGCTTGAATTATTGAATTATTGTCAGCGTAACGATATTATTACTGGAATCGGAAAACAATATAAAAAATTAGAAAATTAATCCAAATAGTAATTTATTTCCAACTTTCTCGAATACAGGATAATATATTCGAAATTAAGACTTAATCAACGATAATAAATCTACTAATGCTCTGGAGAAATGAGTTTCCAATTTTCTTATAGCCTCAAAGGAAACTTACATCCTCTATAACTCCCACGACACTCTGCCTTCCTGGAGCTTTTCGATCACGCGCTCGCCTTTCCTAATCTAAAAAGAACTTTGTAACTTCAAACATTAGTCCCGACATTTAAGTGAATTTAACGTAATATAGAATGAAACGTGTCTTGGCAACTTGATAAACGTTAACACGCCTACCATTTTAAATTGTAAAAAGAAATTTACAACGAACAATTGAATCACTGTGCAATCAATTTTGCAAAATTGATCGGAATGTATAAAAGTTAATGACCAATGTATTATATAAAAAGAACGAGCCCACACGTAAGAGACACCTGCTTTTTTCTTAACAACAGATAACGGATGAGCGCAAGTGATCCGTATCAGAGTGACTCTCTTGAATCATTTTTATTGCTTCAAGCCAAACCATTCGATCCGAGAATCGAATGCACGAATATTATTCACGAGCATTTGTTTTTAATGACGAACAGTAATAACTCTTTTATATCGCAAGTATTTTACTAGCAAGGAATATATTAATAAGTAGGTATGTCGAGAGACAGAGCAAATAAAATTTTCCATGAAAATTATTGGTTATCGTACATCCAGTACGTTGACACGCTACGTACGATGATAAATTTTCCTTGAAACGTGTTGTTATTATTAGCCCAGCGACGAGAAAACGACAATGCACTACTTCATATTACTTTTAATAAATTGATTACTATTTTAAAGTGTTATTACTTAATCATTGAAAAGCAAACAAGAAACATCAGCGAGTGCCGGCAATAATAATTATAATCGAGAAGTCAAGTTAAGTAGGTTTTAAAGGAAAAAGTAAATCTAAATGGATCGTTATTAAAATGAAAGAAAAGAGTATTACGGTTTAACGTGTAAGTGGTTGCAATAAATAAAGAATATCGTAGTTTCGGTAATGAAAAGAAAAACGATTGAACGATTGAACGATTGAAGTAGGAAGATAATTGGATGAGTTGAAGAAATGAATTATAAATAAGTTAGCTGCACGTGTGGAAATGTTTGGAGAGTATTTCAAGAAAGTAAAGTAAACGTCGAAAATCCGCACGACCCCCAACCCCTTTAAATACGGGCGCACTTGCTTTCGTTACATAATGGCATTTCTCTCAGACCGAAACTCTCCACTATCCTTCAAGAGTTTGTCGCAAAGTCTTCCTATCGCTTCACCTTTCGTCCTTTTCGTGTTCACGGTAACTCAATCGGTGTCTCCTCTCATTGGCTATTTCTATTCTAAACAATTTTAAGACTTATTTAAACGGCTACTTCAGATTTACGTGTATTCCATAACTTATGCATGCACTCTTACACTTAAATAAAATATTATAACGCAAATCTAATGAAAGCGTTCGATCACGGCCTTCGATCACATCGATAGCATTCGCTGGTTATTCAAAAAGCAGTTTTATCAAATGACGTTGTCTTGTCACAAATGAAACGATTTCTTACCATTACTTGAGAAATTCTATTAAAATTCTCAATAAAATTTATGTATTTTCATTGATCAAAGTTCTCGTTACGTGGAAGATATTTTTCATAATTGATCGAAAAGGAGGGAAATTTGAAAGACAATTATTTACCTAAAAAGCAGTCGTTTTTTATTTGTTCATAAAAACAATGATCCGGGAGTAAACAATAGTTATATTTTACGTTCATGTTACCTCTTAAATTTTCACGTTCGCAAATACTTTTATAAAATTCTGTGCATGATTATTTTTAAAACATTCCTCTTTCATGAGCAATGTAAAAGTAAATATCTCAAATTTACTCCTGTATACGCTTCCTTCTCTTTTTCTTTTTCTTTTCTTTTACACCTAAAAGTCTACAAAAAAGTACGAAAATTATGAAAATTATGAAAATTGGGAAAATATTTAATCAACAACGATCGCACAATTTAAAAATATTTAACTCTACTTCGATAATAGTTATTTTTAATTTATGATACAGAGATGCACATTTGCGTATACGACTTGACAATGCCTATTCGTCATTCAGTCTCGTACGAAATGCATTAATTCATTCGAAGTTTTGATTATTCGCCAATAATGCAATCAAAGTCTCGTATTGGATCGCAGGTTTCCCGTGTGTAATAAAAGTGAATTGAACTTTCTAGCTAGAAATTGGTCATGCGTTTAATTATAAACAACCTTACCGTCCAATATCGCGACATCATAATTCCATTATAATATTCATCATTCCAAATCTCTCTACTCGCGTGGATTTCTCCTGATTTAGAAATTTTAGAATCTCTTGGCGCAACGTGTCAATAACGCATCAAACAAAGAAAGCAGCAGCAAATTCCCACAATCAATCGCTGAATCCCGAACGCGCACCAGTAACTCCCACGAAAGCTCGTTGCCGAAAACAATCGCAGATTCCTCTCCGTCGTTCCTCTGAGGCGAGAAACAAGTATATCGGGAGCTTTCGAGTGCTTTTATTTCTCCGCGAGTCGTCGCGACGCCGAATCTACGTATATACGAATCTACGAATGGCGCTGAGGGTTACATTTAAAATATCGCACTTGCTCCACACTAGCGCGACTTTGACAATAATAATAAATGCGCAAGATGCGCCCGAGTAAACGGGGCAGATTTTTATTTTTAGACAAACGCATTTATTTATTTACTTGCATTTCTAGAATTGTGGAAGGAACTACCAAGCGACTACTTTTGTGCAGTCGTACGCTCGATTCTGTTTTTTCTCTAATGGGAGTACGAAACTAAATGTGCGATTTCGATTTATAAAAACGGCTTACGAAACAGTGGGACAGCATTGAGGAGTTTGAGAAAGGCATTACTAAAAGCGTCCCGAGTAGATGAAGAACGTAAACATATTTTCTGTGCTTTGATTCGCTCTGGATATTTGGACTCTGTTCTACGTTGCGGATAAAATGTTTTAAGTGGGGTTTTTCAAACTTTTTGCACGAAACAACTTGCGACTTCTTTTAAAATAAACTCAGTTTGCGCTTGCTCAAAATTCTCAAATAGGCAAAGAATTTGTGCACTTTTGATGTAGTATCGGTATACGAATCTACAAACTCCTACCCTAGTATTCAACTGTTGAATTTACTGGACATTTTGTAATATCGGTGTAAAATCAGTGTAAAATCAGTGTAAAATCAGTGTAAAACGATCGAATGTATGATGAGCAGAACTTAAGGATTAAGCAGACAAATGCCGATAAATAAACATTTGAAAATTTCAGAAAAATGCGAAAAGTATCTTTCAACAAATAAACAATTTGCGTGTATAATATGCGAGAAGAAATATGCGTGCTCGTAAAAGGGAATATAAAAATTTATCGTTTTTAAATTTCTTACACGCGTAACACAATACGTACAAAGCCAATGTTCAACGTTATTTTCAGCTTCAAAATATTTGCATTTCATATTTCGCATAAAAATTGCAATGCGATGCACTTTATGCGTTACAGACCACGAAATTATAAGGGTGGAAAATACAAAAATACAATGCTAGACTCGAAAGATGATGCTGCATTACAATAAAATTTTGTTCTGCTTATTTCAGAATGAAAATAATTTACCTAAGCATTACTCGTTTTATGAGTTTTACGAGTTTTATTAGTATTTATAATAATACAATTATACTAAAAGCATCAGCCATGTTTCTTCGGCAGTAAATTTGATAATCAAAATTGCCTCGTTCAATGTACAGCATTAACGTCGTACTACAATTTGGTAATACGGAGTATTACAAAAATGTTCACGTATCTACATAAAATACGTTTAAAATACGTTCAAATTTCATTAAAACGTAGAAATTTGTATAAATATTGTACGGCATGTTTTAAGGGGAAAAAAAAAAAAAAAAAAAAAAAAAAAAAAACAACTATTCGAGGGAAATAAAGCTTGGAATTTGATACGCATTGGTCTGAGGACATTAGCAAGGACTTCAGTCGAGCGACAATCAGCCTCGATTCGACGTTTCAGCTCTCGAAACAAACATTTATTCCGGTTCTCTTCTGGTGCGTCTCTTCCATTGCAAGCACTTACTCTCCGAGGGATGTGAAGTGCGTGTGCCGATGCAGAAAAGTACAATGGTCTTACATCGAACGATCGATTCCAATCAGTCTCCGAAAAATCCACGGCAAATCCAACAACTATTTATTCTCAATAAACGAGCAGCTTCAAGTGCAATAATAAAAACCTAGGTATGCAGGCACATAAGGATTTGTAAATTCTATGGTCGAAATGGCAAATGTCAAATTTGCCTCTCCGCTCCTCTAAATCTCCTCTAAACGCAACAGCAGTGAAGCTCGAGAAAAGGACCAATTGAGGATTTGACTGTCGATTCGCGAGTCGCCGACGAACGTGCTTTGTATTATTTTATTGGAAATGTCCGTATCTACGGCTTTCGAGCGCTAGTGACGCGCTAGTGACGCGCTAGTGACGCGCTAGTAACAAAAGCAAAAGTTCTTGTTACTTTGGAAAGTTCTCGAGCGAAGAGTACCGATGAAAATACGAATGCTCATGAGCGGTAGTTAATCGTTTAGTCGTTATTCACTTACGTATTGAAATAGATGTACCTGATACACCAATAACAATTGCGGGCATTTACTTTTGACAATGTAAACGATAATCGACTGTAAACGAGGCCGCTTTATTCCACTCTAAGCTATTTTGCTTTTAATTGCAACGGTATTAGGCCACATAATTCAAGGTTTTACGTTAAACGAATTAAGTTAAATCTTAGGTTAAACCTCGTGGTGCGCATCTGAAGTTTCTTAAACCATTATTTCAACGTGTTCAACTATTTCGTAAATGTTGAATTGTGAAAAAAATGGATGTTGCCAGTAGATGTTACTGGACTTCTCCGGTAGAATAAAAATACTGCACGTTGTAATGGGTTTTTCAAATTGATCATTCATGCGCAACAGTTTTAGTGCTTGAAAAAAAAGAACTTTACAGCAATCTTCTGACTTTTTGTCTCGCAATGCTTTATTGGAATATCGCGTTGAACCATAATTTAAGGATATGTTGAATAAAGTTTTGCGTTGAACCAAAGTTTTTAGAATTATAGCCTTGTATCTGCACTATTATCGAAATCTATTCCAAGAGAAACGCTGCGCGCATTCTGAATAATTTCACGAGTTCTAATATGCTGCCGTTGACTATAAATTACGACCCTCAAACAAGTATCTCCTTTAATTTTCAACTTAAGTTTTCGCAAATTAAGTGTACCCAGCTGGTAATTTTATTTTTCGTCTCTCGGTGCAGGTGTCTCTCTTGCATCTCCGATAGAGTTAGAGTATTAGAAGTAATGCGGCGGTTTTATTAAGGTGTAAAGTACATCACCTTTTTGTTCAATTATCTAAAGCGCCACTGGCATCGAGCGAGGGTCAAAGGAGCAAGAAAGTGCCATTTTCTTCCCCTGCAGCAGAGAATAAATCAATAAAACGCGGAATCAAAGGCAAAGTTTATTTCCAGCTGCAAGAACAGCTTCACTTCGCTCGTTGTACGACAGCTTGCTATCGTTGCTTATTGCCAGAACGCATCCGCGGATCCCATCACATCGCGAAATGGACTTTTTCATTGTCTCGCGCATTATGAATAATGCATTTGCGCCTCTCTCCCCCCCCCTTTGCCCCTCCGCCCCTTGTACTTTCGACGCAACCGTCTATAAACTGGCCGTCTTCATTGCGCCATCCGCCCGCCTTTCCTCTTCAATCGCAAACCCACACGCGTGCACTCGACGACAGTTGGCAGCCTTTGAATGACAGTGATGTGGAATGCATCTCTGTGGGTGCCTTGTACTTTCAGCGATAAGCGTGCAGAGAAAGAGAAAGGGAAAGATAAAGTAGGATAGTGCGAGAGAGGGAATGAGTAAAAGGGCACAGCAAAAGAGTAAAGGAGGGAAATTAGATGAACCGAGAGAAAAACGATGGATCGGGAAATTGGCAGAAAATCAATTTTATTCGGGTGAATTATGGTTCGCACATTTACGAATAATTTTCTTCTTGCCTCTCCATTAATATTACCATGAATGGTCATTAAACATTGCCTCTTTCGTTATGTTTAACAATTTTTTATTAAAATGTCAAGTATTCGAAAACAAATTTGAGCCAAACGATGAATCGATAAATTGCCTTTTTAATCTTGAATAGCGCTAACGTTCAACTGACATATGGACGTTTTTACTAATTTTAATCTCCTTAATTTGGAACGTTATTTTGACTTTAGTAATAAAATCAAATATCATTAGGTTCGTGTAGCTTGAACGCCTAAAGCATAATGGTGTTAGTGAACCCTGTATAAAACTCATAAAGTAAGAAGGTATTTAAAAGAAAATTCAACATTTTAATATGTACACTAGAATACTGATGAAACTTTAATGCTCGCTTCGTTACAAAACCAACACATTACAAAAAATGTTCCTAAAATAACAATTGCTTTTAGTTAGGCCCCATTTTATCGACTGATCCTTATCTTTAATGGATATTTGAAGTTTGAAAGTTGTTATTGCGTAAGATTGACGATATAACATATTTTCTTTTTGAGTGAAAAAGTTAAAAGTATTACCTGTCAATTACCGAGAAACTTATGCAAATTATCATCCTGAACTTACGTATTATAAATTTATTTGTTTGTGAAAAATATTACAGATTCGGTTTAAAATAAAGATTTCATATCCTCGTAAATCTTTAAAGTAAATTAACTACAAATCTAGAACTCCGTTAAACCCTCAAGCCATGCATAGATGAGAATTACACTACGTAAGCTACTCGAAACGTTACAAATTATGATTTATAATAACGGATTATAATTTTCCAATAATTTTCCATTTTGATTATAAAGAAAGTGTAAAAACTTTAACGTTATGTAATATAAAAGAATAGAAGACATCGATAAATTTTAGAAGCATCAAAAGTTAACATATATTTTGTAGCACCATCTTTCATCTATCGGTAAATTATAAGATTTATAAATGATGCTTCAGCGTATCATAAATGCATTTCAATTTACATAAATTAAAATGTATTTTTTTATAATTCATTATAAATGTGTCACATTGATGATAATCTTACGTAGAAATTTGATAAAGAATTTCAACTAATAAAAGACTACTTTATACTCGGGTTACAAAAAAGTTACACTATTAAAAGAAGTATTTGCCATTTTTATAATTCATTAAGAAAGAATATTATCACGTCCTTAATGTTGGGTAAAAACCTGATAAAAACTCCGGTACTACCTCTTTTTTACTTTATATTAATCGTATAACTATTAAATGCAGTACTGAATAGTCACAAATGACGATAATGCCATTTTTAAGGTGAAACGTGCACATTTATTTCATTATATTTTTTAATTTAATTTTACATTTTTTAATAACTACATTGAAGCACGTATAATTTAAACTTTTCCTTTTATTTCACATTTAAAAATACAGGGTTAAAATTCAACAACAAGTTGCGTTTGTCAATCGTTCACATAATGTAACAAAAATTACGAAGTTAACGTCCTCACTTTCATTTGAAGCCTTAAATTCTTTACTTACAACTTTTATTAGGAGTTGAGAAAGAAAGAAAGAAACGAAAAAAGAAACGAGATACAAAGTAGCATTGATTTTTGTCTGTAATCCGAAAGCTTTTAAAAATTATATCGTACATTAATAAGGAATATCGTTTATTCAAAAACTCCTTCCGGCATTTATAAATTCTTTCAAGTTTAGTGAGAAATAAGTTTTTTTGCATAATTGAAATTTGATATCTAGTCGCGCACCAATCCAATTCTATTTTATTTGTGCATTATCCAGTGAACGTTATTTCCGTTCAATTCAATTTATTTTATATTTGCGGTTATTATAGAAGGATAAATGTCATTAGATACGCGCTATTGAAAATGTATTATGATAATATACTAGAGAGAAGGATTTCGCTCTCGAAATAAGTTTTATGAAAAAATCCTTCGGCAAATGCAATACTTGTTTAAACATCCAAAAATGCAAATGAAGCACCCATAATTCTAATAACAAAAAAAAAAAAAAAAAAAAAACCAACAAAAAAACAAAACAAAACAATTTCCTCTTACACGCTTGTAAGCTTAAACTGAAATGTGCTATTGTACAAGTTGAGAAGATATGAATAAAAGATGAAGGTATTAACATTGATGTGCAATGGCAAGGTTTAAATCATTTATCATTTTCGTGCGAAATATAAATTTGTCAGGACGTTGAAACATAAGTAAAAGACGACGCAGCCTTATTAATTGCATCGTACTTTGAGGCTTTAAACGGTCTGCAATACCCGACATTCCTCGCGTCATCGCATAACTGCACTCAAAGTTCCTGTCGGAACTTCCGACACGGCAACTTTACGAACTGGTACGCGCGACTCCCCCTAGACTCCCCCTAAGGACGCCCACCAAAGTCCCATTCTCCACTTTCCTCATCGCCTGATAACATCGAGCATTCACTCATCGTCGAATCTCCTTTGCCTCCAACAGCTCGTTACGTCTGGTGGAGCGTGTACTCGACGGTCGCGCCCTTAACGCTGCAGCAGTTCCGCGACCTGGGCTTCCAGTTCTCGCGGAAGGTGTTCGGCCTGAAGGAGAAGATGCCGAGATGGAAGAGCTGCACTGGAAACGTTAACGCGGACTTCGGCATGGCGCTGAGCTACGTATACGTGCGTCGACACTTCGACGAGGAGGCGCGCGAAAAGGTGAGGATACGCCACCAGCATTGCAAAGTACACGCGTCCTTATCTCCTTGTTTCTTCCTTCTTTTGTCACGTTTCGTTTCGTTTGGTTTCGTCGAGTATTGTTGTGCCGCGAGAGCTTGTGCGGGCTTGTCGAACGAACAATGTAAGGAAGATTTTTCCTCTGGAGTGCGCTTTCGCGACAGAATTTTCCTCGCTCCTTTTCCAGCTTTTTCGCAGACTAGATTTATTTATTGCCAGGGCTTTGCAAGTAGTATATTGAGCTTAATCGACGAGCTTGGCCTTGTCGAGGCTTCACAAAGATAGCGAGAGAAAAATTGTTTATTTTCGGAATTGGAAATTTTAAGATTATGCATGCAAAATTTCTGCTGAATTTTCAGATAAATCTTACAATTTTCCTGCATTTTCCGACAATTTGCATCAGCAGATTTTTTTCTTTTCCACCCATTATTCTCCTATAGGATTATTTAAGGGTAATTTGTAATCCGTCATTCGACGCAACCAACGTAATTACATCGCTCTTACGAGCGTAATTTGGAAATAAGGATATTGTGCACTCCATACGCTCCTCGATACGATTATCAGATTCATTGGTCCGAAAGTTTTGGATAGAGATAACGCTTCAAGTGATACTTGAATATTTCCTTCCTCTCCGGATAACTCGATTCGACGTTGCAGTCCGAGTTTGCGTTGAGAATTAAAAATTTTAAATCGTTTTAGGCGCTGAAAATGCTGATGGACGTGCGAACAGCCTTTGACAAGATGGTCGCAGAGCTCGAGTGGATGGACGCAGGCACAAGGACGCGCGCCCATAAGAAACTCCACGCCATGCGGCCTTTCGTCGGCTTTCCCGACTGGATAACCGAGCCGGAAAAACTCGACAAGTTTTACGAAGGGGTGAGTCTCGCAGCTCCGGTGCAGCGAAATTAAACAACGCGGAAAATGGCCGCGGACTGATTGCTTCCTTTTCTTCTGCGTACGCTTTCTCGCAGTTTTTCTAAAAATAAAACTAATTTAGAGAAGCTCGACTCTATTTCCTTCCGCTCGCGAGCTACCCTGTCGTCTTTTTTCGGACTTAAGGGATACGTTTTCCAAACGATCTGAAACATCGAAAGAAAAATGGAGAAAATTATTCCCGAAATAGAAAGAAATAATGAAAAATATATTCCGTGTTGAGGTGAAAATTTAAAGTAATTGTAATTTGGATAAAAGGAAGAATCTTGTGGTACAAAGTGTATTATTACATTTATCTATACCTATGTCTGATGTTGGCAAATTACCCGTGACGAAAAAGCTTCTACCGTCTTTTTCATTTTCTACATGTACAATCCTGCCACTCTGTTTCGGAACATGTAATTTGTCATCATTAAAAAAAGATGTTTCTAAAGCTTATGAGCCTTTATTACGAATAGGTAACAAATGGCATTGTAGCACGCATCAGGTGAGCTCGTTTTTTTAATATTTGCCTAACCTTATAAAAATATGTGAACAAAATCGAAGAGTGTAAGGGAGCAGTAGAGAGATAAAGAGAAGTAAAAAAGAAGAGGAGAATTTGCGCACTAACGCTTGCTCGAGAAACCGAACGGTTTGTCTTTTAAAGAAAGAGTAGGTAATTAACGAGGCGCGCGACGGGAAACCCTCGCTTTAAGCTACAACTACAAAGACAGATGGAAAAAGACTCCTGTGTTATCGGAAATCCTTAGTATTTTCTCGAATTTTTAGTAACGAACGTTGCTTTTCTTCTTACGCTTCCAGAGCTGCTACGTGTTTTAGTAATAAATTAAATGACAACTCTTATTCAACAACTCTTACAACTCTTACAACTCGTATTCCGACAGAGAGAGAGAAGAAAATGTCAAAAATATCTGGAGAAGCATTTTTCACGGAGAACGACCCTTTAACAACGAGAGAATCTTTTCCTCTAAAAAGCAATTCACGTAATATAGATACCCAGAGGAATCCTCGGTGTGAAAGAAATTAATTTTTATGACAACATAAGTAGGAATTAGATCGTTGGCGGTCTAACTAACCGAGACGACTCAATTTATTTCGACTTTTTCGGTTCGTCAAGAGCTTAATTATCAAGGATAAGCAAAGCTTCTGTAATGATAGTTGATAGAAAGTTAACAACTTTTTCGCTTTTTCGCTTTTTCGCTTTTTCGCCGTCCTTATGATCCATGAAGATTATGACATTACCAAAGTTAGCAAATGAAACGATTATTTTACAAGTATTTCACTGTTATTGAATTCTGCTTGGATAAAGCAACCGTGCAACAAGTGAAGCATGAATAATGCAGCATTGCAATAATAACAATAGCATTGCCCATTTTCATTTATAATTTCATAACTAGTAACTTTATGAAATTATACTTTCATTTAGCTACTTTTGACAAGTAAAAAATAACAATATCGCATACGTATAGGCATGTGCACTTCTATCGATAATATATCGATCAATTATTCGTTATGCATTGCGTACGAATTTATAATATAAAAAGGTATGGTACCAAAACTATTTAAAAAAACCTATTATTAATGTAACTTTCTAATTATGACTTCGAGGATTACGTTCTTTCGTCTCCTGCGAAATGTAATACTGTTTAAATGAGGAATTTAATATAATGATTAAATTTAATTTAATGATGTTGCAGGAACAAACGCTCTAAGACTCTAGCTGTTCTTTAATGATAAATATGAAAATATCACTACCGGTGTCCTTTTAAGGGTAATTTTATTTGATGAACCATTTGGTTGGCAAGCGACTTTTTCGGCTAATAAATCTTAAAAAATTAATCTGAATCTTCGAATGCACGATCAATGAGTGCATTTTTATAATTTCCAATTTCATATTTTATCTGAAATTAAATAATCAAGTCTTCATCGGTAAATGTTTACGTATCTCCAGTTTTTATCTTATTCTATTTTTCGTAATTACATGAAATGTTTCTTTTAATTCTCGCAGACGAGATAACACTTGAAATGCTCAAGTCTTGAAACACGTAAAATTGTATTTTGAAGTGGTTTTTATGATGGATTTCACTTCTCTGCTTCCTTTTAAAAGAGCCGGATTCCATTAAAGTCCGAGTAACGTAGCTATTATTAAATTACATTCACATTAAAATAGGGCTGCTTGTACTAGCTGTTGAAATATCCTAAACTTTTGGTTAAAAAATCAGTCTTATCAGAAATTTTTTGCTTTACATTTAGTCACCGTTTAAAATTAATTTACTATTTTAAATACAGTTTTAGCGCGACGTCGTATACTTATATACAAAGGCTATTTCATTTATTTAAAAAATCTAATTGTAAATAAGCATGCAGCTAAAATTTTCAAACTTTATTAACATCAAAATATATTCGTGTTTTTCGAGGATTTTTTTTAATTTTTGGCAAAATATTTTATTCAAACGATCGTTTATCTCTATTGTAAATTTACGAGACAAGCAACTGCAGGCCAATATTGAAAAATCCAATCGAAAGCTCAAGCGTTGCTCTTAATTAACAAACTTACGAAAGCACTTAGGCTCTATTAATACTTTTAAAAACTTGTGCAAACACCATTTGAAATGCAAAATCGAACTCAATTATTCCAGCGATCGTTTTTCAAGCTTTCGTAATGTTCGCCGCATACGAGAAATGGAAAAGTTTTCTGCGCTTCCCTTACGAAGGGACCCGACTGTATTAGTGGATTGTATGGCTCCCTTCATGCGTATACATATTCCATAAAGTAACATGTGTTGTATATTACTTAACAGGCGGAAGTGGTCGATGGCAAGCTGTTCGAAACGTTTCTTAAACTGTCCAACATCGGATTGGAAAAGAAACTTAACAGCCTAAGAGAGAAACCTGATAAGAACAGGTGGATAAGCCCTGGTACAAGGGTTAACGCCTTCTACAGTTCCAGTTTGAATTCAGTCAGTGAGTATACGCGATTCTTTTATAAGAATGCTTCGGTTTAATAAATTAGGATAAATTTGAAATGTAAAAAACGATTTCATTATTATCAAAGATATTTAAGAGAATAAATGTTTTCCAGCTTGATAAGATTGGTAATTTAAAGAAATTTTTAAGTGCACGCTAAAAAATTATGAAAATTTTGTCCATCGTATGAAAATTGTTAATTGATAAATGTAACTTCTTCTTTATATGAATTTTCCTTTATACTCTACTGCTTATAATTTAATAATATCTTCAGATGACTTTCATCGCTGTCTATCAAAGTAACCGTTTGACTGTTATGTTAAAGCATTACGAATGTAACTACAAAAGTTTCACAATCTACTTAATTAAAAAAAACTTTTTCTCCTTTTTACAACAATTACGGTGCTCGTGGAAAAAGGACGGTTCGAGAGGGCAAAAATTCACTCGGTACTTATTGGAAGGACAAGCACTAGAAAGTAATTCCTCGCGACGATGTTAACATGTTGCATTTATCGAATTTATATATATTTACATACGACGTTTAACATGGGCGCTGATATAACTTTCAAGCACTTGGTACTTTTACACGAATTTCGACAAAAATTATAAGTAATTCACGTTCAAAGTTTAGTATGAATTATATGGAAAGTGAGATAATTTTTAAACTGGTGTATAATAGTTGTAATTTACGAGAACGTAACTAATTTACAGTAATAACATTTGGTCTGCCAAAATTATATTTTGGGCGATCAAAGTGATTATACAGTATGAAAATTAAAAATTTAATACAAAATAATGCAAGCGAGGTAAATTTATCTTAAGCCGCTGGTGCTAAATGTACAATGTACATCCAAATTTAATCAATTTTATGCAAACGACTATTCATTATTATTAAAAAACATTATAAAAATTGACCTGCTCATTATTTAGAATGTTATGTAGTTTATTACGTAATTATGTGTATATATTAAACTATGAAACAGTGAATAACTACATTCTTTACAGACGTGTGTAATAGTTCAATTTAATAGCGTGTAATAGCAATCGATGGAACATTAATTTTTTGTTAAATTCTTTAATTATGTTGTGAAATATTTTCTCTACGTCAAAGATGAGTCAACGAAACTACTCTTAAGTCTAGTGATAAAAAATTTATCGCCCAAAATATTTGATGTTGAACTGTAAATAAACGTAATGTTTCATTGCTTTTCGGCATTTTTAACATTAAAGTTACGCTCCGAACTTGTCTGCCACAACTTTTACATTTTCGCACAACGTGGATTAAAATTTTAATACTCAATTTAAAAGGGGATATCAGAAAAGGACCGAATATAATTCGAATGAAATTCTTACGTTCGAACGATTGTAAAAATTGAGGCTAAAATAACAGAGCACGATAATAATGATTCAAAAATCCTTTTTTGAAAAAAAAGAAAAACTGCTGTTAAAAAGTTCAAAGGAATACATTATACAGCTCTTGTGAATTCTCAAATTTTACGTTATAAAAATCTTGCTTGGCGCACTTTTCACTCTATTCAGCGAAGCGATAGATCTTCGTATCGGCACATACAGTACCTTACGTTTATTTTTTCTATCTATAAATGAGCAACTAGCATTACGCACCATCGCATACAGCATCATGTGCAGGTCTAAAAATTGCAAATATTTTCAGCTATCCCAGCAGGAATTCTTCACCCTCCATTTTACGGAAACGGCCTTGAGTAAGTAAAGTCCTCGGCATCAAGCTTTGCGCTCAGAAAAGATGAGAATACGCTTGTTCCGAAGAATTTAATGTTTCACCGTGAAATAAAAATTCTATGCGTAGAATACGAAAGAAAGGGGTTGTGCAGCACCGTTTACCCGGCCTCTAAAAATCTTGCGGCAGTAAAATTTAATCACTCGAATTCTTTGACTGTTCGCAGACTATTCAAATACTACTGGCTTGCAGTGCTTCTGCGAACCAGAATCTCTTGCAATGCTTCTTCCGTGTTATTAGAAAAATGAACGAACTGAGAAAGACCAGGTGGTGGATGGAATTTTTATTAAAGGTTTATTAATGATAATTAACCAGATTAATTAAAAGGCTCAAACTAATACATTGCAATTCGTAAGACTCGCTCGTGAGTACTGTTAAAAAAGTAATCTTAAAGATCACTTTACAGGATTATTCAAGTCGTTGAAATATCCGGGCTGTTTTTTAAATATGTTTTTTGTAATAAATAATCTTCGATTAATTATCAAGTACTAAAATTCCATTGCGTTTACGAAAGGAGTTTTGGAAGAATTTGCGAATTAATTGAATAGGCGAAAGACAAATCAAATCACCATATTTATGATAACTCTTTTCAATTCCAGATGTAGAGAATCAATAAGCGCTGACCTATTTACATAAAAATGGCCCAAATTATAAATTTGTAAAAAGTTGTCGAATTGGTTTATATAACGTATTCTAAAGAGTAAAGAAAATATTTCAATTTCAATAATATAATAATTTACGTTGAAATTTACAAATATTGTTTCATAGTAAATCAGGCATGTCTTTAAAATTAATGAATATGGATGTTTGGATTTTCTTTCCTAATTGTTAGTTTTTAATTAATGAAAATCCCTGGCGAAACGTATAATATTCTCACAATTAGGGAAATTCGGCGCTGCTGGCTCACTTTTAGTTTAATCTATGAAATTCTATTTTATTTTCACTTTTACAATTAAAACTTTGCGAGATAAACTGCACTTCTATCGTATTATTTCGTTTACTTTATTTTCATTATAAATATTTTTAATTTTACTTAAAATTTGGTCGTCGTAATGCATCCAAATAATTTCAAAGATTCAAAATAATGCATTAGAATGCATAAGATTAACATTAAAATTCTAGACGAGTAACGAACACCTTACTTTAAAGGCATTTTTCTACGATTCCCCAACTCTACGCTTACTTCAAATATTTTTGGTGCAATATCTAAATATGTAAATTAACGTGTCAAAATTACAATATCGTATTGGAACCTTTTCGTGCGCAATTAGGATGTAAATGCTTATCGGGTAGCCGGTATAACAACGTCACGTTATTTGATGTCAAAGGACATTACATTCGTGCCGCTTTAATCGTGCAACAATATCTGATGTGCAGAAACTTGATTGTTGTTTTATAAAATTTAAAGGAAAACCAATGAAAACAAATAATACAAGGAGCCCAATCGTAACGGTGAACTTGGGGACTTTCGTGTCAATTAAACCAGTTAAAAATCTAAATTTACATTGAATTTACATTAAAGTACATACTTAACGAAGTAAACTTTAATGAAAACTGTCTAATAAAAGATCGTGACCTAGATTTTTACAATCTCTTTATTTTTATTAGGCATTTTTAATATAACGCGATAGTAAGCCCGTATAGATTTAATAATACATATTTAAATCTATATTAATGAGATCCATTAACAGATAAATAATAGATTAGAATAATAGAATCGTAAAGGATGTAAATCATTCAAAACAAGATAGAATGTCCAATATAAGTATAATGATTTAGGCCTTAAAAGGCTAATTTAAATTTTTGTTAATCAAGTTCAAATAAACTGCACAACATCATTCGCAATTAGAGGAACAATACGTAAAGTGTAGTAAAAAATGCAGTATATATTGGACATAAACGTTTGCAATAAACGTTTGCAAACAATCTGTAATCATTGCGATTTACAGTGGAAACTGTGCATTATAAAGTTAAAAGACTGATTGTTAACTTTAAATCAAGTCTAACTTGTAGTTTTTCAAATAAGGACTGCGATCCTCACAATCCATAATTGAAATTGTCCTCGCATTGAAAACGTACTTTAGAATAATCAAGCTCGATTGATCAAGTAGATACATTTGTCGAGTGCACGCGTCACTATCCTCAAAATGTACAAATCGATGATCTCATTATTAATTAAATATACATGCGTATAAGGTGTTTTTGGCCGTATTAAAAATTGATATTGATTATATAAATCGCGCGTTAAGCTCTAATGAATAATGCTCGATTAATGGGAAATTGTAAAGCTCGCGAAGAAGTTCTTCGAAACTGACTAGGAATAAAGAAGTAGGAGAACGCACGTACATTTTTTACCTAATGACACTCACGCGTAAGCCATTTACGCGTATCATTTGCCGCTATAATACAATATCGGCTGTATTGCTTCGTTTAGACACGGAAGTCCTCGTATAGCGTAGACGTAAAGCGCCAAGGGCCACTGGGTCCTATCGAAACAAGCACTTCCGTGCAGGCGTACACGTAACAGCAGCGCACGAGATATCAGCACGGCCTAATGGAAATTCTTCAATTATTCCCCAGATCCATAAACTACGGAGCGATGGGCGCGATAATGGGCCACGAATTAACGCACGGCTTCGATGACCAAGGTAAGTGAGTCGAGTCGAGTCGATTTACTCGACGTCAGTCGAACGACGCTGAAAGTGGTTGGCACGAGGAGGGGGTGATGTTGTTTTACGGGCAAAGTAATTATTTGATGTCTAGATTGCGGTGGAATTTATTTTCTCCTTTCTTGTAATTCTGTTAGAAAGCTTATCGGCCAGCCCTCGTTTAATATTGCATATTTCCTTCGTTCGGACGGAGAAAATATTGTAAACATATCCGAATGAATTCAGTTCGGCCACTTGGGAGAAATATTTATTCAAAATTAGTAAAATTAGTATTTTGCTGTTATAATTCAAAATCAAAGCAATCGAATAATTTGATTTTTATTGCTCTAGGTTGTCGGTCGATTTATTCGACAGAACAAATTAGGAAAAGAGACAAAGGAAGAAACTAATTGTATAATTAAAATATATCCGTATCCTACTGTCGAAGGAAAATGAACGAAAACATGCAAATGCATCCGACTGAACCTTATCCACTGGTAAAATTGGTATCATGAGATTTATGGCCGTGAGATTGGAAGACCAGAGTTAAATTCGGCATTTAATCGTGGCAACGGTAATTTTCAAAAAATCATGGATGGAAAACATTCATATTTCACCGGTATCACGTAAAAATATTATTTATGAAATAATACGAATTAATAAGCGCGGCTAAAAGCGCGTAAACGATGTTGTGCATTCCTTATAACCAACAAACGGTAATACGTATTTTGTCAAAATTTTAAATTAAAATACATTTTAATTTAATTAGCTCGTTCCGGTCTTCTCGTACATCCCAGTATAGAGAAGACAAGTACATGAAATCAATATTTCAAATGTACTCGTGTGAAATTCTACTTATACGTGACAAATTCGAACGTTACCAGATGATAATCCAAAAACGTGCACTTTTCGTCGGAATGACTTCGTTTTCTTGTTAATAAATTTGTCTAGTTCTCTGCTTTTATCTTCTTTTATCGATAAAATCGATAAAAAAAAGACGTGCAATATTTGTTCCCAAGCTATTCACGGCTAATTACGTTCTCCAAGTCCGCAAGCACTGTAGTCACTGTAGACGGTATAAAAAATTGCTTAGGTACGAAATTGCAGTCGGTTTGATCTAAAATAAATTACACTGCCGGAATTGAATTTGTGCTCCCAGTGCGAATTATTCGTGCGGAAGAGCTTCTGTCTTGAAAAATTTAGAAAATAATTTTCTCGAGGGCGAATGGAGTTTCGTTTTCGAGTAGAATTAAACGTAAAACCGGCAAAGCGAAATCGAGATACTCGATCCTAAATAGACCCGCCGCCCTTATCCCATAAGATAATGGGAAAGTAACCGCCGATAGTCGCACGCACCCAAAGTGGATGCAGATGCTGGTCGAGCGAGTGAAATAAGGCAGCGGCGCTTCCAATTTATGGAAAGTGGCGGTGTAAGGAGGGCGACTCTCGCGGCGTAGCCCGCGACTAAAAAATGAGGAGCGCTCGAACAAAAGGACGAATCGACTAACGTGGGCTGGAGAGTAAAAAATGTCTCTCTGTCGCAGGTCGGAAGTACGACGAGAATGGCAATCTGCGAGAATGGTGGAGCGACGAGACGCTGGAGCACTATCACGCGAAAGTCGAGTGTATTATCAAGCAGTACGGCAACTACCATTTGCCGGAGCTGGGTAACAATTTCACGGTGAGTGTTTCCCTCTCTCCCTCCCACCCGTACCACTCGCTCTCACTCTCTCTCTCTCTCTCTCTCTCTCACTCACTCTCACTCTCTCGCTCACGATCCTCTGCCTCTAGCGTTGCCGCGACTCTGATTTTTACTATTTAAATAATAGAGTTCGCGGCGTGAACTTTCCGAGCGACTTTGTTCGCTGTGGCGATCGGATTCGATTGGATGAAACGCAGTTAGTCTAATCGAGGCTGGCAAACCTTCTTCGGGCTCGTACAATGGATTCCCGTATCTGTGTGGAACTTGCCCCATTTCTCTCTGTTGTATACTCGAGAAGCGAATCTGTTTTGAAAGCACTACTCCATTTGTCGCGTAAAGATATTCTCTGGTGCTCGATGCTTTTATAGAAGGGACGAAAGCATCGCTTTTCTCAAGTAGAGTCAAACATCGGTAGGAGTCCCGATGTGAACGCGTCTAAAATTTGCACAAAATATGTTTTCGTGCATCTGTATACCACACTGATTATAACTTGATATTCTTCTTTTACAATAGCAATTAACATTTTTTGATATTATTCAAGTATCCTATGCTGGGATTTTCTTAATAATACGAATGCGTTCTCTACTTTAAACAAGGATCAGTGACAAGCCTCCTTTTGTTATTCGAAAGTTTTGTAGCATTAGAACTCTTGGATTGGTTAAAGATGAAATAAACGCATATATTTTTAGCTAGAATGTAGGTTGTGACATTTTTACATTAAAAAATTTGCAGCACTAATTCGTTGTTCGACGGACTCTTCTGTACGCTCTAAAAATAGAATTAAACTTATTGGGCTAAAATCTCACTCTAACTCTTAAATCCATCGTATCGTAAGCTATTATTCTTAAAATATTTTAATTCTCATTAAAATAAAAACATACTCAATCGCGTTAATAAAAAACAACTGAAAGACATTTTTAATACTCGCAATACGAGCGATTCATGGATGATCAACGACTTTTACGCACATTTTTCATTCGAAAATTTTGCAAAATGTTCCAAATACAAAAGCAATACTAATGAACAATATTGTAGAACAATACTGTAGAGTCACTGAAACACGTCTTGCCAATTTCTACCTTTAAAATTTTACGCTATCCAAGTATTTACTTTATCTGCAACAAATGAATGTTTCGTCCGTGTACACGTTTGGTTTGTTCTTTTAAATGCCTATAATATTAACAATATTACTACTAACTATTTGTACACGTGTAATGCTGCATATCAATCATCTTCTCTTTTGATACTCGAAATATTATTTCAGCACTGTATGTGATTGTGTTTTTCAATTGTAAATTTAATTGAAAAAGTAAAAGATGATTAGATCACGGATGCGTCGTTGACGTTTACATCTCTCAGAGACGGTTCTCCAATAAATTCTAATGCCCATTTTATAATAATAAGTTGTAAAAATATTATGAATACCAAAGGAACTGTATCGACTCGAGATCAACTCCTCTCGAATGCTTTCATTTAACCTACGGGAAATTTATTTTTGAAATTTTTCTTTGGAACTGAGAATGAATTCCAGTAGCAAGTGTTTAAAATTAAAATTAAAATTAAATCTTTGAATGCAAGCAAATGGCAAAATAAAAATTGAATCCTTTATCAAATGGATTATAAAATAACATTTTTAATTAAAATAGCTACTTTGTCTGTATTTTTAAAGTGAATTCCGCGATATAGATAATTGGCTTTAAATTTAAATTACATAATATAATTCCAATATCTAATTTTTCCAGTTTCTAATTTCCAAATTTCTGGGTGCCCGACATATATCTATTGAATAAAAATTACAGATATATTTCGTAGTTTTGTGTTAAAGATTAATAAATGCAATAATAGGAAATACATGAAATTTTATTCCCATGGTTCTGCTTACTAACTAAAATGTTTGAAAATCTAATGAAAATTTTGGTACACTTTGAATATCGTTGATACACGATTAACGTGGAATTATATGCACAAAATACGTATAAAAGTCTATTCTTTACAATCTACCCTTATAAAACTCAATCCTTGCGGTGAATCAATCGCTTTAAACGTTAATTACAGTATCGCGCACGGATTATTATTGTTGTTATCATTATTATTTGTTATAAGCCTATAGCTTTAGAGACAGTAGTTCATTTTTCCTAAAAAATCTACTTAATTTTAGAAAAGAAAATACGTATATACACGAATAACATTTGATTGGTGGACATCGGATTTTTACCCTTTATGAACAAGAATATTATAATCCTGAAAGATATATTCGTGAAAAGTATTTTGAAAATAAACGCTAAAAATAATGGACTTTGATTGGATTTGCTTATAGAGTGCCAAAACCCGTAAGTTCCGGAATTACGCTCATGTTGCCATCAACAATTTACTTCGATTCGCCAACGACGTCTACTTGAATTATCTATCCATCGAAGGCATATGTACAAATTTTCCACCCACTTTTTTCGTGCTTCTTTCGCTCTTCATCTTTCACGCATATACATTCCTCTATCCTATCAGATATATGATTTTACCGTTAAAAAAGTGCTCATTATTTCAGATTACTCTCACGTCTTCTCTCTCTCTCTCTCTCTCTCTCTCTCTCTCTCTCTCTCTCTCTAATATCCTTGTATGCTCATCCTTCCGTCGTAAAAATATCGTAACATTTCATTGCTTTCGTCGTTTAATCCAACACAATTTTCACTGTCTGTTCTTTCCATCCTTCCTTTCTTGTTTTATTTCATTTTTTTCGTAGTAATCCTACTGTTAGCAGTTACGTAGTTAGAAAAATCCTTTTGCTTCATGGATTCTTGTAACTGTCGTGTACTTTGTACGCGATTTGAAGGCGCTTTATCTGATTTCACAATGGAAATGATTTCTTCTTGCCGGATACATTTTATGATATTCTTGTAAGTGACATACGGATGATGTTACATTTTTATTGTTCATGAGTAAGGGATAATTCTGTACCTGTATGAGATAAATCTAATGAAATTAATTCAATCTATATTGCTAATAACCTTCTATAACCATCGGATTTGATAAAGCTTTGAACAAATTTTTTATGTTGAAACAATTTCGAATGTTTGATGACTATATAACCAATTTTCGTTTTTTAAAGCCTACTCATTTGTAACTAATACTTATACTAATAATAGATCCTATACATACCATTTAATTTAACTTACACCGTTACAATTACTATCAATGTTACTGTTTTTGAACATAAATGGTTTTACAAAATGTACACTTATATTCTTAATTAAGCATTTTTATCAAATAATTAGCGTAAAATGCATAATTGTAATTAATGTGTTTAACTAGGTTTTCACATCGTTCATAAAAAAAATAAGCGAAATAACGCGTATGCGACATAGTAACTTAATTACAGGCTTGCAAATATAAAAAATAATAAAGCTCCTTCGAAAGAGTTTCTATGCACAATTACATTATCCTACTGCTCTTTAAAAATCATTCGAAGTAAATTCCACTCGTTACACGTCGATACTCGGCGGGAAATTCAAATTAGAATCGTAAACGTAACATACTGTGCTTGCAAAACGAAACAATGCCGAGCGAAAGCATCCAAAACGGAAGCTCCGCATAATCGATCATTGGATCTCTCGATTTATGTAATCCGGTACCTGATATAGAACACAAAACCAAGTATGCATTTTCATAAAGGAAGTTCTCCCGTGTTCCTTCGAGGAGATCCGCCCAATGTGGCCCGGGCCAAACCAGAATGCCAATTACGTGCGCGTGCGAAGATGTAATCCACGTTCGTTACTCTCGCCACGATTTCCATCGAAAGTTTCAAGGGATGAACTTGTAACGCTCTATTCCGACTTCGGAGCTGGAGTACCTGGTTTATTCGGATAATCGTCCCAAATAGCTGTTTAAAATATTTGTTTTAGCATTCGGATGGTATACAGTTAAGGTACTAGTAACTTAATGATGTCGCGAACAACATCATCTTAACATTATTATGCGTATCTCGTGGGGGGAAAAAAGAACATGGAGAAATATATTGTTAGTACTTGATAATAAATAGTTTTTTTATTAACTTGCGCTAATATTTTCAAAATGCCGATACGCTTCTGTATTTACAGAGTACAGGTACTCGATAATGCGCGTACCAAATTTATAGGATCGCTTGTGCAGTTATGTTATCCATTCGCTTACAGAAGCCGCACGAATTTAAACTTTCCCATCGGACGAAAGTTTCAAAACCAATATAATTTAGGTACATAAAAACATTTATTTCACAAACGTGTATCATGTATACGCAACGATGACAACTTTTGTTATTTAATAAGCAGTTACTCGTACAAAGAGCTACTCAAATTCTACCGTGCGAGAGTCTCGTACAAGTTGATAACAAAATGTAGTTTAGTTGTTTACCAACAGATACTCGACGATGAAAGCTTACAATCGACTGCGACCTTACCTATAATACTCTGAAAACCTTAAACCTAACGTAAACTGATTAAACAAATTTTATGTACCAAACAGGTTGTAGATCTAAAAACCGTTGTTTTTCTCGCTCCCTTAATTCCTACCTCGTGTGTTCCTTCGCTTATTATTTTTACGAACATCTTCGCGAAAACTTGGCTTTAAAACCTTCGCTACAACATCTTGCCATTGCCTCTCATACGTAACACGACTTGTCTCGTTGCAGGTGAACGGCATCAACACGCTGGGAGAAAATATCGCAGACAATGGAGGAATCCGAGAGGCTTACCGAGCCTATCAGAGACTGAGGTCCCGAAGCCCCAATCAACTTGCACTGCCCGGTCTCGTCGATTACACTCAAGACCAACTATTCTTCCTCGG
Source organism: Wiebesia pumilae (assembly GCA_018907045.1). Taxonomy (NCBI): domain Eukaryota; kingdom Metazoa; phylum Arthropoda; class Insecta; order Hymenoptera; family Agaonidae; genus Wiebesia; species Wiebesia pumilae. Next base: position 6,252,092 of record JACCHZ010000022.1, read on the forward strand.
ATTCGCTCAAGTACTTACCGCGCTACCCCCTCCCTGACCCTTTCGCCCCAATGCAATTTCTTTGGCGCGACTTTCCTTTTGTCGCCGGTATACGCACCTTTTGCCTTCTTCTGCCGAGCAAATGGAGTTTACGCGATTTAATGATTGCAGTAAGGAGGAACGAAGTCCCGATCCTCTAGTAGAAGTACTCTGTTTTTACGATGTGCTTGCGATGTTACGTGTAGTCGCTGTTTTGAATCGAGGGGAATCTGTTAGTAATGCGACGAGTTAGACTATGCTGCCACCTGTTTAGCTAACGAAAGAGATGCAGCAATCGCGATTTGTCTCGTAGATGGAAACAGCGTGCCCATAGAGTACGTTATTAAATTATTTGTTCCGATACTTCTTCCTACCATTATACATCCAGTGCGTAAGTTGGTATCTTTCCAGGATTTTATAGCTATTTTTAAATGCAGTACATAATCGGTTTATAACGCTTTTATAAAAGAACGCGAGTTTATGGCATTTTTTGCGATGGTTGTCCTCAGGTTTCATATGCATTCGAGCAGCCCATTTTCTAGCTTTCTAAATTGCGATTTTTCGTAAAGGATTTTTTACTTTTATTAAGCTGAAGGCTTTTGTTTTATGAATTTCACATGATTCGTTTGTAATATGCTTACCACAGGTCGCGACAGTAGGATTCTTAATCAATAACGATAGTTTTACTTTTATCTGGACATGGTGAAATGTAGTTGGATCTATAAATAAGTAAATAAATAATAACGACATGCAAATTATCTCAATGGAGTCTGAGAATTTTTCAAATCACGGCCAGGTTTATAAAATCGTTTTGATCGGTTAACGAGTATTTTTAAACGAAGAATACAAAACGATCTCAATAATTATTATGATTAGATGGTTTTTACAACTCTAATATTTTATCGATAAGAATGTCACTTATCTCGTGATAATTATGTCCAGAATATTGTCTCTTGTTCCGATTCTTTTAAATTTCATGCTGCTTTTTGTTGTCTTTTCGCCGAAACTCTCGATGCGTTTATTACTAAACAGATATTTCGTAAATAAAGGACTTCCATAAGTAAGACATTCATTAGCTGCTTACAAATAAATGTTTATTCTTACGGATAATCGACAATCACTATTAAGTAAACGTACTTACACCCTACAACTGAACTTTATTTGTAAGCCCTAGACGTTCCAATTTGATAAAGTAAACGCGCAACGCATTTACAAAATGTAATAGCTACTCAATTTAATAGTTTTAGATTTAATGGCACATTAAAACTGAAAGCATTACTTTTTCGCATCCAGAAAACACACGATGCAACAAAAGTACAAATAGTACAAATGACGGTAAAAAGATTTCTGTGCAAGTGTACATGTTATTTAAATTAATTGAACAAAAATCAATAACAAGTTAAAACTTGGCAGTATGTATTATAGGAAAATCGCGTTTTCGCCTAATTACTCTCCACAATATCAGTGGCCTAAATGCTTCCTCGTCTCGTTACTCTTGAATTCTAAAATTCCATTCATATTCACGGCTCCCCGACGATATTTGACTCTTAAATAATTGAACATCGACAGAGTGTTTCGAAATTCCAAATGGCGAAGTAATATAAGAAAGTACTTCCGCAATTCAGTGCAGACAACCGACCAACTCTGAATGCCACAGTGGCGTTCTCCCAAGCACAAACGAACATCGAATATACCGACAATCGCAAATTGTGTACTTGTTTTCAGGTCTGGTGCGGTAATCATACGAGTGGCGCGTTAAAATCGAAGCTCGTGGAAGGTATGCATGCGCCGAACCACTTCAGAGTCATCGGGACGCTGTCGAACAATGCCGAGTTCGCCAAGGCCTGGAAGTGTCCATCCGGAAGTCCCATGAACCCGGTGCACAAGTGCATTCTGTGGTGACCCGCTTCTTGAACTGCGGCTTAAGCATATATATGTATATATAATTGACGAGCAGAGCAACGACGGCGACAACTGCGGTGGTCTTCGTCTTGGCAAAGTGTGAATTTATAACGTTGTGCGGACACCTACGTCGATTGTGAAAATGTGTGCGTGTCGCTGCATAATGCGAAAATATGTATGAAATATATTTTGATAAATGCGTGCGCTTGCTTCAGTAGTATTTAAAATATATATACTTCAGTACTACTGGTACGAGTGCTTATCGTAATTTAATCATTTTCATCAGAGTACACACCTCGATTGATCACTCTTATTTCTATTTTAGAAATTTTTTCCCTTCGTTTTCATATTGTGAACGTACGCTTTAAGACTTGAAGCCTTTGTGAATTTGGTGTATGCGAATGAACACTTACGATTTTAACTTCGAATTGCTGTAAATTCGGTAAAAAATTCGGCCTTCAATTCATAAACGATGAATAAAACAAATTAGTAATTTCATACCTACTTCTGAAAAATTATTGATGAATAAGCTTATAACTGGTTTCTAAATGTATTCATACTTTAAATCCAGTGGTAAAAATATACTTTTTTATAAGATCCGTATAAATCTTACCAGTTAAATTGACACCTGAGCTTTTCAATCAAGCCTTGACTAAATTGCAGATTAAATGCTACTAACTGATGAATAATTATACTCCAATTTAACTACGAATATAAATTAAGTAAATGAAAAATAACGATAACAGATGATTTGGAAATGGTCAAAATAAATCAGTTTTTAACTTTTTTATTTTTAATACGTTTTTACTAACTAAAATGTAGATGCTTCAGGTTTTATGGATTTTTTGAACAAGGAACATTTTTAACGCTTACGCGCCAAAAAGTGTACTCGTGCTTCAGGTATATATTTATTGTAATAGCACGCATCATTCTCTTCCTTTTAACAATAAATCTTTTGACAATTTATGACCTTATAGATCTATTAATTTTGTTGAATATTATTTCTTTGATAAAAAAACATAAGACTATTAAAATAATAAAAATGTGTAATTATAATTCTGTTATTGGTTCGTTGGAGAACTGTTAACAACAAAATCTTTGTCCGACGCTGTTATTCGTATTTCTGTCGAAATATTTCTGTGATACATTTTTCGATTACAAATTTGTTAAGGCATGACAAAATAATGAAGTAAAATGCGTATATAATTTCAATTTTTCTAATATCTATAAATTGAAAAAGTGATAACATAATAAGCTTGTTTAACTTCTTAAATATAATCATGTTAAAACTAAAGGAGATAAAAGAACTTATATTAGCTTAAGAGATTGTTTTATAACTAAATACTAGATCCGAGAAAAAAAACTGCATTTTAAGTTACATATCACTTATTAAATCTACTAATAAGAGTATGCTAATAAACGTTTAATAAATATTACTGACGTTTAAACGTTATCTTAAAAAGAAATTTGACTGTATTAGGTTAAAACTTAATAAAATATTTCTGTTTCAATGAATTTATTACTTTTGCATTTTATAATAATATTGTAACGATACTTTCCTTCTAAAATTCTTCCTACATTCTTTACCATATTTATTAATGGAAATACTGAATAATATAGCACAAAAAGTGACAATATATCATCTTAAAGAAATGTACAATGCTAAACTTCACCGTATCATACCGACAGTATACCAATAAAACACGTACCTAAAATAAGTACTTCAATTTTCGTAAAATAAAATTTCAACTTTACGCAGTGTAATCGTGTTACATTACACAAAGTACAGATCAGACAAAAAATATTTCAATAACACCTATACAGCTTAACGATAAAAGTATATTCTGTAATAATATTAATATTATTCCATTAAGGAGATAAATTTGCTTTTACTGGACACTGATATAGGTGTTCTATAATCCCTTAATTTATAAAACTACTGAGAGATAAAAAGTTCTATTGAATAAATTAATTTGTAAAATAACAGTGGTTTATTGGCGTACTCTTACTTAATATAAAATAAACAAGGGAGGATATTACGAAATAAAATTAATTAACCACGATTTTATTTGTTTTTCTAAGCGTTATTAAAATTAAAGAGATATAAATGGACAATTTATCATATTCATTGAATGTATTACTCAAGGGTATGAATCACTGCAAAAAGTAAAATTTGATAAATATAATGAACAATTAAATTCATACTTTCATTATTTAAAAGTATCCTACGTGGAATAAAATACTATAATTTTTATTTTAGGATTTAATACTATTATTATTTATATTAAATTAAAATATAATAAATAAAGCAAATTATAAACTATATTAAATTTATAAATTAATTGTATTGAATTTACTTTTATTACATAAAAGTATGAATAAGTCATTTTGATTAATTACAGTCGGATGAATAATTTATATTTCTTAAGTTTTCAATTACTTTTAAATTATTTAAAAGACGTTTAATAAGAATTAAATAATAATATGTATTTAATTTTAAACACAAAATTAAAAGAAATTAATTTAGGCTCTTTTAGATGAAAGTTACATTTAATTCTTTTCAATACTTCTTATTTTCTAAGGTAAAAATATCTCGAGAACTAGCAGTTAATTTTATAAAAAGAATACATCATGTTTTACTATCCTCCTTTGTTACAGAAGGAAAAATTCAGTAATTGATTTGAAATGGAGTGTTTTGGAGTGCGTGATTAGGAATTATGTTTTAATACTTGTAAATATTTGTTACAACACCAATTGTAATATGCAGCATGTAAATATTGATAATTTCAAATACAAGGAAGCGAAAAATAAAAGACGAACAGCTAAATAAGATTAAATAGTATGTAAATCTATTCGTGATCTTATTCGTGATCTCAGAAAGTAACACGAAAGCTCAAAAAAAGCGTAATAAGTTGCGTGTCTCCTAGTTGTTGGACTCTTGCTAGCCTTCCTCGAGATTGGTCAAACATCCTTTTCTTCCTCTCACTGACTCTATGCGGTCTCTGGAAAAATTCTGAGTGAATCAGACTCAGGAGACTCAACTGTATAACGCTACACGGATACTTCTCATTGTCTTTTTAAATAAGGCTTAGCTTGTGTAAACTAGTGAAGTGTGAAGAGACGTTAGCGTGCTAGATATTAGAATTGTTAAGAATTGAAATTTGTTTATTCGCTGACTGGTTGAAAATAAATTCAAATGGAATTGCATATGACAAATTAGTGTATGATAATTAATGTGATGAATTGCAATATCTTTTGAACAATTTGAACAAACCAAATTTGAAAGATTAGCGAGTTTCTATGTATCTGCGTACCTCTTTTGTAAATTTACGTATTACAAAAGTTGTTAAATTTAATGAAATGTATCATTTTCAATGGAGACCTGCAATTGTAATATTAAAAGGCAATAAATTCGTTGAATAATAAAAATCACCAATTCCTTTATGTTTCACGTTATAATATTTACTGCAGATTTCTTTAGTTCATAAATATTTCGTCAGCAATGTGAATAATTAATATTTTATACATAACACATTCTGCGAATTTACTTATAATAAAAACGATTATAAGCAATGTATAGGTAAAAGTCATCTATAATCAAACATATTATCACAGAATCACTATTACTATTGACACAGTGTATACACATGACTATACCCAGTATTATCTAATTGTGCAACTATCGATGTTTCAAACCAAATTTACGATGCAAAAAATGATTTTCCAATTTGGAGTAAATTTTTAGTTAAGAGTTGTCGTTAAAATAAATAAGTATGGTTTGTGTACTATTCAGTATTTAACTGATAAGTCAATGCTTAATCCAATAGAAACTAGGTATGTATAAGGATATTTACCTAAAGTTGTAGGTAAAGTATAAGGTAATAATATAATATAAACGTGAATTTAATGACACAGACGAAATTGCTACGAGTAAATATTCTAATAACCAATACCATACATGGGTACCAGAAAGTAGCCCTATGTTTTATCTTAATTACTACATGTAACCATTACAAGCCAAAAACTAATAATGAATTTTTTTTACTTTTCTGTAAACCATTGATAAAAGAGATATATTTCAATTTCATTCTTAATAAAATAAGAACTAGTACTTAACAGTATTCGTAAAACCTTCAGTTTTAAAACAAAATACTCTTATATCTCAAAACTGAATAACCTAATTATTTCAGTTTATATACATTGGAATATATTATCTTGAAATATTATTTTTAAAATTCTTTTTTCTTTTCTTTTTTAATATTCCATTTTCCATAGCACTTAACTTTTGCTTTTTTTGCAAATTCTCTCCTCTATTCTTATTAGGATTTTTTCTTTTTTTCTTATTCGTGCGAATTTGATTATTTTGAACCTCAATGGTTTCCTCTGAGATTTCTCCTTTCTTTTTTTTATTCTTCGCCGTAAGCTCTGTTGAGTCATTATCGTTCAAATCCTCTATTTTCTTTCTCTTCTTATCAGAATCTGATAAACTTTTCTTCTTTTTAACACTTTCAAGCAACAACTGGGATTCGCCAATTTTATGTTTCTTTGATAATAAATTTTCACTTATATTTTCACATACATTATTTCCTTTCATTTTTTTGACACTTACTGTATTCTCACTATCTATATTTTCATTGTCGATTAATTTGCGCGCATTCTTATTTTTCTTTTTTTTCATCTTTTTGGTTTTATTTTCCTCATCATCTTCAATAATAACTGTTTGTTTTAATCTCAATTTATTCGATAAATTTTCAGGAACTTTTTCTTCTAAATCAATTTCTTCCTTCTTATGCTTTAGATTTAAATATGATGTTAGCGTTAGACATGAAATTCTAGCATTGCAATCAACCGTATTTAATAATGTTAATATATCGTCCTTAAAAGACCAGAGTTTAATTTCTCCCGAACTAGAAGCAGATACTAATAATTCTCCACTTATAGCTAAGCACTTTAATCTTGCATTATGAGCTTGAATTTCATGAGATTGAGATTTGCTTTTAACAATGAGTTTTCCATTAGTTAAACCAACAGCAATGTAATCTTCATCAAAATACTCCACGCAGATTACTTTTGAATCGAAAATAAATACTTCTTCGATTCCTGCAGATTCAACCGAATAGATATCTATTTTGTTATTTGCAGCAAGCAAATAATTTGTGCCATTTGGACTCCATTTCAAAATACTAATGTTTTTTGCATCTATTTTCCATCTAGGAACTAAATTTGTAGCATAAGCTTGTCTACCTTTAACGAGATTCCACGTTCTTAAAACTCCATCTCGACCAGTAGTCATAGCAATTTTTCCAGTTGGATGAACTGCTACTGTATCAACTGCGAATCCCTTATGCGGTTTTAACCAATGTTTTTCTACTTGCCAATTACCACAACGAACTACTCCTATGGTTCCATCACTACTGACCGTTATTAGGTGCGATGCATCAGGAGTAAAAGCAATATCGTTCACAGTATCTAAAGATAAAATAAGAATTTTCATTTATTTTATTTCATGCAATGCAATGATATTCAAATCAATATTTATCAAACCGATCTATTAGAATAAAGAGATGTATTATGATAAATCAACATTTAAGTATCTTTGACTTTTATTTTATTACTGAAAGGATTATTTTAAGAAGTAGATAAATATATAAATTACTTACCATTGTGATGGATCAATTTGCCAGTTTCTGCTCTGCTGCGCATATCGAACAAGCAAACGGTATCATCTGCAGCAGCAGATGCCAAATAATATTTATTACTAGCCACACTCCGAATACTTGCATGGTGGCTGTGAGTGGCAAAACTCTGCTCCATTTTATATTTCTATGATTTGGAACAGAATTAATAATAAGGAACGAAATTTTATGGCGCTTAATAAAATTCAAATAACCAAATCATTAGTAAACTTTAAGCAACAAAATTAAAAATATTTTTTATGTAATTTCTTTTACAAGTATACTCTATAGTTCAATAATTATAACGTCAACTATTGCAAATGTCCGTTTTAATCGTAATTAGTTAATAAGATTAATAGCTGTACTTAAAATTGAATAAACCCATCGCACATAAAACATAACCTAGAACTATTAATAAAAGATTTATTCCTTACATTGACAACATCATCAACTGTATAACCAAGCAAAAATTGCTCATAAGTGCCAACGACCACTTCAAGATTCGGTGACATAGTTTTTCACAAATTTTCCTTTAAAGATCGCTATTCAAAAAACGTAGGGATACCGCACAAAAGTCCTACGCTACACATGTACTGTTGCGTTGCATCAACAATAAATCTGAAATGCGCCTGCGTGCATGAAAGTTTTAAGAATATAAACTTGACAATGATCAAAGTAGAAACTTGGACGAATGATGAGCCACGCGGCATCAAAGATAATCCGATCGAAACTTGAAAATAATCATCCTGCCTTTCAAATCTTCCAAAATTATTCCTATTACTTCTACGCGATTCGTTAATTCGTGCAAATTCACTCTTGAATACTGAACTATTAACAATATTAAATTACGAAAATTAAAATTAGCTTTGATATCATTAGAATGATATCGATTGGATACTATGTTTTAAAATTTAAACATACGTTTTAAAATTAGGAAGGTTATTACTCTTACAGTCCTGCTCGCAATATTGTTGTACAATAAATGAATTAATGAAATTAAACTTTTTTTTTTTTTTTTTTTTTTTTGTCAAATTTAAAGTATAATAATCATAATTTTCTAATCAACAATTACGTTAAAATCTTATCATTATTAACGAGAAAAAAACTAATTAGGCAAACCATTCTATTGCACTACCATGCATTAATGAATCCCAATAGATTCCGTATACTAAAGTGCATTTATATTTTCATAAAAATAATTTTCCATTGCCGGTATTATCTTTTTTTATCACTTTGTCCAATGCGTCGAAAAACAATCTTTCAACTGATAATTTCCGATTGTGCCGTCTTTATCGGACAGTTGAACAACACTTCTAGTTAATCATTCTTTGCAGAATCATCTGTTTTTTTTTTTTTTTAAATAATTCAATAAAATATTTAAAAATTAATAATTTTTTCGATAATTAGCGATAAAAAGCGTTAGTTTTCAATACGATGGAAGCGATGGAAATAACACAAGTTGACATTAAAGACATTAGATTTCCAACGTCTTTAAGATCCGATGGTAGCGATGCAATGGTAAGAATTTCTTTTACGAAAATTTTTATTTTTATTCCAATAAAAGCATACATACTCGTGTGCACGCACACGCACACATTAATAAGATTTGAATTTCCATGAAATAATTTCACGAGTTTTTAAAAACGAATTTCGTTCATTTTTTATCTAGCATCCTTCGATTACTGAATTTTAAATGCTATTCCCTTTCCTTTGTTTTTATTATTAAGTTGCAAATTTATGCTTGAAACTAGTTATACTTAACTTGAAATTATGTTTTAAGTTCGAATCGCTATAACTAAATTATTGGTTTGGTGCAACACTTCATTACAAATGTGTTGTATGAAAGCAAATAAAGCTATTTAAAATATCTGTAAAGTCATTTTATAAGCCGTAAAAAACAAAGTTAAACAGAACTTACTAACTTAATACAGCACAAAGATCCAGATTATTCATGCGCATACGTTACAATAAAGACGAATAAAAATATTGAAGGTTACGGACTTACGTTTACTTTGGGTAAAGGAACGGAAATTGGTAAGCGATTAATTTTCAATGATTTTATGTTCTAGAGTATTATTAACAAAGTTATATGATTTACTTTGAATTCATTAATGAAATAGTTGTCTTGGCTTGCAAAACAATATCAAAACTGGTCTTAGGATTAAGAGTTCAAGATATATTTAATGATTTTGGATCCTTTTGGAGAAAACTTACAAGCGAATCTCAATTACGATGGGTAAACTTAATAATTCTATGCTCCTTCAATTACAAATTATGATAATTTAATTTATTTTTATTAACCTATTACAAAAATCAATGCAAATTTTTACTTAAATTAGTGTATTGCAATGAGTTGAAAATAAAAATAAAATATAATCGTGAAGTTTATTACGTACCTGCCACTAAACACCCCAAAGCAATCATTAAATAATTGAAATCTAATCATCAAAAGTATGTACTTTGCTTTCCCCTTAAATTGTAAAGATTGGACCAGAAAAAGGTGTAATCCATCTGGCGACAGCTGCAGTTATCAATGCTTTATGGGATTTATGGGCTCGCATCGAAAAGAAACCACTTTGGAAACTGCTGGTCGACCTCACCCCGGAACAATTAGTTTCAACCATGGACTTTCGATACACGTAAGACTAATGATAAAGTAAAAGTTTTAGGAAGGAAAACCTTTACTCTAGCGATATATTTCTTGTACTTAAAAAATTGAAATAGCTTCACCAACATTCATTTAGTACTTTTACAATTGGGCTGATAAACTTTTTTCAGCTCATTCGTCGCTTAAATATCACACTATAAGCATCAGATAAATAGGTACCGATTTTATATAATTACCAAGTCCTTTACAGTCAAATACGATAATTTATTTTCAATTTATTTTTCTTACTTTTACTCAGTGAATCGTGCACTATGTATCGTAACGGTATCGTAACGGTATCTTACCGATGAACTCAAATATAAGTGCGCGAAATCAAATGTTCATTATTGATCGGCGATAATGGCGGCAATTGCCGAGTTTCTTCGCACACCTAATCGATCATTTTACAAAAGAACACGACGAAAAATATTATTTTTGCAAATCAAAAACTTAAAGTTTCGACCTACGATTTATGGAGTGGTTTCCCCTTGAGAACTAAAGATACACCATCTCAAATAGTTTCCTAGCGCTAAGGATAAGGGAAACTTCCCATTGCCCAATTCTATCCTCCAAGTTGATCAATCGATTACGCTCTTACGTAATCCTAATCCTCCGAAGTTGTGTAATCACCCTTAATTTCAGATTGAGGGTACATGCAACAACATCGTTGAATCCTTTTGCGGATTCAATGGACGAACTTGGCCATACTGCCTTGCATTCACTCTATTCACCATCACTATTGGCATAAACAAACCCAAGCATAACTCATACAGTAGTTTATTTCGATTTTTCCGGATCTAGATAAACAAAAATCACACCTTCTATGATAAAAAGCGCTGCGCGACATCATTTCCATGGTTAATTACTTTGGAACTGAACATGAACATGTCTCGACTTTACAGTAGCGATGTAATCAGCAAGGAGGAAGCGATCGAGATGCTGAGAGCCGAGCTTCCGATGCATCGCAGTCGCGAGTCCAACCTTTTGAAAAACGGTCTACCCGCCTACACAACTCAGGTCGGCTGGCTCGGCTATAAAGACGACGAGGTACGCGCACTTTGCGCCAAGTTCCTTGATCTCAAGTTCGATTCGTTCAAGATAAAGATCGGTCGGAACCTGGAGGAGGACAGGCGCCGTTGCGAATTGATTCGGAATGCGATCGGCTACGAAAGGACGCTGATGCTGGACGCCAACCAGATCTGGGACGTGGAAGAGGCTATAGCGTGGATGCGGACTCTCGCGAGATTCAAGCCTACCTGGATCGAGGAGCCGACCTCTCCGGACGACGTGCTGGGACACGCGAGGATCGCGCGCGAGCTCAGGCCTTTGGGAATCGGCGTCGCCAGCGGCGAAATGTGCGCCAACCGGGTCATGTTCAAGCAGATGCTGCAAGCCGAAGCCCTGGATTACTGCCAAATCGACTCGGCCAGGATCGGAGGGGTCAATGAAATCCTGGTGGTTTACCTCATGGCCAAAAAATTCAATGGTACAAGGGGATTTTCAGGGGTTCGAAGGCTGCAGTCCGAGACTATTGTAGCTTGTAGAAAGATACTATCGTTACGCCCGTTTTTAACATATTAACACCGATTTGTTGATAAATTTAATTATTGTTAAGTAATTGGATTTTCTTCGTAAAAATCAGAGCCTTGGTTGTTAAAAATGTCTATCGATAAATACGCGATAAATGTTGAGAAAAGTTAGCACTAACTACACTGATATAGATTAATTGCAGAAATACTTCGTTATATCCGGAAAAGAAACTTTTTTTATCCTTAATAGTGGATTTATTGACCAAAGAATATTTGAATTTACGTACGATTAAAGTATTTACTTAGAGCATATGTTAACGTGTCGTTATATTGTAGAAAAGAATTAATTTCAGTTATAAATAATTTAAAGTATTTTTTGTTGTTTAATAGTAAAATATAAGGTTACGTAAGTATTAATAATAATTTCGTTAGTAATTGGTTATAACGGATCTATTTATGATTTAGTCAATACTAAATACGCATCAAATAGTATCGTTATACCATTATATAATACAATAATATTATACGAATTTTTAGATATACAATTGATCTAAAATACTACATTAGTCTTAAACAATATTAATGGCTTTTATTCAAAGAATACCAGCTATCGACTCATTTTATCAATAAAGAAGATATCCTCGGTATCTGATACCAACTAGATTCCTTTTTTATAATTCCATTTATAAAATTTAATCTTTTGTGGGACAAAATCAATTTTCTCAATTCTGAATAATTGAGAAAAAATTAAAAAATGTATGGTTCACAATTTACACGCGCAAATTGTATAGTATTATCGAGCTTATCATACGGATGAAATAATTGCAATTGTATTTTCCATGCACATCATTTCGACAATGTACATATAGGACTTTAATATACAATCATGAATTCATTGAAGCGTATTTCTTGACATTCAAAACAAAGTAAATTTTTCGTGGAAAATTTCAAGTTTAATTGTTTATTCACATACAATCGCTAACAGTTACGTTCGTTTCAAGTTTTGCGTTCACAATAAGTCGTAATTGTGGATAATTCATATGGAAAATATTAATTTCTGTAGACAATGAGGCTAAACTTAGGGAACAATTTTTCGAAAAATATATAATATTGAAATATTTATCTAAAGAATTTGTTATAATGACGCTCTAAACAAAATCTTGAACTTTTAATATATTGATTATTGTATTAAAATAACTATGCGAATGGTGCATTTTAATGAAAATTTATTAATTTTGTACATTAATAGTTGAAACGTATTTTTATTTCTATTTCTTACATTTGTTATGTAAAGCTAATTATTTATTAAATTTAGTCGGAAATTTTATACTTTTCATAATTTCATAAAGCTAATTTTTAAATAACAAAGCAGTTGTAATTTTAGTTTTATATTAAAAATATTTTATTTATTACAAATAATGTACATTTAGTTTTAACAAATTCTCTAAAACTACCAATTTATATGCTCCAGTACCAGTTTGTCCTCATGCTGGTGGTGTAGGTCTATGTGAAATGGTTCAGCATCTACAAATGTGGGACTACATTTCTTTAAATGGAACTACAGAAAAAAGGTACATTGAGTACGTTGATCAACAACACGAGTACTTTGAAGATCCTACAATTATACAAAATGCTTGTTACATGCCTCCAAGTATGCCTGGTTATTCTACAAAATTGATCGACGAATGCTTGTTGAATTATACATATCCGAATGGACAAGAATGGCAGCGCATGTTCAACGAAGGCATTTATCCGGTTCCACATGAATAAAAAGAAAACTAAAAATGTAAAATATCCAAATTTCATTTCATTTCATTTCATTTAGATTCAATTTGTTACTAACTTTTAATTTTTAAGTACTGACTTTTATTTACTTAAGCTTACCTTTTTATCAAAATTTTAAATAATTTTATTCAAATGAAATGATATAAAACTGATTGTTTCGCAATAATTAAATCCAATGATGCTTTTGATGTTTTGAAAAAAAAATTAATAAATTTATTTATCATCACTTACCTTGATCTTTCTTTCCAGACCCTTAATAAAATAATTATACTTGGTATAAATATCAGTGGAAAATTTAAATTAACTACTTTCTTTAAAACGTGACTTCACATAATCTGTCTGAAAAATTAAAAAGTTTGATACAACAACTTTCTTAATTACAGTACTATACGTACCGTTTATCATTAATATTTATACAATATATTTTGATGCCAATGCAAAATACAAAAAGGATTGACAAAAATAATTGTGCAAGCATATTTACACTGACAAACCACAGTGAATTGGGTTTGAACATCATATTTTTAATAAATCCCATATTTTCAACTGGATTGATAACGTGTAAATGTAAATGCCCAACTGTAGTGAAAGGAGGCCAATGGAAACCAGTTCTAGTTGAATTCTTATCCAAACCAAGTTTATCGGAAATAACGTCAATGGTAGCAATCATCTTATCATCTAAAAGCATATTTAATAAAAAGAGCCATTACGCCGATTTACTCATACGTTTGCTAGATGCTTACAGAGCTCTTCGTTCTCTTTTTTCAAGATTTTGGCATTGGCTATATGATTTTTGGGAATAATCAAGTAATGATGTGTCGAAGCAGGATTTATATCCTTAATGCAAACAATATCTTCATTCTAAATAAAGTAATTATATCAATTCAAACGAAAAACCATTAATTATGAAAACAATAACTAAAATACTTCAACTATTGGTAAATAAATTTTATGCTTTGTAGGTTATATTTGTATTTTCATACCTCATAAATGCTCTCACCGGGTTCTTCTTTTTTCAAAATCTTGCAGAAAACACAGTTACTTTTATAGTTGTCAGTTGTTGCCATTTTACGCACTGGCAGCAGTACTGGGGTATAAAACAATTTATTATTTAAATATTGGACCAATAAATTTAATATTTGCTTCTGACACTGCATCAGGAAATGCACGCCCATTTATATGTGAGACTGCACGCGCTCCCCCACACACGTTCTATGAAATGTTGAACCGTAAAAGTAACATCATAATTGTCTCATTCATTGTATATATATATTTTTTATTTTAGTTCAAAATAAATGAAATAATTTACATATTTTATAACGTAAACTTTAACAAAATTCTTATGATTAGTACTAGCTTCGAAAATATATATTTTTAACAAAACATTCGTTTTCTTAATTTTAAAAAATCCCATGTATAATTTAAAAAAGTAGCTTGTTTGCACAATCCAAAATTACGTTATAAAGAGTTACATTTACAGTAGTTTACTAAATAATAATTTACAAAGTAAATACTTCATTATTTAAAAAATGTTTTTTTAGTAACTTGTTGTAAAGTACCATCCACATTTAATTACAAAAATTTTAAATCAACACCAATTGGCTCGAATGGATAAAGAAATATTTATATTAAAAAGAATTTCATAACGCTTTATTCTTAATCAATTTAAAGATATAAACTGTATACTACGGTAAATGTAAAATAACTTTTCTAGAATGTCAAAGTCAGGAGGAAGGATCAACAAGAAATAATCAACGGCTGTTTTACAGTTGCATTAATTTTTAATTTAAAATATATAAACTGTACATGTATTTATAGGATATATTTATATATATATATATATATATATATATATATATATATATATATATATATATATATATATATATATATTTTTTTCATATATTTTTGCATGTGATGTAAATTTTATGCGAAGTAGTACCTGTGAGCGTGATAAATTATTCGCGTGATGTGTATTCCGTGTACTCTTTTCGTTTCACTTTATCGCATAAAAGACGTATGTTGGGTATCAGAATAAAGAAAGATTTGTGATCAATTACACTTTTTATCTCGGAAGATTTTTTCTTACCTACTATGGAGTCAATTACAATTTAATAATCGTATTCGCTACTCAGTCCATTCTACGCTGAATAGTAAGACTGCACGTCATCATCCACGCTCTATTCTCTTTTTAATTTTTTGTCCTTCGATAAAATTATTCTCCATTAAAATTTTTCTTATGTATTTTCGCTTTTTGATTCTATAAAATCAAGGTTATCTAAAAGTACGTATTTTGCACTGT
Organism: Wiebesia pumilae; assembly: GCA_018907045.1. Lineage (NCBI taxonomy): Eukaryota > Metazoa > Arthropoda > Insecta > Hymenoptera > Agaonidae > Wiebesia > Wiebesia pumilae. Next base: position 6,267,950 of record JACCHZ010000022.1, read on the forward strand.
TCCACTTTGATTATAATTATGTAAATACACTTTTTCAAAATAGAAAACGCAAATATGAAATAAAATCATTTAAAAGATTTATTTGGTTCTTTCATTATTCTCTCGCTTCGCCAGTTTATAATTTATATCTTAAAACATAATAAAAAATAATTGCCACCCCTTTCTCTTTATAAGCACTTAAAACAGAACCGATCGCAAAACTTGGGCATCCTCAACTACGTTTCGCAAAAGAAAAGAGAAATAATGATAAAAACTAAAGCTTAAAATACGTGTTTCGTTTTTTTTAAAACAAAAACAACAAATGAAAACGAACATTATTTTTACTTATAACGCTAACGAAACCGTAGAAGTTTTTTTTTATTATTACACTAGTTTGTCTTCGCAATTCCAATTTTCCGATTGCCTTCATCCTTGTTTCCATTTATTCGCTTACGGGAAAAGATCCTCGGAATCCTTAGGCAGCGCAGTTATATATGTAAAATACGAATCTCACGGGTACTTCGCCCGACTGTACACTGTTTTTTGTTTTCCTCATTCGCCTCCCTTTATTGTTTCATTTATTTATTCACTTTTATAAATAACTTTTATAATTTAAAAGCTAAAAACCTGCGCTTCGCGGAAGGAGAAACACAAAGGAAAGAAAAAAAACGTGACGTAAGAATAAAAAAAAAAAAAAAGACGATCCGATGACAAGAAAAATAGTGCATCATTGAATGTACATAGTTTTCCGTTTATACCGAAATTCTCATCATCTTTCTTTTGTCTCATTAATACTGCAGGATCGTTGGATTGACTTCGTGCACGATCGCTCAGTCTATCGCAGCCCTTCTCCCTCACAGACGCCTCGCCCATCATCTTTTTCTCCTCTCCCTTTTCCCCCCACCAGCCCTGGTCTTCCGTATAAGAACATTACATGTTTCAGGTAGTTGATAACGCTTGCACCGTTATTTCATATTTCTGCATGCGACGACAACTTAATCGCGATACTCCTGGCTTTGCATAAACGAATAAATCAAGCACGCCGCTACTTTTATTATAAATTTAGCGTAAATTTTGTATTGACGTACACAACGTTCGCACCCGATATAATCCATGTATTTGTTAAGTAATTCAGACAGTGGGATCTGCGTCCGGCAAACGAACAAATTTTTAATAGAAACGTGATCTGTACAATTTGCTTCCCAGTATACGAAATCGAGTTTGTCGGAGTAATTTTTAACATTTTCTTGAGCCAGAAATATTTTTTATACGTTGACATATAACGAGATTGAAATTTTACCGTGGAGTGTTCCCTCTCGACTAAAATTCCATTGATACCGATTAATCCGATTACCTTCTCGGATCTGCCAAAAAGTGTCGACACCAATCCACCTACCGACTTTACGCTTTCAAGAGCGTTACTCAACGACTTATTTTCAGCTCGAACTGAAACTCTCAATCTCTTTGAGGCAGTAATAAAAGTACGAGGAGTAGTTAATTCTTAATGTTTGCTATTTATTCCACTTTGATCGTGGATTTTAAATGTGCTAGACAAATTTTGTTCGTCCTGATGGTTCAAATGAATTGAATTTTATTATTAATAACTAGAATACTCGTAGGAAATGGACTCCACCAATGGATGAATCATTTATAATGCACGAGGAATAAAACACCGAAAACGCGATTCAGCGATAGATTTAAATCCTTGAATTACGCTATCAACAGAAGATGCTAAGAAGACGTGAAAGCTCGTCGGAATCTAGATTTCAAGGAGTGATCTTGTTCGATATAGCGATATAAATTATAGGACGATACACTGGCATAATTCCATTGTTCGTGTCATAATTCTCTGGAAGTTGTGGGATATTTCCGATTTTTCAAGTTTTAAATGGTTTTCAATCGCTAGTTGATATTTTCTTTCCAATTGGTCCATGTTACAAATTTGAAAACCGAAGCGCTGGAAGCCACGAAAAAATATTCGATTACATTGCCGCAATCACGAATTGATTGAAATAGACCGTTGATTACATGTTTAACTAATTATTAAAATATATCAATAATTTAAAGAATCCCTTTAAAACTCTAGTTTTCATTTAAAATCATAAAATAATTAAAATAATGAAGCGATCACGCTGTTGTTTCACGAGTATAGCATCATCGACATAATATTACACGTAAAATATAACTCTATATTTTACAGTCCAGAAATTCATTGTTAATATTGTTTCCGAAAAATCATAAACATTAAATCCGTTGACATAAAACTAGCACGGTTAATGAATCGACAATAATCGTACACCGCGTCATGAAAAGCTTCATGTTACGTATCGTCGTAAACCTTGTGCTATTTCAGATTTCATTCCTATTCACAATTAATCCCACATTATTAAAAAGTAATGTGACTTATCCGATTTCTATCGTTGATTATAGCTACAAAGTTAGGCTTTGAGTTAAATTACGGTTAAAACCGTAAATCTCGAATCTAGTTTCATTCGGTATCAGAAACTACATATAGCCCAACGATTACATAAAAAGCCCTACCGCATTTCAGACTAATTTATGGGCAACAATTTCTTTTGAGTACGTATTTTCAGGTCATTGTAATTGTTCATAGAGTGGCTACTGAATCGATCACATAACCTAACGGGGGGAAGTCTACCATTTTCAAGCCCTTCGCGATTTGACTTGGTAAAAGGACTGATGTCTAAGGTCTCTTTTTCATTTTCTTTTTCACACACTTTTCACTCTCGCTCTCGCTCTCGCTCTCGCTCTCGCTCTCTCTCTCTCTCTCGCTCTCGCTCTCGCTCTCGCTCTCGCTCTCTCTCTCGCTCTCGCTCTCTATCTCTCTCTCTCTCTCTCGCTTTCTTTCTCATTAATTAAATCACACCTACTCCCGCCTTTCGAGAGACGGCTTAAGCTGTTCATTTTCCTTCTTACTAGATCATCAGCTCCGGATGACCTAGTAAAGGGGTAAATTTCAGCTGCCCTGGTACGGCATTTGATCGGGAAGGGAGGACGAGTGATTCTGAGTCGGACTCTGATGAAAGTGCTGCGATGATCCGTCCTGCGACATTTCATTGACAACTGGTTCTTCGTACTTGCCTCGCTTGAAGCGACCATATAGCGACGAGTACGGCAGGTTGTAATGGATTGCAGCTTGATTTATACTCATGTGTCCTAACCTGCAATCGAAAGTTAAGTCTCGTGTGAGTACCAGTGGATGTTCTAGAAAACTCGAGGGTCTTTTTGAGACCGATACAAGCGATCAATGTACGCGAGCTTAAATCGAATGAGCCGACTGAATTTAAGAGAAAAATTATAAGTTAACAACGGGCCTAACACAACAGTCACGCGTCTTGAGTGAGTTAAAAACATCAAGGAAACTTGATTTAAAGCAATTAATTTCCTATAATATTTGTCTTTATAATGTAGATAAGATTTAATTTACAACAAATTAAATAACATCTTCTACGAGCTATTTGTAAATAAATTACTTTTTCAAATGACACAGTTTTGCATATAATTGTAATGCGTAAATATATAAGATTTCAAACGCGTACATTAAGGCTTTGAAAATACCATTGGAAAATTAATATATTCTGTTTTATTCCGTTGTTAAAATGATGGTTAAAGTACTCTGCTAAAATATTCACTTAAGACAATGCAAAACTCAATTATCCCAAGTAAAAGAAGGATTGTAATATCCGAGTTTCATATGAAACAAAGCTATTACTTATTGAAATTCCATCAGTATAAGAGATCCAGCAAATTTTTGTGTATTTGAATAGGAATTCGTCGCGAACTTCGTAGAGATATTGTCAGGAAATAACAGCACCTGACAGCTTCAAGAGCCTCGGTCATGGCGTCCTCGCTCCAGGGCGTCGGGTTGCTCCTGCTCAGCTCGATACCTTCCCTTTTGCAGCGTCCGTAGAGCGTACCCGTGGGGATGCCGAACTCGGTGGAGGCGCGCTGCACGGAAGTCTGTCCAGACCTGATGGCTTCGAGCGCCCTGTCGAGGTCAGCCGGTGACCAGGTCGTCGGGCTCGCGTTGAAGGGAGCTGCCAGCCTGATGCCCTCTCGCCTCGCGATCTTGTAGAGCGTGCTCGAGGGTATTCCGAAGGCTTTGGAGGCTTTGTTCGCCGAAATCGTGCCCGTGCGCAGCGCATCAAGGGCGTTGTTCAGGCTCTCGTCGCTCCACGACTTGGTCGGTCCGTCCTTCTTCGGCGTGTCGATGCCCAGACGATGGGCGCGCTGCCACAACGTTGTCGACGGTATGCCGAAGGTCGCTGCGGGAAAAACAAGACCTCGTTATACCACTGGCCCCGTGTCTCGGACTTGGCTGTCTTCTTGGCTCACCAAGAATCAGGGCAACGCTCGAACATTAAGCAAAATTATTGTAACGACCCACTGGAGAATATTCGCATAAAGAACAAAAGTACAAGTTTCACGCTTGCTAGCCTCGAGTACTTTTGTTTGATTCGAAATTATATTACTGAACAATCGTGAAATTTGTCTTACGCGTGGACCAAAAAATTTGGGGGAAAATAATACACCTATAAATGAAAGTGGAATTTTTTTTATTTTTCATAACGCTTTGAATTTTTTATCATTTTATTTATCGTCGTAAAAAGTAAATGATACGAGTGTCTTGAAATATTTTAAAGTTTTCTTACCGTCTGTATAAACATTTAAATCTGAAATACGATATATTACCACCTGTCGCGATTCTTTGAGCAGACTTTTTCTAAATTCAATAAAGTCACCTTCTTTATAGTACGCAATGTTTGCGAAAAATACTTGTCAGCATTTATTGACTCATTTATGTGTCTTCGAATCACTTTTCATTCACTTTTACAAATATTTTTGACGGATGCAAACGTACGCAAATGTATTTCCGAGTACGAATAAAGCAGGAATAAACGCGGAACGATGTTGGATGAAATGACCGGAGAAGCACTTGAAGAGGAACTAAAGAAAGTAGACCACGGACTAACCGGAGGCTTTGGTGAGACTCATGTCGTGATTCCTGAGAGCTTCGAGGGCCGCGTCCATGTCCTCCTGTGTCCAGGACTTGGAGCCGTGGTGATGGGAGCCCGACTGGCCCGAATGACTGCGCGAGTTGTTCTCGCCCGAGTCCGAGTGAACCGAGCTTCCGGAGGGCATCAGGCCCAGAAGCTCGGGTGTGATCATCATCATGTTGTCGTCGGCGTTCTTGGAGCTAACGCTCGCTCGATCCGACATGTGGCTGTCGATGTCGATCGTGTCCGACGAGTCCATCGTGTGCAGTGTTTCGAACTTTATCTTCACGCTGTCGCAGCTCTGAATGTCTGCAAAAGCAAGGTAGAGGTGAGACATCTTTAAGAATCGAACGAGTTTTTTTTTTTTTTTTTTTTTTTTTTTTTAAATTTGCCGCTGCTGTGTATATCGAGTTGCGAGTACGCGACGATCGACGGATAGATGCATTCGATCGTTCGAGCAAATGCATGGTGCACATAAAACAGTCTGAAATTAAACGTGATGCGTGCAGCAAATTATTGATTACTTATCGATACTTGTATGATAAAGAATTGATAATGATTTATGATTTATGCAGCAATAAGTCTGCGCTGGTAATTCGATTACCTCGGACGTTGCATTGCTTATCTTTATTTACGACTTATTGAAGAAAATTTTGGTATTTTTCATTTATTATTACGAAAGAGTCATTACGAAAAGCCATAAAATCAAATTTCTATGATTTTCTTAAGCGATACTCTGATCAAAATAAACCATAATTTATTTGTAGAAATGTAACACGAAAAAGATTTTCGCTCGTCTTCCCGATCGACTGCCAAGATGATACTGTTAACGTTAATATCAAATCAGGTCCAGCTTAATATTTCTCTCCTTTTCTCAAGATCTGTTACGCATAAATGAGACGAGCGAGAGCTTATCGAAAAAGCAAATAGTTTCGGACCAGAAGATTCGTTTACAAGTTTTTACAAGGAGCAACATCGGATACCGTTTTCTATAAATTAAGAAAATTAAGAAAATTAAGATGTACAGCAGAAGTAGTCAGAGATACTGATTACATATTAGAAAATTAAGAATGTATCTCTCGCGACCATCTAGCGCTAACTAGTTCTCTTTCTTCGAAAGCGCTGCTTATCACGTCTCGTTTAAGCGATCGTGACAAACAGCTCGTGGGTACGCGCTGTTTTACAAGCTGTTTTACAAGCTGTTTTACAAGCTGTTTTACAAGCTGTTTTACAAGATGATTTACAAGCTTCGGATTCTGGGGACTACCACCGAAACACGAAGTCGCGCAAGCGAATAAACGTAAGCGAATTGGTTAAATAAAGATGTTGGGTGTTCCTTCGCATCCCCACGGCGCGAGTCTTAAAGCGCGAGGCTCGATGACAGCTGGTCCATAATGGGCACGATTTGTCCGCGATTCGGTTCATTCGTCCACGCGCCATCAATTTAAAATGAGCTGCAGGTAATTCGAGGAGCTTCCGTTCTTGCGCGCTTACACATGTGCTGGTCAGGTGAAGGAAGGGGCCGGGGAGAAGGGTGAGATAATGGGATGAGAAAAGCGCAGACGCCGTATGACGCGAGAGTAGAAGAGAGCAGCGCGCGACTACTCGCTCATTAGTCAGGAAGGGAATCAAAATAATTGGCCTAATCGAGCTTAACTGCTTGTGATTAGATTTGCGCGAGTGCGCCCACGCACGCGCAGCCTCGTTCGAATAAAGGCTAAGCGTCTAGCTCTGCGTTTATACCTTGTGCAATGCGAGGGGCCCGAATTATTGTCGCTCGCGAGGTCGATAACTCCCGCGAATGTCGACGTTCCGATTTCTCTCCGATCACCGAAGCAGCTCACGCTTCGACCTCGATTGGTCGGTGAGGTTTGTCGGTGCCCGTTCCGAAACCGCCTTTTATATCCCTTTTAACTTTGTTCCCAATTATCCCTACGAAGATGTCGATCGATTATGCAAGACCGACCGATAAGGAAAGAAATGTTTAGAAATGTTTGCTTTTACGAAAGCTTTACGAAAAGCCTCGGATTTTCAACCGATTATGTATTATTTTTCTTTTAAATATTCTACCACAAAGTTTTCCAACGCTATCTTATTTTTACGTCTAAGATTTATCTTTTCGGTTCTCGGTACTTTCACGTTTATTTAACGAAGCCTGTTAGCGCTAATGTATTGCTAATATTCTTTTGTTTTATTACGCGTTGGAACAATTTACCTTTCGAAATAAACTTGAGTTCTTGTAAAACTCTTATTGGAACTTGTACTTACGCCAAGGATTTAAGGATTTCGAATTTTTCGTTCTTAGGCAAAATGAAATCTGCATCTCTTGATATTATATTATTGACGATATCGATTATTATTATTATTAAATCAGAGATTATTTCTCGAAAGGAATACGTTCATCCAATTATCTCGTAACAGAGCACGAGAACGAGAAGTGTTTTACTTCAATTGAACTAATAGCATACTCTTAATTACTATGTTTGTTATCGAGAAATTTATAGTCTTGGTTATTCGTCGGCTATCGGTATTTTTACAATGATAACGATGGACACGAACTATCATAAATGCGATGCGATTTCAGGGAATAATTTACTTTACATCGATGAAACATTTGGAGAGAGCAAATTTTTATGAAATTTCTCAAATAAAGAGCAAATTGTGAAACGTTAAGCCTGCAAATGTTGGAGTTTAAATTAAAATATTCGAAATCTGAAATCCAAAGCGATACGTATCTAAACGTATTAGAGCTTAACTTTTCTTATAACTTGGAATTTTTGTAAATTGCGTTTTATCGTACGAGTACATCTACTTATGCATTATTTAAATTTATTTATGCACCAAACCTTTTGAAGTATTCCTTTACTTCTATTCTTACTATTTTCACGTGTTGAACAATTTCAGTTTTTAAATTTATTCTACGAGCAACGAACATTATGTTCATTGCGGTAAAATGATCGTACGATAAGAATCGAGATAATTGTCGAGCGTATTTATTACGTACAATTAAATGATTTCCATCGATAATAAGATATCGTGTCCGCGGTTAGTACTCACAAATGGCTTTTCGAACGAGAAAAATAAATGAATAAATAAATAAGTATTCTAGAATAATTGTACCAAGCAGATGTAAGTGTCTCGACGTGAAAGAAGTAGATCCAGCAAAACATGCATCAAGGCATCATTAATAACGAGTAAAAATTTTGATTTTGCAAATCCCTTGAATTAGTCGCTTGAAAAGAATCGTTGGCAACTTCAGAATAATTGGTTCATAATAATGATACGTGTTTTAAATTCATATTTTTGGAACTTTTTGTACGAATTATTTTTGAACGTTACGGTAATCTTTGAATTGATATTTCAAAAGGGAAATGGACGTTAGTTAATATCATTGAATCTGATTGATATATCATGCGTAGATTTTTTTCTACTTTTCTTTTTTCTTGTGAAAATATTTTTAAATAAATGATGCGAAGAATTGTAAATTATTCGTTGCAACTGAAATTTCGTTTTGTCGATAGTATAGGAAATGACAATTCTTTTTTCAATTCCTTACACCCATGTAATAATTAGATGAATACAAACGCATCAAACACACTTAGGCTCGATTAAAGTAGAATGTGAAACTAACAATAGCGTCGCATTTAACCATTAACTATTTCATTTACGTAAACATGACTGTGTTTTTCGACGCCAGATACAAATTTCTCCGTTACTAGGTCGCAGAAATCTATCTAAGACGTGTCTGCACGCACAAAATACGAGCTCTAATATTAACTACAAATCTCCTGTCGGAATAAAACTCTTGAGTTATTCCTTTGGCACAACTATAATACGAAAAACATCATTTTTAAACGTATTATGGATGTAAAATTGTTGCTGTTTTTGTAATACACGTGAAAGAGTAAGTAGAGAAGGATTTTAGTTGTTTGCGTAATTAAATTAGATTTGCAGTACAACATTTTCTTCAATAATTTTGAATGCTTTATTGTATGTTATTTCATTTACTTTAACCGCATAATATTAATAGAAAGTAATCCGAAGACCGAAAAAAACTTATAAAGTGTATTGTTACACATTGATAGAAAAAAAAAATAGCGTAAAACCACTCCCACTCGATCATTAAACCAACGCGATTCCCACGTTTTTGTAATAATTTACCTGCTGTAAGCATCTTGTTTCTGTTTATGAACGACGTATGAAGACAGCGAGGAGAAGGACTTTCTTGCGCTAATTTTTAAACGAAATGAAAGAGTTATTGTCGTATTGTATTGATTTATGCTGAATTTATAGAAAACAAAATTACTACTTACTTATAGACATTACTATTATAGTGAACCGAAAAATTAGCTCAAGATCTTGTAATCGTTCTGTATCACGTTGAAGAATAATCATGCTGCAATTACTTCGATTCTTGGCAACATACATATTTATCTTAAATTTTTCTAAAGGATTTTAAAAGCCAAAAATCCATATCTTATGTTGGCCGTTATTAAGTCATTTATCAAGAGCAATAAAAAAAAAAAAAAAAAAAAAAAAAAAAAAAAAAAAAAAAAAAAAAAAAACGTTGTGTAGACAAGTTATTCGTTCTGCGAACCTGTTATTATCGATTGTCAATCCAACCCTTTTTATCGCATATCAAGTTTAACGCACAACTCGCAGACTTTATTGCCAATCCCTCGATGTCACACCCTTGTAGAAGGCAAACCCCTCGTAATATCGCCGTAAAAAGTCATCGCGTATTTCCCACAAGATGTGAAATAGCTGAAAACTAGCCAACGGACCGCGTGCCACCCACTTATTCCCTTTGTCGTGCTCTCGGTGTGGCAAAGAAACGAAGGTAAGAGCACAAAGTGATCGGCAAATACAAACCTGCCGTATGGTGATCAGGATCTCGGAGGTGAGTGATGGTGGTGCCGACGAGGGTGGCGCTGGGTGGTGTTGGTTGCGTCTCGGGCGGCAGGTCGACCTCGCCCGGATCCGGATGGTGGCCGTAGTGACCGAGGCCTGTGTGACAGAACATGTCACCTTTTTATTGAGACGTGAAAATTTTCTGTCCCCGATCTTCGAAAAATTGGTAAATCGCCCCACGCCTGGGAACAACGCCGCGGTCCTCTATTGCGCGGAATAATCGGTCGCAGGGGTTGGGGGGTGTGGTGGAACGAAAAAGGGATGATCGATAACAACTTGGAAGTGGAAGAAAAATTCGCTCGATCCAAACGCAGATCCGCTTTTAATCAATTTTACGCTATTCTTAGTCCTGTTCCGCGCAAACGGCAATCCTTCGCTTATCGGAAAGGGCGATGCTACAAGTGATAAAAATGCTGTAAATCCAAAAGAGCCGTTTCCATTTTATTATGGCACAAAATAAATACTTTTGTGTTCATCGATCATGCCACAAAAAACAGACTTTCAGGATTGGATCAAACTGATTGCTGTTTCGATCGAACTGGACATAAAAAATTACTTGCAAAGGACCATTTTTACAACGATACTGTTGTAAATTTATTTTTTAGAAGGAAGAATTTTCAGCACAAGTATCATCTTTCTTTCAGATGCGGTGTAAAAATAAATTTACAAACCCAAGTTTAAAAGTTTAAAAGTTTAAATTAAAAATCGGTAACAATCGTGCATCTATTCGTATCGAATACCTCGAATAAATTCCATTATTCAACGAGAAAATAAAATAGACACATATAATCAACACAGGCGACATTAATTTACAAGCATTTACTTACATTATCTAATATGTTTTAGTATTATCTACGGCATACAATATTAAAGTTATATAGAGCCCGGGTCCGTTTTAATGAAAAGTATGCTGGTGTTGTCAATAGTTTTCGATAAATGTGAAATACCTATAAATACATATATATGCATTTTTCTAAGCACACGTAACGAACAGTATTACGCGTTACCCCCGTATCATTTTAAGGCTCTCTTTTTCATCAATAATGGTTGCGATTGCCTAATGGAATTAAAACAATAAACTACGATTAATTTATAAAATTTAAAAGGCCAATCCATAATAAAGTTCTTTGGTTAAGGTGTAGTTATCGATGAAAGCGTTTGCATTTTTATCTACGAATAATGCAACGATTTCTGAAGAATTTATGACTTTGTAAATAACTTTACACAAAGAGAAGCTCAGGATGCGAAGTACGAAACTTCTTTGCATACCCGTATCCTATCGATCTTACTTAACGTAATCTTAGTTCATCCTTTAACTTACTTGGCAACTCTAATCGACAATACTTCGAATAACTCGTTAAACATTAATAGCCTTGAATGAACCAAAGATACAAAAGAGTGCCGTTACAAACTACTCGATCGATGAAACATGCCGGCATTTGCTATTCGTACAGAATCGCAACAGACTTCCACATTTCCGGAAAGTAACAAACAACATCTCCTTCCGGAGTCTCCTTCGAGGAGTCTCCTTCGACGAGCTTCAGGCGAGCCTCTCTCGGGGGCTTCCGCGCCACGATAGACGTTCCTTCAATTTATCAAAATTTCGAATTCAGAGCAGCACACAATGATCGTCGCTCCGGAGGTTCACGAGTCGGTTGTTGGAGGACCAGCGAGTCTCGTCAGGCGCGGAGCGTGGATTTTCCCGTTGGATGAGCTTACCGTTGTTGTTGGTCGCTGCACCGGCAGCGTTGTTGTTACCGCTGCTGTTGTTGTTGTCTCCTCCGCCGCCTCCACCTCCGCCGCCGCCGCCGCCGCCTCCGCCTCCGCCGCTGCTGCTGCTGCGCTGGCACGAGTCCAGGACTACTGTAGTGGTCGTCGCTGTCGTCTCCATGCAATCGTCATCTTCAGCTGGCCAGCAGTCTCGGCGATTCTGCAAGCGGATACAACGGTTATTCACCCGATCTGCGTCGAGAGGTCGTCGAGGAGTCGCAAGGACGAGCGCGGACGTCACTTATTTCGAACGGGACGCGAGGTCGAATGCTTTTCACCTGCAGAGCACTTTGTTATATCCGAGCTTAAAGGTATCATGGACTTGGTAGCGCTTAAAAAAATAAGTGCGAGACTTTTTGCGGTGAGTACTGTAATCCGACTCCTTAGCTGGAATGTCAACTAATTTTTGAGCTCTAGATATCTCGATGCTTTTATCGCGATTAACATCCAATGTACTTTTTTCAGGAAGCGGAAATGTTCTCAGTTACGTACGTGCCGTAATCTCTATCGTATAGGGAATCACCGACGAGGCGAAAAATAGAACGAAATTCAGTTTTTCTTTGCAATTTCTGGTATGTGCAGCTGAGGCCGTACACGTAAAAGCAAGTCTCTCCTTTGTTATTTTAATGCAAGGACTAGCTTAAAGCGACAATTTGGGTATATAGCTCTGGCACAGATCTTGTTCTTAGAATGGAGTAAAATAAAATAAAATAAAATAAAATAAAATAAAAATTTTCATTTCCACTCAGCGTTGATATCGTGTTTGTCTATTTTTACAAAGTCTATTCTTCGTATCGTATTCATAAACAACGCAATCGCTTAGATTTAATTGAAATGTTTCATTTAATTGAAAAGGTCCCGTCGGTACTTACCGCTGTAAAACGCTTTAAAACTTTCGTTTTATAAATTTACCTTTTGCGGTACAAAATACTTAATACGCAGGCTGATAAGAGTGGCCATTTTCTAGCGATAAATGCTTTGACATAGCTTTTAACGTTGCTTTTAACGCGTGAAGTCGTACTAACTAGAATAAAACCTGGCGCGTCCGACCGCGGATGCAATATCAACAATTGAATTGATGGTCGAAACGGAGGAACAAGTTTATCGCGTCCAACGGATAAATAACAAACCTCATAAGCAACAAACTCCGTTTCCATAAAGTCGGAATCTTTGACCAACCATCATCAGCTTTGACCAACCCCCGCTCCAACGTTTCAGCAACGAATTTATTCAATAGAAGAAGAACAACAAATGCATGATCGTCTCACCTCCTTGTTGCAGTCGCGCACGTAGCTCTCGACGAAGTCCTCCTCCTTGTACTTGGCCGGGTCAGCGAGGTGGTGATGGTGGTGCTGGTGGTTTCTTGGCTCCGTGTTTGCGGTGGGCCCGTGGCCAGGGCGAACGCTGCCCTCGTATGATGTCCTGGGCCTTTTGTATCGCGGGTGATGCCTCTTAAGTTTGGCGAAGTTCAACCGGGGCGTGCTGGAGTCGCGAGGTGGCGAGCTCAGGCTTACCGAAGGACCCTCTCTGCTCTCCGGTACCTCGCAAAGGCCCTTAATTTTCAGCTGATCGGCCGTCTTCAGCAGCGACTGCGAATCAAACGAAGGGTTTCACGTTAAAGCGAATCCAGTGCGCGTGTGGTACACGCTATGGGAAACTGCACCACCGATTACCCGATTACAGAAGGAAAAACTTCTCCGCGATCAAGGGCAAGAGAAGTGGTTCGTGGGTTTGCGGCGGGCTTCTGCTTTGTCAACAAATTCGAGCGATGAGAACTAGTGCTCTTAGTTCAGCTAATACGACTTAATCCAATTAAAACCAAGATCTCGTTACAGCGTACGGTACTCGCATTAAGTTCAAATAAAAAAAAAAAACCTACGACGTAAGCTTCGCTCGCTTTATTCCATGATATGGTGTTATATTCTATGTCTATAAAGTGTGAATTGCAAACACTTATCTCCATTAGAATCGACATTTCATTTAATAAGGCAGAGGCGGTATTTTCCCTATTTCGCTTAAAATAAACATTACTTGTCGGGAATCTTCTTCACTCTCGCGTAGAAATAACTTTCTGGTCAACGTAATTTCCGTCTGAAAAACCGCGGTACTAATTTCATTACATTAGAGATATTTTCCAGATATTAAAATCCTTTAATAAATAATAACTCGCCGGCAATAACTCTCGGCGTTTTATTAGCGACGCTCTACCATCGGTGCACGAGTACACTTGGATTCACGAAACACTTGTAAAGTTACGCAATAGCAACGGACAATTCTACATCATCTGCTACGAGATTCTCTTTTCCTTCATTCTCGATGTCTCTATCTGTACTCCTTTATCCCTGATCGATCTTTATAACTCGAAGGTACTATGACAAACGCACCTTAGAAGCTTTTGCAAAAAAAGAATAAAAAAAGAGAGATATAATTTAAAAGGAAGAAGCAAATTAGTCGCGGCGACATCGATGGCGGAAGAGTAGCGAAAGCTTTCACTCGATTAGCAACAACGAGAAATTCAATTACGTGGCCCGGATCGAGACAAGTTTTATTCCGACTCTGTATCTCTTTTGATTTTTCCGACTTATCTTCCGATTTTTTCTCAATGCCGGTATAAATTTTTCCTCGGCAATTGTCGTTGTTTCAATTTATTCAATTAAATTGTCATTTCACGCGCGCGGTATTATAATTTACTTATCGTACTCTGTTGCATTTTCTTTTTGCATAATACATCTATCGCCTATTACTCTCTCTCTCTCTCTCTCTCTCTCTCTCTCTCTCTCTCTCTCTACTAGAATAATACCGATTCGTACAATTTCCTTTATGAAATACCTTTACCGCAAGCTCAAGTAAACGTACTTGTAAAAGCACCAAAATGTTTCAAGCTACATCGTATCAAAGTGGACGTAAAACGGTGGTAAATATTCGTGTTAAGAAATTCATATCATTCCACATTTCAAACTCAAACTTCAATTTTTCAAACTCGAAAATTCGACGCTTAACCAATAGAAGATCACCTCTTTTCTTTATATTCCTCGCTAATTCTTTCAAGAACATTGACTCGTATTCTTTTCAATCTCATTTGATCTTCTTTATCTACTTCCACTTGGTCTACCTAAAATTTTCTCGATGCCCAATTTTTCTTCCTTCGTTCTTTCACTTTTCTTCCTGTATAACGTTGAGCCGTGAAATTCTCTACATTTTCCATGCACTTCATCCTGCATTATGTAAGACATTTATCAAAGTGCTCGACTTTGAAATGGTCTAAATACTTTTTCTTTTATCTCGTAGCACTGCAACCGTGTAGCTATCGATAGCGTTGAGTCTTTGCGAATCATGAGTTTCGGTTTGCATGCGATTAACATCAAATTCAATAATTTATTTACGAAACAGCTTCTCGTATTCCTTGATTTTCCCCTTTACTTCGTTTCGCATCGCGTATTATTACACTCGGGCACCTCTAATGGACATCTTATTAAAAACTTTTACCTCTTAATTCTCACGATACAATTCCTACCTGTCCGTGCTAATATATTTTATTCCTTTATTTCTTCCACGCCCTACTTCTTTCTCCGCGTCTCAATAAAGTTCTGCATTTCTTTTATCGGGGTTTATTTATTATCTTCCAATAAATCTACATAATCAATAAATGCTAATGTACGAGGTATGTCGCTTAATAAAACTCCTTTATTTTGTTTTCTTGAGCGAGTCTCACGAGGTATTCTAAAGAGCTGAATTGAATAAGAGAAATGTTAGCTCCTCGTTTTCTTTTAATTCATTCTGGATCTCAAACGATCCTCTTACTCGAGTCCTATTGTGGCCATCATTAAGATAAATATATGAGATTAACCACATTAGAAAACTACAAAGATGCGCCTGGCCAATACGAGATTACATAGAATTTTATAAGGCCCGTTGAATAATGTCAGATGCTCCCATAATTGTCCATAATTATATTCCATAATGCAAATTTTAGAAATAAAATAATAAATGCATAGTTACATATTCACTTTGCGGATATGGCAGTAATGAAACTATATTGGTGTCAATTTACAACTGTGCCTCGCATTCTTCCACTGATCTTGGGATAATTAACACTTATGTTATTCCTAATATAGCTAATAGTATAGAGTAATAGTCTAGCAATGAGTACGCGTGAGTTTTAAAAGTACCGACTCGAATGTCAAGTTTCACGCGCAAAGTTCCGGCATTTTCCGAATTTCAAGCGTACTTTGTTCGTCCCCAGAATCCCAGAAGAATTTCGTCTATTTGTCTGACCCTTACTTAGAGGCTCGTTAAATTGAAAAAGCCTCGGTCCTAATACGTCCTCGCTAGTCCCTCTCAACTTTGCTCAACGCGGCTCGAAGGATCGTAAGAGTCGCAGAAACCAAGAATTCCCAAATAGCTAACAGGAATCTACCGGGGCATTCCTAGAATAGGTAGCGAAGGCAAAGGAGTCGCGTGACGCGCCACGGAGAAAGGAAAGGAGAAAAAACAAAGGGAAACAAATCCGAGAGAATCAAAATAATAACGGCGAGAGTGATAAAGAAGGAGTAAAGAGCCGAGTGAGCGTTGAGGCGGGACGTCGACGACGACGACGACGACGGCGAGGACGACGCCGGCAGCAGCCATCAGCCATCGCGCACGAGAAGCCGCCGGGTGAGTGCCTTCCCTCCCTCGACCCTCACGCTCTTTCTCGCTCTCTCGCCGTTCTTTAATCAAGCGCCCTAGGGTGGCGCGCGATTAGGAGAGGACGGGGATAGATGCGCGCTCACCCCTACGCGCCGCATCCCTTCCTGCACGGCTTTTTCCGTCTGCATTTCCATTCCATTCGCTTTTCTCACTTCGTTTCGCGTGATTTTTAACACTTTCCTACCCCCCTCGCTGCCTCTTCCGCCATCTTCCACTATCCTCCTCCTTTTCTTTTTCCTCTATTCGTCTCTTCATGTCCCACCTTTTTATACACTTCCTGCATCTTTCCGCAAGATTTCCGTCCTTCCCATTCTATTTATCTTAACTCGCTCCACAGTCAAACTTTGCGCACTGAACGAATTAGCTCCATTCGAACAACTTGGCGCGCTATAATCGTATCTTAACCTCCATTCGCGCGAGAGACGCAATCGCTGCTATTCTACGCCGTGCAACATCCACTGCAACTTCTTATAAATATTTTTATCTTCTCGTTACCCAACCCTTCTCTTAGTCTGCCCTTGGCGTTCGCCAACTTATTTATTCATGCATTTAATTTTGTTCCTAGCTCTGCAAGTTTCATAATAGCTGGAATTACTTCGTGGCGCCCTAAAGCACGAATTGCGATGGGAAAGCGAAAATTACAAAGCTAAATTTTATATGAGTCTCCGCCGTGTGGACGCGACCCACGCTTAATCTTACCGTCACAGTCACTTTAGCGAGTACCGACAAGCTAAAGGGGGTGGGGGTGGGGGTGGGGGGGAGGGGGTAGGAGGTTCCATCGGTTCCACCGAAATCGAAACCACTAGAGGCGCAAGCCGAAAGTATCTTCCATCCGAGCGTCGTCAACAGCATCAACCAGCCCCGCGAAATCCTCGCATAATTACGAAAGCCATCGGACTCCGAAGCCTACCACCTACCCTTTCCGTTATCGACTCAGCCCTCGACCGAGGTGCGACGCGCCTCGCGATCCGAGCCCCAAAACGCGACGGAGAAGACGCGCACGGGGGGTGGGGCGGGGCCGGGCGGACTAGGACCGGGGCTCGCGCGGGGAGGGAAAGGGGCATCGTACGCGTCCAGGTCGTGCAGCCGCCACCGTGGGGAATGCGGATGCGAGGCAAAAACGCCCGCAGGAAGAATAGGGGAGGCCGGAGCCTCGCCCTCGCCTTCTCTGTCTCGCGTGTCGCGCGGGCCCGTATCGACCACGCCAGCCCATGCCGACGAAACCCTCGCGCACCCCTCGCATCGGTCGAGGGCTTCGCTGTGCACGCGCGCGCCAACCCTCCCCCGACGCCGCGCGCCGACGACGACGACGACGAGCCTCTCGACGATGGAGAGGGCGACCGCGTGCGCGACGCGAGCAACCCCCCGTCGACGTTCAGACGCGCATGTGCCGGCCGGCGAGGGACGCAAGTACGCGCGCACATAGAAACGAGAGTCGATTTTAGGGGGGTGGACAAGTCGCCGGTGGGACTGTGCTCTAGGATGGGATGGGCTGGAGCTTGCGGTCGTTCGAGGCGAAAAGGTAGCTTTAATAAGGTCGCGCTCGGATAAAATCTTGGCGAGGAAGCGAGCCGAGGTCGCTTCTCCCGATCCCGAGAGTTCACGGGATCGGGACGAATAGTGCGACCTGTCCCGACTATTTTCCTAATTACGAGGCTGTTTACGGCCCCGTACGTTTCAATGTGCGAAATTTACGCGGCACGGCCTTGACGCGCGGTACGTACGACGGAAGAGGATAAGGGCCAACCTGAAAAAGCATTGCTCGATAAGGTTGTTCCTGGGAGCGTTAACTGGTTGGAAGCAATAACGTCAACCGAATGATATCCGATGGACTTAAGAACCCTGGATACTTGCTCATCCCGTGACGCGCACGTTTAATAGCCCGATTACCATCCAAGGCTGGGCAGCAACTTCTTCGTTTGAAGGATTCTCGAGATAGAATCGATGGCGAACAAGAAACGAAGTACACCATCTAACAATTATCAGTAACAACTTCCTAAATCGAGCACGATATCGAGATAATCACGCGAGATAAAGATGCAAATATAAGCGTGCAGTCGAACGGGGTGAACGCTTGATTTCACAATAATATTTACGACAATTTATTACAATTACTAAACATGCGCTCGGCGCAATGTTACGTAAATACGTAACATTGCACATGTTTACAATAACAATGCACCCGATACATTCGCGTAAACTACTTGTCATCGGTTATCAAGAGTTTATTCTCCTCGTGGCGCGTATCGCAAATTCAAAGAAATTGTTTCCCCGCTAAAAGAATTACGATATTTACTACTCGAAACTACATTGTATAAATTTTAATTGCAACGTATTTTAATGCAACAGCGTACTAGATGCGAAGTTTGGTCGAAAAGTTGGAATGCATAGAGACCTTATTGATAAATAAGATGGTCGCTGCGAATATCAAAGGTAAAATATTTTAAATTGACGAAACTTACGAAAGATCTCTTACTGCAGTAATTGCCGTAGTAATTACGCAATGAAACGTATCAAGTTGCTCGCATCGAACACATGACTTTATGGCGCATTTAAAAAAGGATAATGTTTTATCCGAGTGTAATTTCAATAATCTTTATTACGCCTACCGAAAAACCTTATACCTGAACGAGGGGAGCGAACTTTACTCCTCCCCGTCGACGTCATCGAAGCGCAAGGGGTGAAAAGGCCAGGGAGGGATTTTCGATTCTCCGTCCTCGTAATACTTGATAATCCCTGATTTCGCTGACTCGGCACCGCGGCAATTTTACACAGCCAACCGATAATAATTATATTTCCCTTCGATCCCTCGTTCATTTGGGGGAGGAGCTGAGACTGGCTGTACAAAATTAAAAAATCCTTTAACGCGTCTTCATACAAAATCGATCTTTTGTGCGGATTCCCTATTATCCGCCGTACCTTAATACGCGAAAATGTAACTTCTTTTCTTCCATTTTAATTACACGTTGTATTATATCCGAGGTTCGATTAAGAATATTTAATTTAAACTTCTATTAAGGAAATTAAATTTTTTTTTCGTCCAATCGCAGCTAAAGAGTTAAGAAATTTTTAATTTTATTACAAAGCACTTTCTTATGTAAAGAATAAACGAATAAAATAAAGTGTATCTCTTAAGCACCCAAAAAACGGGAGAAACAAATAAAAATATGCCCTTAATCAGGTTTTAAACCTTTTATAAAGAGTTTTTTATAATTACTTTTTATAATTATTTTCTGCCAGGGATGGAAAGAAGAAACTAGTTGTCGTTGGGCTCTTGGTGAAGTTACGGGAGGGCGTTCGTCATTTTTAATTAAAAAAAATTAAATTAAATAGTTGCAAAACCTAGAGACATCCGTGAAGTATTGTAAAGTATTGTAAAGGTTTGTGCTTGAATCATGTTGAACGTGCTAAGCGTGACAATGTAAGTGAGCGCTCTCCAATCTCACTTTTACATTACGAAAGAAAGATGTTAATCGGCTTGCATTTCTAACCGGGATGCCCGGCAAGAAAACGAGCTCCACAAACATTCGTAAAAAGTTTGTGGAAAATTCAGTCGAACGAAAGTGCGTTGCATCCTCGAGACAAAGGTGAGCGCTATTGGCAACCGCGGCGAAAAAAGTGTGCGGATGCGATGGAGAAAGGGCTGCCGTCGTCCTGCATACGTAGGCTTCACGCGCGGGGGTGTGTCCTTTCAAAATGGCGTTCCGGCGTTCAATTAAATAAATAAAGGGGGGCTACCGTCGGCAGCGGCAGCAGCAGCGGCGGCGGCGGCGGCGACGACGACGACGACGACGACGCCGCCGGTCCACGAAGCCACGAGAGAAGAGGTGGAATGGAGTTGGCGCGCCGGCGACGGCGCAGTTGGAATAAAAGCCACGGATGGCCGGGGATCCCTCGCAGGGACGAAGAAGCCCTGGAGTGTGTGCGGATAAAGAGAACGAGAGGGAAGGAAGGTGGGATGCGAAAATGCGGACACGAGGTAAAGGAGAGGCACCGAAGGAGGGAGTAAACGAGGGGATTTAATGACTGAAGAAGGGATTGGATGAACCGTTTGGGGTAAAGATGATTTTTAATGCGGAACATCTGTGAAGATGTGAAAATACGTAGAAGGAATTTTTGCGAGAGATCATTTTTTGGTAAATTGAGCTTTGATATACGGCGTTGCAAAGGCTATAGAAGACGTATAATTAGATGAAACGTGTTTTTTCGAAATAAGGAGGTAAGGCTTATTATAAATCTAGAAGCGCCGTGTTAGATAATATTTGAGACGTTACGAGCAGGTGAGCAGGTGAGTTGAAACCGAGATCAGATGTTGAATCGCTTTGAAAAAACGGTCATTCGTCGTCGCGTCGTATGTGGATTCGAGATGGGAAATAAGGTAAGTCGATAAAGAAGGAAAAATATCTATAACCTGATACACAGAAGAGTATGGAAATATGAAATGATGCTTTACGTCGAACAAATAAATGCGAAGGATAATGGAAACGAATAAAAGTGCAATTGAAGAATATTTTACGAGATACATTTTTACACTGTGAGAGGAAACGCGACGTGATTCGCATGGTAACGTAATTGCTTCTCAAATAAATTATACGAAGGAGCTTTTATGGAGATTTTCCATTCGTTAATAACATAATCCCAAATTTACATCTATATTTGAAGAAGGATGATGGAAGAATCCGAGAGAGAGAGAGAGAGAGAGAGAGAGAGAGAGAGAGAGAGGCAAAATAGAGAGTAAGGTAGAGATTATAAGAAAGAGAGAAAGAGTGATTGAGTGAAAAAGAGGGAAGAGTGGAGGGGTGGGGGGAGGCGAGAGAGAGAGAGAGAGAGAGAGAGAGAGAGAGAGAGAGAAACGACGGCGATCATGGCGGCAGCAATGCCGATGATACGAGAAAGGATGTGCAATGCCGTCGCCGTGGTTTCATCACTCACCATCTTTCTCTTTTCCCAATCAATAAACGTGGAGGGGTTCAAGGGCATCGTCCGACCAATTATCCCAAACTAATTGACGTGCGCCAACGGAACACACCGACTCTTCCATCTCCTCGCAGTAGATCTTGTATATGACCATCGTAATATTCTACAGCTGTCATGTGACATTCGAAACATCGTCACAAGATCGTTTCATATACAACGTACGCCTGCTAACTATTGCAACCTCATCCCGAGAAAAAATTGCATCCTACTTTGAACTTTACAAACGACGAATTCATTAGATTTTGTTACTGTCTCTCACCTTTCGTACATTCTGTGGTCTTACAATATTTACTTTCAAAGACCTTCGAGAACAACTGCAACAGTTTGGCCGAAAAATGTTACCATTGCTTTCTGACGCAAGTAAAATCAAATTACAATGCATCCCCAGAGTTTATATCGAAGCAGAGTATTGAAATTTTCGACGCCAAAGTTGTACCTCCAATGAGTTTGTTCTTTTCTAAAGAATACGAATGTTTTCACCTTTATGCAAAATTCATACTACTATTTTTATGCTGATTCGTTTTAAAAAATAAGAATGAACCGATAATTCGGGGTCGAAATTCGACGTAAAATGTTTATTGAGCCTGAAAGTATGTTTACGTTGGTAAGGATACGTAACGACGCGCAACGAGCTTTTAATACACTAATTTTCACTATCCTTTTCAAGTTTCAAATCGAATTAGCACGCGATATTACAGCAGATTTAGAAATTTTAAGGTTATTTAAAACATCTAAGATACTTTAGTATGTGCACGAGTAATAAGGTATTATTGCAACGGAATGTTAATTGAATTAGTAATTACATCAATTTTAATTGAAAACTCTTTGTAAAGTGGAAGAAAAGGGTATTGGATGTACAATGGTATGCGCAAATGTGTAGTTGATGTTCAACGATGGTATAATCGTTGAAAGCTGAAACCTAGAGAGAAACCTAGAATCCTTTTTTTTTTTTTTGTCGATTCTTAAGTTATAGTCCTGGCGACAGTACCTAATTAGAGAACAATTTCAAGCTCGTTTTCGATGGTGTTCACTGTGTGCAAGAGTCGTAAAATGGAAGCGAGAAGTTGAGAAGGTGCAACATGAAAATCCAAGCGAGATAAGGAAAAAGGGTAGTAAAATGTGTGGATAAATTGATCTTGAAAGAACGAGTTTGGAAACCGTGACATTTTTTATATTACCGAAAATGCATCTTTTCTTAATCTCTATTCTATTTTTGAGAGAAAAAACTCGTTAGTTGAGATGATATTTGAGTACTGATAAAGAATTTCTTTCTAATATTATATCAAGACTCTTATAAGAAAATAAATGCTACCGTAGACCAATGGGAAAATGCATAGTAAATAATACAATAATTCAATAAAGAATTTAATCGTATTATTTTTATCGCACTTTAGAAAGGAATGCTTCCACTTAGTTTTATAAATCAAACTTTGTTCATACTATAAAATAAATATTTAATATTTGTATTTTTCGCTTTTTTCTTTATTCTGTAGGAAAAATAAAATGTAAATCGGTCTGTAACGATAATTCATTTTCCAAAGAAAAGTACATGAGCAGTAACGTTAGTAAACCATCTAAGAGTAATCCATGAAAATCAAACGCAAGCCAAAGGTGAAAAAGTCAATTTGGGAAAAACGTGGTTGGTCTTTTTCTCCTTCATATTCGTTCTTCCGCTCCCTCCCTCTCACTCTCTCACTCTCTCTCTCTCTCTCTCTCTCTCTCTCTCTCTCTCTCTCTCTCTCTCTCCCTTATAGGGGCACCCCAATGACAACCCGTGGAGAACACCAGAAGAAGAGGAAAAATGCCCAGAGGAAAAAACGGACAGAGAAAAAAAGACAGGTGTCGGTGAATGAAGGCTTACGTAGTAGTGACGTATCGGTAGCTGCAGTAGCATGGTTTTGCGTACAGGCAATTTGTATCCGTCGGCTATGCAAAAAACTAGGGAATTAAAAATATTATCCACGAAGAATACATTCCCGTTTTAATGTACGTCCACGAACACGTGTCGTTTGTTTACACAACGATTACTGGAGGCTCGGCAACTCATACTGTTAACGTTCTTTCGGTTTGAGCAGGCACATTAACCATTTAAGAGAAACGACTTTTTGCTTAAAAAAAATTGATTCTGCGAATGATCAAAGATAATAGATTTACTTCTCGCTGCAAAGCGAGATGCGTCCTTTTTTGAGGCACACATCGATACAGAGTCAGCGCGTGCACACGTACGTACAAGTAAACGAGCTGCGCGGAGAATGGAAAACGAACAACAGACGTTACTGCAGATGAGGAATATTGGCCAAATTAAACTGTTTATATCGATGAATTTCTTTGCATTCGTTGCGTCGAGGCAATCGGCGAGAATGGCGTTGTCAGCGCTTGGAATTGGTGCGCTGATATTGCGATGGTGAGTCGATTATGCGCCCAACTAAATCAATAAAAATGATTATTCAATTAGTTTTCTAAGTAAATTTGTTAGAATAAATACGTTCCTCGCGGCTTTTCAATTTCTCCATTTGTCAACATTAGACAAATCTTGAATTTTAATAAAAGTAAGCAAACGACGAGTCGAATACGTTTATCGCACATAATGTACCAAAAGATATTGCCATCGCGTTGCTTATCTCGGCCAATGAGACTTCATAAGCATATCGGACAAAAATGTGCGAAACAAGTATAGCGATAATAATATAGCGAAAAATAATCAAAGTTTAGAATTGTCAAATTACTGGAAGCTCCTTATTACTTCTTTCACGAAATGAAGTTGCAAGTGAATGAGCAATTAGATGTGACGAGAGTGACATTCGTAAGCGATATACGCAAGCGTATTCCGCGTGAATGCGAAGTCTGAGCCATAACGTCGCACCAAAAGAAGGAAAGGGAGGAAAGGGTGGAAAGGGTGGAAAGGGCGGAAAGGGGGAAAGGGAGGAAAGGGAGGAAAGGGAGGAAAGGAAGGACACGCTCGGTCTTATGAAAAGTGCTATTTCAGTAAAGTAAGAAGCTATAAATTGCGGAGGGACGAAAAAGCAATTGCTACTAATGAGGGTTAGTATCGTGCGCTAAAAGGAACGAGTCATTTGGAAATTACAAGTTCGATTAAAAAAAAAAAAACAAAAAACTACCACAGAGTCCAGGGGTTTATTAAGCAGTTTGGCTAATCGCCACTCTCAAGCCGTTTGAGCAGAAAACGAAAGCGGAAGCTCCCGCTCGAATGCTCCTGACATAAGTCGCCACGTGGCTGCACTTCTCGTAGAATTCTCGCAAGACTCGCTCGCTACCGGAGGGCAGGAAGGAAGGACGAATAAGGAAAGCAGGAAGGACGGCGAAAGAAGGAAGTAAGGAAGTAAGTAAGTGAGTAAGTGAGTAAGTGAGGAAGGAAGGAAGGAAGGAAGGAAGGAAGGAAGGAAGGAAGGAAGGAGGGAAGGAAGGAAGGAAGGAGCGTCGCGACGTGTGTGCGTACAGGAATATAGTTATGCGCACAAGCGGTCGTCTCGTGTCGCTCCCCGCGTTACATTATCAATTCCGTTATGGCGAGCGTATTCGTAATATACCGCGCGTCTTCCAGAGAGAGAGAGAGAGAGAGAGAGAGAGAGAGAGAGAGATCCCCCCTTTGCCCCGGTTTCGCGCTGCGCACCAGCTTCTCTTTACGTGCCTTTCTCTTACGTCACTGCTCCTCTCTTGCTCGCGATCGTGCCTTTCCGCCTCTTTTCTTTTCCTTTTATCTGTCTCGTGGCAGCTTCTTTAGCGAGCATCTTTCGTTGTTGCGCAAGAGCTTTTTCTCCACCCTTTTTTGCAAGTTGGATTCAAGCGCGAGAGAGGTGTGATCGACGTACCGAGTGTCTCACGCTAATTGCCGAGGGTTTTCATTGGTCGTCGCGCTGAAAGCTTGGGCTCGGATGCACGGCGCGTAAATTTAAATCGACAGAATTCAGCGCTTGTTTTAACTGTTTACAAGCATACCATTGTGCTTTAACAGTCGTTCGCTTTCAAATACCCGAACAAACTCAAAAGCCTCCAACGCCATTCGTTGATGAGTTGCCGGCAATACAACGTATTACCGGCAAATGGCTATTATAATCATTGACTATTAAACATAAAGTCATAGAGCTTCGGGCAGAAAATTCTGAAAAAGGATACGATATCGGTAGCATTGACCTAGTGAAAGAAACATTTCCCAAAAGTATGTATATTTGTATTAGCATGTGTGAGATGATCAAACCAGTTGCTCGGTTAACGCGTCAATTTCTCACTGTAATAGAAATTCTTACTCGTGATAAGACGAGACTCGTCGAATCACCAAAAGTATCTCGTTACATCACGTAGACATAACTTTAAAAGTCATGTCGCCTTATGGCTCAAGGTAACATTTAATAAAATACATTTAACGCGCGTATTGTTTAAGTATAAAACAATACGTTCACTGTCCCCTCCAATTCAATAAAACACGAGTTATTTTTGCGGAAGCACTTTTCTCTTCTCGTTAATACGTAAGATCATTCGATATTACTATTTGATGCGACGTCACGGTATTCGTTTGAGTTTCATTGAATAACTTTTATTATTCCTCTCTATTTCCGCTCCATTCGTACACCTAAATACTTTTACTTTTTGTTCATTCATCCCGGTTCGTTCTCTTTCGCGCTTATTTTGGATTTTCTAATACTTTTCTCTTTCGTTACTTTGTACGCCAGGCTTTCTTCATTGCATCGGCTTTTCAGCATAAAGCGTGCGTTTTTCGATGACGTTTTTTTTTTTTTAAGAACTTGAATACAAGGTTGAAAGGCCCATTGGACTTAATTCTTAATTTTACTCGAGCTTGACAGATTTCTCACAGATTCTTACGGATGCAAATAACGATCGAATTCATGATTAAAAATTTTCAGACGCAACGTACAATAACATCACCGGTTCGCAAAAATGCAACATATTACAAAAAATTAATACTTAACTGAGCGTGTATTTAAGATGATCGCGTTAATGATTATTGATTATCACTCACGTACTTTGCACACGCTTGTCTAACTTGTACGGAAGCTTTTCTTACCTGAAACAGACGAAAACAAATAAAAATTTATTTAAATGTCTATGCGATTAAATACGAATATTTTGTAAAAATGCATACCGAGGGAGGCGAGCGTAAACAAACGAATAAAGTACAATTGTAACACCATCGGAGGTAAAAAGAGCGGCACGCGTAGCGTAGAACAATTTTCTTGAAATTCGCAAGAACGCATCAGAGATTTTACATACGAAGTAGTCGTAAAAATTGAGTACAGCACCTTCTCTCATCCCCTGGTGTTTTTCTTCCTTTTTAGCCTTCTCAGGGCATAAAATGCACTCAACACGAGCCAAGAACCGCTCGATCTTCTCGCGCACGTTCGTCGGACTTACACCTGTTGGACTTGAGAATATCTCTCCGCTTCTCTATCGCCCCCCACCCCCCAAGCCCCCTCCTCGACGCCCCTTTTCCACACTTGTTCGCTCGCTCGCGCTCAATCGCTTCCCTTATTTCTCTTCGAGAAAAGGAAGATGTGCTTTCGCCATTTCACCGCTTCTTCGAGCCATAGTTCTTGTAGTCGTCCTTTTAACCCCCTCGAAGTAGGGGTGTCGTTTCTTTTCCGCCCTCCTTCAGCCGTGACTTCACCCTCTTTCTTTCCGTCCCTATGACGCTTATGCACTACATAAAGGATATTTAGCGAGGTGATTCTGCACGGTAGTATACTTTAATGCATCCATGAACCGAGACATTCCTGATCGTACTTAAAAAATTTGTTATTCATTGTTGCCGTTTATTATCGTCACTCAAATGAGTATTCGCAATACTTTTATTCACCTCTTTTTCCTCTTTTCGATCCCGTCACCTCTAATCGCAAACTTTGAAATACAATAAAAAGCAGTGGAACGCGTTGGTAAGATTATCATAATTCTTTTACGACTGTTATCATTCGGTAAATTAGTCATCGTCGGTCAGATTTTCCCTTACTTGCTCCACTAGTACAGTACCTATTTTACGGATCAAAATATTTGCGTCTAGCTGCTGCTTAAACTTTTTCAAATAAACGTTCTAAATTAAACGCTTACTTGTTGCATCAAGTCTGTGAATATTAAAAATATTCATGTATTTTTTGCGACATTGAAAAGTGTAAAAAGGCGCACGCGTGTTCACTCCTACGGATATTGCCTCTCCCCGTTCGGTGATTTCCCTGCCAGTTTGCCCTTTTCACCAGCTGTTTCCTCTCGTTCCCGCTCTTACCCTCTCTTTCGCTTTTCTTCTACCTCGAATATAGGCATACACGTATAGGCATGCATGTGCGTACGTATGTATCTTCCTTGCACCCCACTTGGCCGACGTCTCTCGATTTCGCTTTTCCTTTTCTTCTCTCTCCCCCCACCCGCCGCCGGCACCCGACCTCATTCGTTTACACACGCGCGCACGCACGCGCGCACACACACACACACACACTCTCTCTCTCTCTCTCTCTCTCTCTATCTATCTATCTATCTCACACTTTTTACGACTCTCGACATTTACTTTCGCCGCTCTCCCGTTCTCTCTCATCTTGCCTCGTTCATTCATTCTTATGTTTCATTCAACCAGCGCTCGTCCAGTCTTTTCTCGCGTGACTTTCGACGATTTTCATCCCTCTCTCTTCTTCCCTCCGGCGAAATTGTCCATCCGTTCCTCTGCCACGCCGTTGCTCGCGAATTGCACACGAACGAGAGAAGTAGTAGCTCGATTTGGACTTTTCGACCGATTACCGTTTTCCGTGGCGAGGCCAAATTAATTTCTTCCTAATGGGGGCACAGCCAGTATCTCGGAAATATCTCTCAAGAGCTGATTTATGCTAATTTTTCTCGTTCGATCCTTCTTAGCTAAGGAATTCCTGTTGCGGAGACTCAAGATTTCGTTGGCTTGTGTTTAATTGTAAAAGAGCACGTACCATCGAGCATTTGATTTGATCGCACACCGAACGAAAATTATGCACGGGGATGTGCTCACTACGTTTTATTATTGCAAACGCAATAGTCGACGACAGTGGACACCGAGGAACTCGTTACCTACGCCAAATATGCGATCGAACTGGAACAAACTAAAAGACAAACGTACGCAAGCCACTGGAAAATATAATTTTACGATGGATTAAGAGTGGTAAGTGCAACACGAATATACCACGGAATACACCACGGAAACACAGTATAACCCAAATTTATAGATAAAATGTATCCGATTATTCCGACTAAATAATCGTCCAATTAGCTGACAAAGATTAAGTCTCGCGCTGCCGTACAAAATTATAAGTATTACAACTTTCTGCACATGACGCAACAGTCGATGTAAGTCAAATTGACAATATACGTAATATTCCGTTTATTAATTTGCATATGAAATTAACTCGACGAAATCTAATACAAGAAAGATATATATGTAAAGGAATATGATAGCCTGCAAGATTAGATACGGATCTAATCGAACTGTGCTTTATAACTCTGTCGTCGTTTAATAATCTACGTTTCATTGAAAACAAGCAACGCGTGTTAAAAGTACAGCGACGCGCAAGTGACTTTTTACAGGCACTCGCACCGAACCAGTACGAGCGGAAAATTTTGCATTTCAAAAGCAGCCTCGCATAATCCTCGATTCCTGATAGCATCCACGCAATGATTTATTTCTCGAGTGAATCCCTACTACTGGCCACACCTTCGCTATCCACTGTCCCCTTTCCGCCGTACAAAAATTCCATTTGTGCGCGCAGATAAGGAAAAGCAAACGACGGCGACTGTTCGCGCAAAATAAAAAGTCCCTGGCAATGAACTCATCCTACATTGGCGGCAACACGCATTTCCAATCGAGTTCCCTCTCGAACTCAAAATTTCAGCCGAGACGAGCACGTTGGAGTTAATCAGGCAAAAGACCCCGAGATCAGACGGAACCTGGGGAGAGTCGCGTCTTCTTCTTCTTTCCTCGCTATCCCCGAAGGTGAATCCGCTCGGCGCGGCAAGATACATTGGCTCGATCAGTCTTTGAATTCCTCCCCGTGGACCTTTTGTCTTCGATTAATCCTCCGTCGACGCGGCTAGGATTCGCGCTAAAGCGCTGCCTCGGTGGACGTTGAGCACCAATGTCAGCGATCGGGAAACTAATTTACGATTGGTCTCGTCGCGTAGGAAACAAAACTGCGTTAAACTGGAAAACGATAAGAAGCAGTCGCTCGTGTTAGCGATAAATTGCGCGACGAATAATGAGTGGGACAACATCAGCAGAGTGACTATTTGCATGAGCGAGGCTAGAATAGGTGTTCGTCCGCTGATGTGCCTTTCGCGAAAAAATACGCTACGACGACTGTATGTTTGCAGCTACTACAGTAGCAACATTCCCGTGACACCTGTGAAGTCGAATTGCGATGTTGGACGAATGCTAGATAATATTTTGAGCCTCTTATTCCGACCTCGTCTGATCGGCCACATCGTCGTCGGCCACTTTCTAGCGCGACAAGCGACAAGAGAGCGATGAAATCGAAAAACGACCGCGGAAACCCGGAAACCCGGAGGTCGGAGGCCGGAAGCCGGAAAGAGCTATTCGGTTGTTTTCTCGAAAGACTCGCCGAACGACGAGACTCTATTGTATCACAGCGTGAGCTCGGCGACTTCGAGTCTTGCACAAGTCCAACTACCTATTTTCATTACAGCCATCCATCGACGTTGCATCGCTTCCCGAGCATCGCAACCGAGCATCGCAACCGAGCATCGCAACCGAGCATCTCAATAATGACGTCGAACCAAAAACCACGAGAATACCAAGATAATTCTCGCGATGCAAGCGAGGAGAAGCACCGGGAGGCTCGAGTGCTTCCCTCGAGAGCGGCTCCTCGTAAAAGAATTAGGTACAACGATCGAACCCAAAATCCGTGGTGTTGACTTTGAAACTCTGCTCCTCCTCGTTACATAAAAGACCACTTGGACTTGTAGACTCACGAAGACGCCGTACACGAGTGTACTCGTAAAAATAGCCGATCCAACGCGGGGTGTTGCATATCTTTCTCTCGCTCCCGCGGCATTAACGACTATTTTTAAGCGACGTCGACGAGAACGATGACGACGACGACGACGACGACGACCGGCAGCGGTTGCGCGCCCACAGCTTCTCTCTACTATTCTCGTCGCGAGGCGCGAAAGCGAAAGAGAGAGACGCTCGCGGGAAAAAGAAAGCTACCAAGAACAAAAAATGCGGGCGAAGGGTGAAAGAAGGAGATGGAGTGAAGCGCAGTCCGTTGGCACCGTCGAACGAAAACTCACGGCGAGAGCGACGTTGCGGTTCTGGTCCCGAGTGAATTACGAAGAGTAAATGGAAATCTTGTGCAATATCCCTCCGTCCCCCCGCGCCCCGTCGGCCCAAAAATATTTCCTATCTTTCGAGATCTCGTAAAAGTTTCGCTCGCGCTCGCGCGCCACCACTGATGAAACCCAAGGGGAAGAGTTTCCAGGAAGCGGGTTTTCTGAAATTTCCTTCGAAATCCTCCAAATCTTGAAATCTACTCGCTCTTTGAAAGATCGCGTAAGCGTCGCTGTCGAGCACTTCGCCGCTTTACATAATCTACCGTGTACGCCAAAGCTAATGCTTCATCCAGACTTTCTCCCGGCGTAGAGAGCGAGAGCGAGAGCGAGAGAGAGCGAGAGAGAGCGAGAGAGAGAGAGAGAGAGAGAGAGAGCGAGGCGGGGGGCACTCCATCGAAACGCAATGCCCTCGCTCCAAGAAGCGATCGAATCGAGCTCAAAGTCACTCTCACCGAGACCGTTTGCGAACACGTTCGTCGAGAGACGAGCCACGGCCACGACTCCGCCGGAGTGAAAATCGCTCCAAACGATCGGGACGGAGTAAATGGCGGCCATCGCGTTCCGTCGTGCTCGAGTACTCGGTAGTCGAGCGAAATTCCGGTGCTGCTCCCGTGTATCCGCGAGAATATCGAATATTCGAAGGCCAGCGACCGGCGCGGCAGGCGGTCGAGGCCCCCGAGAAAAGCATCGCGGCGCCTCTCCGCGCCTGCCCTCGGTGCATGTGTGTGCGTGAGTGCGTGTGCGCGCGCGCGTCTCTCTCCCTCCCCCGTGCTCCAGCAAAGCGAACGCGAGACGCGAATATCGCCGTCTGCACGGCCAAAAATTTTCGCCTGCAGCTGCCGCGAGTCTGGCACTTTGCTGCGAAATCTTTGAAAGCGTCTAAAAAGGTTAGGAGACGCTTAGAAATACCGCGACTTTTGCACATCTTCGCTTCCTCTTTCATCCGGATACTCGTCGGTGAACATCGACGAGAGGCAGTTTTTTTTTTCTTTTTATTTCTTTTTTTTTTTCCCCCCGAGTCCCGGCTAAGCGTGGAATATTAAAGTAAGGATAATTAAGCGATCGCCTTCCCGTTCTTGATCATGGGACGAACATTTG
The DNA here is from genome assembly GCA_018907045.1 of Wiebesia pumilae. Classification (NCBI taxonomy): domain Eukaryota; kingdom Metazoa; phylum Arthropoda; class Insecta; order Hymenoptera; family Agaonidae; genus Wiebesia; species Wiebesia pumilae. The sequence goes on from JACCHZ010000022.1 coordinate 6,299,722, forward strand.
TGTAGCGTCAGTTTTTTCTTCCTTTCTTTTCCCTTTTAATAGTCTTATCGGCTTTTGTTGCTGTTATTGCACGATTAAGAGGCTTGAATTTAAAACTGACGACTCGGCTTAAGGCTTAACTGTTTCTTTAAGGTCTCTACGTTATATTTGGCATAAATCTTAATCGTCGTTCACTGCGCGTTTAACGTTCAAATTTCTCAACGGTATTGAGGTAAGGAGTATCGAATTGAGATTCTTCAGATTCTTCGAGAGGGGCCAAGAGATCCTCGAGGAAAACGTGTTGGGAAAATTGCGCATGTACGTTTGAAGCGGGTGAAAGGTCTACTCTTTTGAACTCTCGATTATTATTTGTCCCGTACAATGTGTTTATAACCTTCTCGCTTTTATTCCAACACTCTTGCGATAACGCGAAGAATCATTCTCAAGGCCTCCATAAACCCACATCGACCCTCGCTTTCATCCTCGCTTTCATCCTCGCTCTCTTTCTCTTTCTTTACTCTTTTCCATCTATTTATGGTCAACATTTCCAGCAAATGTTGACCGCAATATTGTTTTACTAAATAGGTTTTTCAATATTTAATTAATTTCGTTTTAAAGAACAGCGACAGCAATTGTACGGGGGTTTAAGATTGGGGTCCATGTGCAAGTTCACAGTTTGAAAGGTGCATTTACAAAGGTACAAATTATTAGTAGTAGAGAGTTCTGCAAATATTCGTTAATACGAAGAAATTGCGCTCTGTAAAATAGATAAGTGATTGAATGTTTACAAGTTCTTTGGATTGAATTTGAGCACCGGCGCACTGTTTAATAAGCAAATGGCGACCTTCGGTGATTGGGCAAACTACTTTTGGCCTCCGATTTGCATCGATTTCATTATGTTTAATAAACTAGATATTGACAATCAGAGTAATTTACTCGCTTCCAAAGAAGCGTTTGAAGTACGCGCTGATCGATCGATAACTTATCTTAAGAGAAGAAAAGACGTTGCGCACTACTCGAAACATAATGAGATTCCATTGGGAACCACCGCTTAGGGATGACAATTAATTTTGTCGGTCATTTCGAGCAAATTAAATTTCTCCTCCTCCGTTTGAAGGCCACCGGTTAAACGGTTAGATTTTTACCTCGATTATAGATCAGCGAGCACGTAGTGCGTTTAGCCTCGCGCGTAAACAGCGACATCCGATACTATCGAGACCCGAAGTCCGGGTTTGCGTCGGTGACAATACAATCGGCTGCCGCCACCGCCACCGCCACCGACGACGACGACGACCTCGTACTTGGTGAAGTTAGACACGCGGATCGAGCAAAGTGACGCACACCTCGAGTCCACCGGCAGATTCCTGTTTTATCCTGGTGTGCATTCGGTTTTTGCTAATTTAACCTTTGCCTAACCGAGCCTTGTGTTTCTTACCTCGATTATTCGGCATCCATTCGCGGAAGGACGTTGAGGATATTCGAGGGAATATCGGTACGTTGGATTTTGAGTAAATGGCAACGCCACAACACGGGCTTAAGTTGGCAGTTTTGGAATATTCGCCACAAAGAACTTCTTTTAAAATACTGGTATACGCTGTTGCTGCAGGTTTAGCATTCATTTGCAATTTAGAGACACACGAGGTATTATTTTCCGTATACTAAAAAGGCGATTCTTGTTTTTATTTTGATCATTCGAAAACGTAAACAACTTGTGCGGCAGATACGCCGAGTATAAAATATGAAAAATTTTTATACAAATTTTCATTTTATGTAAATATAGGCACAGACAACGTTTGCAGATGTTTACGATTCTATTCTTTTATTCCTACGATGAAAACTCCAATAGAACGACGCGTATAAAGTGAATTTGTTATTAATTTTGTTTACGAATGACGACGGAAAATGAAAGTCTTAAACCTTTTTACATCTTAATTAAGATAATTAAACTGTTTCTTTGCGATTTGTATTTAATGAATTTCTAACGAACTTAATAAATCTCTGAAAAGGCTCTTTCTTTAATGTTGCGAGTATATTGTAATATCTTATTACGAAGTTAATTGCGACAATAAATTTAAACGACTTTCTTTGTGCGAGCGTTCCATTTTGACTTTTTGATAATTATATTCGTTTCACGTGCGAACGACTATTAAAATGTTAAACCATCAATCCGTGGCGAAGTCGAGTATTTTCGACCAAAATTATCATACACTTAATAATCACTTCATTTTCGGAATTAAAACGCAAATAAACTTTTCCGACGAAACCAGTCTCTTTGAATGACAGCAGATTTCAAATATCGCTTCATATCCGTCTTTTAACTAACAAAATACCTTACAATTATTCGTTGCACATTACTACCTGATTACCAAAGATATAAATATCGTACCCAGAAGAATTCATCGATTCGTAATGCGTCGTTGTCACTTGACGTAAACGGATATTTTTTATTACATACGAAATATAAGTCAAACCTTGTCATTGCAATCTACAAAACCATTACATTTTTGTTGCTTCAACTTTAAAAAAATTATCGTACGTATATATGTATTTAATGGGCATCTTCTTGCACTGGCCCGACATTTGCTTTGTATTTAAATTTACAATGCGAAATGCAAAAGTCAGAGAATGAACCGAACGTTTATCGAAGTTTACAGGTAAAGAATGGTCAAGCACATTTTCGAACAGGTTTGCATTTTTTCAGCTGCGTGAAATACGCGACAGATACAATTACGAGGATAAAATGTAAAGCGTGAATTAAACGTTAGAAATTGCGCGTGCAACGCTTATGGAATCGGATACCGATGCGACGCTAATTTGCAACAGCTTTTACCTCCAACAAGTCATGTGTTACATATGTGGTAATATCATAAAAGGTAATAGATATAAGCGTAAATTCAAAAGCTCAGCACTGCCGAATTGCAGATGATAAAAGTATTATTAAAGCAAAGTTGAATAAACGATGACACGAGAGCGAAAGCTTGACGAAGAAAGCAGCTTTCGAAAATAATGCCATTGAATAATTCAAGAGGCAACGAGAATAAAATCCATTTAGCCAAACCATTGGATTTCGAGAAATGCGCTTCGAGAACCTCCGAAAACCGCTCGTCAAAACATTGCTCCGGTAAAACATCGACCAATTGATAATAACAATTGATAAAGACTCTCGCGATAAACAACAAAGTGAGGTTATGTTTAGGCCCGGACTCTCGTCCGTTCGTTGATGTTGCAGCCGAAGGCAACGGCAAATAAGCGCAAATACCGATGACGGTGCTGTCGGCTTCTGTGCGCGAAACGAATCGACGAGCACCGGCGGCTCGTTCATCCTGTCGAGCCGCTCCAAGAGGACACATTTAATCCGGAGGAGAGAGCGAAGGTCCTTGGAGAACTCACCTAGCGATCGCTCGACGACTGCTCCTTCGGTGCGGCATCGGTCCGTCAGTAGAAGCACTCGGGCACAAGAGCGAGACGCGCGATCCTTAATAACGCAGAAAACGAAAGGACAACGAAAGGAAAACGAAAGGAAAACGAAAGGAAAACGAAAGGAAAACGAAAGGAGAAGGAGAAGGAGAAGGAGAAGGAGAAGGAGAAGGAGAAGGAAAAGGAGAAGGAAAAGGAGAAGGAAAAGGAGAAGGAAAAGGAGAAGGAAAAGGAGAAGGAAAAGGAGAAGGAACAGGAAAGGCGGGATAGCGAGGAGAAAGTGAGAAGGAAAGAGCACGCGCACTCTCGGCAGACGCACAGACACACGCGAAGGTCGTCAAAGCCACGCTGAACGGCGCGCACGAGGTATTACCTGGTGGCGGCCCCGACACCGACGAACCGGAGAAAAACACAAGACGGCCGAGGAAAAGGCTCGCGAAAGAAAGCCGCCAATAAAGACGTGGACAAGGAAATAGCGAGGGAGGAGAGTCGCTCCACTGAGGAACTCGCCTCGCGTGCTCACTCTCCGCGACTATAGTGCGGCTGAGAGTCGAGGGGGAGGACGGACGGAGGATGATGAGGAGGAGGAGGAGGAGGAGGAGGGGCTGGCAGACGGCGAGGATGATTCCCGGGGCCTCTCGCTCCCTCTCATTCTTTCGCGCGCGAAGCCCAACGAAAGTGAAATGGCATTCGGGGCACCGCCGCGGCACAAGTGCGCGCGAGCGCCGGCCAGTGGTATGGCGTTCGTCCGCCGCCGCCGCCGCCGCCGCCGACGCCGCCGACGACGACGACGACGACGACGACGACGCCGACGCCGTCTGAGGAGGAGAGGATGTTGCGCGGTAGGGCGGAAGGGGGAGAGGGAGAGAGAGAGAGAGAGAGAGAGAGAGAGAGAGAGAGAGAGAGGGCTCGAAAATTCGCCGCGACGCGCAACGGCAGAGGAGAGCCTCCATCCCTCTCCCTCGCTCTCGTGGCCGTGTGCCGGAGGCGTAGTCTCGTGCGCGTGTGTAAGTGCGTCAGGCATGGTCACGCGAGCGCCTGCCGACAATGCGGCTTTTATCGCTCGCGGCGTATTGTGACCGTCTGCGACCGAAGCCTTAAGTTTCGGCTTTTCGAGCCGCTGAGGCAGACGAAAGGCGCGGCCCCCGTCCTCCCCCGTCCTCCCCCGACCGCCACCGACCACCTCCGACCAGCCCCGTTTAGCGGCTTTACTTTCGTAACGGACGCTCTCTTTTAACAGCGGAGCTCGCGCGAACGTCCCCGCACTCCAATGAGAGCGACTCTTTCGCGACTCGCCTTCGGATGCTGCGCTCTAAGCCCAGGCGAGGGCCAGATACGCGCTCGTGCTTTTTCTCGGCCGAGCGCGTCGTCGATAATTCGTATTCCGGGAAGCGTAGATGCCGATGTGACCGGTAGCTTTGCGCGTCCGAGAAAGCCTGTCCAGACGGAGACGTGGAAAGAGCGACAAGAGCGACAAGAGCGACAAGAGCGACAAGAGCTAATCGACATTAAATGGAAATTAAAATTCCTGCGAAAGAGAAAATAGAATGTTCGAACGAAGATCTACCGTCGACACCTGCGCGAGCGCATTCGTCTCGAAGCTTTGGTCTTAGCCTAGAGGAATACGAGATTTTTCCTCGATTTAAATGGTCGAACCTTCCTGCAATTTACGTCGCTTCTCGAGCGATTATCTTCGATTTTGCCAAGAGGCAAACGTACGACCGCGTCGCTGCTTTCGCAACCGACGGCCTCGTCGGGAGCGTCATTTTTTCCCACTGCGATCGAATTAATTCAATGCCCAGCGAGCCAACGCTACCAACATCTCGCATACAAAGGAGTTAACGAGCACAAGTCCTCGATGCACTCGGCGTACATATAAAACGCACGCAGGAATAGTACGTGCAAGCTGACGGTCACGGACCGCGCATAAAGACCATCCGGTCCTCCTCGCACGAGGCAAGAGGAAAGCTTAATTTCACCAACACCGCTCTGCACGTACGGATGGTAGCGCGCGCGCGCTCTCTCTCTCTCTCTCTCGAGAGAGAGAGAGAGAGAGAGCGAGAGATCCTTGCGAGACGAGGATCAAAGGACTCTACGGCGATTCGCGAGACGCTGCACCTGACTGCTCTCGTCTCCTCGAATCGTCGAACGCAGATTTCTTTAGAGCGTAGGTTGTGTGCACGTGTTCCCCTCGAACGAAGGCGACAAAAGTTTCCTGAGGCTCGCTCGAATCGAGCTGCATTGTGGGCTGGGCGGGGCGGGGGGGGGACGCGGAACTCATCCGAAAGAGTACAGAGGAAGTGGACTCGCGCGCGTTACCTAGACCGATGAATGCAATTTACTGCAAGCTGCTGCTCGGATTATCCGAAGGTTCGATTGTTGTCGGCGCTATCGAACCAACCGCATTCCTAAGGATCAATTTTAGTGAAAGTCCGTAGTGCGTTCTCGGATTTAACGACAATTATGCTCTTAATGTAATTCGATATTGAAGTTGGGCTTCGCAGACCGACGGGGCCGAAGCTCGGAAGGGAAATAAATTGCCGAAAATGAGAAGAACGGATGAAAAAGACTGGGCTTGCAACAAAGAGCGACGAGAACTGCCAGGTCTAGTGGGTTTTGTTTGTAAGTGCCTACACGCTGGAAGTTTCTCGTATTTGAACAGAAACAGGAGATTTAAAAGGAGCGCATGTTCCGCAAACGTCAAGGTGTCGATGCATTAGTTCGAGGCGGATACGACGGCATCGTTTGGTCGCGAGTTACGTCGCCTTGCAAAGCATCGTGGAACGAAAGGAGCGTCGAAAGGAGCGTCGAAAGGAGCGTCGAAAGGAGCGTCGAAACGAGTTGCGATCCGCGGTCATTCGCCTACTTGCAGATCGTACAATTTTCGTCCTGTTGAATCACGATTGAGCCACTGGGTCAACAACGGCTGATCTTGAGTTCATCCTCAAAACGAGAAGCGACTTTTTGCTTTTGCCTCGGTGATCGATTATAAACGCACGATTCAGAGAATAAATCGCGTTGCTTTTCATTGGCAACTGGTTTGCAGCGGCTCCGTAGCTCACGGTGTAACAGTAACAGACGCATACGTACGAAGCGAGAGACAACAAAGATAAACTTCAAAAGCACGCATACGCATCACGTGCATTGGTTTTGACGGTAGTGTGGTCAAGGGTATGTCCTGCTAAAGAACTACGGCGTGAGAGAAAAGGAGGTAGACGCGAGGAGAAGAAAGAAAGTGAGAACTGCGTGTAAGCAAGGACACACGCGCATTACTGGAGAATGGGATGTGGTTTGACCAAGTGTATATTAAAGGACGTGCGTTTTCAAAGAGCCGCTTGCTTGCCCTCCTATTGTTTTCCATTACGCATGGGCGTTTCCTGTGATTTGAAACGCTAACTCAACGATAACTCCATTATCCATGCTTACGCGTTTAACGTTCATTTTGCTAAAGCCTCGCTTGATATCGTGGTGAACATTGCAACTGCCGACCGGTACTCGGAACGTCCTAGTGCAGAGTTAGGACATTTCGCATTCGGTGCGCAATTCTCGTGTAAAGAATCGATCCTAAACGATCGATCGATCGACGGCTACGCTGTCGGTACCCGTGCGCGTAAAAATCATAAATAATTAGCCCACGCCATTTATTATAGAGCAGGAACGCGTGTACGCGCACCGATGCCAATTACCGACTCCGAGTTATTGCTTTACTATCAAAGTTTTAAGCGCGTTTCAATTATCTGCGTTTTTCAAGGTCCACTGCTGATTTGAAATAAATTTCCCTCTTTGAATGGATTTGGTCAGTGGCGAGCCTTGAATTTCGCGATAGAACATGGTACACGTGTATTATTTGTATTAATTGCGATGCATTTTTAACTCTCACTTAACGTAATGCAGCTAAAAGCCGTAGTTTTCCGATGAATGTAAATTTCTGCGCCCTGTCCTTTAACAATGCACTGCTGCGACAAAATGTTATTTTAAATTGGCCCTTAATTTTAATACGTGCCCTGTTCGATATATCTGTTGCTTTGTACATCGATGACGCGGATTAATTATTTACGTCCCGATATTCACGGATTCAACCGAAACAATTATTTCGCTCGTTTAATGAGCAACACATCGATTTCGACAAGAGATAAATTAGCTGGAAAACTGAACGACAGTTTAATCTCTTTTATTATATTCTCTGTTCGTTCGAATGAGAAGTCATACGTTGTCGGACTGACTCTACGACGATCGAATCAATCGCGATTGGATCACGCGAAACGTAGCAAAATCATTTATTTTATGAATTTACTTCATTCTGAAATTGAAGCATTTTCAAACTTTTAAACTATTTTAAATGTTGCTTTAACATAGTCCTTTCGATACTTCGAGTAGGAGTCTTGCATATTTATCAACTGTGCGCGAGCACGCGCGAAGCAGCGTTTTTGTGACGAAAATCGTAAAAGAGATTTGAATTTGAACGTGAAAATGATTTTTATCCGAATCGTCGTCGCGTAATTAGATACTTTGAATGATCGTCAGGTGAATTTGAAAAAGGTAAGGAAAGGGAAAAAGATGCGAGAGCAATAAGTGGAATCACGAGTGCCAAGGTCAAAATTAGTTGCTCGGTGAAAACGGATGAAGTAAAAGAGAAACCGGAAGAGGCGGTAGATATAGAACAAGACCGAAGGAGCGAGAATGACAAAAGAGGTGAAAAAGAGATAAAACGCAACAAAAGAAAAGTAAGAAAGAGAAAGTAATACCGGGAGGAAGAGGAAGCCCGTAAGTAGGTGAGAGACGAAATGGAGAAAAAGAAGGCGCGGAGAGACACGTGTGCGTGCGTGCGTGCGTGCGTGCGTGCGCGCGCGCGCGCGCGTAAGCCTATGTAGGGCGGGAGGAGTAAATAGCGTAAAGAGCGAGGGATCTACGGATACAGTTACCCGTATCTGCCATTCATGCAAGAAAAGAAAAGGGTTAAATGTACTCCGAGAGGAGAATGGACATCGATGCTTTGTAACCAGATGAACTTTTAATTAACGCGTATACATTTTTTCGCGCTCTCGTACTTGTTTGTCCCGGGTACGCTTCCTGGACGCGCACGGCGCACCTTTTGCGCCTCGTTTAAACGGCAATCCCTACAACGCGAGCTGACCTGGCCAATTTACAAAATCCACATGGCAATTCCTGCTAGCCGTTATCATCTCGGCGCGAGTGATGGCCGCATTTTAACGATTCTGAAATTTCCAAAAGGTAATATCGTCCGCCTCTTCTCCCGGAGCGAAGACTCGCCTGGCGCGACAGCCGGCCATTTTAACGACTCGAAAAGTGAAATTACGCGACGCCATAGTTCTTCCGGATGGAGAAGGGTGTCGTTGAGCCTAGTACGAGCGCTCGGCGACAGCCTCGAGTGCACTTGAAAGCCAGGGAACCAAGAAACGACGTCGAGACGGTCGGCCGCTTTCAAAAGGATTCGCGAGATCGCGCGATAAGCCTCCGCGAATATAAATAAGAGACATGAGCGAACTCCTGCCGCAGGAACAGCTGCTAAAGATGAAATGGTATCGCGAGAGAAGCGCGAAATCCCGTCGGTTCGGGACGATCGCTCCTCTATTCGCGATAAAGGAATAACGGGCGTCGTTCCAAGTAAAATCGCCGCCTCTCCCTTAGCGACCGGGGAATGTGCGTCGTTAACTTAACCCACGTCGAATGGAGTTTCGCAGGCGCGGCCCGAGACTAACGCGCGATGCAAAACTCCCAATTTGCGAGCTCCCTAATCCCCGCCGGGGGTTGCGGTGCGAGGGGACGACCGAAAAAACGAGGAAGAGGGACATCGCCCGCGCAACGCCGCTTCTCCGCTTCCCGTGGAGGCACGCACAGCGTCATTCGAGCGGAGGGGAGACGCTCGGCGTCCCTTAATGAAAATTCCCCGGCGTAGCCGTGGCCGCGGTCCACGACATTGATCGCCGACCGCTGAATATCGAAAATTCAGCAAATTCGGCTGGGGCGCGATGCGAGAAAGCGCGCGCGTGAGAGAGAGCCGTTGGTAGGCTACTGCGGGGACCGACGGGGGACCGACGGGCGACCGACCGAACGACCGGCCGACCGAACGGACCGACCGCGTACAAGCTCACCGGCAACAAAGAAGCCACCGCCGTGTGCGTCCGTTCCCTGTCGCCGGTCCCACGCGTCCGTTCCCTGCCTTTTCCGCGGGGCGCCGGGATCTCGTGTGCGCACGTGTGTGCGCGGGCCGAGCGTCTAGGAGGCACGAAAATCGACGTCGCTTGCCGAGAAGGAGGGTAGGGGCGGCGGTCGCGTCGGAGGAAGGGTCGGCGACGCGGTCTCCCTCACTCCTCGGAGCCGAGCGGTCCCGAGGGTGCAAGGAGGCGAGAGCGACCGAAGCGACGGAGAGGAAAGACAGAGGTCGAAGGCCGAAAGGTATGCGGGCGACAAAGAGGATCAATCTATCGAAGCCCGACAATCGAACGGAATGAGGGGCACGTAATCTCTCACGGTTGGGCTGGGAAGCGAGGGGAGGTACGTCGCCGGCGTCGTCGTCGTCGTCGTCGGCGTTACCGGCATCCGAGCGGCTATGCAGTTCCGCGCGCTCTCGCCCTGTACGTGATCTTTCGCGTTGACGCTTTTTTCCTCCTCCCGGTCTCCCCCGCCCCGCTTCACCCCAACCGCCGCTCGACATTCTGTTCTTTTAATCGTTACTTTGTCGCTCCTCCTCCTCCTCCTGCTCCCTTTTCCCTACTTTTTCGTTATTTTATGTTCGCTGATGTTGCAGCGGGGTAACGTAGGTTACGTCATTCGCTCGACTCTTGCTGCGACCTTTCGTCGGAAATTAAATCAAAATCATCTGCTCTTTGGACGTCCGCTGATTGAGAATCAACGTGCACGGAATTCATTAGGCGCGTGGGCTTTTGTCCGAGCCTTGCCGATCTACACTCGGTTTTCCAAGTGTGCGCTGCTCTCGATGATCGAATTGATTTTCGAGTTGCTAACGAAGCGGTCGTTTCGTTGGTCCGAGACTAAAGTCCGAGACTCGGAGTACTCGGAGTATCGCGCGGTAATCGGGTAATTTCCTTTGAAGAGGAAAGGAAAGAACAAGAAGAAAAACGAGTCGTTGAGAACGCTTGGGGAACATGGACTGTACACGAGGAGGAGGTACGAGAATGTCGCGAAATTATTATCGAGGGTACCACCCCACCCCCCTTGACGTTTAAGTGGCATTATTCAAATTTGAGACGTAGTTTGAATTCCCCGGCAAGGAATTCAAAATGAAAAGATCAGCTTGGTATTTCATAAATATTAAGACTACAACTATAAGTCGCCGATAACTCGAGCGCCTGCAGGAATCTCGAAAAACAATGGCAGAAGCCGGTCGGCGTTGCAAAATCCCCAATAGGGATGAAACTTTGGAATCGGAATTTCGCGAGGAGTCGACGCCGAAGAAGGAGGAAAAGAGAGAGAGAGAGAGAGAGAGAGCGAATGAGAGAGAGAGAGAGCGAATGAGAGAGAGAGAGAGAGAGAGAGAGAGCGAGCGAGCGAGATAGCAAATGCATGATAGAGGAGTGAGTAGAGAGACGTATAATCTTCGATTAATCTTTCGCTTGGGCCTCTAGCGTTGCGAGCTCGATACGTGTAGGCGTGTTTACGATGTGTGCGAGATATACCTATAAAATGACTTGTGTTCGTGTGCGTAGCCGCGCGCGCACTGCATCGAGAGCTTGGCTCAGGATAACAGTACGGGTTAAGGGACACGAAAATTTCGTACCAGCCTTGCAACTCTTTCCTTCTCTCCGATGGCTCCCTTTTTTCATTTTTACTTTTTCTATCGGACCCTCTTCGATTCTTCTCTGGCTCTCCTCTACCTCCGATTATTCTAGATCATTTTTTCGTCCGCGTCCGCTCACGTGCATCGCTGCTTTCGATATTTACTATTAGGAAAACTTAAAATGTCACTTTTACCTACTAAGGGAACGTCGATAAATCAAACGTCCAATTCCAATCGGTTTGAGCGTTTCGCAAAAACATACGCAACGAAAAACGTAACGAACAAATCGTGTTACCAGTGCAAGTAACCAATACACTTAAATCAATTTGTCAGGCTATTCGGTAATTTTTATTCATTTACATTTCAATTCGTAGATTACCGAAATGTTTTGCTAACCAATGATACAAATCAATGTAAATTGTTGTTGAACTTACGTAGCTCGAAATATTTCGTAAAGTTATACTTTCCGTCAACTCACCTGTAACAAAAAGAAAAATTTATAATTAGAGATGCCCGTAAACGTAAAAAGGAATATAAATCTTTAACAAAAATAAATCGTGAACAAAGCGGTCGAAACCCGATAAAAATCCGAACATATTTCGCTGTCTCGATCGCTAAGTCGAAAGCATTAAACATTACACATGCGTGTGTGTACGTATCGAAAGACTCGGTTTTAAAGGTTAAGAGAACAAAGAGACATGCAGCTTAGCCAACCAATCGACTCTACCTATAGCTTAATTTTTTCTAACACGTATTAGGTTTTGTTTTTCCCAAAGAGTGTAGGTTCGTATCTCAGTATCGCGGTAGATCAGCATTGGCGACCTTAAACACTATTATTCGATTTAAACATTTTCATTAGGTGCGCTATGTCGTAATGGAAGCGAAAGCTACGTCGAAAACGAGCGGTATTCTCAACGTATTAAAAATGGTTATCGCATTGAAACAGATGGTCAATTACAATGCGGAAAGGACGGTAACAAAAGATGATCCAAGATGTTCCATCAGATACCGTTATTGCTCTTTTGTGAATGAACCATTGAAACGAGAGCGTAAATAACCATTTCAGTGTATTAAAAAATGAATATAACAGCGCGGTAGGATGAATCGCAAGGCAAAGTAATAGAGGAATAAAAAACAAGATCACATACACATACATATGCATACGTATACACGCGCGCGCGCGCGCGCGTGTGTGTGTGTGCGTGCGCGCGTGCGCGCATGTGTGCATATGCGTGTATATATGTATATATATACACGTGCAATGAAGAGACTGGTGTGGCGGGCAAAAATGACCGTTAAATAAGCAAACAGATTATTATAAAATCGACATACGCACTGACCAGCAACGGAACGTATCAAGCTTTACAAAGCAAGCATACTTACCGTGAAACCGAGGGAAGGAAAAAAAGAGTTTAATGGAAAAGAAACTTTATACGAGGTTTTTCAGTTCATTACCAGTGAATACTTTCAACGTCATACAGTGGAAAATATAATGCCCCGGTAAATGCACGCTCAATTCAATGAGAAAACGGAAAGACAATACTAGATAGAGAAAAAGTAGGAGCCGAGTAAACGCGCTCAGTGGAAAATAGAGGAAATAATCACGAAAGGGAAAAAAAGGAAATCGCTCAGTGATAAATCGAGCCGTAAAGAATACGAAGCCTCTAATACGAAGCAGATAATCGAAGAAATGAATCATTTTTTTGCCTCGGCCAAGTAAGCAGAAGTAAAAGCGAAGACAGAACGAGACTCACGGAAACTGCTAGTTGATGAGAGATCGAGTACCGATGAAGAGGAAGGGCCAAACGGAATTGCACTACTTAAAGGGCGTATAAAGCAATCGGAAGAAAACTATTTATAAAGAGAGAATTACTTTGGAAAGACGAGCCCGTGGAGCCTGGCTTTTTTCTCTTTTATCGGTCGTATTTGTCAGAAATTAAACGAAGGCCAAAAAGTTTTGATAAGTAGGATCCGCGATACAGGATGAAGCGAGATGAGGCGAGATGAGGCGAGATGAAGCGAGATGAGGCGAGATGAGGCGAGATGAGGCGAGATGAAGAGATCCGAGAATGGCGATAACGTTTTTAAATATTTAACAAAACCCACACGGATAACGGATAGCTGCCGTAAAAAACGGTAAAAATCAGTTTACAAGCAGTTACAATTACAAAGATACACTACGTACCAAACGTACGTTAATCGATGCGCATTGCGAATATTCCTGGGAATAAACGAGTGCCGCAAGTTGAAAATTTGACGTGCGCCAAGTTGGTAAGAGGCGCAACGGCTCCGTCGATAACGTAGCTCCTTTCGCCTGATTAAATACAGCGGTAAGTGCGTGGCTTGCCAAGCTATATAAAAATGGGGCTTTCGTTGCGGAAGAAGCAAAAACGGTCACGCAGAAATGCGCGCCCAATGGTACAAAGGGCGCGGTAAATATAGCGAGAGGAAGCGAGAGGAAGCGAGTCGGAGTTCGCGGGGAGGGCACGTAAAAATCACGAAATTCGGTGAACGCATCAAAATGGTGAACGAGAGCTCGGGGGCGGGAGGAGATGTAAGGGGAGGGGCGAACAAGTGCACCCGAGGATCGAAAAAGAGTGAGAGAGAGAGAGAGAGAGAGAGAGAGAGAGAAGGAGACGCAGCGCCGGTCCCGCGGACAAAGGAAATCTGCGGCTACGCGTGCGTCTCTACGTGCCTCGGCGCGCGGCGTGCGTGCGTGCGTGCGTGCGTGCGTGCGTGCGTGCGTGCGTGCGTGCGATTGCACGCACGTGTAGCGTGCGCGTACACCTCGGCGGCGACCAGACGACAGGGACAGAGGATGCCTTTGTGTAAAGGGCTTAAGAAAAAGAGAAAGAGAATTCAATTGTGTCGTCGTATGCCTACAGCCCACCGTGTATGTGATTTGACCTTCAATTCTGCGTGCACGAAAGAAGTACTGTTTACTCCTCTCGGGCATGGATTATTACTCTTCTCTTTTCTTAAGTTTATTAGAAACGTATCGGCTAATTTCGGAAAATGGAAAAACCGTCGCAGCGGCACGACAACCTAAAGCGATAATTGCTAATCCCTTATTAACTTATTTTCAAATCCAATACACCATCCGTAAAATTATTCATTAGATCACGTTCGCAATGCTCTAAAAAAGAGCTTAAAACGTTGAAAGCAATTGGCGTCGTGAATCTTATAAATATTTGTAAGCCATTCGAATTTCAAGGTCAATACGCATCGATCAATAATACAGTACCCGTGGCATTATTCTTTGAACTCTGAGGGGAAAAAATCAACGATAAAACCCGCGCAGGTGTTGAGGCACGAATAAGAAAGAAAGATGGCATGGTACAGAGTAATGGGGATGTTGAGGGCGGCGGGGAGGGGGGGGGGAGGGGAAAGTACGCATTTAGAGGCGAATGAGACAGATTTTGTTTAAAAACGAGGTGAACGAATGATGGAGTAGAGCAAAGAACCACAGCCAGACGAAAATAATGACTCGACTATTTGACACTTGAATTTGCATATTATTCACCTATTACCGTATGCTATTCTAATGCTGGCAATGGAAGATTTAGAACAAGTTCTTGAACGTGTAAAAGTTTTCGTACTTTGGGAAAAAGAATTTCAACGAGTTTTCAATAACTTTACGCAACCATTTTCCATCCAAACCTTATACAACAAGTCGTGTAAGTGCGTTATATTGTGGTAAAGTGCGGTAACCACCTCAGCGAGTACATAAACAAAAACTGTCTTTTTTACTTTACAACTTCACAGGAGAGGGGTGGTTAAGCAAAAACAAGCCGAGGGTCTAACCGCGTATTGGTAATATTTCAAAAATAATGAGCTGGCTATCACGGAGATTTTTCGGTTGGAGATGAAAGAGCTGTGCATTGGATTTTAACTGAAAAAAATTACAAAAATTGATTGTGAACAATAAAAAAATATCGGTATCCGTTCTCCCCGATGAACAGAAAATCCATTATGGTTTACGAACGGCGAAGCGTGAGTACGTTATGCCTCTCGGACGCGCGCGCACGCACGCACCCACACACACACACACACACACACACAGACAGAGAGAGAGAGAGAGAGAGAGAGAGAGAGAGAGAGAGAGCGTTTTCGAAAAATGAATAAATTACATTTTACGACAAAAAGACTGAAACGTATGATTAAACATAATGTAAATGTGTAAATCAAATATCTTCAATAATTGTTTGTTTTCTCTTTGGATAAGAAGAATTTTTATTACGAGGAAGAAAATGAAATGAACCGTTAGCTTTTCGTGAAATGAAAATGAAAATTAAGTAAAATATATCAATATTACACGTTAACATTCAGTCTTACGACCAATACAACGTAAAGGAATCGAAAGAAAAAATGAGAAAGAACGGCGTATTTAAATTATTTAAACTTGCGACAGTAATATTGGATCGAGGAGAACATCTTTACATTTGCTTATTTACTCTTGATAGATGTAATCGGTCACTTATCGGTTACTTAAAAATTAAATACACGAGGAAGATGTAACATCTACGAAGAAAACGTAACGATAAGAGGACGCGTTCGTTTATTATTAAATTTATCATGTGCGTAATTGTGATTAGTGCACTTGTTTATGTTTCGAGCGGAGAATGGCGTAGACCGCTACAAACAAAAGTATTGCAAACAACTTTGAAAGATGAAAAACTAAGAAAAAAAGCACTACAGCGGTTGAGCAGAGAACTGCATAGGATTAGTATAAATAACGCGCGTACACGACACGTGATAAACGCAAAATGGCTGTGGATAATTCGAGCCGAAGGAAGAAAGACAGAAGCACCGTGGAAAATCCGAGAAGGATCCTCCCTCTTTCCCATTCGCTCTCTGGCTCTCGCTCTCTCGCTCTCTCTCTCTCTCTCTCTGTCATTTTCCCATTTCCCCTCCGCCGCTCTAGACATTTTCCAGTAGCCACCTCTCGGTTACTTGCATTGTAATTAATTTCTATAAACGCTACCACCTAGAGGTTTTTTAAATCACAAAACGGTACACACACTCCCTTCGCTCTCGCGTTCTCCGCACTCCCATATTATTTCTACTGCAGCATTTTTCAAGCGCCGCCGCGTTTCGAAGCTTTGCATTTACGCTCTCGAAAGCTAACAGTGCAAAAATTTTTGCCGTTTCTCGTATCCGCGGGGATTTATAATTCGTCGGTCGTCGTTTCCCCGCGGACTTAACGAACGCAACTGTACGAGTGAGAGCGAGAATAAGCGGGAATACGTTTTGTCCTTCGCAATAATATATTTTCTCGGCGCTCGGTTCGAATAATTGTACGCGTCCGTACTTTCAAAAGTCTCATAGAGTTATTATACCGCAAAGTGAGAAACGCCAGAGTAAAAATGATTTAGCAAACATAATAGCTGGTACTTATTAGCACGCTTTAACACTAGCGATGTAATTGGTGTCGGAGACGTGCGTCGAGTATTGGAAGCACCTTCAAAGCAAATCAGCATCAATAGCGAATTCGCGGCAAGAAGAATGATAAATTCGGGCACGCGAGAGGCGAATGAAAGAATTGGCTTTTGCGTTATATGCCTTTCATCAATTTCTCTCGCGACAAAATTTGACCAATCGAATGCCAGCCGTTTAATGCGCCAATTGCAGAGAGCGCGAGAGGAGCAATCGATGCGGCAATTTCCAAGAGCACCAACGACGATCCCAACTCTACGAGCACCATCTCTACGAGCATCTGTATCGGTCGACGGCAGTCGCGGGCGATGTCAGCTTTTGAGCAAAATCCACAACGACCAACTCATTCGTCAAACGGAATACCCGAGGCTCCCCGCTTTTGCCTTCCTCTCAACTAAACGCGCATCGGGAGTCACGACGAGAACCTCTCGAAATATACTGTCGCGTCAACGGGCCGTCGAGGGTCCCAAAAGAGACGCGGTCGGACGCGCGGCCCTAGTAAAAGTAAAACCAGAGCCCAAGAGCCCCGCGAAATTGCGAGAGCGTAACGATTTTCTAAATTAAAAACACGAGCAACGCAAGAGAGGCTCGGCCGATCCACGCGTTTATCGAATAACCGCAATTTCCAGTGTGTATAATGCGCAGCCTCGGGCCCACGAGGCGCCCCCGACTAGGATCTGGCCCGCAAAAAAGCAATTTCGGACCGAGGAATAAACAAAAGAACAAAAAACAAAAAAAGGGGGGCCGGGGGAGGAGGAAGAAACTCGTGGCCTGGCGATCGTTCGCCCCGGCCCTGGTCGTCTTGCCCGCGCGCCCCGAGCCAGACGCGGAGATGCGAATATCCAGAGCCCGTCCCTCTCCGCCACATGCACGGATGCGCGTGTGCGAGTCTGCCGACGAACCCTTAGGGGCAGCCCACACCGACCGAACTCGGCGGGAACTCGGCGGGAACTCGGCGGGAACTCGGCGGGAACTCGGCGGCATCCTCTAGGAAGCAGCGGCAACCTTCGGCTATTCGATCGAATAGTTGGGAACGCGTTGCGAGCGCGCAAGTAAGGGATGCGCTTCGCTGGCGATGCGACCTACCACCCGCACTCGAATTGCGATCGTTCCTCGTTAGCGGGAGCTTCTTTTATCTAAATCGGCTCTCGAGAGAAGTGCTCCGTAGGAGTAGGAAGAGTAGGAAGAGTAGGAAGAGTAGGAAGAGTAGGAAGAGTAGGAAGAGTAGGAAGAGTAGGAAGAGTAGGAAGGACTTCGTCCCCTAAAAACGCTCGTCGTTACCATTACCGTAGCCTATCGCACATCGCAAAGTGCAACAGTGCAGAAGCACCGTTGCTAATCGTTTTTATCCCAAGTATCGATGAAATACCGACCCGATCATTTGATCCACGATCGAATCCACAGACGCACCCGCAGACTCTAATAACGCCTCTTTGTTTTCGGGTACGAAATATCCGGTTATTCGTTGCTCCGACCTGATAAGGCGTTGAGCAATGGATTTCCGGTCGCACCTTTCCCTGGTGCAGACTCTCCAAAGCGGAGAGTCCGCGAGAGTCTGCACCAAGAAATGTTGGAGAGGAACGAATGGCGGGACGAACGCCGCGTAACGTTCGCTTGGAAGCTCGATTCTTATTAACGGTATGAATATTAATGGCCGCTGGTGCAGGTTAACCGGGAACTGCGAATTCGGGCGTGAAAAAAAAAAGAGCGGGGGAAAGCGCAAAAGGCGGTAATTAATAACTGTGCGAGAGCAGCCCAAGGTCCGGGGTTTGCCTAAGCCAGCGTTGTGCGGATCCCTTAATCCAACCTATAGATGCATACGCTCATCTCTCCCTCTCTGTCTCTCCGCGTCGCGTCCACCCGCCAGTGGATCGGCGAGGGACGACGAGGGTGGACGAGGGGCGGGAGGAGAGCAGAGGCCAAAAGCAAAAGGGAGAAAAGCAAAGCCGGCGACGCGACCGTCCGACCGACCGGCTTCTACTACTCCCTAACCGTCGCGGCGCTCCTCTCTCTCTCGCTCTTTCTCGCTCTCTCTCGCGCTCTCTCGCGCTCTCTCGCGCTCTCACGCTCTCTCTCCGTGTAGCGCTCACACAAGCCGCGCGCGCACGTGCATGTGGCGGCGGAGCGGAGCAGCGAGCGGTATACGGAATAACCCGCATGGAGGATGAGGAAGGGAGAAGGAGAGATACTCGGTCATCTTGCTGGGGCGAGTGAGCGAGAGAGAGAGAGAGAGAGAGAGAGAGAGAGAGAGAGAGAGAGAGAGAGAGAGAGAGAGAGCGAGTCGTGTCAAGGACAGCCAGGAGGAGAACGAGTCGAAGGACTGTGTCAGTCGTTGATAGTTGCCTTTGCTCTCTCGCAGCTTCTTCTTCCCTCTCTTTCCCTGGCCCTCCAACTATTCACCTCGCGAGGATAGAGGAGAACCACCGGTGCGCACTTTTTCCGGAAAGAGACGCAAAAGCGCCGGAAGAGGAATCACGCGTCGATGGAAATTCGACGGCCAGGGCGAATATCTGTAGGAGGCGAGGAGACGCGAGACTTTTTCAGGTCCCCGCGTGTGTGCGCCAAAGGAACACACGCTCGAGCTTGAGGCCGCATTCGATTTTTATGGGGGAACGAAATTACGGTGGGGTGAAGGAATGCCGAGCGTCTGCGATGCACCGATGGATTGTTTTTTTTTTTCTCTCCCTTTTCGATTCTTTTTTCCTTGGGTTTTTCTGTTTGTTTTGTGGCATTTGATATAGCGAGGAGAAAAAATCTCCCCCGGGCTCCGGAGTGATCGCTCGATTTTTTTCTTAATAAATCGCTCGATTCGTAATTTTCTAATGTCTAATTACGCGGGGCGAAATCTCGGGAAAAGTAATTGCTGGGGCGCATCGTGCCTCGAGAAATACGGAAGGATACATTCGTAGAACTGCAGAGTTGCCATCGGTTCGTCTCGCGATAAAATTTTGAGCTTTTGATTAAATCTCCCAAGCATCGATTTCATGCTTGACTCCTTTTCTTTCAAGTTCTCTTGAGGAAGACTTTGGGGGCGTCGTTGGCCACGTTGGCCACGTTGGCCACGTTGGCCACGGGTCGAGGAAGACATTTCAAAATTCATCCGATTATTAATCCGATTTTCAAGGTTTTCAGAGCCTCGGATAACTGCCGCGTGCGTTTGAATAAGAAAACGCCTAAAGCCTGGAGAGCCGTCGTTCGATCGACCTAAAATGCGACGAACGTACTTCATGTATAAGAAACGCAATTTATGTTTTTGATAATATGCGGATCGAGGGAAATTTGCTTAGGTGACTCTAATTTTATCGAGGAGAGACGGCATCCGTCGTAATTCGCGCGTTTAATGCCATGCTCATCAATTTTAAAATACCCGAACACGGCTGATGAATTAATCGTCATCGAGTGAATAAGTAATATAGCGTTCCTTCTACTAATAATAATCGGCGATAAAATGCCAAAATTGTTGTCCTCGAGATATCTCAGGTCGCAGGGATACTTTGCTTTACGTTGCAAAATCGTATATAAATCAATGATAATCTTGTAGATGCCTCGCACGAGAGGCCAAAGATGAAAAGACCCAGGAAAGATAGTATCGATAATGATTAATTAATGTTTGCAAAGTTATTTTAATGAAAGAATGCATGTCTGTGATGGAACGCGTAGGAGGAATTAGTACGGTGTTAGTAGACCATTATGCGTACAACCTTACGCATAATGGTCAATCGCTCGTGAAATCCATCGCGTTTAGCTGTTTGTATTTTTGCAACGGATGTCTCAAATTTTTCGTCTTCGACGTTCTTCACCTCGTTTATCTCTTCGAGCATTGTGAAATTGATTTGTATCACGGTTGCGAGTTACAGGCCTTTTATCATTACAAGCTGAAACTGATTTGCTTTTAATAGCTCTGACTCGCGTTGCACGCGAAACACGCACGTTTTTATTCAATTTTAAAGATTTTCATCGATAGCGAGAAACTTTTTCTTGTGCCCTACCTTAGCGAGCGGTAAAAGCTGCGATAAACCTATTTGAAGCTGTTGCCGTATTTATTTACGAGAAAAAAAGATTTCAAAAGAGAAGATTTCAGAGTTATTGCAAAGGCGAGTTTTAAGTGACGAAATTATTCCAGACTTCGTAAGTTCATTCGCGTACGTTTCAATCGAGAACAATGGCTCATTTAATTACAATGAATGCTTCGACCAAACAAATCCCTCAAACTAAATAAAGTGTCTGCTCGAGTAAAAACTGTGCATTCCAAAGTAGTGCGTTATGGGTGGGTTGGTGGTGGTGGTGGTGGTGGTGGTGGTGGTGGTGGTGGAGGGAAATTAGCGATACGGGAACATGGAAAAAAGTGGGAGAGAAAGGTGGAAAAATCAAAGAATAAGGATAGTTCAGTGCACGGACATTGCACTCGAAAGTGAAAATGTAAGAGGTGCGGAGAGTACGCGGGTTTGCTTTAGTTTTGGTACGAAAACAAAACAGAGAAGCATCCTGTCGTAAGGGGGGTAGGTAAGAAGGGCTGGAAAAAAGTGACCTAGTAAGTGTCAAGAACGCCGATACAAAAAAGATTTGGCGTCGAGAAAAGTGTCCGAAGCCAAAGGAGATTAACTTAAAGCTCGATGGATGCACTTGTTGAAACGACTAAGAAGTTCGTGATATCGTGAGTATTTTCCTTTTCCTGCTAATATGTCCTGCTAATAAAATGCACGAAAACCATTCGAGCTATTTATAATTTATTTAAAAAATAAGAATTGTGGATGTGCACTTGAGCGATTGGTTATTGTAAATGGAAACGATCGCGCTTTGTAATTAAAATCAGATAATGGATATAGAATTATTTGAATATATTTCCGAGTGAATAGGCGATGAAATTCGAGGTTAAGATGTAAATGAAGCGGGGTAATACGATCGTAATTAAGTTTAAAGTTTTGTTCTTTGTGTGGAAGAACGTTTATTTGAAAATTTGAACGAACAATTCAGCTCTAGATTTTGATTAACTATTCCAGGGCTTAAAGTGTGTTATCAATTCATATTAAATGAGTTAACGGATTATCTTCCTCCCAAGAGTAAAAATTTACACTTTCTCTCTCTCTCTCTCTCTCTCTCTCTCTCTCTCCCTCTCGCTCGCTCGCTCGCTCGCTCGCTCGCTTATTTTAAACCGCTTTTTCTGTCTTCCATTACGGTGTTAATTTCGCGACTGAGAAATAAGCATACGAGAGGCTGATTAAAATTCCGTAAAAATTTTTACTCTTATCGAGGATGATATATACCTTTGCAAAGTGAATATTCATGCCAGAGTCGTACTTAACTAAAAAACAGTCGGAAAGCTGGTCGTGCCCCGCGAATTTTCTTCAAAATAAAATTTCACTTCGAGTACGAAAGTACCGCCAGTGGAAATAAAAACGAATGCTTTCCCTATTATAAAGTGAATTATCGTTGAAACTATCAAGAATTTACGCACGGAGATTGTAAGAATTGTAACAAAGCGATTAATCAAGAGAGAATGTCTCCGGGGGAATATAAATTCGCTGAAATTCCACTGCTGCAGTAATGCCAGGGTTTCTCTCCAATCTAGTTGTCGCGGTAGAAATTACCAAGCGAGTCAAGATACGCGCGGACCGATTTCTTCTCGAGTTTCATCAACTCGAAGGCGCTCTCATCAACTCGGCCTCGCTCAACCAGCGGCCTCAAACACCTCCAAATTCAGAGCGAACTCAAAGCCACTCGTGTCTCAGGACGGCTCGGCGGCTCGGCGGCTCGGCGGCGTCCACTCCAAGGAAAGGGGCGCAAAGGCCACGTACGTCCCGCGGGATCCCGTGCCTTTACAACGAGAAACCGTCTCGAGGCGCAATGCGAAAAAATCAAAAGAGGGAGAGAGGCGGGATCCCGGTGAGCGTCCCGCGGGTGGACGCGGCGTCGAGGTGCGCACCAATGGCGGGCCTCGGCGTCGGTTGCGTGTCGGCGACGGGAGGGAGGGAGTCCAGGGAGCCTGTTTCAAAAGAGACGGGCGGGTCGGGGCACTTTTTTAGGAGCGGCCGCCTTTTTGGGGCTCGTCCGGAGTGAGCTCCGCGGCTGGCCTCCGACGGTCCCCGACTCCCCCGACGGCACGAGACGAGAATTTCGAGCGCGTCTAGGGGAAACTTGCCGTCGCGGAGTCCAACTCCGCGTCTCGGAGCGACCTCGTCTTTTGTTATCTCCAGCTCGGTGACGTTGCCTTCGTTGCGTATTATTAAAATTGCGGGCTGCCGGCTCCGAAAATCCTCGAATGGCGAATACGAAATTCGGCTAAAGGATTTGCTTAGGAAGCGCGGAGACGAGAAGAGATCTCTTCTCGTCGCTCCCGGAGTCTTCGACAGCGCGATCGATAAGCGCGTCTCGGTAAGGCGCCGACGATTAAACGCGATTATCGGCCAAACGTACGGCGGACGTGGTTACGCGCGCAAACGTAACGACGAGAGAAAAGCCGAGAGGACGTTAACGTCCATCCGCCGATCAACGGTGACTTATGCTCATCGAGGCGTGAATAGCCAGAGTAAGAGAAAGGATCGACCGACGGCATCTTCCTTGCACGTGCCGCGAACTAGTCCTCGTTCGCGACCTACAAGTAGGTCCTCGTCTCGATCGCCAGTCGCTATCATCTCCGTGTCCGGGTGAGCACTCGATCGGCTCTTCGATAAATCGATCATAGTGGCTTCCAGTGCTCTTCCAGAGATATTTGCGATCTAGCGCTCCCCTATTATAATAGCGTAGCTCTTTCGCTTGGATCTCGGACGAGGTTTTGACGCCTTGGAAATGTCGATTGATCGAGGCGAGGACGGCGTTGAGGTGAGTAGTAACTCGCTGTTGTTCTAGTTGCGCTTGGGGTCTAGCGATTACGAAAGGCAGCAGCTTATCTTCCGGCGAAATTTGCGGAATCGTATTAATTTCGATAGGAGAACCAATCTGGCTTGAATATTGATCGGCAGGGCAGCCGCTCGCCTTGCGACGGGAGGGGATTAAAAGACTTGCCTCTCGCCCTCCTTGTTGGGGCGCATTAATAAGTCAGACGTGTCTTCGGAACCAATGAAATTTACACGAGAGCCAGTATTTATTATCGAACTGGGAGGTCTAGGGAATTAGACTCGGGATTTTTCATAAATGAAAATTCCATTCGCATTTTAATTCGCTTTTGATGCTTGGAGACTCGTTGGGGTGAAGAGCGAATGAAAAAAAGTACCGTGCAAAAGCAGACATAGCCAGTGGTTTTTACGCACTCGTTGTACAATTTATTAGAATTTACGTAAACATCTAGCACCAAGCGAAGCGTTTGGCATCGCTAGCGTGCCATAATTGCAAGCTCGTTAGAACGCGTTAAAAATTCGGAAATACCGACGGATAAGCCAATATCCTAAATATCCTAGTTTCGATTTATATTCGATATCGATCAGTCATTTCCACGAGTTTCTTAACGAGCATTACTTTTTCCCATTAGAGCTATTATTCGTCTGTCGAATTCGGCTATCCAAACGATGCAGAATGCGTGCGTCTGCGAGTGAATTTTAACGCTGCCGCAAGACTGAAATTTGATAAAGCTGCACTCGCGCGTCCACGGAATGACTTCACTTAAGTCATTTTACTGATAATGTTAGCGTAGTTTGTCCTCGCGACTTGAAACAGATACGATGTTACAAATGTTATTAAAAGCGCATCTAAAGTGTGGCGCTATTCCATTTAAATGTAATCGTTTTATAAGAAGAATAACGGACCGTTAAAATGTAAAAGTACTCGAGTGTTTTATTTTTGAAAATTGTTCCAGTGGATAGAGGGAGCGATAGAAGGAATTGTTGGGCTCGTTAATCGGTAAACATCGAGATGAAAAACCGGCGAATGAAATGTCCTAAATGTAAACTTGCGAGTGGGAACTATGAAAAACATAAAAAGTATTCGAGGATTTGTAATGCAGGCCATGAGCGTTAATAAACGGGACGATCCGAGTCCTCGTAGACATAATAAATTGTCGGACATGTCATTGGATAAAATTTGCAAAATAGCGAACCGCTGGATGCGTAACTGTGCTGGGATCCTAATTGTCGAACAATGCTCGCGGCAACGAGACGAGGGTCGAAGATTGCTACTTTTTTATTGATCATTAGTCCTCTCTTCTCTCTCTCTCTCTCTCTCTCTCTCTCTCTCTCTCTCTCTCTCTCTCTCGAGTTCTCTTTCACTCCCTCGTATTCACTCCCCCAAAGAAAATAAAACGCCTCTGATCTTAAAAGATCAGTCTGGAAAAATTGTTGCCACTAGGCTCGGCCACGTGAATTTTTTCATCAGGCGCACATTTCGCAGAAAATATGGAACTTAATAATTACTCTTTGGTTGGCTGCCGAGGGTAAGAGAGGGATCGACGAGTAAGTGAGGAATCTCGTTGTGCCCAAACGGGATGGATTACACGAGAGAACAGTTATAGAGAACGTTAAGAAGTTGCAGCAGTGCACCGTTTGCCCGATATTGCCAGCGGATTTATTTCGTTGGAATTGTAAATTGGAACGATCGGTGCCAAAATCATTAGCTCTCGTGAAAAAATTCACTTTAAATATCGGAGATGAGTCAAGTTTTTTTTATACCAAAATTTTAAGGAAAGAAACAGGCGGGACAACAGGCCATTATCAAATATTTATTTTAAGCCTGAATGAAAAAATGAAATTCGACACCGTACGCTCTGTTTACCCCTCGTAACATTGTATTCCCCATCTGTAACATTATCCACTCGAACTCGAGAGAAAGCATCTATTTATTATTAAAAAGAGGTATCAATTGCATCGATATAAAATATTCGCGCTTAAAAACGAACAGAACTTTCGCAGCGCGTGAAATTTCTCAATGGACGACGCCTCGTAATGGCTACAAATAAAATGCAGTAACTCAATAGCCGGAAAATTTTTCCTGGCATCCATCTACCAAGACGAGATAGAGACCAAAATATCAAAGATAGACGCTTGCAGATGTAGAGCCTCTTGGAATGACAGTTTGCCCGTTAAAATTTTCGGACATTGGTTAAATTGAAGGAGAGACGAGTGCGGAAGAGGAAAATCCCGTTAGGCGCATCCTCGTGTAAGATAAAAGAAACGATCGATATTTGAAGATTTGGCCAATTTAAAGCGATTATTAATAGTAGGTCAAACTTTAATTGGACGATTATTTTTAAATAGAATTTTAAATAGAGGATAACGCACTTGTGCTACGACTTTACAAATCTTTATTGTTAAATTAGACGGAGTTGCGCGTTCGAATGAGAAATGTCAATTGAAAGAACCTGGAATAATTCCACTGTCACGAATACATGATCATAAATTTAGCGGTGCATCGGTTAAAATCGCCTCGAGTAATTTAAAAACGCACGAGCTGTCGTCTGTCGCTCCTTGTCTGTACCTCCTGACGGTGGCAAAGGCTAATATAATAACGTAAAATTCGTAGAAAACTAGTGTTTGGAAATGTGAGAAACTGACCTTTTTGTAACCGCATGTAAGCACATCCGTTAAAAACGCACATACGTGCAACACAGTGGGGCGACGTTGTTAACTTAACCTTAGAGTTTCGCGATGACGATTCGTAATCGTCGCCGAGGAATCTTTGCTTCTTGACTTCCGAACTTGTTCATGCCTAATTCATACGCAGTCACGCTCCCATTTATTCTCTGTGATCACATCTACAGGCGCACGCGACATGCAGAAATACGTGAATATTACAAGCGGGCATTATTTATTAGTGTGCGTGCGTTTGACATACCTAACCTCCCTGACCGGCTTTGCACAGGATGATTTTGGAATACACACTTTCCCTCTCTCGCGCGCGCCAACACACTCGCTCTCGCTCTCTCCCGCTCTCTCTCTCTCTCTCTCTCTCTCTCTCTCTCTCTCTGTCTTGTTCGCGTTGTCGTTGGCTCAAGTTGAGTTCGATGCCCGTTGGAAAGCGCCGACGTCTCCGTTTCCTTCTCGCTCCCGCGTGCGCGCGCGATCCCCTCTAGTGTCCAGCGGCGTCGAATAAAAATGCTACTGAGTGCGGGGGTGGAGAACAAAAGGGAGCGTTCCGGGGCTCCCGAATTAACCAAGTCGTCCGCGCCGCGCGCAACACGAGGGCGGCAGGCGGAGGAAAAAAATGGCTCGATCACCAGCCGCGCACAAACACATGCACAGGCACGCACTCGCGTACTCTATGGCCGCGGCGGCGAAATGTTGTCTCTCTCTCTCTCTCTCTCTCTCTCTCTCTCTCGCTCTTGTTCTCTTTCACTTTTACTCCACACGCACGAGTTCTCCACCTCCGCCGCCGCCGCTCGCTCGCTCCCTCACTCTCACTCTCTCTCTCTCTCTCTCTCTCACCCTCGCACAGCTCTTAAACTGTCCTTTATTGCGATCGCTCACTTATTCCGGATCGCGCACGATCGAAATCAGCGGATCCTCCCCCGACTGCATTTACGTATACACGGAATAGCACCGCGGCTAAATGTGCGCGCGTGTAGCCATTGTAAAATCGACGGCTCGGTGTGCCGCAGGGGCTGACTGTCGTTGTTCCAAGGAGAGAGAGAGCGAGCGAGCGAGCGAGCGAGTGAGTGAGAGAGTGAGAGAGAGAGAGAGAGAGGGAGCGAGAGAGGGAGGAGGAGAAAAAACAAAACGTGGAAAAAATGCGGGACGGGATGAACGTAACGGCGGCAGAAGCACGAGATGCGGCTACAGAAGCGTAGACCAGACGCACGCGGCTACGAAATGTACTACGCACTCGCGAGTCCCGCTGTTGGTGCTGCTGCTGCCGACTCGCGCCAACTCGCAGACGGAGGAGCCGCGAATACCGGCTCATCCGAATATGTGTTGTTTATCGGGGAGGCACATGTACAGGAGCCGCCGAAGCCTACGCGAGCGCCGGCCGGTGACCGTAAGCGCACCTAGAGGAGCGGCACCGGGCGACGAGGGGGCGACGAGGGGCGACGAGGGCGCGACGACTTGGTTTACGCGCGGTCGACGACGATCCGATTGCCGATACTAGTGCATCGCTCAAGCCCTGTAGGTACGTGGTATGATGTCGGTAAGATAGTGAGCGCGCGCGTTTGCCTAACCTTTTCTGGGAAGTTGGCCTGAGGTTGGTAAGGAAGCGAGCGCGGTATGTGCGTTATCGGCTGCTGATTAGTACGAACTCGAGAGGTAAGGAAGAATGCCGGGGGAAGAGAGTGCACTCGGTTTTTCTCGCAAGTGCTTGGATGTTCCGATTCAAGGGGACTGTATCTATCTTAAACACTTATTAAATTTTCTCCTAATCTTACGTTTAAATGAATCCCCGTTGATTGTCGATGAGCTGCTCATGAATCGATGAAATGAATCGATTATTCGACTAAAATTGAAAATAACCGTTTTGCGTAAAATTATTACGGTATTGTAATACGCTTTCAAAGCCTTATTCGCCAAGCTTCGTAGTGCGAAATATTTATTATTTCCAATGAAACATTTATCGCAAAGACTTGGATTCAAACTGCAATACGAGATCAGCTCTTCCTTATTCTACAATGTGCATGAATAAACATTTGTTAAAGAGCGTTCACCACGACTTGCGTGATATTTTGACTCGTGGATTTTAAACAAAAGCCAAATTAATATAAATATATAAATATAATGTTCTCCTAAAATATACGTAATAAATAAGTGACTTTACGGGTGTCTGGAATATTTCGTTCAGACACCGTTTAATTAACTACGAATGAAATAAGAATTGATAGATGAAAAGCTTGAGGCGTATTATGTAGTACAAGTTGAGAGTCCTCGTCTCAAGAAACTTGTCGCGATTCTCTTAACTTTCTCCGTAAGGTAAGCGACGTTTTATTTTAAATTGATACATTCTATAAATTTCCGGCGATGTTGGGATATCTAAATAGAATATCTCGACGTGGAAGGAATGAATGAGTTAAATTAATTAGCGAGTGAGTCGCGAACCTTTTAAACCATTCTATGATTCAATGGAATATTGCAGTTGGTGGGCTCTTATCAAAAGTTAAAAAAACAAAAAAAAAAAAGAAAAAAAAAAAGAAAGAAAGAAAGAAAGAAAGAAAAGTGCATTTTACCCGCGAGCGCTTAAGAGTAGAAAATTACCTACGCAAATTTACTAAAAACTTACTCACCGTGATAAGTATAAATATCAGTAAAATGACTTGATCGTTTGTCTTTCTGAAATAATCACTTTTATGAATAATTAAAGGTGGTCAGTTTCTAAACTAAAATTGATTCCTCACTGTCCGCTATAAATTTTCATCCCGGTAGCTGCGGTGGAGCCGCAAAGCGCGGGAAAATTGACTCACCTGAAGTTCTGCTTGGGAAACGTCGATCTCGCCTCTGTAAACGAACTCGATAATGAATTTGAGGTCATTGAAGCAGACGTCCTGGGGCATGATGATGGTCGGGTGCTTGCAGGGGTTCGAGAGCAACAGCTTCTGAAAGTACGAGCTGCATGCGGATAACACCACCTGCGAACGAATAAGAGAGACAGGTATTGCATCGCTTGTATCTATCTTTTTGAGAGATGAGCGTGACAAAATTTCGCGACTGAATAATGAGTCTAAGGATATTTCCTCCTTAAGGATAATACGTTATACTTTGCATTTTCTTTGCATTTTCTTTGGATAATGTGCGAAATTTACGAATCTGGGAGCAAAAGAACAAACTTGAGAGCCTCTTAATAATCTCTATATCATTAACAGTAAAATGGCTGAGGTTTGATAGAAAGTTAATGGCATTCTTTTGCAATACTTCAACTACCGCGATGCACGATATGCCTGAATAATGACGTACTTAAAATTTGAAACCTTTATCTGTTACTCGAAATATATCGAACATTTCAATACTGAAATTTCATCTTTAGAAAGGCTTAATGCAGAAATGCAACAAAATTTCCCTCTTACGATCTACTCCAAGAGAGACGAATTCTCTTTCATTTTTAAATGAAAATTGAAATGCTAAAGCAGATGAATTTTGGTATTTTTCAGTAAAAAAGTGTGCAATAACAATGTTAGATAAAATTTATCGAGCTTTTGAAACGTCGCGATAAAAGAAAACTGAAAATTTTAATAATTAACAAACATTGAATCGTGCAAATAGCGCGGAAATGTATAAACCTGAATAAGATATATTTATCTTTACTGCACGAATCTAGGTAATTAGGTAATAGTATCGATAAAAAGTTTATAAGATAACTAAACTAAAAATACACAATACACAATACGCTACAATACATGCCAAGAGTGAGTATGTTTTATTAATATATCGTAATTTGGATAAAAACTCACATTTTAGTGTTTCGTGGTTTATACGTTAGCAGTTACGTGGCGCATTTTAACATTGTTTATAGATGAAAGATTGAAAACATTCTTTTTAACGATATAAGAACACGAGTTTCTAAAAGACAAAATACTACCGTGGGCAAAATTATTATTTGAGTAAACGCGGGTAAATTTGTCGTAATTACTCCGAAAATTTAATGACTAACGTTATTCCAAAAAATAGATCATTTTTATAATGACGTTAATAACGAGTATCAGTAAGAGGCTGCAGAAAGAAACATACGAAACAAAGAAACAAGAAGATAGCGCAGTAAACATAAAACCAGAACGAGAGGAAGAAAGAGAGAGAGAGAGAGAGAGAGAGAGAGAGAGAGCGAGAGAGCGAGAGTCCAGAGGGAGAAAAAGGATAAAAACTGTCAGAGATGCGAAGGCACAAACTCTCAGGAAAAAGGGGGACGTGCGAGCGCGGGTAGAAAGAGAAAAAGGTGCAGACTTGTACGTATAGCGAGGAAAAAAGGTGTAGAGAGAGAGAGAGAGAGAGAGAGAGAGAGAGAGAGAGATTGAGAGAGATTGAGAGAGAGAGAGAGGACGAGACAAGCTTTTTAAAAAGAAAGATACGAGAGAAAAAGATAAAGCTCAATGGGAGACAAAGAGAAACGACGAGGGAAAGACCAGGAAATGAAATAAAAAGAAAATGGGGGAATGTATAAAAAACAGAGAGAGAAGATAAAAAGAGAGGAGATGGATCCGAGTGGAGACAGAGTGAAAAACAGAAAACGAGAGAGAGAAAGGAATAGATCGATAGAGCGTGTGGGTGGAAGAGGAAAAAATGTACGTATATTCCAGGTCAATTTTTTCTCTCTTTTCTTTTCTCCTCTTCCATTCTTATCTAGCAGTCTTATCCCTTTTGGTAGTTATTCGAGTGTGATGTGTACAAGAGGGGACCCGTGTAAAATTTTTTTATACCACAATAGTACGGCAATATACTACGATATTACGATTGAACTTATACCGGACTTAACGTCGCACTTATCTCTTAAATAACAAGTGCGGCGTAGAAGTGCATACGTGTAACGAATATAAACGAACGCCGTATTTAATGCTCGAGAATAAGTCGAAGTCTGGCAAAGAAATGCTCTCGAAGGATCAGCAAAACGTATGAAAGAGAAAAAAAGGGAAAAAAAGAAGACGATGAAGAAGAAGAAGAAGAAGAAGAAGAAGAAGAAGAAGAAGAAGAAGAAGAAGCTTCGAGCGAAATCATTAAAAATGTACGCGCTGATTAATTTCTGCGAGCAAAATGGAGAACGTACGAATGAATAAAAGGAGAGTAGCTTCGGTGGGAAATACGTTGGTGATACGACTGTCGTGATGAAAACCTCCTCTAACACCTTCGCGTCGCAACTACACGAAGCCTAGGGCTTACAATAGGCGAAGAAAATGTACCTTGTGGGCCTTCAAGGACGCTTCGTTGCAGGCGAGCGTCACATCGACGAAGGCTTCGGTCTGCAGGAGCTGATGGAACACGGACGTCATGTTCGACTGGTAGTTGTTCCAGCGCAAGCAGTAGTGCTGCCCGGCCATCCCTCCGCTGTAACAGAGAAAACGAACGTTTAGTTTTTCCTTTGGACTATCCCCTTGTTCCTCATCCCGACGTTCACTCATCTTTCGTGATTCCAGGTCGCGAATGAGTGGAGGAAGCCCTCCTGCGCTTATTTGGCAGATACGAGAACATTATGGATTGGGTGGACTGACGTCGCGGAAAGTAACTATCGCGTAGAAAGCTGGGCTTGATTCGAGGGAAATTTATGCCCCAAGGGTGAACGACGCCAGTGATCATTAGGCTGCCAACTCTAACGATCACGTCTTCGAACGCTCTCTTCGACTTGATTCTTTCCGTGACCAGTTCCAGGCGATGCATGCACAGAGTTTCATCATCCGAGGCAGTAGGATCATCGGCAATCAATCATCCAGCGAGGTTGAAGAAGCAACTCGCATCTTTTCTCACAAATTTCCCCTTGTATTAGTAATTTAACATCGATTCACGAGCAAGTTCAAGTTTTTGCGGGCGAATGCGGGCGCACCACGAGGAGAAGGAAGAGAGGCAGGATATCGAGTGGATTTTCTCCTTCTCGATTATCTCATTGGGAAACACTTGATTAACTCACTCTTTGGTTTTAGCACTTTTCGCGGACCCAGACATTGTGGGAAGGCGTTTAGTACACTACAAAAATACAGCACCAAATTGAGAAATATTATACCAGAATATCTGACAGGAATGCGAAGAGGAGATTCTACTTTTTGCAACACACCGAAGCGTAAACGGTTTATAGAGTCTCATAAATTTTCGAAAGTTCTTTTTATTTCGACACGCATATCGAACGTAAATTCACTCGAGTTCGAGTTCGATTAACACCGTTGCACGCGATACGTGAACACTTGCTCCGTCCAAATATTACGAATTAAGGCCAAACTCCTAGGCGAGCGCTCCAAAGTACAAAGTACAAAGTACTTTGGAGCGAACACGACAACAAACACGATCACTCGCAACGATGAACACCTAACCTACCTAAAACGTTTCTCGTCCAGATGAGAAAGTTACCGCTCCCGCCCAGGTAACTTACGAGCTAATCCTCATAATTGAAACTCCCATTGCGTATTCCACCGACGCCGTAAGAGAATCGCGAATACTTTTCGCATTTGGTCGAGCGTTAGTCAGAAGCTTGAGTTAGTTTGAGAGAAAAGCCGTCCGCGACCCGTTAACTCATTCTCTTCCTTTGAATAAATCGCGGCCTTTATCAGTCTCTATCTATTCCGAGTCTTTATACGCAAGTGAGCCCATTTTTTCGCGTTATCTGCGCGTCCGTATAGGCGCTCTTTTATCAGGTGCTTAGACGTCTCTGACGAGTAGTCCGATAACAGGAAATGTTCTTCTTCTGTTTCGTCTCTTCTCTGAGTTCCTCCACCTCCCTCCGAGCCCTACTCCTCGCAATTTATTATAAAGACATGTTATATTGCGCAGACCTCGTTGATTAGTTATACTTTCTGCAATAATCATTTTACTTATCATTGCCGAGCGAAGAAGTATTTGCCGTTTCGAGAAAAATGTTACGATCGTAATCAATTTGCCTTATTGTGTTATTACATCGAATTTATTTAAAGCTGCCAGCTTGTAATTTTAATCTTCCGGCGAAGAGCTTTAGCGACACATTGCAACATCCGTAGTCATTTTTTTGAGATCTCTTTTGTTTTTTTCTTTTAACGAAAATCGTCGTTGATGATTTCGCGTAATTACGCGAGGAATGGCCTCGTTACGTTTGTTAGTACGTAGTTCGATAGGAAGCCTACGCGTTAATCTGCCAAGAATATTACGGTATGAGAATTTTCTTTCTTTTGGCCAATTGAAAAGACGGCGTATCCATAAAATACATGGACGTCAATGGTAAATGCATAAGATGCAGACGTAAGAGAAGGGACGAATTAATTCCATTTTTATGCAAAAATTCATAATCGTGTTTCACGGTCGCTTTTATAAGCTTTTATGCGAATGACGAAGCGTTTTATAAACAGACCTTTCCCACTCTGTAGGAATTTGTACGAGTGAAGCTTGAGCAAAGATAACGCACAGTTATTTGCGTAGTATTAAATTTTTAAATAATTAAATAGCGAGGAATTTGAGTAAGGACGATAATCCCATTCGGGAGAGCATTACATTTGTAACAAAGACTCGGCCTCGGTTATACGATTATTAAACCTGAGTTTGATTTTCCATGTCAAATAATTCAATTTCTTTGATATGCGTATCTCATAAAAATTGGACGTACTCTTTTCGCTCAGTTTAGTTGGAAACTCTCGCAAATAAGCGAGTGATAAATTAATGAATATCTCCCGTCCTTATACGCTCTTGCCAACTTTTCTCGATCAATACGTTTTTAGCGTGAGGCACTTTGCGGTGAGTGAAGTAATTGTCTTACTTTACCCCGTGCTTTGCTTCATCGAAGGATGAAAGAAGAGACGCAACATTATCCTACACCATTTTATTCACGATGCGCATAGATTATGTAAACTGTCGTTGCAGTTCGCCAAGAGGAGATTGAACAACTGAAAAAAACTGATGCTTTACTAGATGCGTGCATCAGAAGTAAAAAAATAGTCATCGAGGCAATTATAACAATTTATCAAGCAAAAGTGCACGTACGATATAAATGCCCGTACAATGAAAACTTGCCGTGAGGAAAAGGATGATAATGCCACAAGCTTTTTAATGCTTGTATTTTCAATTTATTCGGTTATTTCGGTTATTTCGGTTATTTCGGTTATTTCGGTCATTTTGCACAAAGGCATTGCGTGCGCTGAAAACGCGTACAATTTTAACGTTAACTACTCGTGCGTACTCGCTGCGCATTTAATCGAAGAATCGTACGCGAATCAATATTTTGTTAATAAAGGAGAAAAAACACCAATATTTACGTAGACTTTAATTTAAGCCTTAAATAATACGAAAGCGTAGCAATTATTTTAATCTCGATCTAGTGCCTGAAAAACAATTCTAATCTATCATCTGCTTGAACATTAATTTCGAATACTTAAATGTGTCTCGAGGCTTACAACGTCTTCGTGCGATTGAATGTCGTTAGTATTTATGAATAAAATCAAGCGAGCGGGGCATCGAATGATTAAAATTAACAAATTAATGTCGTAAAAATGAACGAACCTCGTCGAGTTTAAAGCGGAGAAATTTGATTGTCTTATTTACTTCAAAGCTTTGATTCTCCGCGGTTCTTCCGTTGCATCGCTGTGATCGATCGCGTCGCGTGCGTTTTCGTTCAAACGTTATCTCCTAATGCACGCCGCCACTTTTTCCTATCGATCTTTTTCTTTTTCGATACGCTTTCTTATCGCTCGATTCGCGATATTACACGCGTCTTTGTCTGCGTTTGCCTCCTGATATAAATTTCTGTTATTCTCGGTTGTTTTTTTTTTCTTTTTTTCTTTTTTTTTCTTTTTTTTTTTTTCTTTTTCATTTACCTACTCTTGCCTTTGTAACGTCATTTGGTTATTTATCGGGTTCTCCTTTTTACGGTCGCTTCTTATCGGGATTATTATACTTTGTTTCCTTATCATCAAACGCGCGCTTTTTCATACGGTGTTGAATTATATCTACATAAAGCTGTTTCGTGTTGTCTTCTCTCTTGTTTTTTTTTATTATTTATTTTGCTTGAAAACGCTGATTAGTATCTGTAGTGTGCTTTATATCATTTTTTTTCAACTCCGTTCCGATTAATTCACATCGACTTCTAAATTACTTCAACTTGTGCTTCCATTTTTATAAGCACTTCGCGGGCGTAATTTCATCGTTTGCTTTCGCATCTTTATCGTTTCACTAACGTGTTTCTTTGAACAAACAGATTTTTTTTTCTGCCTTATGAAGAAATTATTTTTTTTTCACCGTAATATTTATTTCTTGAACGGAAATTGAGAAATTGAGAAAAAAATTCATTCTCCCGATGAATTCAATGAAATTTATAACACAGCTTATGAATATTAAGCAGTCTAATGTTATTGCTGTAAACGTTCGAAGCCGAAAGAGTTTCAATTTTTTGATCGACATTTTTTAACGACATCGCAGAAAAGTACGTTGAATAACGGCTCTGCGACTTATTTTTTCTCAGATTCTATTAACATTATTCTCAGTCTATTCGTGTACTTGATAATAAATTTACAATTTATTATTCGCAGAAATAGTATTTACGTTAGCCTTATAAATTTTTATATAAGAAATTCTAAGAGTTACTCGATATAGTTTTTAAAAAAGCCTTCTTAATCATTTTTGGAACATTTATCGTTATGCGTGTACAAATTTTCACATTTTCAATTATATTACCGATGCAACTATGAATTTGATGCCAATGACATGATATAAATAAATATAATTTAAAAAAGGTCTGATTTACGTAAGGTTGTCAACCGTTGCCGTTGAAAAACGAGTTCTTAATACCGATATATCAGTTTTAACGTCTTTTATTATTAAAAACGAAACGCGAGTTAATTACGTACAAACTTTTTCATTTCAATGCTATTTCATCCGCTTTTCGAAAAATCACCGATATAATATCATGAACTTTCCCGTCTATATTTATAAACCCCAAGTTCACTTACATTTACTTGTCAAGAATTAAAGTGTTTGAAGCCTTTTAGAACTGATAAATGTTATAAATAAAAGTTTGCAATTAATTAGTGCTTTGTGTAAACAGCTACTGCTCACTGATAATGATTGCGCAAGCTTTCTTTCACCTTCTCACCTTAAACGTTGCAATTACTATACCACTCTGAATAATATTTCGGCATAAAAATTTAAACTCCAAAAAATGAATGTTTATTGCAAAAATACGTAAGCCTGTATATTTGACTTTTTCTAAAAAAAATTCAAGTTTGATAATGTACAAATAATCACAGCCTCGTGCAAATACTGAAAGATAACGAAGGTAACAATAATATAAATGCTTTTGTCAAAGTGAGTCTAGATTTGAGATGAAGAATTACATCGTTGGATTTAATCATATTAAGAAACAAGAGAAAGAAATAATTTTAGAAACCAGAGAAGGAAGCGTGCGTTAAAAATAAATTTTATTTTTAACATTTTTGTATTTATATCGTCCGAATTTAGAAGTATTTTCTTCGTATTATCCAAGGATCATTGGAGGATGCGTGCAAAATTTTTAATTATTTATCGTTCATAAATTACATTATGAATATATTTATATACGTATTTATTTGAAAATGAAAATTGTTTCAAGTGCTTTAACCTGCGCGAGTAATGAACTTAAAGTACCTTAAAACTTTCCTCGATAATTAAAAGAATTTTCATTGTTTAAATTAGTTTAATCGTTGGATGAGACATTATGTTACCTGGTGCTAAAATCAGACAAATTGACATTAACAGGTATTATACTAAAAATCGTAATGTACGGTTTAATTGGCGCATAAAGGCAGTATAAATAATTTACCATTAGCGATACAAATATCTTATAAACATTTTAAGGCTCTTTATTAACGAGTTTAATCATGAATCCAGATCTTTGTTTAAGCATCATTTACATAACTACAGTCGTCTTTCTACATTGTCACTCGCTGAATAAATACTGTTTCTTGTAATTTAACATCTTTGGTACAGACACGAATAGAACACGAATAGAAATGTAACACAATTTATGTATTGTAAAAAGACGGCAAACTACATTCTCATTCATGTACAATTTCACGATAAACCACCTACATTAGCACCATAAAAAGAAACATAAAAAGAAACATTTTCAGGCGTCAAAGTCACGTTCTTAATATGATTCAAAATACGTAGCTCAGTCAATTAACCAAATTAATGACTTAGTGCCAGAGTAATGGATTACATAAGCAAATTCAAAGAATAAAGAATCGATTGAAGTTATGCAAAGGCAATTATTTACTTCTTATTCAAATTTTGAATTTGCAAATTTCTTAAAATTTCTTCAAAATTTGTAAAAATTAAAGCGTTACCTACGCGTACGTGCAGCTTAAGTCTTCAAAAAGCATTACTGCTAATGATATTAATCATCCGTTGTACAGGCAATTTAATTGAATTGACCCGCTAGCAGTCGTAGCGTGTCGCTTTCTTTACTCATTATTGCCGATAAGACGCGAAGTTGACGAAAAAAATGACAGGATAGATGAAAAATTGCAAAGATTTTCATGCTTTTTTTTTTCATGATATCCTAATGTAAATGTTATATTTATTATA
The DNA here is from genome assembly GCA_018907045.1 of Wiebesia pumilae. Classification (NCBI taxonomy): domain Eukaryota; kingdom Metazoa; phylum Arthropoda; class Insecta; order Hymenoptera; family Agaonidae; genus Wiebesia; species Wiebesia pumilae. Next base: position 6,337,372 of record JACCHZ010000022.1, read on the forward strand.
AGGGAGTTAAATTTGGTACTGATCGACGGTGTAATTTTTCGAGACTTTAAATTTTCACTTTAATATATTTATGTAATGCCAAGAATATTCTGCCTGTGGAAAGGCTTTTCATAGTCAATTGTTTGTTCGCTAATCTAGTGGGTATATTTCGATCGATACAATGAAAACAAAGTCCAACCAAGGAAAAAGCCCAAGTATAACCCACAGAAGAGATACGTATATTATCCACACACGGAGACGCGTACATGTATACTTACAAGAGTTCGCGCGAAAGGTTTCTTATTTTTCTTATTCCTGTATGGCTCCTTCTTTTTCCTTTACAACATCACGCGAGGTCTCTTTTTTTGTTCATTTCTCAAGCTTCGACCCCGAGCAGTCAGCTTTCCCTCTCTCTCTTTATCCATTTTCTCTTTGTGCCTTTCTTCCCTCGCAGAATATACACACGTACGTGCACACATCGCGAAAAAAGTAGACGTTCTCCGCTCATCTTTTTTCTTTCTTAGGAAAAACAGGATAAGAGATAAAAGAAGCAGTGAGATGTTTCTCTATCTCCCTTCAGCGCGATTCATCTCAATTTTTCTTCAAATTTTTTCAGTTCGCTCATCCTCCTCTTCGGCCATCTCACTCCATCCCTCCCTCGCTCTTTTTCAACTGTATCATATCAAATTCTTTCTTTCCACTCCCCTGGCGTCTTTTCATTTCCTATTTTCTTCTCAAGCTTTCATTTCCCCACCTTCCGCTGTGACCTTCTCATTTCTTTCTTTCTCTTCTCTTTCTTCTATATACGTTTTCTCCCACCGACGTACGTACCACCAGTAAAGTAGTAGTGGGCTTGGACAAGTTATATAGTTAGGGAGTGCAAAGGAGTGCAAAGATGTTATTCCTTCTTATAGAGAGCAAGCAAGAGAGAGAAAAGCTTCTTTATCCTTCGCTGATCTATAGATGCTTTGTGTGCGTGTGTGTATATGCTTATGTACACTTTTCCCGCCTTTTCCCCTTCCAGATATCACTCTTTATCCTCTACTTTTGTCTTCTTTCCTCTCTCGCAACTTTCTTATCGGTTCTTCTTTCTTTCTTGACGTTCCTCATTTTATCTTTTTTGCTCTCCCTGCTTGTTGTCATCTGTCGCCGTCTCTCTCTCTCTCTCTCTCTCTCTCTCTCTCTCTCTCGCTAGCATATATTTGTATTACTCTACTTTCTTCTCTATTTCTATCTTTATCTTTATTCTCCGTTCCTTTGCGTGTGTATATCCTTCGCAACTCGTACACAGACAAACTAGGGCTTTTACGTTTTTCCCCAGCATTATCGACGTTCTTCGCACCGCCTTTGCTTCTCTTGGATATTTCTTTTCAAAGCTCGTCCTGCAGCAAACCCCCGGGCTTTTCTGTCTTTTTCTCCCTCTTTTACTCTCTCTCTCTCTCTCTCTCTCTCTCTCTCACTCACTCTTTCTCTATCTTTAGCTTTTTATTTTACGTTGTCTCGGTTCTTTTTCTTCCTTCTGCTTCTTTCTCGTATAGTCGAGGGTCTCCGTGGAAACTGTAACTTCTACCATTTTTCCTTGCTCCCGCGAGGAAAACCGAGAAAAAAGAATGGAAGAGCGAGAGAGAGAGAGAGAGTGAGTGAGAGAGAGAGAGAGTGAGTGAGAGAGAGAGAGGGGGGACGGGCATATACACGTATACATAACCGGAAAGAAACGGTTGTATTAGTGAAAGGGTATAAAACAAAAAAGTATGCATTTCGCGAACTTTCTTCCATCAATGTTGAAGATGGAGATTTTTCTTCTGTTTTCTCCTTTTCTCTTTTTATATTATGTAGCTATTAGAAGTTTGAGCGAATTCTTTGCGACGAAAGATTTTCTTTTAAAATTTTAGAATAGCTATTTCACTATGCAGTGCATAAGCCGCTGATGGATGATTATAAAATGTTACTTTATGCAAAGATGAATGTAATGATAGCCTTCGTGTTTTTATGCTAAAGCTATTATTTTTCTTTACGAGCACTGCGTTATTGGGTTATCAAGACCAAAATCGCCAATTGTACGTAAAAAAATTATTCCTTCCGCTGAATAATACAACTTGTTGTTGTACAATGGACGCTTTAAAACCGTTTTGTTATTTACCCAATTTAATTGCAACCGATTGTAACAATCAGTGGTAAAAATCCATACTTTGATAAAGTAAATTAACGCATACAAAGGCAAATTGAAATATCACTGTTTATCTTCAGCGCATCTTATCGAGCTTTCAAATTTTCTTTCATCTCCGTTGAAAGCGTTAAATGAAGTTGCAGGAGCTCTTCCAGAAATTTGAAAACAGCATTGAAATAACGGAACTCTGTCGAACTAATTCCTGTCCAAGTTTTAACGTAAAATCGAGAACCTTTTACCCCGTCTCCAATTGATGTCTTGTACCTAAGCGGGTACCGAATGCAAAAGTGAAGTAACGGTAAAAGAGCACAAAAAGAACGGAGAACACGAAGCAGTGCTGATAGCTGGAGGCAAGTACACTCCGAGTCGGCAGTTAAAACGGTGGAAACTACGAGGACGAGCGACCCGTTAAACGGCAAGCATCGAGGATCTGTTTTCGTTGACTTGCTGCTTTGTGATTCAACTCAGAAATAAGATTTCCTCGAGATATTCTCAAGAGAAGAACTCAATAGAGGGCAATTAGACTCTTAATGTCTTTCCAAAATTTGGGCTTATTTTCCTTTCCAGTCCTAGTTTCACTCCGAAACGAGGACGAATTTGTCGCATATATCGTAATAGCATATATTGCAAATGCGAATGCGATGTTACGTGTGGACGAGAACTGTTATTAAGATATTCTCAAAATATCTAAATTTAACGTTGATAATTTGAGAATAAATGGGGCTATTGCATTCAATCTCGGTTCAAAATATGAAAGCGGTTTCAGACATTCTTTGTATTTCTGGACAACGGGGCCGGCAACAAGAGCACCGAGAGTTCAAATAAAGAGGGAAGTAAGAGTCATGGACGGAGCTCTCGGATAGATAAAAAAGGAAAAGTGAGTAAGTAAGACAGATAGCAAGTTTGACGTGCTGAGAATGAAGTAAGGTAAATAGAGCCAAGGAGGGAGTGAGAGAGAGAGAGAGAGAGAGAGAGAGAGAGAGACAGAGACAGACAGACTGATGCTGATAAATAGAGGTGCAGAAGGGTAAGAAACAGAGACAAAGTATACGTGATGTAGATGAACTGAGTAGAAAAAATAATATATATTTTCTGTATTCTAGCTAAAATTCGTTGTATCGTCGCAAACGGTTGACATATCGTAGGTAAAGTTCTTAATTCGTGTGAAATTTAGTACGCTTTTCGTGTACATGAAACGCTTACTCAGTGCTGATTGTAAAATTCTTGTAAATTTGCGATTTTATAAGGCATAACAGCAATTGCAGCTCTTCAATACGATGTTATTTATCAAATTTAACGGGACTTATTAAACAGAAGTATCATGCAAATTTACAACGACTGAAATCAATTTTATTATTAATAATAAATATTTTATAGAATAATATTAAGAACATTCAAATTTCTCAACGTGTTTTTAATGGGTTGTGGTACGGTAACAGTACAGTGACAGTGTCACGATTGACTACTTAAAGTGAGCTGCAAGAAATATTCAAGAAATGATTCTACCAACTGCTTTAAACGTTATTTACTTCTGACGTGGAATATTCAACTTTTTATTAAACTTTCATTGTTCCGTTATTGCGTATAAAAGTTAGAAATTACACGCCTATATATAAATAGAAAATACGAATTATATATTCCCGAGTATTATGCTTAAAGAATTATCTGATTTCTCATGAGCGGTACATATCAACAAATAGTCGCGTTTTATCACCATTTATTTTAACATCTAAATTATACTCGAGCTTTCTAAAGAGAAGGAAGTACTTTTTTTTTGGCATCGTACGTTCCGTTGTCTGTGTGCGTAAAAAGAAGATCTAAAGCCTTTGTAAAATCGACGCACTATTAATTTTATTACGAATATAGTTAGAAGAGGAGCATTTATCAGTTTATCACGTGGCGGCTAAAAATGTATTTCCAGCGTTACATAAAAGGTTCTAGCAAGCGCAAACGGAGCAAAACAAGAGGGAGAGCGAGCGAGAGAGAGAGAGAGAGAGAGAGAGAGAGAGAGAGAGGAAGAGAGAATCTCTTTCCGACTCGATTTCCCGATCGCGATTACTTCTCCAATGAACTGGTGGCGTCCAGGACGAGAGAAGAAAGAAAACAAGAAAAAGAGAAAGCAAGACACGTTCGATCGATGTCGACACAAAGAACCTCGCAGGTCCCGCTCTCCGGTTGAGCTTTTGGGGATGTTTTTTCAAGGCACAGCCGCATTAAATAAAATGTAGCGCGAGCGTCGCCGCTGGGTTGAAAGAGGGGGTGGAAGAGAGGGTAAAGGCGATTCGGAAGGGTTCCATAAGCTTTTATCTCCGCGTCTCTTTATTCGTGTACTATCCTGTCTCTCCCTTGATATTTTCATTCACGCTGAGATGTATTAACCTCTCCTTCTCTCGTACTCTGTCTCTCTCTCTCTCTCTCTCTCTCTCTCTCTCGTTTGCGCTAAAGAAGAAAATGCCTGGGAGCCTGAGAATCATTGTTTTTTTATTGGAGCAAAAATGGTTCTTCGACGCTACATATAATACCGTTGCTTTAATTTGGAGTGGACGCTCCCCAACTGTCAGCAATTTGCAATACTTTTTTCATATACCAGATTACTTTTTTTATTTTTCCGTTTGCCTACTTCCCAAATATAATAACGCGAGTAATGAAACTTGATCTTTAGACATTAATGAAATACGTTCGGACGATACTTAACGCGTAATTAAAGTAAGTTATTAATTAAAGTTATTAACACGTGATTTATGTCAGGAACTTTAGTACCTCGTGTGATTGACCGATGATTTAATATGGGTCATGTATAATTTTATAACCGACTATTTATTCATAACGTTTCATGAACGTCAAATGTGTATAGCTTTGCATTTGCGTTCATTACAAGTGAATCTGATAAATGCTTTTCACGAAGTAATTTTATTCGAGTATAAATTCGAAAACGCATGGCATCTCTAAAAACATGTCGCAAACGAAGCTTTACGCTGAGCTAATTAAAACTGACGTGCAAAACAGAAGTAATTCTACTCTTTTATTCAGCGGCCTTAATTAATGTGATAATTTTCATGTTAATAAAGACTTTTACGCGAATCGTGTACGATCACCAAGTAATAGTTTAAACTAGCTTTAAATGGCTGCAACATATCGAGCGAATTTCAAAATTAAAATTAAAATTGCAAAAAGAAACTTCATATTTTTAACGATCTAAGTCTCAAAGATTATAAGTTCAAGCTAAAGAAACACCTGGACGATCATTAACATTTCAAATGCTTCATTTCGTAACTATAAATTATTCGGAATTGCGCACATTTATTATCGATCAAAGTTCAATAATTCACAGGGATTTTATGAATCTCATAAAGTGGGCATTCTGACGATATTATATTATTATTATCCGGCAAGTAGCTCGACAAGAACGCACGACATCCGGTAATTTCCGTTTCGCCGCAAAATTTCTCTGAATTTTTCATTCGTGAATCGTAATATTACTTACAAAATTCAAATTTCTGCGACACACTGCGCTTTCCGCTCTAAGCTACCGAGCTCTCGAGATACGATCGAGAAACGCGATCTTTCCAAAAATGCACAGTAAATCCGAAGGCACTGACTCGCGATAATTTCATTATCGCGCCTTTTCTCCCGGAATTCGTCGTCTTGTGCCAACAAAAGCCCAACAGCCACGAGACTCATTTTCAAGAGCCAAATAACGAAAAAAACCACGTAGAAGAAAATGGATTTTTTTTTTCGGGTTACTAGACGGCGGCACTCGGGGGGCGTCGTTAACACCTGCGAAATCCCAAAGAGAAAGTACGAGTTTGGAAGTGCTACAGAAGCGCCGGCAAGGCAGGAATCTTCCCACCGACGCGGCGACTGACCCAAAGAACTCGGCGGGTCGATCAGCCGATACGCGTAATAACGGTACCAGGAGAGACAGACGGTCCCGTGCCAGCGATTTATCGCTGAGGCCGTGAGCCCAAGGTCGAAGGGACGCATGTGCATCGGTCACACGCACGATGACACGCCCGTTATGCGTGTGCACTTGAACATCCGCTTGATACGCTGCCAACGAGCTGTAGAATAAGCTTGGGCGAACAGCCGCGACGAAAAGCCCCATTGACGAAAATGTGCAATCTGTTGCTCCCTGTTGCTCCCTGTTGCTCCCTGTCGCCCGGATCCGCCCCGATGCGGCTTGCTGGGCTTGATTTTAATTGCACGCCTCGAGGGAGCAACGGACTCGGATTTACGTGCACGCCGTAGTCATACGCTCTTGCTCGACATCTTTTAGATATTCCTGAGCGACGTTAACTTGTCGGTCGGTGCGAGGCCACTGGGCCAAAAATCTCCAGACCGAAAAAATTCGTCGTTTCGAAACTCATATGAAAAGTGGCTGGAACGTTTAACAAACAAAATCACGTTTAAGTTCACATTCAACTCGGTGACAGCCCTTTACTGCCGGGGACATTTTGCTTCTATTCAAATTCGTTCGTATGCCTTTATAGGTATACCAATTTACATATCTTCTTTCAAAATTTAATGTCGACTAAGCTTCAAATTAAACAAATGAGCCAATAGTTTGCGTCCAACGTTTGTGTTTGACGCGTGAAACTGAAATTATGAATTATGTATTTCTGTTAATGGAATTTCATCGAACTTTGTACAATCTTGTTAGAACTTGAAGATTAAACGATTTTTCAACTTACGAATACATCCCTTAAGAAGCAATAAAGGTGAAGGCTACGAAACTAATAGACGCGCGAGATTTTTTTGGATTCGGAAGAGGGTTTAGACCTTATGAGATGCATTTAATTATCGAGGACATTTGTCTTGGAAGGTAATGGTTACGGTTCCCAAGGTGTCGTAATTGTTGTTGCGAATTACGTGTACTTATTTATTACGAGAGCGGTTAACAATGATGGCAGCTGTCGCGTATTACCGTATTAATTAGAGAAAGAAAGTTTGTCGATGTACTCACTTTTATCTGATTTAAAATTTTTACGCGCTGTTTTTTCTATGAAAGTTTTCGCTCAAACGCTTTAATTTATTTCTCATTAATAAATGAAAATGACTCCACATTTTATCAGTTCATCAAAGTATTATTAATGTACAATCGTCAACGTTTCATCGATATGTACAAATACTGTATAAAACGAATTTTCAATTTTTTCCTCAATTTCTAATCGTTATTCCAACAAAATGAAAGACATTTTTCATTTGGATTATCAACATTTGCAATCCGTTGAGGCTAGAGAAGTTATTCATCAAAACTTTCATGCTTGATTTTCTAAACTTGCTTCGTCTAGATTCCAGCCGCAATGTATTTGTTAACATTTACCTTTCAAGTAATACGTATCGAAAACTCGCTGTTGAGTCAAAAGTCTTGCATTACGATTGAGATTCGACTGCTTTTCTAATTCAATCGAAAGGAATGATCGAAAGAGCAAATTTCACCGATAAATTTCATCGATATTTCGGCAAGGTAATATAAAATGAGCATAGACTGCGCGCGATTATCCTGGTCTTTAAGATTCTCAATTAATTTTGTTTTCATCCAAGCGTACATCCACTTGAAATCGACACTTTTACATTTCAAGCAGGGGAGATGGAAAGTTTACGATAAAACTAGACGCTGAGTGATTTTGAAAAAGTGAATCTTACGACGGATCGTTTATGATTTTCCGATGATCGCCGCTACTTGGCTGTAAAAATAACGAAAAAAGCCAGAGATGGAGTATCCACTTATCACGGCGCGATAAAAAAATATCGAGCACAAACCGTTCTTTTACTTTTTTAATGAATGAAACGTTCCTGCTTCCCGTCGCCTATTTCTCAGACGAAACGGGGACGACAATTAGCGCGACACAGTGAAGGGAAAAAGAAAGAAGATCGCAGACGTACGCCGAGAGAGACTGACTCAGACAGACAAAGACACGTGGAGAGGAAAAGATGATAAAAAGAAGTATTTATTTAATACAGATTTCAAAAGCCGCTTTCTACGCTGACAATATTATTCGTAAGACCGATAAGACCGATATTTCATTTGGAGCATTCAACCGGACTTTAACCGACATCGAGACGTATAAAACAAAATTGTTGTTTTTAATTCGATTGGTACAAAAAGTTTTTGAATAAATCCAAATAGTCGTCCCTGCCAAAGGGGAATATAAGTACAAGTATAGTATAAGGAAATTCGAGGGCGCGTAAAAGTAATATTACGGCAGTTGGAATTTCATCGTTAATTTAATGCATACCTGCAATTTTTATCCAAGCGAATACTTTCTTCGAGTAATTCTTCGTATTAACCGTAAGGTTAAAAATATCTTAACACCGTGTACGGCAAAATCTAACCAATAGCGTTAAATCATCTCTAATGACGTTGGCTACGGATTTTTATCTATTGTAACGTACTATAAACTCCAAAGCTTAAAGTTCAACTGCGCGAATGCTACCATTATACCAGTATATCAGGCTCTGGATTATCGATCAATGATGGGAGATTTGTAAAGAAACCCAACCATTTCCGTTATAATTGTTATTGCGATACGCGTATTTATCCAATCAGTGTACGATAATTCGCCGATGATCCACATATATTTATTGACAAAACGAGTCGTACTGTTGTCTTAATTAAAAGGTACAGTACCGCGGCGGATCAAAATAATTTTCAAACGGAAGGTCATTAACTTGTAGATATTATCTATTTATCTATACAGATAGAGTTGTTAATTAAAGAAGTAGTGACTAACAATACCTGAAAACTGTCCTGCCTTAACTTGTGCATCCTTAATATAAAAGGAAAGTATTTTCATTAAGACGAAAGGCATTTACATGGATAGAACGTACGTACTTTTTACTTTGCGAACGTTCCTATCGAAGGAAATGAAGAAAGGAGGACGAGAAAGAAAGCGACCTGGTCTGTACTCTCATCGGCGGCGGGGGGGGGGGAAATAGAGAGGGAACAAGATCCACTGAGAAACGGAGTGGGGGAGGCAAAGAAGAGAAAGACAAATAAATAATCAGCACAATAAGGTGGAATAAAGAGAGAAAGACGACGGGACGATACAAGAAGTGCATTAATTCGCTCGGAAGAAGGGGAAAGAGAAGCGACAGGGATAAAAAGAGTGGAGAGAGAGTGAGAGAGAGTGAGAGGGGGTGGAGGGGGGGGGAGAGGAGAGAGACTCGGAGAGTAATAAAAAAGGGAGAAAAAGGATGTAAGAGAGGAAGGCGGGCAAAACGGAGACGGAGCAACTTCTTTCAATTAAAAGATAGAAGGACGATGGAGACCACGGGGTCGAGCAGAGATGGAAGAGAATGACAGAGCAGGAGATGATTTTAGCTGGAACATTATTAATTGGATCATTTTTATCCCCCTAAAAAGAGACGGACGTATAACCCAACCACCACCTTACGAAGAGGGACACTTCCTACTTTGGCGGAAAATTATTTATAAGACGAGGCAATGCAGTCGCTTTTAAATAAATAAAGTCGAGCAATTTTGAGGAAACAATGCTAAAAGGACTAAAGTCCGACACGGAGAAAAAATCGAGATATCGAAGTGTCAATGTTCCGTATTAAGCATTCAATCGTTATAAATCTTTTTGAGCTGCAACAAAACGCGTACAATTTTCAATAAATATTCAACCGAAAGCACATTTCTCTCTGCTAATTAACAATAATTACAATTTCTCAAATTTTCATTTGCTTTTATTTAATTGGGATAATTTTTTAAATACAAAGGAACGTGCAGACGAAATGTCCAAGGAAGAGGTTGCCATTCGGACGGTCGGCTGCAGTAATCAATCGGGGAATTTTAACGAATAATTTGGCCTATCAAATTTAAAAGCAAGATTCAATTATCAAAATGTAAAGCTAGAAGTTACGGTAGAGATGCATTCAACGGGAAAAAGGTTTAAGCCCTATTTGGGACACGATATGTTCTTCGCGTCCTGTCCCTACGCGTTCGCTACAACTGCAACTGCATTTGCTCAATTTCAACTTGCTCGGTTTATTTGGCTTTTGTATATTAGAATATCGGTCGAATGAAAATAATTGTTTTATAAAATGGATAGATTTTTATTACCTTGCAATCTCGAAGTAAGAGGTAATTTCGTTACTTTGGCGAGGCCAAACTTCATTTGTAATTATATTTCACCGTACAGTATCGGAAAATGGCATTTGCAATTTCAATTTACGAGTTCAAATATAAAATATTACCTCTACCAAAGTACTCGCTGTTTTTCGATATTTAATCTTATTATCGTTGAATACGGGAAAAGCTCGAACACGAAAGCAATCGTAACAAATGTTTAAAACTGGATACCGTAATTAGATCGATAAGATAAAAAAAAAAGCGTTTCAAGTCCCAGTAGAGTAAGTAGCACTTTGCCACTACTGCAATCCAATCGATAACTTTTTCATACAAATTATCGACAACAAGCAGGGGTATGAAAATCAATTTAACATTCGGCGCTTTCCTTCTTTGTCGAACGAATAATAGAATTTGAAGATTCGGATGCTGTACCGGTTGCTTTGCAGGTCTCTTTAAAACGCGAACACGTGCATAAGTACCGAGTCGGTCACAATTTTTTCCAGAACAATAAGTATAAAAGAAAGATGCACAAAGTATTCGGGAGAAAAAATGAACAAGAAAAACGGAGAAAAGGACGTGAAAAGGACGTAAAAGGGACGTGAAAGGGACGTGAAAGGGACGTGAAAGGGACGTAAAAAGGATGGAAAGAGATAGAAGCGAGAGAAAGAGAGATAATTATACGCAGTACAAAGCCAGGGGAAAAAATTGAATGGAGAGAAAGTCAGCGTCCGGAATAAATAAAGAATAAAGAAAGGAAAGAGAGGAGTATAAAAACAAGGAAAGGGTGAAAGATGTAATATTCGTGCGAGAGAGAGTGAGTGAGAGAGAGAAAGGGAGAGATAAATCGTGGTAAAGTAGTCCTAATTTCTGTCGCGCTTGTACCGTAAGGCATAACAGTACACTGCATTCCAAATGCCCTTGGTTTTCTTCTCGTTCTTCTATCCCTCGTTTCTCTTTTACGTTCTTTGAAGGCCTCTTGCTCCGTCTCTCTCTCTCTCTCTCTCTCTCTCTCTCTCTCTCTCTCTGTCTTTCTATACACCTTTCCGGGCTCTCTGTTGATCCTCCCGACCGTTCTCCTTTGCCCTACTGCACGCAATTATCTTAATACGCATGCGGCTTTCTTGCTTTCTCCCCGATCCCGCTCCTTTTCTCTCGCAAAATCCACAAATGCTAGTCGCGTGTTCCCGTCTACTGTGGGATTGTGGTATTTTTAACTACCCGCGAATTTCTTGACACTTTCAAGTTCGTGCTCGGTGAAATTGGAAATATTATGATCGGGGCGCTTGAAACTGCGAGGATTCGGTACAAGAAAGCTAACCTCCAAGTCTATCAACCCGCTAATCGTCTACTAAACGGTTCGATAAATCACGGGCCAGTTAGGTTATTAATACTTGAAAATAATGGACCAACGGCGATCGAAAACAAGTTGCTAGATTTTTATCATAATTGAATTGAATATCGAAAAGTACGGGGACGTTTATCGAACTCGACATCGGACTGCGCATCGAATTGTTGGCACACGTCGACATTCACTTGCTTGTGATTTTAATTTTTGTTGAAAATATGCAACTCACGTGACAGCCTGGACTCGGGAAGTTTGTAATTTCAGACATTGAAACTCACCTGAAAAATGAGAAAAAATTAAAATTAGTCAGAATTAAGCAGCAAGTGAGAAACAGTTTTCGCATTATTCGTTATAAATTAGCTCGCTATAAGTAACGCAACTACTTCTTGTACCCCCCCCCCCTTACAGTTGTTTCTCGGGACATCGGCAAAGACTGGATATAAAAAGTGAGTCAAAAGTGAATAAAAAGCGAATAAATGGTAATGGCTAGTTTAATCAACTGGACGAAGTAATATTATCGAATTTCATTCACGCGTTTGGAAATGAAGAAGAAAACGCGAATTTCTAAAACGAAATAATCAATTTTTCATGGATAGAAGAAACTTTCCTATTCTATATTCGAGACAGCGAATACGTAAAACTGGCGTCTGATTCGGGCGCAATTCTATTGGACCCTTGATAAATAAATGGAAAGCAGACAATTCTCATTCATCGCAAATATTTCTATATTTTTATCCAGAAAATAAATTATATCAGATCGTTGCTCCGCTTCGCTTTGCAAGGGAAACTCTCTCTCTCTCTCTCTCTCTCTCTCTCTCTCTCTGTGTGTCTCTGTCTCTGTCTCTCCCGCCTCTGGGTCTGACTCCACCCGACGCTCGCAGAGACTTTCGTACAAAAGCCAGGCAGAATTTTCATCGGCGTCGTTCATCGGGGCCACCGCGAGAGGCAAAAAAGCTTAACCATAGGCTTAACGATAACGACGCCGTAAGGAAAAGTCCGGTCGCTTCTTGCGCCGAGAATAATGAAATTAGACTAATATTCATTTCTCGCGGCCAACAGCCGTAGACCAAGTGCTGCGCAGTCGACCGCGAAATCAACGTAAAATATACGCGAGAGAGTTCGCTCCGAGAAAATGAGGGAAGCGCGTTCGCTCGTATTTCGCGTTCCCTCGCTTTCTTTTCGCTCCTCTGTGTCGAGCGCTAGTTCCCCGTCTGCCTCTCATCTTGTTTCGGAGTGCCTGGAGAAAGGAACACGCGCACTCGCGCAAGAGGACGTGAGAGCGAGAGAGAGAGAGAGAGAGAGAGAGGGGGGAGCGCGCATAACGGCAGGAGAGAGAAGGAGGGAGAGATGTGATATCAATTTCTCTCGCCCTACATTCGAGAGAAGAGAGACATTTTTCCATTTTCTCGTGATCGAGCGCCGCCGGATCGCCCTTTCGCTACGGTTTCGGAACCTAACTCACAAGTGTGCTGCGACTAGTCTGGAATAAAAGAGCGCGTGTCAGTCTCTCGCACTCGCTTTTAAGTCTCTTATTTTGACGTGTGCTCAACTTTAAAGGAGCCTCCTTTTCCGTTATCTAGTTGCTCTACTCGAGTAACTAGTCGCTCCGGCGTTGTGCATGGATTGACTGTTTGCTGGAAAGGCGGTTCTTCTTATAAATACGACGTTTACGATAGTTGGGAGGCTTTCACGGTGGAAAATTAAATATCGAATTCTCTGCGAATAACATTACGCAAAGTGAAAACATTTGCTCTTATCTTCAGCGTAAAATCGAATAATTCTTTCGTGCACTTTAGCTGCATCTATGAGATGTATTGTCGAGTATTTTCTTATTTTGGTACACTCGAATAATCCTTAATCGATATCTCCTACATAATACTCGAAGGATAAAATTAAACAACAACCGAAAAGGTTTTCAGGCTTGGTTCGTGCATTTTCCGATACTCCCTGCAAGGAAAATGGGGTTGCGTTAATGCGGTTCGAATTGCTTTTAACGCTGGAACCACATTAGCATTTTTTATCGATGTGGAAAAATTACGGATCGAGGAAAAAAGTTTTGAAAGGTCGAAATATACCAAAAGAATGATAATTATTATTGCAGGCTGCACTCAAGGTATTACGTGTACGTTGAAGGTGAACTTTGAATCCGAAATTTCAGTTTTATCGATCGGTACCACGATCCATTTTCGCATCCATTTTTTATTCATTTTCGCGCACATTTCAAAGCCAAAGAGAGTTTTTCTTAAAAAATTCAGCTTAGAAGGGATAATATCTTACGCGATTAACTGTACATCAGCTTTCTAGGAAATACACGAACACGCATTTTCTGCTCCTTCTCAACTGCACCTACAGAAATTGACATTTCTTGCAAACTAGCGCATTAAATATATAATTGTGCCAAGGCGAATTCTTATAAATAACGTATAAGCTCCTATTTTCCAGCAATTTTATGTACAACGAGATACTTTTCCCTACTCGTCTCACCGCGACAGCTAGATAGAAAAAATGGGAGATTTTCCGATAAATCCACTAGAGAATGCAACGCATTGTGCAGGAACAATAGTGCCGCGCAACCTCGTATGGAAACGTCATTTTTTAATCGCAGAAATATTCCTTTTCCGTTTCGCGTGCTGCTACTTGCAAATCTCCGCAAATCACAACCGCATCGCCGCCATTTCGTTAACTCTGGCCACCATGTCGGGCACCGTCTATCGTAGCGCCATCTGCAACTCTGGTCATTCAGTAAACTATAAGTTTGCCGTGCGCTTCGCATCCGCTTCCCAGCCCCCAAGCATTCGAGACTCGCGTCCGCGACTTTCCGTTTCGCGCGGATGCTTCCGCGATAGAAGATCGCGGGAAAGTCCAAGGACCCGAGCTACTCGACGTTCGCTCGCGATTTCGCCGACTGGCATTGGCTGGCCGATCAACACTTTCTACGGGACAGTCACTAGCTGAGGCCCATTTCTCCCATTTCCCCGGCCCCGTCCCTTTTTTTCCTCCTCGTCTATCCGAGTACTCGCGATTATGCGCAAGAGAAAGGAATTTCTCCCGCGATGCATTCGCTCGTGTGTTTTCACCGTTTTCGCAGCTCCAGCGAACTCGACCACCGATGAGAATCGAAAGCGAATATTGGAGTACTATATCGGTTAGTCTAGCGGTTTTTCTTTACGCCGGGGAAAAATGCCAGATGACTGTTTGCCTTTGCGAAGCAATTGTGAGAAACGAAAGACTCGAACGTAAATTGCGATTCGCGTAATTAACAGTTTTGCTGGATAACACTTTTATCGTGATAAAGTGAAATAGTGATTATGTTAATCGTACCCGTGTGAAAGTACGTTTTTCAACTTCGCAGAAGTTCTCGGAGAGCATTGTAATCCGTTATTCACGATTGATTAGAAAAAGTCGTTGCATTTGCACCGTCAAAATAAAGACGATGGACAACGTTTTGAGGAAAGTTATCGGTTTACAAATGCGAATGATGTATAAATGGCAAATAAAACTCCACGCGCCAATGAATCATCTTGACTTGAAATGTATTATTGCATTAAAGCCTTATTATTATTTATACGCAGCGAGTGCCAACGATTTTGCATATTTTACAGCAAATGTCTTATTATGTTGAGTGGTCGGTTTAACGGTAAACCTTTTATTAAGGCTTTGAATACAGTACATTTTGTCTCGTTATGAAACTAAATCAAAGTCTGTAATTCAAAGAAAGAACTTTACGTTGAAACCATTTTCTACGTAGCGCTACTCATAAAAATTGAAACACAATTTTTCGTATTATTCTTAAAATTAAAATTCGTAAGTTGCATGTGTTTGCTTTTAAATTATTTTCATTACGGCTTGTCGCGTAAAACATATTTACTGTGCAATTTCAGAAATTTGAAATTTAGTCCACTCGTTCGTATGTGACCTAAAAAAGTAACATTTTTTTCAACGAACGCGCAACTCATATCGTATCATTCGAACGAGTGTTGTTGACAAAAATAAAACAACCGAGAGCATTACGTAAATGCAGTTTTCCTTCTTTTACGCAAAAAAAAAAAAAAAAAAAATAAATAAAAGGAAAGAGGAAAAAAAAAGAAAAAGGAAAATCCCTGCTCTACATAATAACATGGCAAGGCGCACAATGTCGGGCTTACACATACATGTCCGTAAAAAGAAGACGCAGAATACGAAATAAAGAAAAGAAGGACAAACGAATTTCTCTCTTATATTATACCCTCTCCACTAGAAACTATCTCATTTCTTTTTCCCCTCTCACTTGTTCCCCGTGGATCCCACTCGCTCTCGCCCTTTCTTCTACTTCCTGCCTTTCTCTTATGTGCCGTTTTGCCTTGTCTCCCTCGTTCGCTTTTTCACATCACTTTATTTTTCATTCCATCATCTCTTTCCTCGACATACACATATTTCTGACGTCCGTATCTTTTCCTTTTTCCTTCGTACGTATAGAACGTGTCCTTTCTTCACACTTTTTACATTTTTCATGCTCTACATTAATGGAAATTTGAATTTCTCATCGTCTCAAGCAGGTAGGTATTCGTACATAAGGATATAATAAAAACATGGACTTATAAATGACTTTTGTCAGTAAAATTATAATTCCGAAATAGCGTCGCACGGGTCTTCTTCTTAAAATCACGTTTTCATCCTGTTTTTGCAATTCCAGAATGTGCTTTTATGTCTATTTCTATCAATGCGCAAGCAGCAATAATAATAACAATAACAACAACAACAACAACAACAATAATAATAAAAGTAAGATGCTAAAAGCTGTGTGACGGGAATGTATTTTATCGAATTGTATCGAAATAACTCTTGACACTTGACAAAATTCGTTAAATCTTTCAAAATTAACTCAAGTTAGAAATGCTTAAAACATTATTTCAAGACGGACCTATAGTTATATTAAGAATGTATGCCTGTCTATTTCAATATCTTGAAAAACTTTTTATCTGAATAGTATGAAAGGCAATTATTCTGGGCGGGAATCCGTTTAAAATATCCTTTATGCCTTGCTACATTTGCAACTTGTAAAATGCAAAATCTCGCATTAATTCTTTACATTTTAAAATAGCGCGTAGTATATCCTGTGTTATTGCGATTTGTATTTTTACACCATAAACATGTACATCTTACGAGTGGCGCATATCTTACCAGCTAAATTTATACGATAAGGGACATACGATACAATTCGCTACCGACAACGAAAAATAGATCCATATACGTTACTCCTACCGATCGACATCCTACACATCGACCGATACTTTCTTCAAGGATAAATATCCTCGCAGAAGAATTTTCCGGTACTGATGCGCCTGCGGATTAGTGAAAGGACAAAAGAAATTTTCGACGTCTCTCCAGTCGTCAGCATTCGACAACAGGAAACAGGTTCTGCTATTGAAATGAATTTTTCGTTGAACATTCGATGGTTCCCTCTTTGCCCACAAACGCACTCCTCCCATTTCTCACACTCCATCGGCTCCGTTCAATACACATTCGCAAACGCGTTTCCACGTGGCCGTAACTTTACAGCCTTCCTCCCCCTTACTCGCCACTCACCTCGTCGCGGGCGCGCGCGCGCGCGCACACACACACACACAGAGAGAGAGAGAGAGAGAGAGAGAGAGAGAGAGAGAGAGAGAGTCACGGCAACGGAAGAGGACGGAAAGTGGGAGGCTGAGGGAGGTGGAGGGCAAAAACGGTAGCACCACCCCCGGTGCTGCGACGCGCCCTCGAAGGCTAGAAAAAAGCAGAAGACGCACGCGAGCGAAAAAATACCAAGGGAGGAGGCAACCGCTGAGAGTCGAAGCGCGCGGGATCTCAACCAAGGTCGCACGTGGGCGAAGGCGACGGGCGTCGCGACGCGTTCGTGCGCAGCCCAGAATACGGGTGCGAAAAGAAGGTTCGCCAGGGGAAAAGGGAGGGGCGCTCACCCCCGTCGAAGCGTCGCTACTCCCTTACAGATCCTCCACGACGCACGTGCGAACTCTCCGCGAAGGTGCGGATTCGCGCGTGTGTGCGTGCGACATCCTTTTACCCGCTGCTCAAACAGTGCCAGTTTCATTGATCCGCCGAAAAGGGTTATCTTGAATTATGCTCCGAGGGTTTCCTGGCTGAATCAGTTAACCCAAATAGACGTAATAAATATGTACTGTGTTAGAAAGCTGCGAGTGTAGGCGCTTGAACTTTGTATCGGGGAAGTTGAGATGAGACGGCGATGCCTATAAAGTCAAACGGATTTATTTTTGAGCGCAGGCTCATTTCTATCCGTTCAGCTTTTGCATAACTGACGTATTTTCATAACTGACAAATTGCAGTTAGCGCTTATTTTTGCTTAAATTGCTCGACCGATACATGCCAGCGAGTTTCCAGCGGGATACATGACATCGGAAATCTCGTTTCCAGCGTAGTACTGAAATAACTAGAAGGTAATTTAAGAGCGACAATCCTGTGGGTCGTGATATCGCGACTCGTGAATTGAGAACCGAGGATAATACGGATGGCGTAATTATCGAATTAATTAATAGGTATGACGAGATGAGGAGACAAGCAGCGATTCGCTCGCGATAACTCGATCTTCTAACTCGGGGAGAATGGAAAAACGTTTTTTAACGAAAGGTTTTAACGAAAACGAAAGGTACCTAGGTTATTCGATACCTAGGTTATTTATAATCGGCAACTGCTACGTAGGGTAAAATAAGAGAGTACAGTGAGTTTTAATTCGAAGATACAGTCGTTGTGTTATAATTTCAGCTCCGAGTCTCGAAAAGGTGAAAAATGCTGAAGTAGCTCGAGTAATGAATAAATAAAGACCGAATGAATAAGTAAAGACGCACTTCTTTCTTCCGAAGTCTCTTTACAAAAGCACGTTTTTAAAATAAATTTCTGAATATATGTCTTCGTGTCCTTCGAGACAGTCTGTTAATGGTAAGCATTAATCCGCGCGTAAATGCAATTCTATTAAGCGGATGCAGGGCAATTTGGTGTAGTGTGAAAAAAAAATCTAATTTATTGTTATTATTATAGTTATTCTTTTAATACACGAGGACCGAGTTCGATGTGAAATTAGCCGATAATAAATGAAATATCGTAAGCTTTCGTATTGATACAAATAATGTACAATTTAGCTGGTAAACTTGAACGATGTCTTATTTTTTCCTTGAGCGCTCATCTTTTTTATAAGTTCGCCATCATATATTTCTCTGGCTTCTACACTCTGATCCTTCTAATATTTTGTTTCTCATTTTTTGCGCTCTTCTCTATATATTATATTTTTGTTCTTCGTCCTTCATCCATTTTTACTCTCGTCTTTCACCCCTCGCGTTTCCTCTTCCATCTCGAGAACCTCTATATACACAGTCATTTTTCTCATATTCTGCTTTTTCTCATTTTCTTCTCTCTCTATCTCTCTCTCTCTCTCTCTCTCTCTCTCTCGATCCACTTCCTTTGTTTCCCTTGTTTTTCTATATCTAGTCACCCCTCTTTCTCGTTCGCTATATTCCCTCTAACTATATACAACTCCCTCCCTCGAAAAGTAGTTTCCCCTCCCTTTGCAGCCTTTTTCTCCTCTAACCTTTTTTGCTTTCTCCCCTCCGTCCTTGTCTGACATTTCTCTTTTCCTCTTTATCTCCCGCTATCTTTCCTTGTCGTTTACTCATTTTCTCGCTCTAGATCCACAGCGACTCTCTCGCTTTCGCGATCCCCTTATCTCTCGAGTTTCTCATTGTCTGAAACGGCCATCTGTCCCCGGCCTTTTTCATCCTCCTTGCTGCTTTCATCCCTTCGCTCGCTCCCTGACACAAAGCATTCTCTCGCTCGCTCTCTTATCCCCTCCGCTCCTCGCCCTCGCTCCTTGCACCCTTTTTCTCCCGAGGACGCACTCGCTACCGCTTCTTCGCTCTTTTCTTTTCCAACAGCTTGTCCCTTGTATTTTTGCTCCCTCTCGCACGTTCGCTGCCCTTCTTCTTTCCCCTACGCCCGCGCTCCTGCTACTCCTTTTTTCATTTCTTTCTGCGTCTCTTTCAGCGTCTCTTTCAGCGTCTCTTTCTGCGTCTCTTTCAGCGTCTCTTTCTGCGTCTCTTTCAGCGTCTCTTTCTGCGTCTCTTTCCTAGCCACGTCCCGCTACGTGTAGTTTGCTTTTTCTTATGTAAAGCGAGTATACGCGTGTATGCATGTATTACGCACGCGCAAAAACACACGCTTGTATCCACATGTATGTATCCGCAGAGTCATATCTTATGTAGGGAAACTCGAAACCGGGGAACCAGCTCCGAGGATCCCAAAGCACTCTACTTCAACCGTATTTTCTTTTTCACCTTCTTTCGTTCTCTCTCCATCTTCTTTTTCCTGCACTCCGTATCTTAATGCATTTATATATATATATAAGTGTCTCTTATATTTGCTCCTCACGGAGATGCGCGCTTGCGTTGAATGCGAATAGCGAGTGCAAAGGTAAAGGAATAATGTTCATTTGGTGCTTTACCGATAATAATCATCCGGATTTTCCTGCTCCGTTATCGCTCTTGCCATTGCAGTCCCACATTTTTGTTCGTTATATTCTTGCTCTTCCGTAAAAAAATAAAACATTGAAATTGCTTTTCACTTGCGCGATTTAAGTCCATTTAACACACGCGATCATTAGCAAATTCGCCATTAGCTTGACATCGATTAAAGGCGTTATGTGTCACCTCGCGTTATCACGTGCAAACGAAAAAGTACGACAAGTAAAATTAAGTTGCTCGATTGCTAATATCCGTGTTAAAAAATTAGAAAATCATAAGAGAGAACATACAGATCATTATAAATATTTCCATTTTCAGAAATCGTTGCAAAAGAAGATGCGGAATTTTCAAACAAAATAACCGCGCTAGCAACGTGATACTTAAAAAGCACAACGAGCAAAAACAGTGCAGATGAGAGCACGAAGTCTGATAAAGAAGCATAAAGAACTTATGCGGAGGGTCAAGTGTACAAAAAAATTAACGGAAACGAGAAAAACCGAGCACGGGGAACGAAATTCTAGTGAGGCGGCGGGGCGCGGGGGTGGGGTGGGGGGAGAAAGAGAAGAACAGAAAGAAGAGCGACGAAGGTGAGTCAGACAGTCAAAGCGATGATCTAAGCACCAGCAGCAGCAGCAGCAGCAGCAGCAGCAACAGAGACGATTTCCGTAGATTAATGGTTCGAGGTGTATATGCGTGCATGTAGTATTCTGAGTTTTATTTCTGGTTAAGAGAATGAATCTCGTGAAATATTCCGGCGCGAAAATTCAAATTACGCCGCTCAGGTGATAAAAGTGCATTAAAATTTGGCGGTGAGATTCTCGTTTTTGCTATTACAAACGTTTAAACTTATTTTACCACCGTCTATCACCTACGCATTACCTTGCACGACAAAATTGAATCCAGTGATACCGTTGATACAGCAATTGATTTCTTAAATAATACCACAGCAGTTATAATTATTGTAAAGCTCAGATACAAAAACTCTATCGAATCGAATTCACAAAAATAATAAAAGTAAAACCACGCAATAAAAGAAAAATAAGTACTTACAATGTATTATAAAAACATCAAACTCATTTTCTCCCAATTAGTGCATGAAAAATCTAATAAGGCTTTATTTAATAAATTCTTATATAATTGAATGGCTCTACGATACAATGTTCAATTAATGAGTACTTATGTTTTTAATCACATCTTCGCACCATTATTTATATTTTATCTTTAGCTTTAAGTACTCGTAGAACGATATTGTTGATAAATTTGCATCACCTCGCATTAAGCTAAAATACGTTTTCACTTTATTATAAGGTAAATGAATTAAATAAGCAAATTATGTAAATGTAAACAATAGAATCAGCGCTTGATCGTTCGTCGTAATTATTAACGAATACTAACGAATATTATTGCATTACTTAATAACTGTATACGCATTTATCGTTGGCTAAATTGATAATTGCTGTAACACTCGTAATGTTATAACTGCCATTAGTATGCATTAAAAAAGAACAGGGCTTGATTTAAATAAGATGTGCATCTATGAAACTCAGCCGTACAATAACTAGTTTGATCCAAAGATACCGAATCGCGTAATATTTATATTTTTAATGAATATACTCTTCACATTCGGTATGAAAGAAGTTCGAAATATTCAACTAAATCGACATCAATCATTGAAATATATAATTACTCGAGGACTCGAGGACTTTAGTAATATAAATAAAAAGTGTAAAAAGCCATTATTTCGACACGGTGGAATTAATGTTTTCCTTATAAATGATTTTTTGGTGCGTAATACGGTTGTATTAGAAAAGCGTTAGAATAAAAAAACAACGATTCTAAATATCTAATGTAAATGCATTTGTAAATGTTACTACAAATTCACGTGCAAAACAAATCGCAATCGCCTTTTCACGAAGAAAATTATATCTTTATTTTAATTATGAATAAAAAAAAGTCTTTAATTCATGGTTACACATGTATATATATATATATATATATATATATATACACATGTGAATATATACTCTTATAACTTCATCGTCTCGACCTTTTACCAATCCCCCCCCGCTCGTCTTTTCGCCCCCTTTCGGTCGTTTTCTTTTATTCCTCTCCACTCTTTAAATCTCACTCTCTCTCTCTCTCTCTCTCTCTCCCTCCCTCCCTCCCGTGCACACATCCTCAAGCTGTTTCACTCTTTTTCTCTCGCTTTTTCTCGCTGATCTCTCTTCCTTATCCGCCTTCTCTCTCTTCCATTCTGTCTATCTTTTAGTCTTCGCTCCTTTCTCGCGAAAGAGAACGCCAGTAAAAACAACGACGACGTCCCTCTTCTCGTGCTCGCGCGCGATAAAGAAACAGACAGAAATTTCACCGTGTCAGGCAGAAGGCGAGGTGAAGAATGTCGAAAGACAGAGATAGAGAGTGAGAGTGAGAGAGAAGAGCTGAATTTTTGCAAGTTTAGTACAAAATCGATGCTAACTCGTACACTGGAGATACAGAAAAAGATAAAGGGAAAAAAGAGAGAGAGAGAGAAAAAGGTGTAATACGCTAAAAGTGAAAAGAGTCGTCGACCAAATCGTCAATCTTTCTTCATCTATTTATTATCTCTTTCTTTTATTCACTGCTTACTCTCCCCCCCAACCCTCTCTCACTCACACTCTCACTCTCTCTCTCTCTCTCTCTCTCTCTCTCTCTCTCTCTCTCACATTTCCATTATTTCTTATTGGCTTTTTTTCCAAAGACTTTCTGAGACTTCCACTCCTTATCTTTACTTTTTCTCTCTATTTATAAACTCGTATAAATTTCGTTGTCATGTGCCATTTTTGAAAATGATCTGTACTAAATATTAAGATGTTTACAATTTTTCGTTTAAGGTGCATTTTCGTTACGCGTGTACATTGCAAAAAATCCAATAGGTTTAAATTCTTGAACAAATTCTCTTTTATTCGGATGAATAAATAAGAACTTACCATCGTAAAAATGCAGTACATATTGCGGATCTTTATACGACACGCCGCGTTTATTACTGGAAACTTCGGTAAACAAAATTTATAACATTCCTTCATAAGCATGCGTACAAAATACAACACCCGTGCTCAAGAACGTACAACCATTACGCAAGTAAGACAATGTAAAAACAACCGATTGATGCACGTAAAAAAGGTTTCCAAACCTCTGTATCTTATCAAATGCATAATAATACTAATTTGCAAGTAGAAGAAAGTATCGAATTTACGTAGTTGGAAACAAATAATGTATTACTACGATGCGTTATCGTCAACCTCATATTTTCAGATTAAATATCTTGCAATGTTGCAATCCGTGCTTATCGTGAAAAATAAGCATTAAAATTATATTGCAACGTCTTTAAACCAAAAATGAGAAAAATCCACGAGGAATGAAAAAATATATTCGAAACTTTGAACGCATCCGAATCTCTAACAAACGTGCATAAAATGCAGCTAAACGTACATTTAGCTATAAAGTTGGCCCCCTCGTCTTTTCTTATCGACGTGCGTAAAGCAAAGTTTTGAAAATGAAATTTTCATTTTACTGTTATTACTGTTTTGAAAGTGCCGAAGAGTGAAAACAACCAAAGAATGTCTGCGATTGTATCTGTGACCACTTTGTTCGATATGTACAGCTTTCGTTGTACATTCTCGATCTCTCCGGTAGATTTTCTCATTTTCTTTCAATGACGCCAACGCCTAGACTTATCTCTCTGTCTCTTTTTCAATTGGCATTCTCGGGCCTCTGTATCGCGTTATTTCTATTCGTCTCTTATTAAATGAACACTTGTCTCTCTTTCTATTTTTCCCTCCGCTCTCTTTGCCCAGGTCATTCTTGGGTGCGCGCGCGCGTGTGCCTGCTGTACTGTACGCGCACGAATACGTACGCGAACAGTACGCTCGCCTCGAAGTGACACGAAACGATGCGAGACAGATAGATACCGAGGGAAAAGGAGAGAGCGAGAGGCGGACGACCAAAACGAAGGACGAACGAAGGAAATGGATACATTTGGTACGAATGACGAGCTTACGAATACGGATAAATTTATAAAATTATATAATTGTGCAGCACCATAAGTATATCCGAATGGCTACGTTTAGTTAAATAACAAATGTAAGAAAAATGAAACGTACGCGCTCGCAACAGATACGTATATAAAGAGATTATCGGGCGCTCGCCATGAAATTGCAGTTAATAACGAAACACATGCTCCTGGCTAAGTTGCGAATAAAAATTTGAAAATTAGAATGTCCACGCGTTCTCCGTACATCGTTTCACATTTTATTGCAGACTCGGTTTTTATATAAACTGGATGTATTCGTTCGGTGCTTCATGTAAGATACACATTCATAAGCGCTGAGTATTATTCGTTACATTTCAAGAAACACAAGAATGTCTCTTGGCCAATTATCCTCTCGACATATCCATACTCGTTTATGGAATGTTCACCTCAACTTTTGAATATGAGCTACTGAAGTAGATGTACAATGTGTGCATCGGATTTCACTCGAAGGCAAGAAATTCACGTTAGCGTACGAATAATTTGTTAAAAACGAACTGTCAAAAACGGCGCTGCACTTAAGACCACAAAATGCGAAGAGAATTGCGCTGTTCTAAGTCTAATTCAGGCGTAAGGATTTTCAAATTTCATAACTTTTAAAAAAAGGTCTCAGTAGAGGACTGATTTCTTGTAATTTTATCGCGTGGGTTTCGCTTACTTAAACCAGCTTTTAATAATTGAAAAATATTCTTCATTTTCATAGTTTGCGTGATTTAACCAAATGCATTGATAAAATTACACCGCTTTTGCCAACAAAGGTATAACACAAAACCCAATTATTGTATTAATTTACGAATATTATTCATCGAATGCTCGCAAACTTTCAAGGTCTTACATGTAACAACTCTGTCTAATCGCTCCGTTGAAAATGCAAAATTCTAGATAAATTTCAAGCTAGAGAAACTTTGGAGCTTTATAAAACTTAAGGAACGAAAAAGCATCGACCCGAGAAGGAATAAGCAAAAGAGGCGCATAGAGAGATAGAGGAAGAAAGACGGGCAAAACCCACGACGTCTCTCCTCGGCAAAAATACAATTGCGCTAAAAATGGCAACATTGCTGAGAGAGAGAGAAGTCGAATAAGACGAGAAAGACGACGAATAACGTCTTTAAAGAGAAGTCAAAAGAGACAGGAATAAAAAGAGGGAAGAAGGGCAGAAGAAGGAAGACAAGGAGATTCAAGGCAAAACCGAACGAGACGGAGCTAAAGAGAGAGGAGAGAGGGACAAAAGAAGAGAAAGAGAGCTAAAGCGAAAGCGAGAAGGAGGAGGCAGGAGGGACGAGACGACGAAGGAGCGGCAGATCGAAACATGGAAGAGCAGAGGCAGAGGGTGGCAGACAGTAGTAGTGGCTATAGTAGTTGTTGGCTATGCTAGTGGCTATGCTAGTGGCTATGGTAGTGGCTATAGTAATGGAGACAGGATGCTAGGGGAAGTATACACAGACGGAGAGGGCGAGGCAACGAGGAAAGAGATGGGAGAGAGGGATAAAAACTTTAAGAACGCAGCCGAGACAGAGAGAGAGAGAGAGAGAGAGAGAGAGAGAGAGAGAGAGAGAGAGAGAGAGAGAGAGAGAGCGAGAGAAAGGGAGAGAGGAGGAAATTTTGTTTGAATAGTATGAGATAGGAAGGAAACGAGATAGATGTGGGCACAAGAAGGGAACGAGAGATAAATAAAAGGCGGTTCTGTGCATACGCACGTGTGTGTGAGAGAGCAGCAGCATACGAAGCTCGAAGAAAAGAAATTGTTACGAAAACTTTTTGAGCGGTAATGATGAATTGCGCTTAGTTGACCATTTTAATTAGCAAACATCCGATGAATAGGATGGAAGTACAGTCGGTTACGAATCGATTACGCGTGAATACCGAATAAAAAAAGGAACGAATAACTCTTCTAATGTTTAGTAATGTCGATAAACTTTAGTGTGAATAATGGTACGTAAGCGTATGCTCGTGCACCGCCAGAATAAAAAGTCTTGAAATTTTATATAAGAAACTGGTACGCACTGATAACAATCGAGATAACGAATATGTGAAGTAACGTTCAATAATGAATTGCAGGCATCGTAGCTCTGCTCTTGTAATTATTGCACGCGAATTATTGTAATGGTCCTTGGCAGGAGATTCGCCTAACGTTGACCGGACTCGATAGAATTATTTCGCCGGAAAAAAATCACCATTACGCACTGACTCAATTCCGAGAAATGCTCGATAATTTTAATCGTAAGTAGTAATTTAGCCACTACTTGAAAAAAAAAAAACGTATGCTTGCATCTCGTCTACGAAAATAAGCAATTCATTTCACGATCACACTTTGCATTTCTAAAATCATAGATGAAGGATAGAAGAAAATTGCGTCTCTTCTTAGGAAAAATACGGAACAGAAACGAGCACACAATGAGAACCTGAGTAAGCAGAAGATAGAAATAGAGAGTGAGAGAGAAAATTATGTTTGAGTAAGAGGGAGTAAAGGGGAGAGAGAGAGAGAGAGAGAGAGAGAGAGAGAGAGAGAGAGAGATTGAGCAGCAAGATAAAGAGTAGAACGAAAAAGGATACTCGCAAAGTTGTTAGCGCTAAAGGAAGAGGGGAAACGACAAAGTGGGTAGAGGATAGTCTGACGAATAAAGCGAGACAGAGACGGAGATCGGTAAAGGGAGAAAGAGGCGGAGGTGGTGGAGGATAAGAGCGGCATAGAATAGCAAGAGCGCGCGCGAGAGAGAGAGAGTGTGTGTGTGTGTGTGTGTGAGAAAGAGATAGCGGTACGAGGTGAAAAGAGAAGGAGAGGAAGGCAAAGGAGAGTGGCAAAGTTCAGTTCTTCTGGGTGACTCACTACACACAGACTGTTGAAAAGAGATAGCGAGCGAGAGAGATGGAAATACCATATAGGATGAGGAAAGTGAGTGAAGCGGTAGTAGGGGCCAAAAAGAGAAGGGACAGGAGAGAGAGAGAGAGAGAGAGAGAGAGAGAGAGAGAGAGAGAGAAGAGAAGCAAGAGAACGTATAATACGTATATGTATTCATTTATGCATATGTACATGCACGAAGGTATGGTTTGTATATAAATGCACGGGTGTGTGCTTATATAGCGACAAGCTCGAAGTTTTCGTGGGATTGTGTAACATTTTTCCCTCTCTCTCTTTCACTCCTTCGTTGTTTCTTTCTTAACCAACTCAGTTGGTCGATCACAAAATGTTACGTATCAAGCGCAAATTCTCCCCTTACAGTTTACGAGTATATTTGAAAGATGAGGTACACGAATATTGTTAAAATACGTTTTACGAACTCCGTGAAAAATCATTCCTCGATGTTTAATTTTTATGCGATATTAATGGCATTCGAAAGACTTTATTCTATACAATTTGCTCACATTCATTCGCGATTCACACCTAATCTCTGCTTGTAAAAATACGATTTACATTTCGTTACCTTTACCGCAGAGACTGGATTTCCATTTCTTTAAGATTAAAGGAATTTCAGAAATGAAACTCAATTGTCAAATTACGAGCCTAATGATTTTATAAAAATGTCCACGATCGTAAGTCGCGACCTTTCAAAATGCGCCTATTTTTTACGCAAAATGTTGCCACACATGCACATATAAAATCATACTTATTGAGTTGTAGAAGTGAAAAGCTATCGGCGCTCGGTTGCTAAAATTGAAAATCTCACGAAATTTTTACCGCCGAAAATACGTGTGCATATTTTTCGGAACACGAATGCAAAAGACTCGCAAGAGGCGAAAGAAGAAGCGAGAATGACGGAAAAAATAATACCCAGGCAGATGAGGAATGTCGGAGAGAAAGAAAAAGAACACCAACACAGATAGAAATAAGGGAGATATACGTATAGAATATGTACGCGCGTGTGTGCGTATATGTACACACACACACACACACACGTACGTACATACGTACGTACGTACGTACACGCACGCGCACGCGCACGCACACGCACGCACGCACGCACGCACATAGAAATGCAAAGAGTAAGATAAAGAAGCAAAATGAGGACAAAGAGAAAATGACAAAGGCGAGAGAGAGAGAGAGAGAGAGAGAGAGAGAAGGGCATTGGATCGGATTGGAAAGGATGTGGCAGCATAGAAAAGAGAGAAGAGACCTCTTTTCCTTTCACCCAGTAGTTCTTTCTCTCTCCTTCTCTATCTTCTTATTTCCCGACGTTTCCCGCTCATTGCCACTCTCTCCCACACACGCATGTCTCCCTTCCTTTTCACGACCCTTCCTTTTCTCGCCTACTCCGCACGCACGCGCGTACGCGCGCACGCACGCACGCACGCACGCAGGCGCGCAGAGACCCGTGCACTCGGTCTTAGGCTGGCCCAGAGTGTAGATAGCGTTAGAAACACGGACTGCCTTTTCACTCGCCTGCTTTTTCCCTACTATCTGCACAGGCATCGTTCCTTTTCCTCTTTCTTTCTCCCACATATGCATTCACACATCCACCCACCGATGTTTCATTTATATAATGGCCTCTATCTCCCTCGCTCTCCCACCTCCGGCGCACCATAACACGCTGTCCTTGTCTCTTCTCTCTTTCGCTTCGTTCTCCTTGTTCCCGTTCGTCCGTGGCTATATCCATGTCCTCCTAGTGCGCGCATATACACACCGCGAAGAGAAAGAAGGACATCGTCGTATCGCTCACAGACGTGGTAAATTATCGGTTTGCGCTGAGACGACTGCAGGGGCTTGCATTAACTCGCTGCATCGAGGAATAATAGAATTCGCAAGTTTGACGCGAAATGAGCGCGAGAGCAGTAGGAAGGAAAGGACACTCGTATTAGTTAGAATATCGTTATGCGTCGTATCGTCGGTTACTTACGAATCGCAGGTTAATAGACAGATACAGTTATATATATATATTAAAAGAAAGTTTTCAACGTTTCTTAATTCCCTTAAGCATCGTTCCATGACAACCAACGAATGACATTTACAATTGTCCACCTGAGCTACGTATTACGTACGCTCACCATTGCCTCAAAGTATATTTACAAATGAAGCTCTAAAAATAGAATCGCTAATAGAGTTTTACAGCTGCCGCGGTGAAATTATTTTCTTCAAGGTGGACATTTAGAATACTTGGATGCAACGTAGTTGTAACGTCGAAAGAAATTTTTTCTAAACCTGTATAACTTTTGCTTCTTTCGTTCTGCTCTTATCTTTGTCTTGGTTTTCCTCTTACGATATGACTTCCTTTGCGAAACTTTCCCAATATTTCAGCGCCGACGTCCTTCCAGTCTCCATTTCTCGAATACTCGAGTAATAGCTCGCGAAAAATAAATTTCTGCGCTTCGATTAGATCGCACCTTTGCACCTTTGCACCTTTGCTGCACCTTTGCTGCACCTTTGCACCCTTGCACCCTTGCACCTTTGCCCGATCTTTAATTTAAAATACCCTGCAACAGGAGAATCTACTTCGTGTAAATAGTTCTTTAAAATGTATCTCGCGAGTACTCGTTGCTTCCACGCGCGTCGATCGTAAATTATTATATTTAAGTCATATTAACGGATAACCAACTGCATGTAGTAATTTATGTTACATAAAATTACAAACACGCGTAAATAGAATTCTAGCTCTTTTCTGTCCCGTTTTTTCCTTTTGTTGTCTACTAAATGCTATTTTTATCTTTTTTTTCTTTGTTCTACTTGCGCGTTAGCATTTTCACATATTTTCCTCTTGCTTGTCTCTTGCTGACTCAGAAAATATTTCTTTTTCCTCATTTTTCTCCCAACTATTCCACTGCTATCGCGTTCTCTTGCCATTCTCCTATTTGCTATGCTTCTCGTTACTCATTTTCTTGCCTCGAGAAGTCCGTGAATTCCTTATGCATTTATTTTCGCTTGGCTTCTATTATTTTTCAAATATCAGACTTTGCGCTCTTTGAAGGAAGCAACATCGATACTTTTACTCGTACGGAGTAAACGTTAAATGTGAATTGGTAATAAATTTTCCAGGGAACGAGTCATTTTCTATCGCTCGTACTACACCTACGCACTAATGTTCTCGCCTGCTTTTTCCTTTTGTTTTACGCTTACAATTTAATGCGGCGGCGTAGTGCGCTTTTTTCGGCTTCTCTAAGCATTAAAATTAATTAGCGTTAAGGTGAGTTAAACGAGTTAAAGTTATCACGAACTTTTACGCCGTGTAATGCAGGCTTAGGGTGGAAAAATAAAACGTTGAGCAAATGATTTATATAAATGCGAGCAAGCAACCGCGTAAGAATTTTGCTAATAATTTTACTCGGAGGAGCAACATTACGAGACACGTAAGGATTTTAAAGACTCGTTGTAACCCTTTACATCAATAATGACGATATTAAAATTAGCGCTTTCTAGCCAGTACGAAAGTTTTACACATTTTACACAGAGTCGCTGAAGTACAAGGATTCACTAATGCATTATAATGGAATGTCACCGTGTGCGTTAAGCCTCGCGTAAACCGAATAATAAACGCTAGTAATGGTTAACCACCGGATAGAGTAAATCGGTGATGATGAAACACCTTTTTACTCGATGCACGGGAAGGTAGTAGTCATTATAAACAGGGTAACTATACGGTATAAATATAGTCCTGACTTTCCATGCCACGAATAAAAACGTCCTTAACCGTCTGCAGCTTACCTATGCGGATGGATAATTGCCACTAATACGTTTTTCCCGTGTTATTCCTTATTATTCCGTGTTATTTACGACGATTGCAATGAAATTACGGTGAAATGAATATCTTCCACTGTAAACTTACCTCTTACGATTAGCGACAAGTTTCTCTCTCTCTCTCTCTCTCTCTCTCTCTCTCTCTCTCTCGTTAAGTACAACTTTCATCAAACGCGGATCTTCCCTCTAACGTTTCCCCATTTGCAAAATTATTGTGCTATATTAGGGTGAAAGTCAGAGTGCGCAAATGTCGAGGAATAAAACTTTAAACACTTGAACTAGAATCACACGAAACGTTTGGCAATTCGGTTGGAGAATTCATTTATGCACAATACAATATCTTGGCACTCGATATGCATATCACACACAACAACACTGGCATGCAAAGCAACAAAAATCGAAATTTCACTCCAACAAATCGAGAACGAACCGCACAAGAATACGTCTATACGTGCATAAGCAGTCAACGAGAAGCAGTGGAGGTAAAAGGGAACGGAGCAAAAGGAGGAGAACGAGGATGGAGGTGAGCGTTATACGCGGGTGAACGGGA
The DNA here is from genome assembly GCA_018907045.1 of Wiebesia pumilae. NCBI lineage: Eukaryota > Metazoa > Arthropoda > Insecta > Hymenoptera > Agaonidae > Wiebesia > Wiebesia pumilae. Next base: position 6,368,727 of record JACCHZ010000022.1, read on the forward strand.
AAATGTCTTTTTGAAATCTTTTCTAGGTCGCGCGTTCCTCTCGCTCTACTCGCTGATCGCCCTCCCCTCCCCCCCCCTCCTTCTCTGTCGCTCTTTCGCCCGTAAAAGCCACACAGTGTGGCAAGCGTGGCGAGCGAAACCGCCGAGTTCAGCCCCGAACATCTACACGGCGGGATAAATGGATTTTCCACCGCGCGAATCGCCTGGAAAGTCCGCGAGCTTTGAAGCTGCGCCGCAACGGACACGAGCCGCGATGTTCACATGCATCTACCTTTCTCGGGTATTTCTCGTTTTTTCTTCTCTCGGCGCCGCTCGACCTTGCGTAAGACGCAAGTTGTAATTGTCGTAAAGCGATCTCCTCCAAGAGCTGCGTGGGTTCGCGCTCGCAAAAAATCCTTCGACGGATTTTCCGCATTTCGCTTCTAAAGTTCGATGCATTCGGAAGTAAATGACGGCGAGCAGGATCACGTAGGTTTCCAAAGAGGCTGAATCGAATTGAGACGCGGAGAGAGGGGGAGAGGGAGAGAGAGGGAAAGAGAGAGAGAGAGAGAGAGAGAGAGAGAGAGAGAGAGACGCAAAAGGTTAGAAACGGGTGAATCCACGATTTGCTTTTGAAATAATGATAAAATAAATGTCCTTGGCAGAAGGAAGCGTTATTTCAGAAATGATAATAATCATGTTTAGAGTGGTAAGTTTCGCAGCTCTTTCTTGCTTAGAGCTACTTGTGGATTTTCCAAAGGATCTCGAGATGCATCTCTGATGAATGATCGCACTTGTACGCACGTATACTCGTTGGAAGCACGCCACTGAGTCTCGAATACAAAATGCCGTTCCCTTTATTATTAGGGAGTAAAAGGAAGCTTATCCTCCAACTGCACTGGTAACCAATTATACCGCTTGCAGTACGTTATCCACGGAGAATATTAATTAACAATTAGAACGATTACTTGTTCAACGGGATGGCATTAGTGTTTGACCAGAATTAACGTTAAAGTAACATTTAGTTCTTTTGTTTCGGCTACTGTTAAAGCGAACACCATTATTGTTGTCGTTGTTATCGGAAGAAAGATGATCGATAGCCAACGAATACAATACATAGACGAGGAGCAACGCGGACATGCGTGCATCAACAAAAACGCGAGCTTGGCATGGAAGACTCACGAGGAAATAAGTTTCTACGCGACTATTAACGCACGAAACTTTTTCTCTTACTCTTTTATAAAATTCGAGTATCCGAAAACGCGTACGTGCTAAGCAAGAAGCAGAGAAAACTATAGGCAAACACTTGCGTGACCTACACCGAGCGCCCGTGTACTCTTAATTCAGAAATCACGAATAAGAAACCCGAGAGGTGGCTCTTCAAAACAAAGAGAAAAAGAAAAAGAAAAGAAGGAAAGGAGACGTCAACGACAAGCAGAAGAACAAAGTCTCACTAGCGGCCATTCGCGCGACGATAATAAGCAAAGATAAGGCGGGGACAGAAGGATCGCCAAGGCGCGAATTTCAAAGTTCTCGCGAAGCTTGCAGACCTGGAGCGAGCGAGAAGCCGCGGACGGCCAAAGAGAAAAGGGGGAGCAGCGGTAGAGCGAGAAAAAAGCGCGAGGCGGAGGGAGGGAGAAGAGAGAGCGGCTACGTGCAAGACAGCAACACGAGAAGGAGATACCGTGAGACACGCGAAGCCAGTGTAGAGAGAGAGAGAGAGAGAGAGAGAGAGAGAGGCGGCCCATAGACAGATAGATGCATAGAGCGAGAGGCAGTTAGCCAGAGAAGGGCAAAACTGCAAAGGATGTGTATACGTGTGCAGTGCGCATCGGCGGTGCGAAGGCATAACCTAGATTCGTGTCAAGACCTGCTTTCTAGGCAGCATTTCTCTTTATCACAGGGAACGCGTCAGCGAGCGCCACTGCCCAGGTAAACCGTTGGAACGTCACTGTAGAGAAAATACAGGCTTCTTCCTTCCTTCCTTCCTTGCTCTCTCGTTGCCCGACGTCCTCTATTCTCTCGCCCGGGTACCTAAGCGACTTCCAAAAAAGACAAGGAGGAAACGCTGTTTTGCATGGGAAAATTGAATGAAAAATCGGTAAACCTCCTCTCGGGGAAGGTAAGGAAGCATTCCTTCGTTTATTTTATGCACTGACGCGAGTCGACGATTAAGAACGTTCGTACTTGTTTTCTCTTTTGCGATGAGAAAAGAATTTCTTTATAATAGCTGAACAAATGACTTTACACTAGCCTTGGACGTCGCGGTTCGCTCCAAGTCATAGGAAGAAGCAAGAGTTTAGAGCCGATACTATACTATTCAGAGCCAGCATTTTCTAACCGCGAAAAATAAAAACCTCTAGCTATCCATTGTAACGAACAAAGTACGGGCGTTTTGACACTCGGCACTTACTACTCATCGGTCGCTGGATCATCGACGCGGACGAAGCTTCGTCGAGTCCGAATTATCAATTGAGAATGCAAATCAGTGCAAGACAAATACCCCGCTGGAAACTAGCAACGACGGTCCGGTCTTTGCACTGTCCTTAGGCGACGGTGCAATATATTTAAGCTCTTGAGCTCCTCGGTGCTATTTTCAAATGGATGCTACTTTTGATAAGGGGACTTTCGAATTCGCTTTCCGCATGGCTATTGAAAATGGGTTTGTCACGGACAGCTCGATCTCATTTTCGGATAAACTGGATATTTTGAAATGTTGTCTTGGAAGGGATAAATTTGCCGCACGAAACTGGAATTCGATAGATTCGATAAATTCGCCGTCGTCGCCGTCGTCGTCGTCGTCGTCGAAGAAGAAGAAGAAGAAGAAGAAGAAGAAGAAGAAGAAGAAGAAGACTAGTGTGCGAGACAATGAAATCTGGATGTCAATTACGCCGACGAACTCGCTCTCTAAAACTTCATTCTCGGTCGATGAACTCTTTAGACCAGGCTCACGTGTAAATTTGAACTTTTTCAATGCGATCGAACGTGGAAATATTTGCCGCGAACGAGTATTCGAGAGGTCGGTGAATCAGTACCACTGGTGAACGCGATCGACCCAAGACACGTGGTGTCCTCCGAGTCTTCCATCCGCTAGCGTGAAAGGGGCACAGAAGCATCACGAGCGATACCGAGGATGAAAGATCTATGGATGAGACGGAAGAGCCGAAGAAAAAAGCGCGCTAACGAGCGTGTATGTGCACGTCTGCGGCTGTGTTTGTTAGCACGAGCGAGGGAACGAGGAGTCAGAAGGGAAGAAGAAAAACGACGTCTACGAGCCTCTGCGCGGTGGCGCGTCCTCGATTTGCGAGACTCGTGAAATCACTGGCAAAAAATAAGAGTGGAAAGAGAGAGAGAGAGAGAGAGAGAGAGAGAGAGAGAGAGAGGGAGGGAGACAGCGAGGACGGGAGCGCACGAGAAAAAAGGAGAAACCAAGAGTTATTTTCTAAAACAAAAAATTTCTTTTTCACCGCGTGAAATCATTAAGTATTAATATCAATCCGGATTTATCGGTATGAATCGCGGTTTATGCAGAATTAAAAAAAAAAAAAAACAAAAAAAAAACAAAACAAAAAAAATAACGTATATTTCAAACTCGATTGCCAATCATTCGTTCGTTTTCGCGATTTTCCGGTGAAAATGAAATTTTTCTTTTCTCTAGTCCAGCTAACGTTAACCAACGCTAACTCGTTGGCTCACTTTCCAAAGCTAACACTTACACTGCCTTTTTAAGATGCGGCGGCTACTTTTGCAAAGCACACGAGCCATTTCCATCGCACACGTTTAATAATCAAGACGAATTAGCTTCGTACACTTAACCCAACCGTTTCTTCACTTCGAATTTCATCCGCGCAATCGTAACCGAGCTGCGATGGAGCATCGGTTTCACTTGAGCTAGTAATGCCCCGGTACTATTCCAATAAATATGGGTTTAAGCCGAGAACGAGCCTACAATTTCTCGAGAGCTAGCTATATTTCAAAAAGTAGAATTATACTTGGTGGACAAGTTTTCCGGACTCGGCTTACCTCCAGCTGTCGGTTCAACCGAGAAGGATTTTCGTTCATCGCGCTTTAAAGAGGCAAGGCCATTTTCACTTGACGAAGCAATTAAAACGAAATGCTGTTCTAAAGTCGTTTCGACGAATCTTTACCAAGAATCTTGGAAAGTCCTTGGTTCGAGGTTTATACGAAGAGCGATCGATATACGATATGCGTTCTCCGATGCAAACTTAGAAAGTGCAGGACCACCCCCTCGTAGGATAAAAGCGAGTCGGTCGACCGAGCGTTTCTCCCTCGAGCGAAGTTGTTATCGAAATCATTATCGAAATCGTTAATCAATGTTTAATCGAAGCAAAGGAGCGACGAGTGTCCTTGAGTCTTTGGCACCGAGCGGATCAAGGGGAATGTTACTCGCTCGCTGTTGAGTTATGACAGAGTCGACCGGTTTCTTACGCTTTCGTCCTGAGCCGGTGCACCAACAGTTGACTCGAAGGGTAATCGAGGCATAAGCTAGGGTCGTAGGTGGAAAAATGAGAAATTTTGGGGGGAAAAACCAAGGGAAATAAGTTGGGCGCACTCGGCAGGGTAAGGATGGCAGGGGAACGAGACGACGAGACGACGAGACGACGAGGATCACCGCGATCCGCAACAAGAGTCGCTCGGCAATTTCGAAAGGACGTGCGCGCGATGCGCTTCGAGCGGGTGGCGGGAGGGGGACGAGCGATCGCTCGCCACTGCGCATTTCTTCATGGTCGCGGCGCGTCGGAGAAGCCGGTTTCCGGTCGTGGCCCACTTTCCGGTTCCGCTATTCGCGCTCGTATACCGTTGCCCGCTTTTCGTCGGCGATCGCGTTTTCTCTCCTTCTCCCTCCCTCGCGGGGCTCTCCTTCTCTTACTTCTCGCGCTTCGATTACGAGGATATCGCGGCGCTTCTCTACCTTTTCATCGCGACGAGCCTCGTGTGCTTTCACGAATGGACGTCTTCGATCGCGGTGGGTTTCATTAGAGGGAACGTTTGCGACTACGAGTTTATCGTCGTAGTCATTGTCTTGACGAATTTTTCCACTTGGCAAATATCGTAGAGAGGCGCCGAGTGGCGCCGAGTGGCGCAACGACAAAGTCACGGCATTTTGCGATTCTCCAAAATTAGAGGCGCGGAAACAAATGCAAGCTTAGCAATTGCATAGCCAAGCGTGTAATTTTTAAATTATTGCTTTCAAAGTGCTCTTCAGTTTTAAGACTTTATTTAACACTTTATTCGCTTATGCGAAAGGAAAGCACGTTACTGCTCGGACAACATAATCGTCGCTTAATCGTAAGAGCGAGAAGAACGCGAGTTTTGGAAATTAATTTTTGTAGCACCCGAGGTGATTGATACAGCACCCGTATTTTCATCGAGAATCTTAATAGACCCTGACTGCTTTAAAATAATCATCGATTATTCTATTACGAAGGTGGAAAACGTGAAATATCTATATATTTCTGTTTACGTGTAAAGAAAACACTTGAAAAACCAATGATTCTCCGCGAGGACGATTAATTTAAATAAATTATCGCACTCCGTGTCCTTCTCTCGTCGCAACGAGAACCGATGCTAAGGCCGCGAGATCGTGAAGTAACTCCGCGAGGTAGCGATATTTACGCGAAAAACCGAATGCAATAATAGATAACGCATAAGAAAAGAAAACTCCACTGCTTTTCTTTTATTCAAAACTGCTCACACCTGTCCGATAAATTATTTTCCCGCTTAGACTTAATTTTCAGCGATTCCAGCGATTTGCCGATTGGTTAAAAATATAAAAATATACTCGGTCATATTGCGTATTCGTGTTAACAGAGTTTGTAAAGCGATAAGAAACAAAAGTTTGCCAGACGGGTAAACAAAAGTAAACAAAAGTTTACCCGCACGCGTCCGTGTGGGTGTGCGCGCGCCCGTGTGTATTGTTGTGTATTGTACGCGCACGCGAGCAAAATAACGTTATTCATCATGACTGATCCCAATGCACTCAAAGTCAAAGCGTTTATTTCTGTTTTATAAGCAATTAATTCTTTAAATATGAAAAAATGTGGATAATAAATGTCTCTAATTCGCCGTGGACGCCTGTTGTTTAATTTAATACAACTACATGGATTGAATCGTTTACTTGATTTATTTTCGGAAGCCTCGATTAAATGCTTTGCTCGATACGTAAGAAATTCAACAAAATCAGTGCATTTCTAATATTATCCCGAATCGAGCAGATAACTTCCATACTTGTTGAAATACTTGACAAGTCCCGCATATAACCAAACGTAACCAAACGTAACCAAAAGTAACCAAACGTAACCAAACGTAACCAAACGTAACCAAAAGTAACCAAACGTAACCAAACGTAACCAAAAGTAACCAAACGTAACCAAACGTAACCAAACGTAACCAAATCTACGGTGTCGAAAATATTAGTTTCCTCTCGTTCGTCGATTGATTTTTTTGTTACGTATGCTCGTCACCTTTCGCAGTTACATGTTTTTCCGTTTTCCCTTGCGCTTTTAACATCCAAATTGTACAAGTAATGCGTGAGTGAACTTTATCTCGGCCTGTTACAACCGCATATTACTGAATCGACGATTCGATCGACGCCGATAACAATGCTGACACGGACTATAGCTTCTTAACCTTTAACCGTCTCTTCCAGGCTCGTGAAATTCATCGGAAGGATTCGATTCGTTCGAAGGCAAAAGAAAGATAAACTTGGATAAACTGCTCGAAAAGCACACCGATCGGTGTCGCTGAGAAACGACTTCTCCCCGCGTCCCACCCGCCAAACTTCATTCAAAGATTAAACCCTTGCTGTCCGAGATACGGATGAAAAAAGGGTCGTGGCGTGGACCCCGCCAGGAGAAAAGGAGAGTCTCCGGCTCGATGGAGACGCGCCCGGTCGAGGCGACGAGCAGCGGCGCCCGGTTATCGCGCGCGTGCCGAGGCGCGAACGAGCGGAGATCCGAGTTCCCCGTTCGCGCCTAAGGTGAGGTCGAACAAAAAGGAGAAAAAACGATCGGTCATCGCTGATTGTTGGTCGGGTTCGAGCGCACGTGAGTCGCTCGCGCCACGTCGCGCTCATTCAAACGCGCGCGCGCCAAAGGGGGATGCGACGAGCCGCTGCCCAAGTGCTCCCCTTTCGGAAACCCCTTTTCTCTCGTGCTCGATAGACGAGCAGAGAGAGAGAGAGAGAGAGAGAGAGAGAGCGAGAGCGAGAGAGATGACGATTTCTCGTGCGTTGCACGACGGGTCGTCATTGCAAACCCGTGCGCGAGCGACACTCTTCGTGTTTTTCCTTTGACAAGCTTTTTTTCTGCCTCTGTACACGAGGAACTCAGAGTATGTAGGCTAAGCCAATTGCTCCATAGTTCGTATTTTAAACGCGCTTTCAATGTCATCCTATTCTCTCTCGTTCTTAATACAAAGGATATTAACACTGTCGTTATTTCAAATCTCGAAACTCTTTTCTTCGCTTCCTCATTTCTCTCTCTCTCTCTCTCTCTCTCTCTGTATTAATGACTCTGTATCCCCCCTACGAGTCCCGAAGGACAGGGAGGACAGCGTAATCCATTTTATGCGCGGTTTTTCTCCAAGAATCGACGGATATTTCATTTATTCTTCAATTGAAAACACGAAACCCGCATCGACGAATGCGTTGTACTCGCGCATCGGGGCGCAACGACATTTGGTAAAAATATTTCCAGCGGCTGTTCAACGCCCGTCCATTGGCCCACGAAGATTCATCAAAATAAAATCCTTGCAGTAAAGGAAGTGTAACTTGGTCTACGATGCGAGTGATACCGAAATTACGATCTTCGGCATTTCGATTGCAAGGAAGATAACAACACTTGCATTACGCGCGCATTCAATGAAAAATAATAACGATACTAAGATACGAAAGAGCGCTTCCAGGGTGGTTCTAATAATGCAACTTACAACCTGATTACGTCAAACTGAGAAGTAACAACGGGAATAAGGTCAAAGGACGGAATGGACAAGCGAAGAAAACGAGAAGAATGCAAGATGCAGAATGCAAAGGCGGATGGGAAAGATAGAACCGAAGAGAAGAACGCGTCAGACGTCTTGATGTTTCTCGAACGCCGTTATCGCGTCACTTCCCGCGTTTCGATTGTTCTTCCAACGTGTCCGTACCGTTATGGTTTCAAATTTCGATGTAACCGATTATTAAAATCAAAACTACGTATCACGCGCGACTAAGAACGTTCTTGCGTTTGTAGCCAAATTGATTAGGATCCACAGTTAAGGTGTAGAACGCTTAGCGATCGAGCGTATTCACGAGGACGAACTCTCAACCGAAGAACTAATTCATTATCTTTGGCGCAAATCGATTATGGATCGATTGAGATTTTCTCCCGCGACAGTAGCAGAATTCGGTTATTGCAAGCGCGAGATTTCGTTTCGATACTATGATAATACCTATGACTAACGAGATCTTCCGATGTTCGTTTCAACATCTGACAATGAAAAATGTGAAACACCGCTTCGGAAAAACTGCTTCAAAATAAAAGTTAAGCCGATCTAACCACTTACCATTCTTTTAACGGATAATCTTTTTACGTGCACTTTTCGACTGGTGTCGCGCGTTTTCCTGCTTTTACCTTCTGCTTACCAGGGCGACGACGTCCCATTTCTTTGGCCGAGTTCTCAGGTAAACAAGCAGAGCGTGGTTATCGTTGGGTTGCGCACAGTCGTGTTTTTATCGACCGCGAATTGGTAACTCAACGAGCAGGCAATTGATATTACGAAATCTTAATAACATTGCGACTGACAAATGAAACTATTGTACAGTGTTTTTAAACGTAAAACTCGCGCACAGCTATCGACGAATGTATCCGAATCTCATTGCTGCTTCGCGACGTTTAGTTATTTAGTTACTACGCCGCACGCAAAATAACTCTGCTTTATCGGTGTAGGAAGGACTCGCGAACGCTCTTGAGCTCGTCCGATAAACAAGCTCGTAAAGGGTGCGAGTACGCGCGAATAAAACGAGGCCAGTGATTTCAATAGGACGAGCATCTGGAAGAACAAAACGGAACGATTCTCCGTCGAACGAAGCGGAGGAGCTCGTCATCGGGTGGATGCGGGAACAAAACGTCGCTCCCGGTAAAGCGAATCTCCGTCGCTTGTCGTAAGGACAGGTGCAGTCAAGCTCGGAATTTGCAAGGACAGGTTGGGGGGAAACCCGAGGCCCCACGTGGAGCCCAACGCCCTGCCAAAACTTGAAAAACCCTGCCAGAACCCCGGTGACAAAAGATAAAAGAATCGTCGTTTGTCGTACCTCACCATGATGTGCGCGGTCTCGCGACTCGGCGCAGCGTTGGAGTCCTCGAGGAGTCCCGTTTTCCCTGTTTTCTCTCCTCCGTGTTAAACAACGAAAATTCGTCGCAGCCCTCGCGCGACCGTGAAAAGCCCCGCGCCCTCCTTAGAGGCGCGTTGCTTTAAGCGTCGACTGTTGCTGCTCCTGTAGCTGGTGCTCCCGATGTCGTCGTCGGCGCTGATGCTGTTGATGCTCCACCTCGATCGGCATAGGAGCCCCGATAGAAAAAGGGCCCGAACCCGTGCGCGCGTGCGTGCGCGGTTATCTGTCGGGAAGAAAAAGGAGGAAACGTGCTGTGAGTGCTCGAGGTGCGGGATCCGAGGTCGACGAGTCGTTCTCGGGTCGTCGTCGCCGTCGACGTCGCCGTCGTCGTCGTCGTCGTCGTCGTCGTCGTGGCGTTCACCGACCGACCACCACTCGCCAACGTGGAATGGCAAACGTAAAGCTTTCCTAATGCAACGTTAAAGGCCAGTGGTGAACAGACGCGCGTCACCGGCCGATGATCGCTCGAATTTTCCCGGAGGAAAAGCCGTCGTTGCCAGTGCCTTTTCCGCGAGCTCGCGTACTTTCGGCCGGGTGACGCAACTTTTGATCCGACATTTTTTAAATGCCTCTTCTGCTCCGGCTAATAACCCGTTACAAGGCCAGCGATCACTAGGTCACGTGACGCTCTTATTTACTCTCCTCTTTAAAACACACGGACGCGTTGGCGCTTTGCCGCTCCTCGATGACTCGGATCGGTATATCCGAGGCAGGCGACCTTAATGACAACCTCGCGGGCCTCCTTCGAGGACGGAACGACGCCTAATTCGAGACGCTGGCAAACTACCTCGGTAGGATAATTCGGAAAATCGTCGTTGGTCGCGCGTCGAAAAGGCGCAAACTACGGATGCCGCGTCTAGTTTTGCCAACCGGACAACGACGTCGCGCGAACGCACCCAATCATCAACGCCTTTCTCTCGAACGCCGAACCCATGTTAATTTACCGAGGCTGCGAATGTGTTCGAGTGCTCGAGCAAATATTCGAATCACCGAAACAACGGTCGAGGCGTTTCTCGAAAGAAGCTCGAATCGTCTTAACCCGTAGGCGAATTACCGAGTGCAGTTGCTCTATTCGATAAGAGGAATTTCATCGACGACAAGAAATTCCGTCCGTCTTTGGCATTTCCTAACGATAAATGCCATCGATCTCGATACAGGGGAAAGTGCGGCCAAGCCGTACAAGTGCTTACGTAAAATCCTTTAGCTTTGCAAACGGATAAATTCACGTGCAGGATCGCGCGAGAAGAGGAATTCTAAGGTATCGCGGCAGGTGACGAAAAGAGGACGGACGATAAACTAAGTTTCCAAACGATCCTCGCGCACACACGTTCGCCTCGCTCGCCTCGCTCGCCTCGCTCGCTTACTTGGCAGAGAATAACCCACTTGGCAGAGAATAACCTTAGCCTCGCGCGCGGAAATTACAGCGCAAAGCAACGTGGCGGACTACAAAATAAACAACGATAGTTGGAGCAGCAGCGGGAGAGTGAGAGACGAGGAGAGGGCGAAAAAAGCGCGCGACAACGTTAACAAATTACGATCGAGTGCAGCGAAGGGGGGAAAAACGATGTTCTAGCGAAGTCTCGGCTCGCGGTCGCGGGAAGACGCATCAACGAGGAAAAAGGCCGCGCATGGACGCGGGGATCTATACATACGCATGTGCATATACGGTGGGCACTTACCAAAGTTTCGCAAGGATGTACGGCGACGTGTCTCGGTGTTTAGTTGAGCCCGAGGCGCGAGGAGGACGCTACAACCCTCCTCCAGCTTTAGCCGGCGCCTGAGCAACGCCACAGTCCGCCGCGAACCCAAGATCGGCGGAGGCGACAAAAATAAACTCAACCAAAACAAGCAACACACACGCGTCTCAGGAGCGCACTGCTAACCTCCGGCTTCCTGGAAGCATCGGCGCGAGCGATCCCTCCTCCTTCGTCACTGTTCCGGTCAGAAAACAAGCGAAAGCGAACGACACTCGCGATTCGAATTTCCCGCCCCCGCGGTCAAGAGCAACGACGTCTCGGACACACGACCGAGCCTCGACTCGCGCTCGGGAACCGCTGCTGCTGGTGGTGCTGCTGCTGCTGCTGCTGCTGCTGCTGCTGCTGCTGCTGCTGCTGCTGCTGTTGCTGCTGGTGCTGGTGCTGCTGCTGCTGATGCCGATGCTGGTTGGTGGTACGCGCGGCGCGTGTTGTCGCGGACGGTGGCGCGAAGCGATTAAGCGATTTTGTTGTGGACCCCGATATTCTCCTTGGCTTCTCGCTCTCCTCTCCTTCCTTCCCTTCTCGACAGTCGTCGCGCGCGCTTTCCACTGCGCTACTCTCCCTCTCTCGCTCCCACAGTTCCTCCCACTCCCGCCTGACGCGGTGCTCTTCGTCGGGCGCGTGTGCGAGTCGCTGCTTTGTCCTTCTCTCTCTCTCTCTCACTCTCTCTCTCTCTCTCTCTCTCCACTCTGCTTCTCTGTCGTCGCACTCTCTCGCTCTCTCACTCCCCTCTGCGCGACTACGGTGCACGAGAGAATCAGAGCGCGCGCGCGTCGGTCCTCCATCTTCGCTCTCTCTTTATCTCCCACTCTCAGGGCTCGGAGCGTTGGCGCGATCCTTGTCTAGCCTCGGTGTCTCGCTTTGACCTACAAAGGTGCCGTTAGCTTTGTCGTACTCGCACCTTCCCCTCGGCTCCGCCATCCGTTTCGCTCGCTCTCGCAGCCTTTCTCCCTCCCTCCCGCCCTCTTTCGCTCCCTCACTCACTCTCTCTCTCTCTCTCTCTCTCTCTCTCTCTCTCACGCTGTTTCACTTCTTGGGTTTCCGCGTAAAGATCGTGAAGGAGAGGCAGAGGAGAAAGAGGAGAGAGAGAGAGAGAGAGAGTGAGAGAGCTGGCTCATAACGAACGACTTGTATAAAGGAGAAGGAGGAAAGAGAGGAAAAAATAAATGAACGAGAAAGGGCTTCTCTTTGAGCAAAGGAAAGAGTCCAAATGTACGAAAAAAACCCGAGAGAAGAGAGAGAGAGAGAGAGAGAGAGAGAGCGAGAGAGAGAGCGAGAGAGTTTGATGAGAAAAAGATGGCATTACTTTGTTCTATAATAAGGAAAAGAACGAATAGGAATATTAAGAGCCGATATTATATTTATTTATTTAGTCATCTTTTCTCCCCGCCATTTTTCCTACGTTTCTTAACATTATTTACGTCGATCGAAACAAGGGGCCAACGATGTTTTACACCGTTTTTACATTTAGAATTTATAGTCATGACGAACGAATCCTTTTCCTCTTCGGATAGTTAATAAAACAACGCTCTACGTCACGATTTTTTATTAAATTCTGGAAATGAGCCGCAAGGAAACTCTCGAACAAGCCCGTTCAAGTTGAAAGTAAAACCAAGTCGTAATCGCATGCAATGATAAGCGTACTTCGATTGAATAATGAATATTACTGTTCAATTGTTTATTAGCGCCTAAAATCGTTCAGCCACTGACCAACGAATCCAACTAATACTAATAACTCGTTCTTTGTGCCATTTCTCGTCTTTTTCGCGCACACGCGAGGACCTTTTGAAATAATCGTTGACGTGCTTGTTTACTCGTTGAATCGCATCCTTCCGTACAAAGTGCATTCTTGAGTAAAGGCTTCCAATTAATGAGTTACCTCTACGGGCATATAAATATAACGGTTTAACGATTGACGAGTATTTTTTCCTCGCGCGCAAATTAGCCGAGCGAAGCAAATTATGAGTTACTACGCGTCTCTTTAATTTGCGATCTTAGTCATCGGATCTTTTTTCTTTACTTAAGCCCTTTGAACCAAGTGCCACCGAGCTAATTTGTTTCGTATGGCGATGCAGTAATGCGCGACCAACAAATTTCACGCTGCAAGTATCCACGCTTTTGGAATGTCCTTAAGCTCCGACCGCTGCTATAACTCTTCTCAATATCGATTACATGTGCTAATTGCACAATTGCTTGGCATTTAGTTCATAACTCTAAGCGAAGGTAACGTTAAGGTCATAAAGAGAAAAGTGTACTCGAGACTTAATGGCGTTTCATCGCTTTGCGGCATTTTGTTGTTTTTGGTCGCTTTATCGCGGCCTAGGAAACCAAACGTTGTATCGTCGCTTTTCTCGTAATTTTTAATTACGTTAGCGTGGTGGTAGCGAGGTACTCTTAGTAACTCGGTGTACCCTTCATTTAGATTTCATAATAAAATGTTAAATTCAATTTGATTTTGTCATTTTGAGTTAGACATCTTCTGAATTTTCAAATCATCAAATTTTGTATGAGTGATCTTTATGAATCTTCGTGATCTTTGTGAATCCTCCGTTATTTTCACTTGAACTACCAAGAGAAATAACAGACGGAAGAATAGAAGATCTCGGAGCGTTTGCAGGCGTCTGAAGCGACTTTGTTTTGGAATTTAATGACGAGCAACTGAGAATACCAGAATTTTATAATCGCAGGACTATAAAATAAAAGCACCGATATGTCGAGCGTCTGATTTGGAAAAAATGTTATCTCAACTCCGGGCAATGTATTGTTAATAGTATTTGTTTGAACATTTGGTTGAATTTTTATAAGCTTCGAAACGTTATAAAAGTTTTTTGAAAAATCCAAAAAAAAAACGAGAAACCCCGGTTCGTTATCTTTTTATTGTAAGAGTAAATTGCATGACTTTGCGAAGCGATGAAGTGACGTTCATTTTTTTTAGCAACAAATTTCGAACCTTATTCGTAATAATCGAATCGTGCATACGCTTTGCTCCTTACGCGTTAATATGAAAATATAATTTTCGTCCTGTAAGCGACGCGTCCTATTAGCGTGATTTTTGTACAATCGCTTTCAATAATTTTAACCGAAAAGTAACAAAGTTTAAAATAAAATGTTTTTTTTTTTATTTTTCTGTTCGTCGGCGGCATTAACCACGTTCTCGTTTTTAAAATATTTCTTGAAAGGTATCGATTGGACATTGCCATATTAAAATATGTTTTATATTTGATGAAGTAACGTCGATCAAATATGCAAGATGGTTGATTCAATTGAGCCAGATTGAACATTCGCTTGAATGTGCAGTATGAATAACTTTGAGGTTTTGAGAGTGAATAATTTGATTAATACTATTCCTACGTTCAAAATAAATTATTTAGGTGAGTAAATTTAGAGGAGAATATGAATACATCAATTATAGCTGCCGTTTTAACATTTTATTCGATTCTTATCTTCCTCTTATTCACCATTAATCAACGTTAGATATGAGCATTTCAAATTTGAAGGTAGACGTGCAAAATTAAAAATGTATTTGTGAATTAAACACGCGCAATATAGTACAGGGAACATAATTCGTTCTAATCTTCTAAACCTATTCATAGATAAGCTTAAATAATTTTCTAATCCAATGTGTACCCTGTATTGATTGATTTGAAAAAACCGTGGAACCCGTAAAAGAAAAGCAATAATTTCGTACTTGAACTAAATTTCAAAAATTCACTACAATATGTGTGTGTGTGTGTGTGTGTGTGCGTGCGTGCGTGTGCGCGTGCGCGCGTGTGCGCGTGTGCAAAGGAAAGTTGATATTATCCTCACGTCCCAAGTTAAAACATGCTTTTAGTACACGTACACATTTTGTAAGAGTTATTAAGGTACAAATATATCTATCGCGTACAAATCTTTTTAACACAGTGTACAGCAAACGTCTAATGCGTGTATTAATTAACGACTCGGTTTTAGTTCTGGAAATTAGTATACTACAAGTCTTGCCACATGCGAAATTTATTTAATCCACTCATAAGCGTTATTTATAATGCAGTGATTAAGTACTTACTACTTGTGTAAGCGCACGTTCTGATTAGGCGCGCTTCCAAAGGCCGACAAGCCAAGCGTGTCATATTAATGTATATCGAAACGTCCAATAATTAAAGAAAAATCAAGTTATTTCCCATTTGTAAGTAGACGCGTAACGCGTGCAAGTTAAAACTGTTAAAATTGCCCTTCCGTTTCTTCAAATTCTACAGCCACGCTTACTTAATATAAATTGAAAATTTGGTGTAATCATTTTATGCTCACTTTTGCAATCGGTATTCTACTGTTCACTCTTCTAACTTTCACTCTTATTATGCGCTGTATATAATGCACGTAAAAATACGTGAACGGGGTTTATCTTGTCTCGTGCATTCGCGGTCTCTCCCCTCCTCGTACTCTCGACGCGGTGTTCACCAGAGACCGAGAGGTCAAAGGTTACCTTTGCGTGGGAGCACAAAATAGGGCGCATTAGGCTCAGACGGAGGAGAGTTCCAAGTCAATTTCAACGGGAAAGTCGTTCAAGGAGTCAAAGTTGCCAAGAAAGGTTCTGCGAGTGCCACCAGGGAAGCCCCAGGCGAAGGTGTCGGCGAATAACCGGCATCCTCAACCCCGCAGCCGTAGACCGAGAGACGCCAGTGTCAGGGTCGTCGCTTTTAAATAATCCAAAGGCACACACTCTCGTCCTCTCGTCCTCTCGTCCTCTCGTCCTGTAAATCCCGTGCAGTACCGCTTCCATCGCCAAGGAAAACTACGAAACGCCGATGTGCTTCCTTTCTTCGTCCCCACTCCTGTTGGCAATCCCATTTTTGTTATTAAACAGCGATCTGGCCTCTCTCGGGACGACTGGCGATTCGTCACTGCCAATTATAGGAAGCGAGAGTTTGGGTATCGAGAGGAGGCAACTGTTCCTCCTGCACTCGCCTATTGTATCTACGATAAAATAAATATTTCATAATAATCGCTTAGAAATCTGGTAATTCAATGAACCACAGCGTCGAAATCCTTATGTAAATGAGTTATGTATTTCTAAATGATTCGAGAACTTGAAAGTAGACGCTGCTCGCAACGTCAAAGATAAATGGAAAGTGTATCGTTTCACGCGACCAATTAAAATATTATTTTCAGTTTTCAGGAAGAAGAAAACGAAGCGGAAATTTTAGTCGACGAATGTAATTTATGTCGTCCTACAAGAAACAAAAGTAAAACTGTAAAACTTGTTCCACGGATCAAACTTTGGTGCCAAACTTTTGGCCAAGATTTAATTCGTATGCAGAGAATTAATTTGCCTCGCAATATACAATTTTATAATCATAAAGGACAAAAGCCTTGCATTACTAAGCTTTTTAACTCAAATTTTTAATGAACTTAGTATATACGTTGTGCCATGGTTTTAATGAAAAAATACCGTGTTTCTTTTAAAATATCTAGAGAATTTTATAGATCACTTTTTAATAAGCGAGTTCATAATAACGATGAAGTGGCTTCATTTATTATGAACAAATGGGACACATCCTAATTGGTCTTTTAGTAGGTTAACTCTCCAGAAATAATTATCGTAATAGTTATATTTGAATTTTTGAAAAAATGTAAATATTACTCCGAAATATCGATCACATTTAATAAAATTTGCTATTTTCATGTTTCTACGTCTGTACGTAGTTGAAAACACAATGAAGAAGAAAAAAAGCATATGGAAATGCAGAAGAGAGAACGAAAAGTTTTTATTCCACATTGAAATTTTAAGAGAAAGAGACAGACATAAATGCGAAAGAACAGAGTAATGAAGGATACAAAAAGAAATACGAAGATGAGAAGATCGAGAATATTCCAAGTGCAAAAACGATAAGGTAAAATTGAAGAATGAAAAACGATTATTAAATATTTGGCCAAAATTCATGGTGAACGTACATACACATATAAGTGTGCGAAATAATTAGTTGTGTTATTAGCAATTGTCCAGTAACAAATTCAAGAAAATTGTTTAACAAAGATTATTAGAATGCGATACTTACGTTTCCCGCAACCAGTCATTGCATATAAATCAAGTTTTCTCTAATATGTGAATAACGTTAACGCGACAAATTAAATAACCGTTGGAATTATCTACGGATCAATTACTTGGAAATATATCTTACACTGGCCTGTTAGATGTTGCAAACATTATTAGAAATATGTTTACAGCAAAACTAATAAATTCATAATACGTTAACGGTACTATTTCTATAAAACATTCGAAACATTAAACGAACTTTTTGGGAATATAACCATATTTAAAATATGGTGTACACTTTTTTTAACCAGATCATGCCTCCTTGCATTTTCGTCAATTTTATAATAAACATTAGCCAGTTTCATTTAATATACATATGCACATAGACGGTCGTATAGTTCAGCTTGTCATTCTGGAACTTTCATTTCTTATGTTAAAACTACGGGGAAAGATATTTAAGAAATCGATGATCACGTTTCGAAGATTCTAGAGTACAGTGTGATACAAATTTCTGATCAGAAGCTTTTTCTGATGTTGACCAAGTCAACATCATCTTTTTAGTAAAAAATTCAGCGCTAATATTTATAAAGTTCGGTTATTCCGAAAGGACCAAATTGTTCGAGTAAAATAATTGCAAAATGAAGCGAGGATTACGGAAACTCTAGAGTGTTAATCTAGAGAATATAATGTAAATGCGCGAACCCATGATAAAGACGTAGGCTTGGTGTTAACGAAATGATCACGCGCATATTTTAAATCTCACTATACGCAAGAGTCTTTTTAAATGTGTTTATTGTATATTAGAAACCTTCCGAGATTATATTCGTTATACGCCAGTGCGTCTTGAAACATAAATATGCTTCTCTCGAAAGAAATCAACTCGAAATTTTCAGGAACAAAAAGTGAGCTTTTCATTTACAAGTATTGCTTCCCAACCTTCATCCTAACTGTTTCATAATTCATCGGAATCAATATGGAAATCAATATTTCCTAATTAGTGCTTTTACACGGCTGCGAACTCGTTGTACGCTACGTTAAATTTTGTTAATTCAAAAAAAGAATCAAGCACTCGCAAGCCAAGCGTTTCTTGGCTGAAATAAAATGAAATAAAACGCATTAGACAAAACGTGTTATAATCATGAGAAATTCATTACTTTCAAAATAAGTTTAATATCGCAAGATCGCGATATTAAATTGAGAATTATAGAAATATTTTTGATACGATTGCATTGCGTCTCAAAATGAAAAAGTACGAACGAAACGCAGTGAACGCGGTATTTTATTTTCTAATTGTCGTAAATTTTGCCGTACATTTATGCAGTAATTTCAAATGCTTCACAGACTTTGAAAGATGGCGTTGACCATCGCGCATATTTTACAATTTAATTTTCGAAATAGCTGAACTAAGGTCATCTACATCGACGTTCAATTTCTCACCTTGTAAAACTTTGTCGCAGGAGTGCTTCGGAAGTTATGACTGACGAAAATTGCGAGAGGAATATTTTTGTTACCGGGAAATGTATGGGAAAAGTTGGCATTTTCACGACGTTAATTACAGAGCAGTGAATTACTTAGCAGAAAAACGAATCACTAGATGAACTGCAGTAATTCGCGTGTTCAGTTGGTGTTTCTAATTGCTGTTTGTAACGCTAAGCCTTCAGCTCGTGTACTCGTCAAAAAACCGTAACCTAAGGGAAAGTAATAAATGGGTCAACCTGCGAATCTCCTTGATTATCCGGCGGTTGAACTTTGTATTTTATAGTTCAATTACTTTTTGGCTCTCGTGTTGTCGGCCGATCGGAAGCTTTCGAAGCGACTTTCGCGGAAAGATCGTGGACGGAAGGAGACGAGAGTGCGAAGTAAAAAGTGACGAAACAAAAAGTGGATGGCAGATGAAAGTGGGCGGCAACTATAGAAACAAAGTGAAAGAGCACCAGCGAAATACCATATCTTTCCCTGTGCACGCACATGGCATCGGGAATGATAAGAGGATGTTCCGGGCGAAAGGGAGGAAAACTGCTTCTCCACTCATCGAATTTCCCCGGCCGCGAATATTCGCTCCCCGGTCGGAAGAAGAGAGCTCGAGCAGCCATCTTTGAAGGAAAAGCAAGGAGCGAGCTAACGGGGTGCCCTTCTCTCTCTCTCTCTCTCTCTCTCTCTCGCTCTTTCTCTGTGCGCGCGCGGTATCTTTCTTCCTACACACTCCACGCGCACTTCCTTTCCTCAAGAGCTTTCTTCTCCTCTGCTCTTTATTCTGCCCATTTCCTACTCCTACTTCGCCGTACAAGCGTTCTTTTTTTGTCTGTGAATCTCTCTCTCTCTCTCTCTCTCTCTCTCTCTCACTCGCTGTTTTTATCTTCTCGGCGCTTCTTTTCACCTCCGCCTTTCCATTCTATTGGTCCGAGACTTCGCCACCAGTACGTTCTGATCCTTTGTTCGATTTTTCCTCTTATTTTATTTCGCTTTCTGTCTTCTTCGCATGAGCGCTTTCCTTTCTTTATTTCTTTCTTTCTTCCTCTCTTTCTTTCTCTCTTTCTCCTCTCATCGGTACGGAAATTTCTTTCTCCTTCGTTTGATTCTTTTATTGCTCTCAATTGCTTTTGGGGAGGACAGTTTTTCCATCTCTCTCGCTCTCCCAATTTATTCTCGTATTTTTTCCTTACCCCTTCTCATTCGTCGCTCTTCTTGGCATTCGCTTTTTTCTCTCTCTTGCTTAGCTTACTTTTCGTTCTCTATCTCTTTCGAATTCATCTCTAAATTAGTAATTACACGTTGGCCCCTCATTCATTTGCAGCACCTAATCGTCGCGCAAGTACACTGTATATTTTTTATTACAGAGATTTCTCTCTCACTCACTCACTCACTCACTCACTCACTCACTCACTCACTCACTCACTCTCTGTCGCATTCTCCGTCTCTTTTCTCTTTGTATACATATCAATAAAAAGTTTCCTTTTCGGTAATTCAACTCGTATACTCAGACCTTGTTATGTTCCAACATGTCGCCTGAAAGATAGTAATTTTTTTATCAGATTTCTTGTACGACGAAATTTTCATTCGGACTTTTGTTGACTTTAAGTATTAGACTAATCTAGGTGCCGTAATAAATTAGAATTATTAATGAAAAATATTTAAGTTGGATGAACAAGTTGGGCTAATTGCTGTTATTACACGTTAGTAATTTTAATTCTTATACTGATAAAACAAATTAAATAAAAAATATTATTTTATACTTTGGATGAAATATTCAACCCTGAATTAATTGACTTTTGGAATGAAACCTTTTGAAACCAGCACGAATGGTAAATAGTACAAAAATACGGTAAAAAAATATTAATTATATTAAAAACACCGAAAATACTTTACTAGGTGTTAGTAAGCTATTTTACACGTAATACATAATTATTCGAAATATTTTGCATAATTTTAGAGTAATGTTTAACGGACTTGCTTCCAATAGCACTTTTTATAGATTTTATACATTTAATACCTTAGCATGTATCGAATTAACTTTCGTTTATATTGTATTTTTATCACGTTCATTATAACTATGTAAACGTATTCTTTAAAGCACGAGTATTAAACGTAATTCTTTTTTCTATTAAAACAAGCTTTTTTAAATATAGTATGAAAAAATTGAAAATATTACGAGCATTGTAGTATTTAACGTTTTCTGTTCGTAAATTTTTTCTTAACACTCAAGCCGACAAGCCGATAATGCTAAAACACCTTCGTAAATAAACTATATAAACAAAAATAAAATAAGCGATAACACAAATTGTGCGTTTGTAGTTGTTTGTTGAAAATGGAAAAATGTGCTTATCCAGCTACAATATTATAAAACAAACGAATTAAAAACGAGCGCTGTAACGTAAAACAAATTGAAAATGTGATAATATATCAATATGTGATAATATAATAATAGTGACCTCATCTTCGCAATACAAGTGCCTATTTTAAATCGGTTTAATAAATATATTAATATTTAATTCCTGAATAAGGGCAGGAAGACTGATCCTAGCGTACACGCTTTAGAGGCACGTCGGAATTACTTAACAATTCATCCAGTACTATTCCTTTCACTTTGGCACAACGGCATAGAGGTATAGACACTTTTATGTAAACCGACTGTTCGCATCTACGCAGTTTATTTCAAGTTTGTTTTGCTTCTGTTAATTTATAACATCAGTTAATATGAATTCATAAAAGTTAGGTTATTTTATGTAAGGTTGCAATTGCGTGGGTGCAAGACCTAGAGCATTGAAAATAAAAACGGCAGCAACATTGCGGCCTTAGGACGGGCTTTACAATTTTTCTGATTAGTCGAGACGATTTGAGTTTTCTTCGGAGTAAAATTCGAGAGACATTGAACAAAGTTTTTCCGTGATAAAATGTGTATAAATTCAAGTAGTTCAATAAAACATACGCGTTATCACACAGAGCCGCTTGTTCCTTTATAAAATCAGTTTTTTCACTTCCTTAACTCTAGCAGATAGAATTTTTAAGGGCCCGTTTGGTATGAAGTGCAGTTGGAAGTGTACGTGATTAGTAGAGGCACAGACCGTAGGTTCTAATATCAGCGTTTGTCTAAGCATAATTAAGACAACCACAGATGTCGAATACAGCGGTGAAGTCGCCTAAGAACAGATGATCAAAAATTGTTCGGGCATTTTAATGTGGAATTGGAGCGTGTGTTTAATTACACGGATAGTATTCATAAATTTTTGGGAGCAGTGCGAGAATCGACTACCAGGTGGCTAGTTTGTTGCGCGTTTCCTCAAGTGACGGACAAAACGTCAGATTAGTATTCAGAAAATCTCCTGTGATATTGCTCCTCGCTTCCGCATAAATAAAAGTCGAGTAAATTTTGTATTTTTTATAAACTAAAAATTGTTGCAAATGTAACGACCCTTGCTGACGTAAGGGGTGACGATGACAAAATTTAGTGGCACACTAGAAGGAAGATAAAAATGTAACGAAGAAGAAAGGAGAATAAAAAAATATAAAATATCTGCAAAGAAGAAAACCGAGGAGTAAAATCGGATTCGTTAAAAAAGGTGATAAAAAGCAGTAAAGAAAAGTCGGGTTAAAGAAGAAGGGTGGAAGTAGGTGGAAAGAAAAGCGAAGCGTCAATGTAGCAGAAGGTTGGGGATTCGAGAAAGTAAAAAATAAAAAGAGCCGATAAAAAATGTTGATAAAGAAGAAAGGGCACCAGCCAAGTCATCGTAGGTATAGCACCAAGTTTAAAGAGAAAATAAGCGCTGAAGAAAAATGTAAAAGCAAAGCAATATTAAGGAACTGGATTATAATGTGCAAAAAGGTTAAATAACAAGGGAGAGCAACGGAAATATCATAATTATTCAATGAAACGAAAAATAGAAAAGAGCGGAGTAAGAGGGTGAAAAATAAAGAAAATTTACGGGAAAAATGAAACGTTTTAATACTACATGGAAAAATATAAAGAATGCTTTAGGAAATTATAGCAGAAAATCTCACGAACAAGAAGAAGATATGTCATTTATAGGGGGAAACAGCTGTTAAAAGATTTGGAAGATAGTAAATAATGAATAATATATAAGTACAAGAAAGAAGATGCTGAAAATGAGAAAACAATAATAGATTATATAACAATAAATGAATATACAATGGAGGTGATAAGGCTTGGAGAGGCGGTAGAATCAGATCATCTATTCTTAGACATGTAAATGTATGCAAAAGAATAGAAAGAGAACGAGGAAAGATATGTAGAGAAAGGGACAGAACGAAAAAAAGCATTGAAAAATACAATGTACGTCACGAGAATTGTATATGTAATATGGAAAATCTAGACGGAGTACTAAGTTCCGCAATAAGAGACAAATAGGGAAGGCAGCATAACACGAGAGGTAGATGAGTCTAGAAAATGGAAGAAATTGTTCATGGAATGAAATGCAGAAGAAAGGAGAAAATAGTATAAAAGTTATTATAAAGGAAAGGAAATAATTTAAAGAGTAAGAAAGGGAAAAGATAAGGAACGTCAAATCCGAATAAGCGATATGGATGTGTATTATTAAATATTGAAAGAAAGGGAAGAAGAAGATGATGAAATTTGTAGAGAAAAGAGAAAATAATACTTAATGAAAAAAATTTGATGAAGCGAATTAAGGGATGACGTTAAACTTTTCAACGAGTTCAGAAGCGGGGATTGAAAAATCGTTAAACAACTTAGGTGCAAGGAAAAACAAAGTGTGCTGGAAAAAGTAAGAAAATAAGCTAGAGGAAGTTTCATTTAGATTCATACAGAGAAGAAAAGTAATGGACGCGATTTATAGAGTAAATTATGTGGTAGACAAAGAGCTAAGTATTAAAGGAGGATAGGTGACCGTATGCTTTACGGATTTAGAAGGGACATTCGACAGAGTCGATGGAAAATTTTTGTGTCAAGGCTTCTCCAGATTAGAGGTTCGTAAAAGAATAAGGAGCAGAGTAATGAAAGTACGAGCAAACGAAATATTCAATAAAAGGCAAGAGAAATAGATCTAAGGGGTTTTGAACATGGAAGGAGCTAAGATAGAGGGATTTTTTTTAGAAATGAAAGTAAAAGCTTTCGTGGGGAGCAACAGAAAGGGAGGATAAGAAAATCAAATAAAGCCCCGGTTAAAGAGTGCATAAGTAAAAAATAAAAAGAACGAGGAAAATTGTAGAAGAGCTGATAGGCAAAGCGTAGACACGAGAATCTAACAAAAATCTGGAAGATAAAACGAGCTTCAAAAATCAAGGAAAAGAAATAGGACGTAGAAAAGGTAGAAGCTTTATAAAACGTCACAAGCTTTATAAAATAAATTACGAAGGAAATAAAGCAAAGTAATTAGAGCGAAGGATAAAAAATAAAGATAGAATACTAGTTGATAGATGCAAATTTAGAATCGAACCTAAAGCAAAAGAGTATTGGTAAGATAAAGAACTGAAAACATGACGAATGCGTGGAAAGCCCAAAAGAAAGTACGTTACACGTTATTGAGAGAATCCAAAGAGGCAAGCGTAGATGTAAGCAAAGATGTAAGAAGCGGAGAGAAAGAGAAGAAAATTGGAAACAATAACATGTAGCATAATTAACACTGTAAATTGTGAAATATGACGCAAATATTTGGTTACATTTATATTAGTACGTGTGCGTTTTTTATAATAAAAATCGGATGTTTATCGAAAGAATTTATTGAAGAATTGAAAAGCATGGAGTACAAAATATATTAAAACTTATGCAATATTTAACGTGACTCTTTTTCTTAAGTCTACGAATGAAGTTCATTTTTTCATTCGTGTATTTGTTACCGGATATAATTCATTGCATGTTTTCTTAACTATGTATTATAGGAGAAATAAAAGAATTTAAGTTTTTTTCGTAAAAGAAATATTATTTTCGTATAAAACAATGCATAAAAATAGTTAAGTGATTGAGTATTCTTCCGTTTAATATTTTATTTATTTATCGTCGTGATTTGCAAATAAAATATTGTCCGGTTTCCATGTTTGTTTCGAAAAATTTTGGGTTGAAATTTGTTTTACGGTGGATTTATATACTTGAAAGGAATAGTCCTTATCTACATATCGTAAAAAGAAGTTTCTTTAAGTTTTTTTTCATATTAAATTCTTGGATTAAGAAATTAAGTTCTTGGATTCACAATGAAATTCAAAATCTTCGCAAATCGTATTTTTGCTTAACAAAAATCGTTAACAGTTTTTAAATGCGAAATTCCAGACCTAAAACTGATTCCTTCTGAAGATAATTAGTACCACATAGCGAACAAAATTTTATATTCGAAAAAATATATATTATGTAATATTATGTACAAATATAATATTAAGAAAGCTCGTCTAAAAGAACCTTCACCGTGAAAACAAATTTCTTTAAAAACACATACACAAACACAAGTGATTTTTGAACTACAAAATGAAGATTTCTGCATCGAGACTTTTCACATTGAGACTTTTTGTGTCTTCTGTTTAGTCAGAAAAATATTTTTTATATTTAATAAGCAATAATTTATTATATCAATGGTTATACGCGGCTCGTATGCATATACGCATGAAACAAGACCTATACAACGGTAAGTTCTGCGTCAATTCTTAAGACTTTTTAAAACTTTTTAAAACTTTTATCAATTTATTACCACAAGAACGTAGGGTTACAGTGTATGCCTATAAAAGTACATAGGCTACGTTTATTGTATACAAAATTTGATTATTGAATATTTAAAATTTGTTGCAACTTCAATAATGTTGACTTCAGTCTCATAAAAACTGTATTCTGCGGGATGTTATACGTTGTTAATACGTTTTATACAATTTTTGCAGCAGTGAAACGATCTCCGTTAAATTTCAAAAGAGGAGAATAAAAATAATGTCCCTAGTCTTACGTTTATTCGAAGCATATTTCTGCAAATCTAGAATATATTGATATTTTGAAATTATAATTGAATCTATTAACATTTAAAATTTAGTTTGATTCAAATGAAATATCTTAAATAAGTTCTGAAACATCCAAATCAAATAATGAACGCAATAGTATTACTATTATTCATTTAGTTCGCATCGGTCTTCGCATGAACTTTTGATTATTACGTATTCTTACTTTTTCTTAATAATAACTTTTTGATGTAATAAAATTTGCAAATACATCAAATTATTACATTATATTATAAATCTAATTTTATATTTTCTTAAATGCGAACCAAGTCGTCTAGTATGCAATAATTCAGATGAAGTAATACAATTGTACTGCAGGAAAGTGATTAAAATGAAATTCGTTTTTCATTTTTTAATTTATATCGAATCATGTTTTCGTTATACTTTTTGCAACTAATTGTCTGAAGGAAAGATTGTTTTCTTGATTAGTAAAGACATAATAGTTTTATAAAACGAATTTGTTATATTATACATTTGCTAAACACTGCATCAATCATGATCTCCCTTTTAATTCTACCCGCTCGTGCTCTTGTTTATTCATTTGGTTGTAGCGATCTCACGAGCGTTTGTAAGTTTTTGTAAGTTTCCAAATACGATGCTTTCAAGAGGAGAAGTTCAGCAAGTAAAGATGATTATATCACTGAATTGCACGGATGATATCAGAAATATCTTACATTTTCAAAAATACAGGTATAAATTATTTAGAAAAGGAAAAATACGCAGTCTGAAGAAAAAATCTAGTCTGTGAGGTTATGTATTGTTAAAAGTAAGCTTTATCTATTATTAATAATTATTAAAATTTGGAAATTTAAAATTTTCTACATATTTTTCAGCATTAGTTAGATAAATCATTGAGAATATTATTTTGAAATTATGGCTCTTTTGTACAGCATTATTATGTGTCTAGACTAGATGTGACGTAACCTTTTTTAGAACCAAAATGTAAGTAGTTTATGCGGACATTAAAATTTTTCAATTATTTAATACATTCAAGTTTTTCGATATAAATAATAAAGTTGCATTAACACTAGACTTCTATATAGTCATGTAAATATACTTTTTTTTTCTATCTAAATAAGGAGTTGATAACGATACAATGCAATAAACTGTATGTATTACTAAGTACGTGTTATTGATTTCTGATAATGTAATACATGTTATTGTATATATTTTTCAATATATTAGTAGGAATAATTGATCTTTTAAGGTATTTTTTATGTGTACATAAATGATAACACTCATGAATACTTCTAACTATATTTTCTGTGTCAGTTTGTGTAATTTATAAGTTCTTTCAATAATCGAAAAGGAATGCATAGTTTTTAATTGGAATAATATGATAATTACTTAATCTTTTAATGAAAAATACATTGAAAAGTTTAATGGATTAAAATGCATCTGTATGTAAATATTAAATATTACTTTTTACAGGAGACGAATGTTACATGAGATATTATTACTGTCATCATTTCGTATAAAAGAATTATTTTAGAGTTATATGATATTTTGAAAAGAATGGATCGAGTTTGGAAATGTAATAAAAATTAAAATCTAATTCTTATTTTATTGTGGAAAATGCTGTATAATAGATAATTTAATGATAGTAAGTCAATTATGAACAGATTAACGAATATCAATGAAGATAGTCTGAATCAAGAGAAGGTAAAATTTCTTTAAAATGTGATCACCAATGCATTTATTAAAGAGTATAAAATATTTTTTCGTTTTTATGTTTCTCCAGATAAATTTCAATTTTATATAATCCACTTAAAACGTTTAGAGACACGTTCAACAGAATTTATAATGGTTAAAACCTTGATTTGGAATTTGGAATGTACTGTTAGCAGTTTATATGTATATACAATTTAATTTTAATATGAATTTAGTGATGTTAATTCATAAATATTTCTAAAATATATATGCGAGATTAAATTTTTCCTGTGAATTTTCAAGTAACAAAGAGGATCGCACTATTTTGATTATTTGCTAGTAAAAAATTGTATGTAGAACATTTGATTTTATAATTTTTTATTAGGCAGATAGTTGTATTCTACTTTTATTACTAACTTGTTTAATTTGTCAAATCGAAAATAAATAATTATTTAATACTTTTTATATTGTTTTTAATTATCAATATTGCTTCAAATCAAAATTTGAAGCAATTTAAAATTTTAAATTCAGAAAAATAGACAAACATAATCTAGTTTTATAAAAGGATATGGATTTTAAAATACTAAAACGAAGTTATATTTATATATTCTGCTTTGTATTAATTTGTATAGTGAAAAGTACGAATGTTAGTTTGACAGTAGTTTATATTAAAGACACATATATAGAATCAAATAAATTCTTTATAATTTATATTGTATAAAATTGGTTGTATATTGTTCATTGCTGCCCTTCTAAAATTCTTACTTTTGAAGGCTTATGGATAATGATAATTTTTTATAATGATTATGAATCTTAATTTCTGTTTCAGATCAAGGTCCACGTATTTCTAAGTAAAATAATTTTTTTGTAAATTATGTCGTACATATAATGCATTCAAGTTGGAAATTAATTTATAAAGAATGGAAATCAAATTTTAAAAGTAATTTGGAAATTATACGTGTATGCATAAAAAATATGTTGGAAAAGTATCACACAAATTAGAATAATATTTAAAAATTAGCGCATTCTACAGAGTATTATAAGAGTCTGAGATATTTTCATATATATATTGCTCCGAACATAAATACGTTTGCATACGTAGATCAATAAATATTTCTCTCAGTAGTTATTTCTTGTTTTTACTTATTAGTTTTTTTCGTATAAAGAATTTGAGATTTATTTTTTGATAACAATTAAAGATTAATTAATGCTATATAAATTTAACAAATCAGTAATTGTCTATTCGAAAAGGTAAAACCATTTTTCAATATTAAAAACACTTAGAATTAAACTTCTAAATGATTATAGAGTTGGTCACAACTTAATTTTTTATACTATACTATATTCAAATTATCATGTAATATATTTAGAAAATAAATTTTTTATAAAGTAACGATATTTATTTTTTGTGTTATATTTCAGGCGATGAACAATGTGACAACATCTGTATCTTATATGAAATGGAAACGAAAGAATGCAATGGGTTAGAAGTTCAAAAAATTATTTCCAGTTTAATATGGAATATCTATGAAGATGAATACTTTAAGTCGTTTTCAAAATCAATTATTTTCTTATTGAATTTAAACACGTGTAAAATACAAACTGTTTGGTATATATTTACTAAATTACATTTATTTCAAAATTTTATAACTAATAAGTTAGCGTATAAATAAGAAAAAATATAAATGAATGCAAATATTTTTTATTTTAATATACTAATGTGACTAGTTTGATGACTTTATGTAAAAAATTATTCTTTAGAAGAAAACTTGATTTTCTTTCGATTAGTACATTATGATTCTTTTATAACAGTATATATGAAATAGATGAATGTGTCTTTTATATCCAGTATCAAATGTGAATCTTATTTTAAGAGGTGCAAAATATGTTCTGTTTATTATGATATAAAGCTTTTATTATTATGGAACTTTAATGTATACATTTTTTATTTTATCAAACTTAAAAATATTTACAACGAAAGAAAACTAGAATATTCCTTGTAGTTTAAAATGTGTAAAAAATTGTAAATTATTTGTGATAATAAAGCCAATTATTATTAGAAATTGATTATGTAATAGTTTAGTATCCAAGTAAATAACTGTCTAAATTTTAATACTTTTTCTTTAAATATCTCTCTATGAGTTTTAAGGTAATAAAAAATTGGTATTTTATATTTTGAAATTATTTTCCTAATAAAAATATTTATTTCTTTAGTATATTGCGCAAACAATTTCACCACGGGTAATAAAATGATATTTGTTTTGTAAGATAGACCGGGAAATTCTGTATTAATTTAAAATTTAATGCCAAAATAAGTGTTTATTGTAAAATAGACGAGTATTCGTTTACAGTTGTAAAAAAAAGTAAACGATCGAAAGTAATTAACAACTTTGTTTACACACACATAATTATGTATTAAATTGGTTTGCACAAGATTATATACTTTTTATGAAATAATTCGTTAATTAAAAATATGTATATTGCGATAACTTCAAGATATAAAGTTCCTATTTTAATTTAAGATTCTTTCATAAATTGTCCGTAAATGAGCATTAACATTATTTGTTTATAAGAATGTCGAGAACCTTGATTTATCGTTACTCATTAGTATGATAAATATTAAAATGCAAATTTGTTGTCTTTATAAAAGTAACAAGCTGTTACTAATTTTAAATATTAAAATTACACAAATAACGTTGTGAATGTACATATACATATATATGTATATATAACATTCCATCAATAATGCTCGGCTGCGGCACAACGTGTTTAATAAATCTTTTCGACGATGACATTCTAATTTGTTATTTTTTATTTTATTATTTTATGGTAAGCTTCCAACGTGCAACCGTTTATAAATCATATATGAAAAATTCAGGATACGATAAGATACATCAAATATGCAATATTACTATTCCAACATCGTTAAAAAAGCTCGACGTCCTTATCATTTAAATCAGTATCTATAAAATAAATATCCGTGTATCTAATGACAACTTTAATTCCACATCATAAACTTTTGTCGTTCAAATTCAAGCAACGAAATGTACAGAATAGTAGAAGAAAACGAAGAATATACGTTAAACAAAAAATCGCCATTTGCCGAACTTTGTTCTGCAAAATGTATTTTCCATTTTCACATTAAACATGTTCTCGCTTCTTTTAAACAACAGATATCTTCAACCCGCATTTGTTCTTCTTGAAAATGAAAATTGAAAATGAATTATACATACGTTTCAGCTTAGAAAATGTTCCCCTAAATTACATACCCAACGCATTCTACTGTTTTGAAGGAAAACCATAGAGTATACGAGCTGCATAATTTTCTATTCATCAGGTACTTAATACCTCATGAAAGATTCCATAAATCCATCAATTTCCGCGATGCGAAAATTTTCTTACGTTGCCGGCTCGTAAAGCAAGCCCTCAAAAGTAACAAAGAAAAAAAGAAAGCAGGTAATCCAGCCATAAATCGATCGGCTTACGCAGTGACGTACGAGTCCGCGTGAGCTCTTACGATCCCAACCGCGCAACCACGATGTCCTCAAAAGCACCAATTATTATCATTTCCATTCGATCCTTCACTCGGCATTCGAATTATCCCTCAGCCACCACGTCAATACAATTCATCCGAGATTTTAGTTGCATTTTCGCGAGCCGAGGAGGCGCGGGCTCAAGGCTCCCACCGACGACGGCCCTGTCCGTCCTGTCGAGGACGCTAGAACTTTCCTTGGATGGTTGCGCGGTGGTGAACTGCGCAGGACCGCCCGGGCTGGGCGGCACGAGTCTCGAGAGACGATCGTTAGGCGACGCCGTCGTAGTTTGGCGCCGCTCATTTACGTTCATTGCGCAAAGAGGAGCCACGCCAAGAGGATACGGAGGCGCGAGCCGCGTGCTGTTCAAAACGACAAGGTGCCGACGCGCAGTTCTTCCCCCCCCCCTTCAAGGATTCGTCCTGACTCTGTGATATTGAAGACTGTGCCAAGGTGAGAGTCTAAGCTTATTTCTCTCGATTACCGGTATTGCTGCGACTACCGTGCTTGCAGTACTTCTTTTTGTTTATATTTTATTTGCTTTTTATTTACTTTTTTTTTTTTTTTTTTTTTTTTTGTTCCAACTCGTCACCGCGAGAAAACGAAAGGGGGCCCACGGGGTCAGCGTCCGGTGATTCTCGCGGTGCTCGCTCGTGCAGGACTTGCGTAGTTCGTTGACCCGTGGAGGTGGATATCCGACGGGAAATGCAGGTTTTTAGCGCGATTTCGCAAGCCGAACGCTGGCGATCGAGGAACGAATTTTTCGTTTTCTCGCGTACGATCCGCGAGCTCGCCATTTTGCCTCGCCAAGTCGGCATCGGCGGCCATTATGCTGCCTCGCGATTACATACGTACGAGATTAACTTGGACGGGATTCGATGCCGGTGACTGCCGTCTTTTCCTTCGTTATTCGTCGCCAGTCGTTTAATCGATGCTTTTCGATTGTTTCGCGTATTCGAATCCCGACATATGCAACGAACGCTGCATGGAATTTTTTCCGCCACTGTTCCATATTACATAATCTAGATTTGAATCCCCGCTTCTTTTTTCACGTTTAAATCCGAACGTTACGCGATTCTTTTTCACGAGCAGTATTTTGCGAACGGTGTAAATTCATGGAATAATTCAAAGATTTGCCGCGAATATTTGCCGAGGATCAGCGATTGCTTCAATTTTAGCGACAATTAACGTGTGCCATTTCTGATTTATACCACAACTTTGAAATTATTTCTCAAATTTACGTTTTTGTTCGTTCGATTATCTCGGGTTTCATAATCCCGGTAGTTGCATCGAGAATGGACGGAACTTTGAATTCTTACGATCGCATTCGTATTCTCCCAACGTAAAACCCGCATTTTCCACGAAATGTTAAAAAAACTGCTAATCCCTTGTAGAATAAAATGCGAGAATTGGTAATCGAAAGCCTTTGAAATGATATACGCTAGGAGCCACGAAAATCCGTGCGTCATATTAAAACCCATAATACGCTCAAGGAAATTTCTTCGGCGGCGTGCCACCATTTTCCCGATAGTGCGCTACATGTAAAACATACGGTGCTGCGGCTACACGCACACGATTCTCGCCTCGTAATCCCTCCTCTTCGTGTCCTCGTTCCCACGTTTCTCGGCTGCTGGGGTATCCGCGACGGTCGCGCATGCGCCCCTCGATTCGGACTAGGACGGAAAATGTGACGGTCACGCTAAGCTAGAGCGACCGTCTCCTCGCCTGTGCGGCGTATGGTATCGTGACGGTAGTGGCGACTGTCCGGGTACGTAGGTTTTTCTCCCTCTCGCTCCCACTACCGCCGTAGGAATGAAAAATAAAAAAGAAAGCGATGCGCGCGCCTCTTCGCGGCCGTCCCGCACCGGCTTCAACGGCTCGACTGCGATCTAGGAAGGCATTCACGCCATTGTTGGCGAAGGGCTGTTGGAGAGAGCGCGAGGCCGCGCGTCCGGGCCATTAGATAAGTTTTTTTTTCTCTCCAAGCGCGGCACACACGACGCCTTCCGCCCTGAGGGAACTCCAGAGAGAGCCGCTTCTGCTTCTTCGACGCGCTGCCTGTGATATTTCGTACCTTATTAGCGCTGACTTAAGGTGAGTCCTTTCATTCTCGTCGGAAATGGCGATATCGAATGCGGTCGGGTTTTTTTTTTTTTTTTGCTTTTTGTTTGGCGCTTCTATTTTGGAATTTGGCAATTTTCGAAGGTTTTTTCTATGTGCGTTGTTCCGGCCTCGTTCCGCGTCTCCGATCGTCTTTTTGATTATTGCGATTTGCAAATTCCTATTATTCGTATATTATCGCATCGGCGATTCTGTTTTCTTTGGGATTTAACGTCCTTTCAATCGGACTCTCGAGTTAATCACCTTTCCAAGTAATTTTCGCGCCCGAAGGTAATGCACGCGAGAATAAAGTGGGGAAAACGGGCGTTTCCTTGATTTTCTAGCCACGCAAGTAAATATCTATTTTCCCATTAGCTTGCGAATTAGGAAAAGCCTTTTACTAACGATCGCATCGTTATCAGTGCGAAAAGAAAAAAAAAACGTAAGCCACGAATTCGCGGTGCGCAAGACGTTGTTTTCCGAGGAATTTTCTCGTCGTGCTAACTCGCCATTTTGTACGAGTCGAACTTCCAGGTCGGCCATGTTTGCCCCGTCGTAGCCGGATATCGGTGACTGTTAGGGTTTTCTCAAGCCGTCGATAAACAAACCGATAAATATTGACTTTAAGTGTTAGGTTGAATTTCCAGAAATTTTTACGATATTCGTATTTACAAAATAACTCGTGACCCGGTAATTGTATTGTTGCAATGCTACAGTTCCGGGAATGTTGATGTAAATGATCGAGCACTGGACGAGTCCATGTCTCTTGCCAATGGAAACCCTGTGTCGAGGGAAAACGCGATATCGCGCTCAAAAATGTCGACATCATCGTCATTTTCGGCCTCGAGTTCAACGTTACGTTTTTTTTTTTCATTTTAAATATAGTACCGTTACAAAAGTCGATCGATAAATTGGCGCTTCGGTACTTTCGGTTTTTCTTTATTAAGGGACAAAGTATATATCGCGCGTTATCGATGAAATTCGTTGCGCAAGATTTGCTGTGCCGCCGCGTTCCATAACTGATTTAGCCGCTCTTAACCGTTGCTTTTAAAAAAAAAATTCGATACGTAGGCGGCAAACGTCGGTGTCGCTGCTCGCGACGCCCAAGGGAAACGCATTTTTCTTCCGTTGGAATTGGGAAAGGAGGCCCTTTCCAGAAGCCGGCATAGTTGGCGACTCCCGCCTATCTCGCTTTCGGACGAGTCCATTCGACACGGACGGGCGCGCCGGGATCGTTATTCTCTCGTTTCGTTGGGAAAAAATGCGCTAGTCGACCTGCCGCGGGCCTCGCGTACAAAAGCCGATGCAATTTCGCACTTGAAGATAACAATATAAATAGATTATGCAACACAGCGCGTACGGCGACGTCTTCGCCGGCTCGGACTCTGGACGCGCCGAACTTGTTCCGGCGGCCGAGCGCTGCTTGTACACGCACACGTACGCGATACCGCGCCGCGACCCCACCTCGCGGTCGTCGTAGAGAGCAGCCCCGCGTCTATCCTTGAGCTGCAGCAGCTATCGATCGCTCTCGGGGAGAGCTGCGCGCTAGTGCTGCTAGGCCACACACCAGGAGCGTTAAGCCTCCGGCTGCGGGCAATGGGAAATTTTTAAACTAGCTAGCGAATACGCCCTGGCGAATTGTGCCGCTCGATATCGCGCTCTCGAGACACACTCGCCAAATTTACCTCGGCGTAGCTATGCAAATAGTTGGGTCGTGCTCCGTCAGAGGGGAATCGCCAGCGTCGCATACATGTACCGAAGCGCCGAGCGTTTACGCTATGCAACACCCCGTCGTATTACGATACGTCCGAGCTTTTTTTACGGTGTTATCGGCGATTTGTAGGATGATTAACGAGGCGATTCGCTGCATAAAGCGAGATAATTAGATTATGCCCGATTCACACCGAATGTGTGCGGGGCGGGGCAGTGCATTTCATTTAGCCGCGCAATCGTAAAACAGCCGCTAGTATTTTAACGTCAACTATAATTTTCCTTTGTGTGGTTGCGCCTGTAGATTTGTCATTTTCGCGAGTTTCGCGCGGAGGTGTGAAAAGGCGGTTATCGGTACCGCGGCGAGATACCCCTTGCCAATTGTTTTCATTTGGACTTTGCAATTACGGTTAAACGTTAAGATCAACGGGTAAAGCAGTAGATTCTTTATTACGTTGCGATTAAATTGCAATCTTATCGGTGAATTTCGACGGGCGACGACGTTTAGTCACCGTTTGACCACGATTGTCGGGGTTTTTTTTTTTTTTTTTTTTTGGGCGGGGGGGAAGATGGGTGACTAGCTTCGTCGATCATTTGTTTACATCGGTTTATTCATCGGACGCGCGCGCGCGCGCGTGTGTGTGTTTCCCGTCTCCCATTATCCGACTCTGATCTGTCCTACGCTATAAATCACCCGATACACCGAATTTAAGGTCGACTGCTGCAACCACTACGAACGCGAAAATGTGATATCGACGCGTCACGAGGGCCGCCCCCTCGCTTATTTATCCGACACGACCGACTCCCGTCGACGTTAAAAAGTACTTAAAGCCAGGCGCCCGGCCGTCATTTCTCGGAAGCATACGGCGACTGGCGGATTACGCGGTGCGAACGTATGAAAACGTAACGTCGGCCTGTGGTGTCGGCCATTGCGCCACCGAAAAAGGGCTTTTCTCGTGCAACGTTGGCTCGACCCTGGCTCCGCCCCGCTGCTTAGCTGGCAAGTCCGTAGTTTGCGGCGTTGCAGCCTCTCCACGTCCTTCCCTCCCCTCGCCGTCGCGCGCGAGCCTCACCGATCGACACGGGATGCGCATGCGCCGTCCTCCCGCAACATCCCCACCGCGACCCCATCGCTCGCACCGGCTTTCCCACCATACACCGTTAGCTCGTGTGCGATAGAGCGAGAACGACACGTACAAAGGGAAAAGAAAGGCCCGCGGAGAGAACGACGCGGCGCTTTCATCATCTCGGCCATTTTGGAAGCTTCCACGCTCGGGACCTGAGCTTTCCGTGAGCGCGACTCCCGACGGACGTCTCGCTCGTCGTGTATAACTGCTGCCGCTGCCGTCGCCGCTGCTGCGCCTCGGCTCCCGGTGTCCCCCTTAAGTCCAGAGAGCGGTACACACGCGCTCAGCAAATAAGCCGAATTCCGACTTATTTATTTTATTGTCATTGGGAATTCAATGTGCGCGACACGCGGAGGCGATTTATCGAGCGCAAGGAGGTAGCCGAGTCTGAATCTCACGGGGCACGCATCCTTTTTGTTTTGGCTCTTCAGAAACGAGAGAAGATGGAGGACGACCAGCAGTTCTGCCTTAGGTGGAATAACCACCAGTCCACCCTAATACAGAATTTCGACACATTATTGGAGTCCGGCACATTAGTCGATTGCACGCTGGCGGCGGAGGGGAAGTACCTAAAGGCCCACAAAGTCGTCCTCTCCGCCTGCAGTCCGTACTTTGAGGTGAGTCAATTGACCGTTTTATTGCTGTTGTTGTGAGAATGTATTTATTTCATGATGCGTGGATGTACCGCCGATGCACGCGAGAAGATGCGTCTCGGAGTAATCGATTGATATTTACAGCCACGGGCAAGATAATAAGAGCGCATGATGATTCTTTGGATGTTTGTCAAGCTGTTAAAGTTGCAAATTGATCGTACGAAAGGTTACACACGTGTTCTTTTGAAACTACCAAATTTTCATGGCCTGCGATCGAACTGTCCGTGTACGATGAATTCGCCTAGATTATGTTTCGGTTACCTTTGTGAGCGGCATGGGTGTATAGTATAGTCTGGGGCGTGAAGAGGCGCAGGTGAGGTGCTGGTGTTGGTGAGGTGTATCGTCTCGTTTAAAGTACAATTATTCGAGAGCTACGTAAGTTGATGTAACGCGCCATTAAAAGTAACTGGATCAATAAGTTTTTAAGTTCACGGAACGATGTAGTAGGAATGTAGACCGATCGGTTGATTATTATAATTTTGTGTAATTTCACAGAATTGTACACATTTGGTATCGAAGTCGACTCTTGGTCTCGCTACTGAAATTTTGTAATCACCGTTTTTGAACGTAAAATTATTTATAACTCGGTTTCAGGTATTTATTACGTGATAACTGTCAGCTTTTTTGTTTTACTCATCACCACCCCGTTTATGGAAAGCTCTTATTCATTCACGTAATGCCGCCTTGAACAATTGGCATTTTTAACAACTCTGTTTGGCATCGTGGCGACCGGTGGAGGCCTTACCTTACCCTTTAAAATTCACGAAGCTATTAAATAACGATAAAGATGCACAGTCGTACGTTAAAATCGTAGCTCCGTCGTAATTTCTTTGTCCGGCTCCATAGTTCTCTGCCTCTCGAGTTAGATCAATACCAAATAGAGGGAGAGGCAGACGCCGAGAGAGAGGGAGTTACTCTGTCGAAACAAAATGGCGCTTCAGGCATCTCTGAAAAATAGTTTGTGCCTCCACCCAGGCAACGCGTCGCGGAGACAGAAAAACAAGCAGCGCGCTAGCAGGGGGAACGGAGCTGTAGAGGCAGCGGCGGCGGCAGCGGCAGCGGTAGCACAGCAAAGTTCCCTCTCTACCTTGTCTGGCATCCTCTTCTCCTGATCGATACCCAGGGAAAGCAAAATGGCCGCTTTCCAGGGCACTTGTGCCGTCTTCCTCTCGTCTCTCTCTCCCTCTGCTCTTGAGGGATTTTACTGGGTTGGCGAGCAGTGGGGGGAGACGCGCTAGTCTCGTTTTTCCTCTCTTTCTCACTCTGACGCTATGTATGCCCTCTCCTTCGACCGGTGTTGAACCTTTTGTAGGACGTCGCCCCTCTGCCTTCCTGCGCAGCTCCGAACGCTCCCATAATGCCGATTATTACAATGCCTTCCGTTTTTTCTACAATGTTGTTCTTTCAAGCCATGCATTTCAATTATCTCGTGATTTCCGTTGTCATCTTAGCTCGTAGTTTGCGGCGGCTCGTCGCGCATGAATTGAAATATTTAGGTCGAGTAGATGAAGCTTCCTTCTTCTTTAGCTCGAAACACGCTTGTTTAGATCGTTGAATAATGATTACTCGATAGCGTTTTACGGCAATGCGAAGAAAGCTAAATAATGCGCAAGACCTGACGAATACCCTCTTGAAATATTTAATGGATTCTGATTTCATTAGGCTGTGGATAAGTCGCTTCCAATTACATTTAGTTCTTTTCAACTCGAAACTGTGAATAATATTGACGCAGATTGTCAGAGCAATTGATTTCAAGTAAAACTGTTGTGTATTTTTTTTGTTAGTATGAATCTTGTTGTTAAGCTGCATTGAACGGGAAATTAAATGGAGAAAATGTGATATCATTACAGGGTCTCTTGAGTGAACACTACGATAAACACCCAGTCTTCATACTCAAGGATGTAAAATTCAAAGAACTGAAGGCCATGATGGACTACATGTACAGGGGAGAGGTCAATATATCCCAAGACCAGTTGTCGGCCCTACTGAAGGCGGCCGAGTCCCTACAAATTAAGGGCCTGTCAGACAGCAGAACGGGGGGAAGCGGCGGCGCTACGACCGGCAAAGCCGACACGAGGCCATTGAAAACGGCGAGCTCGACGACGGCCTCGTCGTCGGTCGACATTCCACACGGGTCTTCCGGTCTAACCATAGAGAAGAACAGCAAAGTTCCTAGGCAGAGTCTGCAGCAGGTCTCCGTTAGTGATCTGCCCGAGGACTCGGCCAGCCCTCAACTCAGGGGTTTCTCCTCCAGGTAGAGATACAAACAAATTTTCTACAAATTTACCGCGCAACTGTATCAGTCTCGTTTCGTACGGTAAGAATATCACTTTTTTCGCGAAAATTCTTAAGTTGTTTGGAAATTTCGACCAAGTGTTGTAACGTAACATTGCCACGATCAACAAATTTATCCGAGATAACCT
This sequence comes from Wiebesia pumilae, assembly GCA_018907045.1. Classification (NCBI taxonomy): domain Eukaryota; kingdom Metazoa; phylum Arthropoda; class Insecta; order Hymenoptera; family Agaonidae; genus Wiebesia; species Wiebesia pumilae. The sequence continues at coordinate 6,407,511 of JACCHZ010000022.1, forward strand.
TCTTATTTATCAATACGCATCAATTCTAAAATAAAAATCTTACTTTGCTGTGGCAGTTCCGCGATTGTATATTACAAAGTTTTCAAAACTAATTCATACAGTTGTTGTTGATTTACCAGTTTGCTTAAAATTTCCTAACGCGCGTGTTTAATTACAGGGAAGGATCACAAAGCCCGACCAGGAAAAAAAAGAGGTTGCGAAAAAGAAGTCTGGGTAACGACGATAATAATTCAATGGAAAACCACGAAGCATCAAATTCGAGCGACGTAAATATCAGCGCACCAGCGCTCGGAGTCGCGCCAGTCGCGGATGAGAAAAGCCATGCCGATCCTGCGGATTCGATCGGCAGGTCAGCCCTTATGCAGCAACTCACGAAACCCGCTGACGAGATGCTTCAGGTAAGAATATTAAATTACACATCTGAGTTTCGGCGATGAATTTCCATCTGCCAATTACTTTGCTAAATTATAAAAAGAAAATAAAGTAGAATAAACGAAATTGAGCCTTGATATCTGTTATTTCAACGTTTGGCATCTATTTTGTTTAATGTAGATACCCATCGAGAAACCTGAGCCCAGCGAAGAAATGATACAGCCAAAGTCTGAGTACCTGGACGACCAGGAGAGTGTGGAAGACCTCACGAATCTGGATGATGACATGAATGACCTCAACGAAATGGAACAAGATAATAGTAGAGCGGGCCCCAGTCATGATCCTTCCCAACATCCTGGTAAGCACAAGATATTTCCTTCACTTTTATTTTTCGCCCTTATTCGAGTTACCTTAATACTTAAAAAGAGAATCAGTAAATCAGTGTCGAGAAACAGCAAGCCGCAGATTTAAGTTGTCTGGTAATATCAAACCGAGCATAAGTTACACAAACACGACGTTCAACCATTTTGATCACTTTGTTTGAAAAATACGATCATGGAAAATCATGCTCTATCGGTATTCAATTAACACGGTTACGATGATACGTTAATAGTCTATTCCGGAGTCAGTCATTTTTCTTGCTCAACTACTTATTTAATGAGACTTGATGAAATAAATTTTGAAATACAATTATATAATTTTTTTGAAATATTTTAAAATGTGAATACAGGCTCGAGGCATCTTTTTTTTTTTATACATTTAAAGGAAAAATTTGTCATTGTGTACAGAAATCGAAAAGATAGTTGATGTTTAGCTTCGCTAAGGAATAATTATAGCTTCAGTCTTAAGCGCAATAAATTAACATACAAAGATATTTGCCAAATTATGTCGAAAATGTTGAAGCTTTCACGGTGTATGGAATTTGCGGGATATAAATTTGAATTTTCTCGAATTTGATTTTATGAAGTAAAACCTCTGTCAAGAATTGTCATCGAATTGTTGTAATTTTGATACCGTGTTACATTTACTTTAAAAAATCAAAATTGTTTATATCAAAGCAAATTTACCATTACATCAGTGGGTTTTAAATTTTTCACATAAGTACATTTATGTCTTTGTTAATGGCATACGTGATGACAATCATCTTCAACTAAATTATACGACTGTCAAAGATTTGTAATATATTAAAATATTTATTATTGTCCTGAAATCCAAGTTTCACATGATATAATAATTTTTTGAGTATTTACAATTAATCTAAGTCAGCCTTGTTTGTTTAGTTGCTAATGATTTCAGTTTTTATTTCTCAAAATGTTGCACGTTTAAACTAGAATGACTACTTAAGTTAATGTAAACGTTCTTTATACGAAGTTAAACATTTCTATACTATTTCTCCTAAAACTTAAATTTTGCTTAAAAATATGTTGAAACGTTAATGATCAATTACCGCGTTATTTTTATAATTTGAAATGAGAAACGTTCGTTTCCTCATTCGTCGGATATTACATAAATTTATCGGACTTCGTCTCATGTGAGTGAGTAACTGTTATTTTGTCGAATTCTTATGAAAAGATTCGCAATGTTACGCGTACGCGGTTAATATATGGTTAAATTTTGGTTCGACTAGTTATTAGGACATTCAAATCGTATCATCATGCGTTTGTAATTAGATCAACTCACGAGTAGCATAGCGTTATATTTTACAGTATAAATACCGGTGAAACAAATTTTGTCGGTTTACAGTGGCCTTAAAAACTATGATTTCTGAACAACAGAGAAAAACGGTAAAAAGTGGGTACCACTAGAGCTTGGGTTTGTCCTCGTTGCAGGTGGGTTGTTGTTGGGTCGTCGCGGTACAAAGCTAGCCTCCTCGCGGTTTCGTTCGCATACTACGTTCGTTCCCATCCCCACGGACGGCGGTGGCGCATGGGTTGGTGCCTCGCATTTCCTCGCGTACAGGAAAGGCGCTGGTCAGCCGTCGCCGTCGCCGCCTCCGCCTCCGCCGCCGCCGCTCACCGTCGACGTGGACGTGGACGTGGACGCGTTGCTGCGCTCGCTCGCCAGTAAGCAGGGCAGGAAGTATAGCTTAGAGTCGGTTAGGCTGTCGTTGGAGGCGATACTGCATCAGGGCATTAGCACGACCCAGGCCTCGGTGATGTATGGGATCAATCGGTCGACCTTGCAGTTTTATTTGAAAAAGTTGAACGTCGTGAGAAGGTGCAGGCGCTGGAAGCAGCCCAACGAGGTTCCTCGCGCTATCTTCAGACAATGATGTGCGACGTTAACGATCTGGAACATTGTTGTTTTTTAAGGAGGTAGTAACATTTATTTATGGGGGACTTTACGAGCGAACGATCATTGATAGAAATAGATTGAAATATCGAAAGGCAGAGTCATGGATTTGACGTTGATAAATTGTTTTAATTTTTTTTTTTTAATTAAGAGCAGTAGAATTATAGGTATACGTTGACTGTAGCCTATGGCAAAATTGATTCTTTCCAACGTCTAAAAGAGTTTGGTGATGAATTAACCCTACTTCTTCGCTTCGTTGGTAGATAAAAATTCATATTGCTATCCTTCTGCCCAAATGTATACCGTCTTTCCGCAGATCGGAAACAATACGAAACACTTGTGTAGACATTTTAAGTTTAATTTCTTCCAAGTAGAAAAGTTCATGTTTAGTTATTCGTAATTAAATTAGCACGCGAGCTTAGTTAAATATTATGTTACTATCTCTACAGAAGCGGCTTAAACTGTGTAAACCTTTTCTCACACGGGGATGATGCTCAATTATAGAAGCGTACCGGTTAAACATGCATAAATTTTTGTTAATTTTGGGATTTATTATTTTGGCAGTTATTTTTACGTTTGTACATAGTCGCTAAGCAATGCATTGATTATTGTTTGATGATCCGCTCGGTTGTTACTACGTTACTACGTTAAATTTTTCCACCTTTTGAATTTTTCACCTTGAAATTTGCAAAACGGTATGTTAAATGCAAAACTAGGATAGAGAGAGACTGGTTTCAAAAGTATTGCAATCACATAAGTGTTCATGTGGAACAATTTTTTTTGATACCTATTGACAAGTTGTGTGTATAAATTTATATCATGTTACCGAGCAAAATAAAGGAATCGTAAAAAATTTGCCTTGACTGTGATGACTCGACATTGATTTTGGCTTACAGTGGAAAGTGGGATGAATGTTTACAATATCAATGTTACGTCCTGTAAACGAGAGTAGTATTATGGTCTTTTGTACGTATCGCGAGAAAATAACGTGCAAAATTGAGCACCGACGACGGATAATTTACAGGACTTTTAATGTTGATATACGACAATCATCGGAAATTCCACGAGCGAACATAAAAAAGAAGCATACGTCGTATGTTGCAAAATTTAAGCAAACGGTATTTTGAACGACGAAACAACAGGTCTTGCGTCGTGGCACATAGCTGGTGATCGAAGCAACGCGAGCGTCGTGGGTGCCGCAGCTGGACCACCTGGATCGCAAGACGAAGTTTTCCTCGCCGCGCACGAAGCCGCCCAAGCCCAACGCGACTCTCAAGGTAGGCTCATCCACGCCAATTACCATAGCGCCCCTCACCACCCGTCAACAATGGGCACTAAAAGCTAAAATCACGCAGAATTGTCATTTCGATCATCGGGCATTTCGATTCTTAGGGGCGCGGGGGGGGGGAGTGTTAAAGGAAGCGGTGAGATAGCAGGCCTTAATGTGCATGCCGTACGTACACGCGGCATATATCGGTAATGAGAGAATATATCGGTATTATTGCATTAGCAAGATAAGGATGAAGTTGAGCAAGGCATCGCTGTCGGGACAGTGAGACAGAGATAAGAGCGGCGGTTTCTTTGGGTCATTCGATAATCGAAAGTCGAGCACTCGCTCGGTGCCGAGAGTAGCATTATTTTGTCGTAATTATCGAAGTTATCGGTCACTTTCCCCGCAAGCATCCGTACGTGCGTCCGTGCGTCCGTGCGTCCATGTGTAAAACTATAAGAGCAGCACAGACGAGAATCGAGTGAAAAAAAGTGCCCATTGCTCGGGAGGTCGAGGTGCCCAAGTTTTCGCTGCCGGGCAGTCTGGTGCAACGTTGTGAAATTTGACGATACACGATCCTTTCAAGAGTAACACCGTCTCTGACAGAGCTTTTGTATGTGATAAATTGTAACAGCCGTGTGTGCAAAATACTGTGTTGAAAGAGCAAAGAAAGAAAAACAGAGAACACGAATTGCAATGAAAGCAAAAACAAAGAACGCAGCGATAGAATGCAAAGTACATTTTAAACGTCCCTCCTTTCGGTCATCATTATTCGTTTTCGTAGAGTCGTGATAATAATTACTCTATTGTACATAACGATATTAAAAAGAAAAAGCACAGCACAAAAGAAGGATGTCTGCGAGGACTGACAATGGAACGAGATCGCATCTCCTCATCGTTGCCTTGGTCGTCTCCTCGCAGTCGTCCTCTCCTCTTTCTTCTTTTCACACTTCTTTCTCATCTATCGTTTTTACTTGTTCAAGTACTTGCCTCTCTCTCTGTCGCACAGACGCCGGCGAAGAAGAATTAGAGTAGTAGAGCGTCGTCGTACGACGT